>JAVLUX010000043.1:5362500-6087500 GCA_032164185.1 Moxostoma hubbsi
TGTGTATGCCGAACCGATGTTTACTCTGGTTTTTTGTCTTTGCCGGTCTTTCTGTCTTTTTGCTTCTGACCTTTTTTGCTTCTTTGGCAGCTACTGAATCTCCGGTTATCTCTGCTTTTAAAGCACAAATATAATTATATTTATGTTTCCATTCTTTTTGCTCTTCGTGTCTCCAAACATCTCTGAAGCATAGCCAAGCGTATCTACATAGGCAGCAGCCAATGAGCGCGAGGATTTTCTTCTTCGACGTTTAGTGAAACACAGCGGACCGTGTCATTTCAACAAGGCGAAACACATTGAAGGGGTGACCCGCAACATGTATAACAAAAACAGTTTTAATAGAAAACTATTACGAGTTCAGTCTTCATCTCATGTGAGTGTGCACCATTCAGATCCCACTTCACAAAAACACAGTCCATTTGTTCAAGTGTAAAACTTTTAAAATGAGCCCCAAATTACTTAATGCACCTTTAAGAAAAAAACATTTATATGCCAATTAATTGTGAAAGCCCTAAAACAGAGAATTAATCATCAGGCATATTTCATATTCTGTAGACACATGGGATAGGAGATGGTGCTTTTCGGTGAGCATGTATAATGCATCCGATCCTATCGGTTCCGGAAAGTAGCATAATCAAATTTCCTCAAAAGTCATTAAATTTAGCTTAAATGAGGGGGGGGGGTAAAATGAGATGCGCGATTCTTGAGCATCTCTAAAGAAAATTTACAAGAGGACTGATTAGTTGAAAACAGCCACAGACAGCTACAATTTTCTCAAAAGTCATATACCACCCTCGACCTATTTCAAGCTCTTAGTTAATCACAATTCGTCTTGCGAAATAGACAGACAAGGAAGAAACACAAAAGAATGAGGGTATTTCCACCCATTCAGCGTCTATGTCTGCCTCGCACCGTTTCCTCAAATGCCACGGCTGTCAAAATCACTATTAGGCCTGAAAGAATATTCCTAGTTCCTCTTTAGGCAGACAGAAAACAGCTTGAAAGACAAGAGGGCCATTTAAGAGAGTTACATGACTTGGATTTAAAGACCTTGTCTTGATTTAATTAGCAGTAATTAATCCAATCGAGGGCTAATTGGTGTCTTATTGCAGAATCAGCAGGGGTTCATTCATTTTTTATCAGAGGCTGAAACGTGTTCTATACAGCTCTACATTCGAGAAACACTTGCCAGCCTCCAATTTTACATTAAAATATGGATTTTTATTTCTGGCAAGAGATCAAACAGGAAAAATATTAAACCACTGGAGATGAAAGCTCAAAATCCCTCTTGGGGTGCGAATCTCACTTTTAATTAATGGACGTATAGCGAAATGAAGAAGAAGAAAACTCCTTAGAGAGACACCTATAACTTAAGACAACATTCAACAAGATTTGATATACGTTTTAGCAAGCATTCTTCACCCACTGGTTTCAAAATATGATCTTTGAAAACACTTCCAACTTAAAAAAAAATCCTTTGAAATAGCTGGCAATGAATCAACAGGAAAGACTGAGCGAGTTCACATTTATGCATTTGGCAGACGCTTTTATCCAAAGCGACTTACAGAGCACTTATTACAGGGACAATCCCCCCAGAGCAACCTGGAGTTAAGAGCCTTGCTCAAGGACACAATGGTGGTGGCTGTGGGGATCGAACCAGCAACCTTCTGATTAGCAGCCCTGTGCTCTAGCCACTACACCACCACCCCCACATAGACAGCATGAAGACCATCTCAATAACCAACACCTATCAGATAAATGAAATCATTAGCAATGCTCTGAATGGAATACAAGCTTAAAACTTACTGAACTTACTATTTGGAAAATTTGGTCGGTCATCTGGGTAATTCATGCATATGACAAATTGCATATTGAGCAAGCGAGGTATACATGCTCATTAATACGACAGACATAGTAATAGTAGTAAGTTAGTATGCTTGTATTCCATTCAGAGCATTGCTAATGATTTCATTTATCTGATAGGTGTTGGTTATTGAGATGGTCTCGATGTGTCGAAGTATCTAAACATATCCACATTGGCATCATCACATCACTGGACAAATCAAATGATTTTTCTCAATCACAAAAATGTGGCATGAAATGAGACTGTGGGCAAGAGGGAACTATCAGAAACATTTCAGGTTGATAGATCTCATCAGAAATGCTTAGTATAGCTAGCTAAAGTGTGTTGCGCTTTAAACTGACAGATTCAAACTGTACAATCAATGGATTGAAGATATATCCATTTATTATTTTAATAGTTCATAGATCATTGCCATTCCATAAATCTTGATGATAGACTACAACAGAGCAAACCTCACCAATGCAATATGAGCATGCATTACTTTCAATGAAAAATGCAAGAAAAACACATTGATCCAGCAAACCAGAGCTGCATTTTCATAAAGTTAAAACTAACACACACGCATCAACTAGGATACGAAGCACCACATACACCTGATCAAACAAGCATCTAACAAGACACTTTATACGTCATAAATCTAACAGCTCATGCTGGCATGGATGCCATACAATCATAACACATGCCCTATATATATATATATATATATATATATATATATATATATATATATACATATACACATATATACACACACACACACACACACACACAGTGAGGAAAATAAGTATTTGAACACCCTGCTATTTTGCAAGTTCTCCCACTTAGAAATCATGGAGGGGTCTGAAATTGTCATCGTAGGTGCATGTCCACTGTGAGAGACATAATCTATAAAAAAAAATCCAGAAATCACAATGTATGATTTTTTAACTATTTATTTGTATGATACAGCTGCAAGTAAGTATTTGAACACCTGAGAAAATCAATGTTAATATTTGGTACAGTAGCCTTTGTTTGCAATTACAGAGGTCAAACGTTTCCTGTAGTTTTTCACCAGGTTTGCACACACTGCAGGAGGGATTTTGGCCCACTCCTCCACACAGATCTTCTCTAGATCAGTCAGGTTTCTGGGCTGTCGCTGAGAAACACGGAGTTTGAGCTCCCTCCAAAGATTCTCTATTGGGTTTAGGTCTGGAGACTGGCTAGGCCACGCCAGAACCTTGATATGCTTCTTACAGAGCCACGCCTTGGTTATCCTGGCTGTGTGCTTCGGGTCATTGTCATGTTGGAAGACCCAGCCTCGACCCATCTTCAATGCTCTAACTGAGGGAAGGAGGTTGTTCCCCAAAATCTCGCAATACATGGCCCCGGTCATCCTCTCCTTAATACAGTGCAGTCGCCCTGTCCCATGTGCAGAAAAACACCCCCAAAGCATGATGCTACCACCCCCATGCTTCACAGTAGGGATGGTGTTCTTGGGATGGTACTCATCATTCTTCTTCCTCCAAACACGGTTAGTGGAATTATGACCAGAAAGTTCTATTTTGGTCTCATCTGACCACATGACTTTCTCCCATGACTCCTCTGGATCATCCAAATGGTCATTGGCAAACTTAAGACGGGCCTTGACATGTGCTGGTTTAAGCAGGGGAACCTTCCGTGCCATGCATGATTTCAAACCATGACGTCTTAGTGTATTACCAACAGTAACCTTGGAAACGGTGGTCCCAGCTCTTTTCAGGTCATTGACCAGCTCCTCCCGTGTAGTTCTGGGCTGATTTCTCACCTTTCTTAGGATCATTGAGACCCCACGAGGTGAGATCTTGCATGGAGCCCCAGTCCGAGGGAGATTGACAGTCATGTTTAGCTTCTTCCATTTTCTAATGATTGCTCCAACAGTGGACCTTTTTTCACCAAGCTGCTTGGCAATTTCCCCGTAGCCCTTTCCAGCCTTGTGGAGGTGTACAATTTTGTCTCTAGTGTCTTTGGACAGCTCTTTGGTCTTGGCCATGTTAGTAGTTGGATTCTTACTGATTGTATGGGGTGGACAGGTGTCTTTATGCAGCTAACGACCTCAAACAGGTGCATCTAATTTAGGATAATAAATGGAGTGGAGGTGGACATTTTAAAGGCAGACTAACAGGTCTTTGAGGGTCAGAATTCTAGCTGATAGACAGGTGTTCAAATACTTATTTGCAGCTGTATCATACAAATAAATAGTTAAAAAATCATACATTGTGATTTCTGGATTTTTTTTTTAGATTATGTCTCTCACAGTGGACATGCACCTACGATGACAATTTCAGACCCCTCCATGATTTCTAAGTGGGAGAACTTGCAAAATAGGAGGGTGTTCAAATACTTATTTTCCTCACTGTATGTATGTATATATATATATATATATATATATATATATATATATATATATATATATATATATATATATATATATATTTTCTTGCACTGATGAAAACAGGCAAAAGTCTCATATGCAGAGGGCGAAAGGCTGTTTGCACGGCGGTAATGTTAAATGCATTCGAGAAAAACAGACAGACCAGCACTCTTTATACATCACACAGTAGTTTATGTTCATTTCCTCTGATTAACACTCTGTATGTAAACCACAGCAATCACAAAACAATCACAAATCAACATACACTCAGTTGCACAACAAAGTGCCAAAACAAATCTAGTCTAAAGTCAACAAAGGAAGAAGGCGTTGCGTTAGAAATAAAAACAAACTGTGTGTGGTACACTGTATGACCGGCTACCGCTGAATTCAATAGTAACACACACTCAGTCTCGTATTGACATAAGCAGCAAACTTACCGACTCCGTATTTCTCGTTTTCTGTGGGTATCCACATATTCATTGTGTTTGTGTTGAAGAGAGCGTTAGAGGCAGAGCGATATTCAGTAACGGTGTTAAATCACACTTCTCTTCGGCTTCGGGTCATCCTCTCGCGCAGAGTCATTGTTCAGATTGCTCGAGCAAACCGCTCTGCACGAGAGGAGAGTGCGCGCTCACAGAAATACCAGCGCGCGGCCAGAGTGCCACCACCGGGGAGCATTATGGGAAATGTAGTTTTGAAACGCAGAAGGAAAAGTAGTGACAGTGGCTGAGGTTTCAGATTTCAATTATGATATGTGGCAGGATTTTTTTTAGTGCATTTGGTATTCTAAATTAACAATAAACAATAACTTAGGTGTAGCAAATGTAAAGTTAAACTTTTAATGTAAAGAATGTATTTGTATAAGTAGAAATTAACATTTACAAATGGGCTGCTAATACAGAAACCTCCCCGTGGTGCAGCATGGGAAACGCTGACTGGTACAATCTGATATTTCTATCTGAGATTACCACCACCAGCAGGCCAATACCTACCAGAGCAATCAAACGGATGATGATGCCAAAGCACAACAGATACTCACCCCCCTCGGGGCCTGCTCTGTCAATCGCCTCAATCAATATTGAAGGTTTTTCCAGATGCAAGGCAGACATACTAGCAACAGCGGTCAGATGCTACGACATAGTGTGCATGCAGGAAACCCACATTGGTCCTGCACAACACCGACCAGCCATTCCTGGAATGAAGCTGGTGGCCGAGATCCGACACAGACAGTATGGGTCAGCTGTATTCAGAAGACCAAACCTTGCGATTGAAGAGGTCTGCACCCACATCACCGAAGGACAAATGGAAACCATCACAGTTGCCCTCCCGAACGTCTCTGTCACATCAGTGTATAAACCCCCCCAAAGTCCGTTCCTCCACTCTGAACTGCCAGACAGATGCAAGAGGAAATACCACATTAGTATCGGGGACTTCAATGGCCATAGCACATGGTGGGGTAATGAAGTGAACAACCAAGACGGAGATGAAGTCGAAACCTGGCTCGAGTCGAAACACCTGACTCTGATCCACAACGCGAAACTGCCAAAATCTTTTCACAGCGCCAGATGGAAACGAGGATATAACCCAGATCTTGTGTGTGTGAGCAGCGAACTAACATCGAGAGTTGTGAAAGAGGTCCTAGACCCTATCCCCCACACGCAACACCGGCCAATCGACATAACAATTCGATCTGTTCTTCAAGCAACAACCGTCCCCTTCCGCAGAAGGTTCAATCTGCGTAAGGCAGACTGGCTGTCGTTCCAACAGGAGATTGAAAACTCCATCTCCAGCATTTCATCACATCCCAACAACTACAGCATGTTTATAGACCTGTTGAAAAGGTCAGCCAGGCGACATATACC
Source organism: Moxostoma hubbsi (assembly GCA_032164185.1). Taxonomy (NCBI): domain Eukaryota; kingdom Metazoa; phylum Chordata; class Actinopteri; order Cypriniformes; family Catostomidae; genus Moxostoma; species Moxostoma hubbsi. Next base: position 5,368,616 of record JAVLUX010000043.1, read on the forward strand.
AAGAGGATGCCAGACCGAGTACACCTGCGGGCTGTCGGAAAAAATAGTGACCTATTGAAAGCCTACCACGGGGCATACCATGAGGACCCCTTCTCCTCCACTACCATGGAACTCGGAGAGATCCTGCTGAACAAAGTCGGGGAAGACCGATGGAAAGCCTGGAAGGAGCTGTTAGAAAACACCAATATGACCAACAACAGCAGGAAGGCATGGGCCACAATCCGCCGCCTCGGCGAAGACCACTCCTCTCCGCCCACACTCCCAACAGTCACAGCAAACTCAGTTGCAGCACAGCTGGTGGCAAACGGTCGCAGCCAAAATCGGCGCAGACCCACAGGAGAATACCGCCGGACAGGGGTACCGGACCACCCACAACCAGCCAGAGCACTCACCAAGCCTTTCGATCCACAAGAACTTGAAGCTGCAATGAGCATGCTAAAACCAGGGAAAGCAGCAGGAAACGATGATGTACTGGCGGAAATGATACAGCACCTGGGACCTAAAGCAAAGACTTGGCTACTAGAAATGCATGGCAGAGAAAATAATCCCACCGGTATGGAGAACGGCAAATGTCGCAATTCTCAAACCTGGAAAGGACCCTTCATCCCCAAAGAGCTACAGACCAATCTCCCTCCTCTGTATCACCTACAAGCTCTACGAGAGGCTATTACTCCAACGCCTTACGCCACTAATAGACTCTAAGCTTACTAAAGATCAAGCTGGTTTCCGTCCTGGTCGCTCCTGTACTGGACAGCTACTGAACATGACTGGTGACCTCGACCTCTGTCAAATCATTAAAAGCCTCCTTAACAACAGGCGCTTCTTTGTACAACTAAATGACAAGAAGAGCAAATGGAAAGCCCAAAAGAATGGCCTACCACAAGGCAGCGTACTAGCCCCTCTTCTCTTCAATATATACACAAATGACCAACCACTTCACCCACAATGCCAGCGTTTAATCTATGCGGACGATCTCTGCATCACCACCCAACAGGAGAACTTCCAGAAGATTGAGCCTGTCATGGAAAGTGCCCTCCAAGAGATGACAACCTACTACAGTAACAACCACCTGAAACCCAACCCATCAAAAACCCAACTATGCAGCTTCCATCTAAAAAATCGAGATGCGAAAAAAGAACTGAGCATCTCATGGGATGGATACAAACTCTCCAACCACCACCACCCCGTGTACCTGGGAGTCACACTCGACAGGACACTCTATTTCAAAACTCACCTTCAGAACACTAAAGCCAAGTTCAACACTCGTAACAACATCCTGCGCAAACTGGTAAACTCAAAATGGGGCACCGATCCACCAACCATCCAGGCAACGGCCCTAGCCCTGTGCTTCTCCACAGCCGAATACGCGTGCTCAAGCTGGAGCCGCTCACACAATATCAAACTGATTGATACAGCCCTAAATGACACCTGCCGCATTATCACGGGGTGTATAAAGACAACGCCTCTACGCCCTAGCTGGCATTGCCCAAGACGAGCGGAGAGCACAGGAGGTTGACACCAGACACCCCCTGCACGGACACATAGCACCCCCACACCGCCTGAAATCGAGAGCCAGTTTCCTACTGACAGTTCCACCTCTCCAGACAACCAAAGAAATAGCAAGGACCAACATTTGGAAAGACGAATGGAATCAGCTAAACACACAAGCTCTGGACTGGACGGAGAGAGGAATCACCCCGACTGAATGTCTCGCCAGCAGGCACGACCTCCCATGGCTAACCTGGAAGACCCTCAACAGATTACGAGTGGAACAGGGGAGGTGCAAAGCACTCATGAAAACATGGAACCACCAGACAGACGACACATGTAGCTGCGGAGCAGTACAGACAATGTCCCATCTGCTGGAGTGTGAAAATGCCCCTCAGTGCAGCGCCCAGGACCTGGCTGAACCAACCACATCAGCCGTGAACTGCGCCAGATATTGGCAGAACGACATCTGAGATTGCAACGGACTCGAAGAAGAAGAAGAACATTTACAAATATTAATAAATGCCATAAAACTGTTGTTCATTGTTATTTTATGTTAACTATTCTATTCGCTAATGTTAACAAATATAACCTAATTGTAAAGTGTATTCTTTCTATAATGTCTTAAATGTAAGATTTTTTTTTTTTTTTTTTTTAGAGGGAATATAGATGTCAAAAACTGCATGAGATCTGTTATTTCAACATTAATTAAAAAAGCAGGAACCCCCTTAATAAAAAACTTACAGTCACACATGGTGCATTGTGTCTATTTTTAATGCATGAATGTGTTTCTGTCTATACATGTGTGTGTGTGTGTGTGTGTGTGTGTGTGTGTGTGTGAGAGAGAGAGAGAGAGAGAGAGAGAGAGAGAGAGAGAGAGAGAGTGAAAAGATGCCAGTTCTGGTAAATGAGCACTGATTCTGGAGCAGATATTATCTGAATCTTCTAAACATCATATAGAGAATGAAATTAAATCTTGCTTCTACAAATTAGGGAAAAAATGGTTTCCCACTTCCATAAAAGCTCAGCATGCACAGCATCTATCACCATCTGAAAAATGGGTACTATCTCATGATAGTGAATAATATAGTTTCTGATGTGATAGTAATAATAAGTGTTTACTCCAAAACTATAATCATAATTTAGTTTATTAATATCTACCTCTTTTTGATCTTTAGAATTAAAGTAATGGTATCAATAGTTGTTGGTGTCAGATAAAACTATAATAACAATACTACATGCAACAATTGTCAGAATTTCCAAATAAAAGACAAAACAATCAAAAAAAAATATATAGCTTCATTATACATACATTCTTGATCAATTAAGAGACTTTATAATGAAGACAGTTTTGATACAAAAATACTTTTATTTAGGGGGGGGGGGTAACTTATTTAGATATTCTACATTTGTGAATATAGAATACATAGTTGTTCTGATGTAAGAAATAGTGTAGAAAATAATAATAACAAATGAAGCAGTAAGCAGAGAGCAAAATGGTGAATTCCTTGAATTAAATTTGGGTGATTCTCAAGAAAACATCCTGGTCCTAGGAGAAAAAAAATATATATATTGAATTTATAAAATGATGCAACATTAAAAAAGGTGGTCATTAAGATATTCTCATCAAGCTAAAAAATTAATGGAAAAAAAAATCTGAATAGTTCTACATTAAAAATTCCTATGTTACAATAATGAGAATTGGGTCATAAAATGTGCTTAAGTGTCCTGAAATAATTTCACAATGCAAAATAACTTAATGGAGACTTAATTTTCATAAAGAAAAATACAATTTCATTATTATCACCACATGTACAATAACTGTGTTTTAAAGGTGAACTTGTTAACTTTATATATATATATATATATATAAAAAAGGTTTTACCCCTAAAGAAATTAATGATGACATGATAATTGTGTACTACAGTCTCTAAATGTTCTTATACACTGTCAAAGTTAGACCTGGCATATATAGGTACTGGCATTGTGGAATATATTAAAGAGTTCCCATTGCTCAGAAAGAAGAGACTGTGCGTGTTTGTCACCGAACAGACCACCGGGTAAATGAGCTACAGGGAGCTACAGCGGTCCAAAAACACAGGCTGCAACCAGCCATGCATACTAAACACACACAGGAGCTTTAAAGTCTGCCCCTGTCTCAGCTGCACTCACAGCAGTATTTCAAGCAGCCTATACTCCAGGGATGGTTAAGACACAATTTAAGACACAAATTCCACAAATCGCTGACTGCTAACTGGATTATGACCTCACTTCAGAAAAATAAAATTAATAAAATAATAAATAATCATTGTGTATTGCGTGGTTTTCTGCTGTAATTGATTTATCTCAAGTGTTTTGAGGCTTGAAAAGAAGAGCTAAACAGCTCAGTAAACAATTGCTCTCTTATGGGGCTTTTCCACTGCACGGTACAGCTCTACTCGACTCGACTCTGCTCACTTTTTTGGGGTTTAACACTGTGGGTAGTACCTGGTACTTTTTTTAGTACCACCTCAAGTGAGCCGAGCCAATAGTAAATGTAACGTGAAAATCCTGCAGATCACTGATTGGTCAGGGAGAATCGTCACTATCAGCGTCCCTGGATTTTCAACATGGGACATCAACCCGATAGTTTTGAAGTTAGCAACAGCGACAGCAGTATCATTTGTTCACGTGACATTCAAATTATAAAAAGAAATGGCTGTACGCAAAACCACACCATGGTCAATAAACGAGGTGCAAACGTTCCTCTCGTTAGCGACGAACAAAACTAAAAGTGTCTCATCTGTTGGCCGCACACGGTTACCACTGGACCTACCAACAGTATAGGGAAAAGTTAAATAACTTAAAAGTGACTACAGAACCATCAAGGACCACAACAGCTGGAGTGGTTCAAACAGAAGAAAGTGGAAGTAGTACAACCAAATGGATGCTAACTATAGCAATAGAGCAGTGAGCAATGTGAGGGAGAGTGCCCTGGACTCGGCCACGGCGTTATTGGAGTCCACGATGGAGGATGGTATGTTTTGTTACATTAACTCTATATTCCGCTTGAAAGCTTCACTTTATTTAGTTGACCAGCTACTGGAAGCTTGCTTCTAAAACAACCAGGCCAATTTAACTGTTACACTTGTGTAAAATCACCATGCAACAACTGCTTTATGCAGCACAATGAGCTTGTAGCTAACAGCTAGCAGTCGTGTTATTGTTTATGGTGAGTGATGTTTGTGTCGCGTTTAAGATGATTTCACTGCAGTAGAGGCGGCGCAACTGTGACAATCAGCCTATAATCCCACCCATGTTGGGGCGGCACTAAACAGCAGTGGAAAAACAAGCTCAGAAAAATAAAGCGAGGAGAGTCGAGTCCGTAACGTGCAGTGGAAAAATGCCATTAATGTAGAGGGGCTTATCATTGCACTGTGGATAGGAAGACGGCCCTGCAATATATTGTAACAACAAACATCACAATTCCTGTTCCTTATTCTATTACCATAGATTCTATTGGATTATATTAACCTTCTACCTTGGATTCTATTCATTATTATTTTATTTCTTTAAAATAAACAATCCATCTATTAGTAATTATAAAAAATGTAATAAATATAAAAATTAAAAACAATATTTATTTGTAATGTTTTTTTCTTTAATTAAAGTAGCCTGCTTATTATATCAACTAAATTCTCATGTGATTTAGTGAGTGAGAAAGAGAGTTGTTAGAACGATTAAAAATTATCATGAGTTTAAGACTGATCTGTGATTTATTTTTAATAATTTATTAAAAAGAACCATTTATTATCTTTTGAATTCCATTTTTTTATGTACCTGTGACTTATTTATATATATATATATATATATGGAGAGAGAGAGAGAGTATTACTTGAAAAGATATTGTATACTACGCTTGTTATGATTTCTATGCTGATAACTCCCCCACATGGGAAAGAATCAATAATTTTAACATTTTTTTTTACTTTTTATTTTGAGTGAGACAAATCCTTTATTTTGAACACTGCAACTGGTATATCTCCCAGCCTCAGCACAGAGTACTGTCATTTTAAAAAGAGTGTTATGAACCTTTCTTTTGTTTCATTCTAAACTGTAACTATTTGTAAAGGATGCTGCGGAATACCGGAACTGGAACAAAAAAACTAAAAATACAGTTTCTGCCCGGAAATAACGGAAAAACAAAAATGTAAAAAAAATGTGTAGTCCCTTTAATTTCCTGAGATAAAGACCCTGTTAATTACACATGTTAGTGTCATGGCGCATGACAAATTTTGGTTATACAGATGTTTACGGAAACCTCAATATCTCAGCTCAGGATGATCCTAGCTCCTTGGAACAAAAACTGATCTCTACAACGCATTACAAATACATGTACATTTATAATAATTTTGCACGTTCTTGTTCCATAGACTTAGAACTTAAGTCTTAATGTATTGATCAAGATTGCTGAAAGTTCCACATTTAGGGACAATTTAAATTGGGAAGGGATCTCAGTCTCAGTCCTAAATTTTTTTAGGGGGTACCTCGGTAAGCATATGGTACATGCAGAACATTTCAGGTTTGAGACTTCTCTTATTTATTTTTTCTTGGGGTGAGAGAGTGCAATTTCTTTTCATTTACCCTCACTTTTGGGTTGATTGTCTCTGGTAGGTGACCATATAAGAACCTGAAATGGTAGCATTCTGCTATACAAATTTTGAGTTTGAGATTCCACTGGTTAAAGCTAGGGTTAGTAGAAATCTGGGGGAAAGCCTGCTTTATTCATGCATTTTGAGAAATGAACAGTATTTTACTCTAATTGCATTTATGATTGACATACCACAATTTTAAGCTACATGTTTGATTAAAAGCTGTAAGATCTTCTAACTCAGTCTCTCTGAAATTTTGCGGGAGTGTCCGGTGGCAGTAGTCAACTCGGCAGGTGGCCGTTTTCTGAGAACCCTGTTCATGGGAAGCCACATTTTTCACACAGTTTTCATCGCTGATGTCCTCAACCAAGCCTAACCACCACTGGTCATCATAGACACAAGCGACACTATTCCGCAGGTTCAGGGGGACAGATATCATCACTGCATGTTCTTCAAACTCTTCCAATGCAGATGTAAAGAAGCAACTTTGAGAGTCACGTGATGCCATGTGAGGATCGGACATGTGAACGACGAGCTCTGCACACATTGCTAGTTTCAATACCTTTTATAACATAAACCGGTGAGATTCGATACACTCTGTTCCATAACTGTTCTAGGAGGACTATATGTCAAAGAATTCAAAATCCTCTGACTCTGGACACATTAAAAGACACTTAAGTGCTCAAACTGACGCCCCCGAGCAGGCCGTGGGCCTGGGAGTCGATTAAGTCGGAGAGATGCGGGAAATGCAGCGGGAGATGCTGAACATGTCAGTAATTGTTTCTGACTTGGAGGATCTTGCTGTGATACGTCAATTTATCATGCCATGGAGGCTAAGTTTACTGACGTGGTCACAAGAGTGGGGGATGTCGAGAATCTTGCTGTAATATGTAGATTGATCACTACTATCTAGACAAGTTGGTTACAAGAGTGCCCGATGTTGAGAAAAGGATAGATTATCTGGTATCATTGGACAGGGAATTGTCTGCTATTTCACTAGTGACCAAAGTGGAGAAGTTGGAGGACATGGAAAACCATAGCCGGCAGAATAACAGCCTTGTTGGCATCCTGGAGGGAGTGGAGGGACAGGATAGTGGAAATCCTGAATGGGCTCTTTCCCAGTCTGCTCGCCATAGCAGGCCATTAGCTGGAAATCGATCAAGCTCACAGGGTTCTGGCTCTGTGATCTGCAGGAGGAGACAGGCCACAATCAATTTCAGAGATCATCCGATAAAGATCTTGTGTTATGCGAGGAGTAAAAGAAGGCATTCTCGGAAGAACCACTGTATTTTCTTGTTCTCAGACTTTGCGAACTCGACAAGAGAGAAACATGATCGATTCAAGGAATGCAATAAACTTTTACATCAACAGAAGGTCACTTTTGCACTGATATTTCTGGACAAATTGAGAATAGATGCTAAGGATGGCCGTAAAACAAGCCCACAGCAAGCGATGTCCTTCATAAAGTCAATGGAGTAAGTCATCTTGTGGAACAAACGTTGCAGCCAAGTGGACCGGCTCACTGAACATTCGCTTCACCGTTTGAAGATTCTGCATGCTCTTTTTGTGCTGATTCCGCCCATAGGCTGAAATTTATTTTGAGGAGTATTTCTTGGAAAGTCATTGAGAGAGTAAGCAATTTGCTTGCACTCATGTTGCAGCCGAGTGGACCGGCTCACTGAACATTCGCTTGACTGTTTGAAGAATCTGCGCGTTCTTTTTGTGCTGGTTCCGCCTAGCGGCTAGAGTTTATTTTGTAGAATTACACACCTTCAGGATAGTTTCATAGATGAAGTGACATGCTCTATGTGTTTATTCTGCCTATTGGCTGGAGTTTGTTTTATAGATTATCATTTGCTATATAATTCTGTCTCACAAAATTAGTATAGAAACCCCGGACTTGAGCAATCGGATGGCAAGTTTGTCGTGGGGGCTCTCGTAGGCGTACATGGACTATTTGAGTTTGGAGGGACAGACACCAGTTGGTGCTGTCGTGCGCAGGGTTATGCGCATGTTTTTATTTTTTCTTTTCTTTTTGTTCTAGGGGATGTTCGAAGTTTGATTGTTGCACTAATGTTGGAATGTGGTCTTTAGAATCTTGTCTTTGACACACAGTCTATTTTTTCAAATAGTCAAAATGTCAAATGTTAATATGAGTGGATTGTCTCTCTCCACATGGAATGTGAATGGGTTGGGGCACACCATAAAAAGAAGGAAGTTTATTTATCTTCTTAAGCATAAGAAATATGATAGTGTTTTTTCAAGAAACGCACCTTTCTCCGCAAGAAGCTGAAAAATTTGGAAAGGGCAATTTGGGGTGGGCATATTTTTTATAGTGCTGGCTCAAGTAAGAGCAGGGGAGTAATTACACTTAGAAGTAAACCTCTACAATTCAAATGTGTCAAGCAGAGCATAGATAAATTAGGAACAGTCATTATTGTTTTAGATGAAATTCAGGGACAAATCTTATTTTGGTTAATATTTATGCACCTAATGTTGATGATCAGGGCTTTTTTATAGATCTTGAAAGGATGTGTCAAGCCGCTGGCACCCTTCATAATATAATATTGGGAAGAGAATTTTGATGGACTCAAAAGTCCTTGATCATAGTGAAGCAAAAGTGTGCAAGCCCCCTAGAGCAACACTGATGCTTCACAGGATGTGTACAAACCTTGGTCTTACAGATATTTGAAGACTTTTGAACCCATCTGGTAGGAACTATGAAAATATTAAAGGCTGAAATGAGTGTCTATATGGAGACCAACTGGGCCGTAGTAACCTCTGTGGGCGTGGCTTGAGAGGCACTTAAGGCGGTTCTTAGGGGCCAGATCATACAGTATGCCGCACCAAAAAATCCAAAGCACAAAAACTTGTGGAATTGAAAGGGAATATTAAAAGTGCTGAGGCAGAGCTGAAGCACCGAACATCGTCTAATGGCCTCAGGGAGTTGACCTGATTGAAATACAGATATAATACTATTTTTTTTAACAATATTAACACGTTAACTCTTATAATTAACTTTTTTTAACTCCATTTCATGTTAAGTTTTTGATGCTGTAATAATAGGCAAAGCAAATGAGATCTGTCATATTAGCATTTTTATAATTTTATAATTTTGGGGGAAAATTTAGCATGGTATAATGTATTGAACAGAGCTGAGAGTACACATTCTTATTGATTGTTGAAAGCATTAAATATTTTTTTAATAATTAGACAAAATATTTAAAGGGATTCATATTTAAAGGGATAGTTCACCCAAAACAAATACAATTCAGTCATCATTTAACCACACTCATGTGTTTCAAACCCGTATGACTTTCTTTCTTCTGTGGAACACAAAAGGAGATGTCAGGCAGAATGTTAGAGACTGACAGCTTCAGTCACACTTTTCACTTACATTGTATGGAAAAAAGATACAATGAAAGTGATTGGTGACTGTTGCTATCCGTCAGACCCTAACATTCTGCCTAACATAATTTGCGTTCCATTTTTGGGAAAACTAACCCTTTACTCTAATAAACAAACATGAAATGGCAGGGAACAGTGTCAGAAATTATCTTTTACATTAGGGGCAATATTTACTTGATTTTCAGGGCCATTTGTTTTCCTTTATTATGAATTTTTTTTCCTACCCACAGCTTTGTGTCATTTGCTTATGTTAAATTACCACGCCCAAATACTGATTACACAGATTCAATTAATTGTGTATGATTACCCCTTCCCCTATGAATAATTCATCATTCATTCATATTTTATGCCATAATGTGTAAAACTATGAGTATGTCCGATGTTACATTATGAGGGCATTTTTTTGGATTTTGGGGGCATTTTTATAATGTTTTTTACTCAAGTTCATCTTAATTTCTGAACCTGGCTGGGCATGTGTCTAACTCAGAATGAATTGTGCTCTGACACATTTCAGAATGGAACAATGCATTAAACTGAGTTTTCATAGCCGTACATACATTCACATTCTTACATAAAGTAAGTTTAACATGTTAAAACTGACCGTAACCTTAAAAACAATTTACATCTCCCATAAATCCAAAAATGCACTATTTTTAAACAAGTGCTGAGGTGTGTGGTTACAGTTTCTCTGGTCATAAACAACAATTCTAAAAATGGCATCGTGAGAGTGAAAGGTTTATTCCGATATGCTTCATCACCTTTCAAACTCTAACAAAGGTAAAGACACAGTGCACAAATGGCATGCCAAAGAGACCGTAAATAATTGTGATGGGCTTCGTTAGTTTTGCATTGCTTTGTGCTTATGAAAACAGTGCTCTATCTGATCGTTGGGGTGGAAAATTACTTGCCTCCTCAATAAAAAAAGACACTTCTTTTGTTTCTATGGTACTTTGGAAATATTGTGCCATACCGTGCTACCTGACCTGCACAACCAAACCAGTAGCTTAGCATAACTTATTCGCACCATAGATCGCCTGACATTACAGTGGCGATGACATAACCTCAAAGAGCCCAGTGGTTTGTAGCAGCTGACATGTCTATTTTTGCCAGCATATAGCGAGGTATGACTGCTGGATATGCACCGATCATTAGCACAAATAGAGTGCATTTTGCTTAGACTTACAATGTATGTAGCTTCATGTCATACCAAGAAAGGGCTTTTGAGTCTGGATTTTCTTAAATGGAAAGTCTGTTTTTTTTATGCTAAAACATTTTCGCCTATCACAGTTTCCATCCGATTTCCATCCTCTTAATATAATTTGCCTGCCAATAATGAGACTGGTCAGAACCCAATTTTTTTATGTTTATCCCCCAAATTTATGACCGTCCCATCACCCAAAATACAGATTCTGGGGCAAAGTAAAATGTGAGTTCCCAAAACGTCACACATACAACTCTGAACCTTCAACCAAAATTCTAAGATATTAACACCACTTGTGTCAATATTGGGTTGTGTCGCAATCTTCAGACTGGCATCGCCAGCAGGTGGGTGTGTCTTTAAGACCAAGCCTAAACAATCTGGGGGTCCAATAGAATCTATGTAAAATATTGAATTGCATAATGGTGCACCATTGCATCTCTAGATGCAGACTTGACATTTTTTAGAATACTAGCCCACACTCCCACCTCCAATACCAAATTTAAATCTTTCTTCCATAATCTCTTAATAGAAGTTAAAGCTCCATCCCCCAGACACTGAATTAGCAGGGAGTAATACATTGATGCCTCATGATTATTTACAAAAGCAGTAATCGCATCTCCCAGAGTACCTGCTGCTTTAGGGGGGTGCTACTCCCAAAAACAATACAGAGCAGTAGAACTGAGATCTGTGAATCCCAAAATGTTGAACCAAATTTTCAAAAGATCTCAACAGTCCACTCTCATATAGATCACTGAGTATAGTAACCCTCCTCACAATGCACTCTGACCAGCAGAAAGGGGACTTATTAATAAATAATTTAGGGCTCAGCCATATGCTTAAGGCTACAGTTAAATAAATGTCCTAATTAAACATTCTGGACACTTTTGCCCATACCAAGTGCAAATGCGAGATAACACAGTGTGACTTAATTTCTCAGATTATTTTGATAGAAAGTATTTGCAATGGCAAAATGGGGGCAAGAACTTCCTGTTCAATACAAAACCAGGGAGGGGCTCTCTCAGGTGGAAGTGACCAATGAGCCACATGTCTGAGACAGAATGCATAATAATAAAACAAATCTTGGGTAGCCCTAGCCCACCTTTGTCAATCGGCCTATGTAATTTATTAAAATGGAATCTAGGATGTTTACCATTCCAAATGAAGGACTTCGCTATGCTATCAAATTACTTGAAATAAGAGAGGGGGACATCTACTGAGAGAGACTGTAACAGGTAGTTCAATTTTGGAATACAATTCATTTTAATAACATTAACCTTCCCAATCATGGATAAATGTTATTAAGCCCACCTGCCCACATCACTCGAAAACCTTTTTATTAAGGGGTTAAAATTAACTAACTAAATCAGACAAATTTGCTGGGAATAAATGACCAAATACTCAATGCCCTGTTTGGGCCACTCGAAGATACCTGGTTGGAAAGCCATTACTAGGCAGTACGCTGTCAGAGCTTTGGATTTAGACCAATTAACTCTGTATCCTAAGAACTTAGAAAAGGATAAATAATTCTGTGGAGGCATGGCATAGATCTAATTTAGATTCCAATAGGTTCGGAGACAAATATTAAAATATAATCTGCATAAAACAAAAGCATGTGCCATAGCTCTCGTCACCACCCCTAGAAAATTAGCCTCCTTTCTTATCGTGGCAGCTAATGGTTCCAGGGCAAGACAGAACCATAATGGGGAAAGAGGGTAACCCTGCCGGGTGCCCCTATCCAGAGTAAAATAATCTGAAATTAATAAAAAATGTTGTACCGCTGCTACCGTGAGCCTATAAAGTGACTTAATCCATTCAATAAAAGTATTCCTCCCAGTCTACCATATCAAATGCCTTTTCGACGTCAAGTGATATGGCAGCAACCGGAGTCTGATCACTCACCACTGACCACATGATATTGATGAAATGCTTAATGTTATCAGAAGAGCTGCAGACCTGAATAAACCCCACCTGATCTATCTGTATAAAAGATGTCATAACTTTACTTAATCGGTTAGCCAGAAGTTTTGACAATATTTTTACATCTAGCTAGATAAGGGAAATTGGACGGTAATTCTTACTCTCGCTTGGATCTTTGTCCTTTTTAATAATCAGACTGATCCGGGATTGTGTCATTGTTGGTAGAAGCTTTCCATTCTTTAATGATTCCGTATAAATTTAGAGCAAAAGTAGAGCCAGTTCTGTAGCATGAGATCTAAAAAATTCAGCGGCAAAACCATCTGGCCCCAGAGCCTTGCCTGTAGGCAAGGCCTTAATTCCCTCGCCAAGCTCCTTCAAGGTTATCTCAGAACCAAGATAATTTTTTTGCTCAGTCCTCAGTTTAGGGAGTTCTAATGGTGTAGATGTGTTTTTGTTCATGTTTTGTTTTCATATCTTTTATTTTGAAATTCTAGTTCCTGTATCATGTCACGTGGTTCCCTTTTCATGTGATTTCATGTTTCCCTCCAGGTTCATGTGACTTGTTTTCATTGGTTTATTGTCTTATCAGTTCTAGTTTGTCATTGGTTTTAGGTTATTAGTCTTGTTATCTTGTTTATATTTCTGTCTGTTTATTGGTTTTCTTGTTATTGTTTTACCCAATATCTGTGTATCTAAGCCTCATGTTTTCCATTGTCTCGTCAAGTTTTGTTAATGTTTCCTTGTTTGCTAAGTCTAGTTTTAAGTCAAGTTTATGTTCATGTCAATTGTTAATATTTATGTTTAATTTAGTTCATGTCTATAGTTAGGGTTTTGGATTTCACATACGTAAATAAACTGCACTTGGGTTCTTCATCTTCACGTCATCGTCTTCGTCATTGCCAGTGCCAGCACAACGTTACAAATGGTTTCACAAAGTGTCTAATGTCTTCATCACTAGGCGAAGACTTGGAACTATAGAGATCAAGATAGAATTCATTAAAAGCATTATTAATATCAATGGCCGAGGTAAATATTTCACCACCAGTAGATTTCACTGAGAGAATGGTAGAAAAAACACTCTTTTTTTATATATCTAGCTAGAAGTTTTCCTGCCTTGTCCCCTGACTCAAAGTATGACTGTCTTGCCCTGAATAGCCAAAACTCAACATTCCGTGACAAAATAGTATTAGATCTGTATTTCAATCGGGTCAGTTCTCTGAGGCCATCAGACGACATGCGGCACTTCAGCTCTGCCTCTGCACTTTTAATATTCCCTTCCATCTCCACGCGTTCTCGTGCTTTGGATTTTTGATGAATGAGGCATACTGTATGATTTTCTCCGTATGTGGCAACGACTCTAAATTCACTAGGGAGTGAACTGAGACTAAAATGTTTCCAATTGAACAATCAACAGCAGATGAAAAGAGGGACCTGGATATATATAAAAAAGAATGACACAAAAAGAAACAAAAAAGGTGCTCAGTTCCTCGAACAGTCAAGTGAATGTTCAGTGAGTCAGGCCCACTTGGCTGCAACATGAGAACCACAAATAACTTACTAAGTCATTGACTTCATGAAGGACATTGCTTGCTTTGGGCATGTATCTATTTTATGGCCATCCTTAGTGTCTATTCTCAATTTGACTGAACATCAGTGCAAAAGCATTGATGTAAGAGTTTCTTGCATTCCTTGAATTGATCACATTTCTCTTATCAAATTTGCAAAGTCTGGGAACAAGAAAATGCTGTGGTTCTTCCAAGAAAGCCTGCCTTTACTCCTAGCCTTGCATAACACAAGATCTTTATCGGATGATCTCAGAAATTTGGTCTCCGAGCCAGAACTCTGTGAGCTCGCTTGATTTTCAACTTATGGTCTCATATGTCGAGCAGACTTGGAATTTCACCATATCTCTGCCTTCTTCGTCCTCAGGAATTCCAACAATTAGGAAGTTGTTTTGCCGGTAACGATTCTCAAGGTCTTCAAACTTTTTCCAGATCCGCTCCAAGTCTGCCTTTGTCGCTAGTGGGTTAGCAGCTAACTCCCCCTCCGATGACTCCAGATAATCGATCCGTTTCTCAACATCTGGCACTCTTGTAACCGACTTGTCTCCATAGCAGTGATCAATCAACATATTACATCAAGATCCTCCAAGTCAGCAATGACCTTCGTCAGCATTGCCATTGCCAATTGTTCAACAGTTGACGCTGAATCCTTTTCACCACCCTCCCCTATATATATATATATATATATATATAATTTCACAATTATTAAAATGAATAAATATATACTGATTCATTGCTAATAATGGCAGTGCAGACGTATTATTACTTTTCATGCCAATATGGCACACTGAAACATTTTAAGAGAAAAAGGAGAGGAATAGAGAAACCATCAGTTAGGTCTTCTAGCTCAGTTCACAAAGTAAAAATGACAAGTGAAATCACTCATAGCTCCAAAAATAATGCCAAAGAACTTTCTCATATCTGTTATATTTTACTTTTCATTTAATTACAGTCTGGCATCAACTAGTTGTTTATATTATCTTGATTGTGCATTACTCTACTGATTCATTTTTCCTGTGTGGGACATGGGTTCCTGTTATGTTTTAGACACATTCATGTTTCCATTAGGTAATAAAGGAAGGAAAGGGATTTTGTGTTTATGGTTAATATTAGCTAATTCATACTGTATTTGAAACGATGGATATTTTTGGTTAGTTTTTCATTTAGTAAAAGTTAAATTAGTTTGCCAGGCAACTTGCAGAGGAATCCTAAAATGTGTTTCCTGTGACTTTCAAGAGCTTTTCACATTGCAAAGTAATTAAAAGAACCACATGAATTAACATGCTCCAATGCAATGCTGCAGTATAGTAAAGGAAGCAGAACAGAAACTATAAGAAGAAACATCATATCCATCCAACCCACAACTTAGAATTTAAAAAGTTTTGGTTTCCGGAATGAATATCCCCAATTCTAAATGTAAATGCTGTCAAATCGATTCTCGCCTACTCCTTGTTAATTCCTTTCACACTTACTCAGAGAGGAAGTGAAATCGTACATCATAAGCATTCTCTGAACAGATTCTAACATTACAGCGTTACACCATTACTAACCATTGATCTGTCTGTCTGTCCGTCCATCTGTCTGTCATTGCTCATTCCTAGATATAACATTTTAGACACATTTGGAGGGAGAAAAAAAGAGAGAAATACTGTACATGAGATGATGAACTGCATCACTTGAAGGCAGTCACGCAATCCAGAGCAATCAAAGCAAAGCAACCTTGGGCCTCAGCACAGAGGCAGATTTGCTGTGCTGAGGGTCAAGGGTGTTCTCTACTGACTGAAGAATAGCAGTGGTGTAGTCAGAATTCATATAATGGTGCACCATTCATGGTATTTAAGGGCTGTAATTCTATTTCTTGTCAGAATCATTTACATCAATTTACATCAAACTGCAGGGCACCAGCAATGAAAAATCTCATTAGTAGTTACTTAAATACTTGTAACAAGTCCCACACAGTTTGTGCTCAAACATGAATATTTCCTAAAATTGTGTGGCTTATTGAGTAGAGGTGAGCTGCTACTATTCTAAGTAATTGGACTTGATTTGCAAAACATGCAAATAAAAAAACATAACATTGAAACATAAAAAAACATTTATAAAACATAACAGATTTACACTGAAGGAGGATCCCAAACTATATCTAGGGACCAGAATACTTTTAGTAGTAAGCAGCCACTTAGAAACTATGCAGAACACTCTAGCAACAGCATAGCAATGCACTTAACAACAACTCGCATACCTTAGCAACCACACTGAGACATTCTGGCAACTACAAAAAAAACATAGTGTCTTGGTAGTGGCTTTTGCACAGGCAAGCTCCAGAAAATGTAAAAAACAAATGTTCAACATATTCTTTCAAAAGTTTGAGGATACAAATCACATCATCTAGCAAGTCTGGTTCAGTGTTGGCATGGTAACGGTAATAAAAACACTGCTAAGAACCCTCTCCTGCCAAGACAAAGCCAAAACAGACAATGAGGATATTATGTTCTTTATGCATGTTCCAGTTCTTCTTGTGAATTATTTATCCATGCATTTATTATTATTATTATTGTCCAAGTAATCTTTAATAAAAAGGTAATAACTTGTTCTTCTTTGATGTAGTGAGGCCGGGACAACAGTTAAGCCAATAGTGAAAGTTTTAAGTCAGTTTAACACCACTGTAGTGTCGGTCAAGGCAGCAAAAGCGGACGCATTTTGTGTGAACACCCTCTTACAAGATGTTGAATTCATAATGATGAACACTGGTCAGACTTTTATTCCGGAACAACAATAGCAGACTAGAAATTAAAGAAAGGGTCGCCAGTGTATCAGACATGTAATGATGACTTGCTTTATGCATTTTTAATAGATATAATTAAGTTGTCAGCACAGTGTGAAATGAGATGTTGGTTTTAATTCTTGCTTGAAGAATACTGTGGGTAAGATATTTAAGAGCAGATGAATAAAAATGACCATGATCTGCCATGTGGCTTAACTATGCTCAGATTTAGAGAAAACTGTATTTTCTAACCAATATTTTGGCTGGGCAATCATAAAACCTTAAAGACATTTTTACTGTATTAGTATCCATTCTGGCATACTTACTGTGTTTTGCCCTTGTATAGAAGAATGGTAGTTAACAATACCTTTCTCTTCATATAAAACTATGAATATACAATGTTTCATTTAAGCCTACACATAATGCCATCATAGTTAAATCACTTGCATGTGCTGACTTGGATTATAATGGAATTAAAATGTAAAAATAATAAAAGAAAAGCATCCGGTAAAGAGATCAAATATTTGAAAACTTTGATTTAAAGTCAGAATATGTGATTCTATAGGTCCTTAAAGCATTGAAGTCAGATATGTGGGTCGTATTAAACATTCTCTGCTGTTTTTTCACTCATTTGAAACCCCTGACCTGCGCGGATGTGTGAGACTTTCACACACCACTGAATTGGCAGACACCTCATGCAATCTGTTATTTCCTTCCACTTCATGCACATGAATTTTGTGGGCAGTAATATTTCTGAAGTAAGCATTAGTGATCCCTAAAATCATGTGAAAAACTTAAAATCTGTAAATCAAAGCAAAATAAAATCTTCTTTTGTCTTGATGTAATTTTAAATTAATGGAATATGGTGGGTACTCCAGTATTGAATTATAATAATATGCTAAGAGTGGAGGAAAATGCATGATGAATCAATGTTTGATGTCGTCTATATAGTATTAATTGAATATATATATATATATATATATATATATATATATATATATATATATATAAATCTAAGGCATACACCATGCTGAGATGCCTTCACATACACCTGACTCCCACTACAAACATCAAACAAACCAGCTGCTCATTCAGATACTTTCAAACAGTAGTCTTTTATGCACTGACCACTGCAAAGAGCCCCAGGGTGTGTTATCAATTATAAAACAGAGGTTGCATATGAGGCAACTGTATATACCACAACCAATTTTCCTGCCTGTCTTTCACCGCCATATCTGCATGCATGTGGCGCTGGGCTGGCGAGTGCCGCTCTCTGTTGGAAGAATGTGACTGGATCACTGAGGACAGACACAAAAACGAAATGTTCACTCAGGCCAAACTAATTCACCCACATAAATTTATACAAGGCTCATTCAGTTGAATAGATGCCCTGAAAAGGCTTTCATGATCTAATAACCATTCAGCTGTGGCAAAACATGTTGAGAATGGTACGAAATATGAAATCTCAGCACAGTGGATTTCTTATGTGAAAGAACTGCACCATGAAACCTGAATCTGTCAGCCAAAGTAATAGTAGTACTCTTCTCTGGCCTGCCTTTTCAAATGAACCACATGAAATGTGATATGATGATGAACACCACTGAGAACACAAGGTATAATATTGTTAATCCAGTTACACGCTGAATTCATATTGGAAACAACAGAGAGTGAAAAACACAATGCCAGGGATCTGAATGGCTTTGACTTAAATTTGATTTGACTGACCTTGAGTCATCAAAAGGATTATTTTATAAATTATGTAAAATGTCAGATCACCTAGAACTGCAGTGGCAGGTGTTTTATTTTATAACGGGCAATTATTTTCAATTAGTTCTCTCTAGTGGTGTCACAGTTAAAGAAAATCCTGATTTAGTTATCTAGTAACTAAATAACTATTACTAATGCTTGTACTTAGGGTTGGGGATATGAACAACCAAGTCATTTTAAATATTAAACTTTGGCCCCCATAGACTTACACTGAAGGAGGGACGTGAGCCACATCATGGGAGCAGGATATCATAGAATCTTGGGGGTGGGCTTTATTGATTGGGTCAGCAAGCAACCCCTCAGAACACCCTAGCAATACCTTAGCAACCAACCAGAACACTTTGGCAAATGCATAACACCCTGGCATAATTTCTTCAGAAAATGTAAACGTTTCATTCTTACATTTGACATCAAAATCAATGTTAATAATCTTTTAAATGTATTACACTTATATATTGTTGCCGCTTTCTAATGAAAGTGTAAATAAGTAGACACAGGAACAAATCATAGACACAGGAACAAATCAAAAGTGACAAAGACTGAACAGAAATCAGGGCATGATATACACAAAAACTAATGAGAAGATTAAACACAGGTGAGGAACAATGGGGAACAGCTGGAGGTGATCAGAGCAGGGGATGGTGGGAAGTGTAGTCCATGGGGAACAGATGACAGAGGTAAAACAAATGGGAGACAACAGTGAATCGTGACAAATATACATATAAAGATTAATATATACAGTGTGTGGATCATGCACACATTTTTCGCTCATCATTACACTTATACATAATGTAGTGACAAAGTGATTTAATTAGAAATAACATCACAGCACATATCAGTCTATACTATAGTCTTGTATAATATAAATGAGTAATTTATACATATAATCAAAGAATGTTGAGGTATATCAACAAAGAATTTACTCTTAAAGACAAGTGACACAATCTATGCTTTTGTCAGTCAGCTGGTCAACACTGCCTTGAGTTCACGAGAAGTGCATCAACAACAACAACAACAACAACAAAAAAAGTATAATATTGTAACATGGGTTGCACGTTGATTAAATGAGTCTTAATTGAAATATAAAACATAAATAATTGTCCTTCAGGACTTTAATCATATGATGCACTCTAATCATTTTATATTCAAGCGTTAAACAAATGATAAATAAAAATAATTAGACAAAACTTGCTGTATTCTTTATAATGCATACACAGGGACCCGCATGAGGACGTGACACTGACAGCTGAAACCAACAATAACACCGGAAGCCTGTCTTCTTTAGTGACGTCTGTGCGGCCTGTAACGCGATTGGCCAGGCTGTATCCAGGTCCACATGAGGTAACGCCTTTTTAATACGTCACCGTCGTCCGTATAAAAACGCTTCGCGGCCGCGCACTAACGCAGCCCTAGTTTGAGAGGGAAAATGTATCGTTTGCGCTCAAAGTCTTACACCGGAATCGCTTTTAATACTTTCTTATTTACTGTGCCGCTGGAACATTCTCAACTGAAAAGACATTATAATAAAAACTGGTCGTGTATCGGCTGATTTTAGGAGCAGAACTACGCGTTTAAGCAAGATGCCACGAGGCAAGGAAAGGAACGGCCGCGGTAAGTAGGTTGATATCTGGGAATGACCGGTTGTTTTTTTTTAGTGGTCCTATGTGGGATTTGTAGTTCTTGTAACGGCGATTGCCCATTGAGATGTGGGGAAGAAAACTACAACACCCTTGAGTTGGCGGCCTGTTTTGGTCGACAGCCAGGAGTGTCTTTCTTTTGACACAAACAAAAGAATTATGCACAGCGTGAGTCATAAACACACAAAATAAATAAAAATGCACATTTGTGTTTCTTAAATGTTGTTTTTAGGTGGAATGTTATCGCATTAGAATTGGTATAATTTGACGGCTTGTCAAATTAATAGTTATAAAACAACAGTACACGCTTTTGAATGTGTTCTAAAATAGGATGATTATTTAATGCTATAATGATTAATTACAGAATTATAGATTATTCAAATTATATCAAATATGTTGTGCTTAATGCTATGTTTACTTAAAATGTACATTGACAAAGTGAATAGATTGATCATTATTTCCTTTTTAGGGAAAAAGTCACACAGGAGGAAGTTGCTGTTATTGTGTTTTTGTAAATATACAGCTGTCAGTTTGTTATCGCGGAGGTTATCGCAGGCTATGCTCTCAGACTGCTCATTCACGTTTATGTAACATCCGGCCTGTTTTGGGACAAACTAAATGACAGGGGAAGAAACCAGGAACTGTCAGCGATATACTGTGTAATAAATCAGTCTGTGTTAAATGTTCTTATCCCATCTGCTCATTAAAACTCTGCAGCGTTCACACCAGCCCCCACATGTTGTGTTAACAACTGCAGTCGTGCTCTTCTTTATCTGGACTTGTTTACTTTTGTCTGAGAAATGCTATTTAGAGGCTCTTCGTGTTTGTGTAAGCTCAAATATACTGACACTGCCCCGGTGACCTCGCCAAACTGTACGAAACTTTGTACCTTCTACACAAGTCTGCATTTTGCCGGACAAATAACACGTGGCTGAAACAACCACATGCACATATTTTCAGATATGACGGTTCATTTAAGGACAGCTCATTCACGTTAGACGACTGCGTGAGTTTAGTTAAATGTTTCACTTACCTGCAAGAGTTGTCACAGAATGTTCTTTGTTTAAATGGCTTATAATGAGGAATTTGAATGTATTACTGTAACTATGAACTCCGTGTTCTCCCCAAATTAAAGGTAATTTGAATATCAGCTATTCCTATTCATTGTTCAGAAACTTGTCCCGCCAGTTTCGGTGTCTTAAGTAGGATACATACTGTTACTTTATTCCTAAACAAAATGCAAGGAAAAAGTGAGACTCTGCACGCATGTGAGAGAAGCTGCATATATGTATATCAGTTAAAGATGGATCAAATAAAAACTAATATTCTACAATTTAATGGTTTAATCTAGGGATATGCATAGATTAAAAAAAATTAACCGATTAATCCCAATAAATTACAACAGTTTGCCCATATCTCTTTGATGCCTGGTTCACCACTTGTGGGTAAAGTCTCCATTCTCCGTACTGTGAATCAGCTCGAGTTAAATTTCCTGGCCCTAGTTTAAATGCAAACTGGCCTTAAGTTAATATACTCAGAAATATGACATGACATACCAAGTATCGGGCAATGAGTACTACAGAGTAGTATCGGTGCATCTTGTTGGAACGGCACAGATTGTTTTGTGAACTGTCCCAGTGTATTTCAGGCTGTGCAAAGTGGCTGTTATTGAAGGATGGGGCAGAGCAAACAATTATATCTAAATATGTATGACCCCTTAAGTTTTCTTTTCTTTGGTTGCAGGGGGACAGCAGGGAAATGTCCAGCCGTTCAGTGATGAAGATGCGTCCATCGAGACCCTCAGTCACTGTAGCAGTCTCAGCGACAGAACCAGTGTGGCAGAGGAAGGTTTGTATTTACATGGATGAGTCAAAGTACTATGATCAAAATGTAGTAAAAACTACATGCAAATTTTTGATTTTGATCCATTATGGTGGTATTTTTGGTGGTACCTTGCAGACCAGTTGGTTAAAGGGGGGGCAGCAACACCAACACTGTATGGAGAGGAATATGTAACGTGTACACAGGATACATAAAATACAAAATTCTAATACACTTCCCATATTACTATAATCAAACAAGATAAAGCATTTATCTTGACTAATACAATGCAACACTGCTGCATTTCATTTTAAATTGGTCACCATGCGTAATTGTAGCTTGTGGAGAGCTGTTCTCACACGACAAGAGCTATGTGGCATGCTGCCAGATTTGAGAGATAAGAGATGAATGCAACATGATGATTGTTGTCCCTTTCTGGCTGACAGCTGGTGAAGCTGAAGAAACGGCTCAAGAGGACTTCCAGTACAAACTGAAGGCGTACATTGACAGCACTGTGGATAAGAGGTAAGTGTTTGGTCAGATTTTGTTGTTGTTGAAAGAACTAGCATAGTTCAGAATTAACTAAATTGCATAATCATGTTCTTCTGATTTGGGATTTATTGTATCTGCTAAACCTAATTCCTCCTCGCTGTGGTCTGAACTGAGTAATTATCCATTTTCAGTGCCAAGACCAGGCAAGGTGCCCTTGATGGACTAAAGACTGCCATGGCAAACAAAATCCTGTACGAGTTTATTTCCGAGAGAAGGATGACCATCACCGATGGCATTGAGCGCTGCTTAAAAAAAGGTTTGCTTTTAAATTTAAGGTTGTTATCAGATTGTTTTCTTTTGACGGCATAATTACGTGCGAGCAATGACTTTGTTTTTGAGGTTGCTTTTTTCTGCTTTCTGTATTCCAGGTAAAGGAGTAGAGCAATGTGCCGCAGCCTCGCTGGCGTGTCTTCTGTGCATCCAGCTTGGTTCTGGAATCGAGAGCGAGGAGGTTTTTAAGACCCTTAAACCTGTATTCAAGAACATTCTCAACGACGGAGCAGCTAACATCCAAGCCAGACAAGCTGTAATCACCCATTTTCTTCCACTTCTGCCTCCTTTTGAGTTGTTAGTTTCACAAACCATGACATTTGAGTTAACAAGCTCCTCTTGTGTTTCAGTGTGCAACAAGTCTAGGCCTCTGCACTCTTGTAGCAGAAGATGATATCATGGTAAGTGGTGGAATTCTGTCAAAAGTCATTCAAATTATTCTTAAATCGGTCAAATCGTACTGCTGTGTGTAATGACTGGACTGAGAACGCACCAGTGCACGCACACCCAAATACACATGCACACACAAATGTCATCGCTTACAGTCTTTATGCCAGTATAGTGATCATGTATACACTTGTCCGCACGTTAGTGTTTTGGGTTAAGTAATGTCACGTCTCATTTGTTTACTTTTGTTTATTGTTATAGTTTATCTCCTCGCTGTACAGTCATAGCATTGCGGCGCTTGTATTTCTAAAATATTCATAGAAATATTCACACTAACAAGTACGTTTAATGGGTTACCAAAACCAACATCTTGATTACAGCCATCCTCTGGTTCATAATCCATCTGCCATGTCTTGCCTTCATCTGCCAGTGCATCTGAATGCTTTGATGTTGAACCCACCCAAGCTTATGATTGACTCAAACAGAGGCTTTTTGTAATTTCCAGGATGTGTATGCTACTATGGAGTGTTTTGAGAGTCTCTTTACCCATTCATATGTCCGGGAAGATGGAAGCAGACCTTCTGTAAGCCCTCAAACCACACAACTCCACATCAATGCTCTCTTGTCCTGGGCGCTGTTGCTTACCATCTGTACTGGCAGCCACATCCGAGCTATCGTGCAAAAGTATGTTTCCGAGTGCTTTCCCGCTCTGACAAATGTTTTTAGGCCTTGATGATTCTTAAACTATAGTATGCAGGTTAATTCTGACAAGCATGTGCTATTGTTTTCAGGCATCTGTCTAAATTGCCACGACTGCTGGAGAATGATGATGTTAACATGAGGATTGCGGCTGGAGAGACCATTGCCCTTCTGTTTGAGCTGGTCCGAGATGTTGACCCGGTAAGTCAAGTCCTGTTCACACTGCGGGTGGCATTGTCGCATGCTGTTGCCAGACTTTGCAATCGTGTCGCTGCTGAGAATTCTTACTGCTGCTGCTGTAATGTTATTGGTGGACTACATAACTGGTCATACTAGCATTCGTTGTGCTGATTACAGATGATTCTGCTGATAAAACGAAGATATCATTGTAATTTGAAAAGGAATCCGTTCTTTTTCCATTAAAAATGTAATTTTAAATTCTCAACTTGTCGCTCCCCACGGTGATCTGTCACAACTGCTTGTGTTGCCGGATGTCATTGTGCGCTCATTGAAAATTAATGGGAGTGTGTGTCTTTGTCACATGATGGTGTTAACGGGGCTTCAGTTGCTTGACTCCCTATGGATCTTATGAAATGCAAGCAGAACAAATGTGTGTAAACTCACTTGCAAAGCTACTAAAAGATGTGTTTCCTGTAATCTCAGAACATCTAACTATTAACTCCTTGCTGTCTTTAGCATACAAGTCCCAAGAACTTTCAAGCTGGCAGTTATCAAACCACTTATCAAGAAACCACAGCTTGATGCTAGTGAATTTATTAATCCAATTTATGTTTAAGTTCTTGCAACTATGCTCTTGCGTTTGTCAGAGTTGCTTTGATCATGTGGCAGCAGCTGCATTTCTCTTCATGTGCTGTTAGATCTTGGAAATTGGCATTTGTGGATGGCATTAGTATGGTTTAGGTCTTATTTCTTACCGCTAACACTTTGTGTGAACTAGGACATTTTAGATCAAATACAAGCGTTGAGTGCCACAAGTCTTGTATATGCTTCCCTTTGGTGACATTCAGGAACCATTGAATTAGTTTTCACTGTTAAGCCGGTGACTGATATTCTATAAAACTACAGTACTTTGTAACTGTATGTTGTGAAAAGGTTATACAAAAAAAAAAAAAAATACTGGAGCACTTAACTAAATTGTTCATGAATGTGTTTGCATAAATTGTTGCACTGAATTAAATCTAGCAATTCATGCACCTAGTTTTTAATTTACACGTTTTTCTAGTTTTGTGAAAAAGGCTCTTACTCATTAAGAATCAATGATACATCTGCAATAAATCTGATATTTGTTCATTTTAAAGTTAATGGCATTGCTTGAATGATTAACAATGAATGGTTCCCCCTTTAACATTGGCCTTAGAAGTATAGTGCTCTACCAGGTAAGAGTCGGATGTAAATTGTGTTGTGGTAATTCATTTTCCTGTACCTCCAAAGGAGATGGAATTTGATGACTGGGAACCATTATGTGAAAAGCTGAGTGCTCTGGCCACCGACTGCAACAAACACCGAGCCAAGACCGATAAGAGAAAGCAAAGATCTGTCTTCAGAGATGTCCTAAAAGCAGTAGAGGTCAGACATGATGTGAATTGATTGTCATTGTTGACACCGCACAAGTAAATTAAACATGGGTAATATATTTCCGACATTGACCGCTTCATTCTGTCTGGGAACAGGAAGGAGATTTTCAATCCGAGACTATCCGGTTTGGCACAGAGCGAATGGTCATTGACAGCTGGGTGAGAAAGAGGACTTATGATGCATTCAGAGAGTTTGTTGGCTCTGGGATGAATTACCACTTGCAGGTAAAACTCAGAACTCAAGAATAAACCTGTTGGATAATTCTGTAGGATATTTAAGTGAATTACAATCTGAATGTTCTGATCATACAGGCAAACGAGTTCATAAGGGACGTGTTTGAACTAGGACCACCGATGTTGATTGATTCTGCTTCTCTGAAAGCTATGAAGACTTCAAGACTGGAGAGGGTAAGTGAGGATCTTACTATAAAGGCCCTTGTGTGTGACTCGAGCGTTATGCTCCGCATATGAAGCATTGCAGAAAGTGTCAGAGTGCTTTTACACTTATGTAAATGATTCATTTTGGGGTGTTGACTTGTGTGGAAGTGCCCCAAGTGTTTTCTACATGTAGCACTTTTTCACTGCATGGCATTAATTCCTTTTGAAGATAAATAATGGGTTTTGCATGTGCCATGTTTGCATCTTTCAGCACCTCTACAATTCGGCTGCGTTCAAAGCTCGAACTAAGGCCAGAAACAAGTTTCGGGACAAAAGGATTGACGTTGGAGAGTTCTAGGTTGTATTTGTAATGTGTGGGTTTTTTTTTTTTTTTTTTTTGTGTGCACGCATAAAATGTAATATTTGATCACTATAAACTCATTCTAATAAGACTTTGATTTCTGTCTATAAGTGGTATAGCTGAACACATCAGATCATGTATTTATTTGTGAACCTGTGGGTTCTGTTTTGAGTTGCATAGTATATTTGTCTGTTATATTTGTGTCTAATGTCAGGATCTGTACTGTAGTGACAAGGCTGTGCATTAAAAATAAAATTAAAGTTTATGCCCCCCTTTTAGTGTGCTGTTTTGTTCTTTTGTATCAGCCGACGTTGCAGATGACAAATTTTAAAGACCATAAACATTAGACATCCTAAACCACCTCCACAAACACCCCTAAACAGAACTTCCTGGAATCTGCACCCTTGTCTTAATTCAGTTGCCTTGGAGACAAATTCACTGAAGTTGATTCAGTTGCCATAGACCATTTGATGTTTTATAGCTAGCATGTACTTCCTGTCAGTGCTGTAATGAGGACAAAATTTCACCCCAAACACTTTCCCATGAGTATGATTTTAAGTGACTTTATAGTCACTTTTTTATATAGACCACCAAAATTAGATTGTACAGTGGTGCATATATCTATTGTAATCAGGGTGATATATTAAAATACTATATTTAGTATTTGATATATTTTTATTTTGGTCAGAAGCATGTTGGATGAGTAGAAGGTGTGTGTTTTTTTTTTTTTTTTTTTTTTTTTTTTTCTAGTAAGTTTTGAAGGCTTATCTATGAAATTTGGAAAGTGGGGCAAATATTTGGCATCGGGGGGCTCTCAGGGAGGGACAATGGAGAGTGTAATTATTTTGTGTGTGTGTGTGTGTGTGTGTGTGTGTGTGTGTGATGGGTAATAGAAGGGGTTAAGTATTTGATTCTGTTTGTATACGTTTTGTTTAATATATAAATCAATAAGAATGTTAAACAAAAAGATCAGGGCTGCACATGGAAGCTTGAGCAATTTTTGGATTGATTATGTCTAGGATCATCATGGCTGTTTAACCTCATCTATGGATTAACGAGCTGATGTTTTTTCTTCGAGGAATGGTACAAGACTCTGAGGTAGTGCAACTGACCTTCTGCTTGCAGTTGTATTTGCTACGCCCTAATGTGTCTTCAGATCTTTGATTTCATTGGTTAACACTGCCATTGACCCACATGAAGCCCATTTCCAGCACATTGTGAAAAGAAATTGCTTTGGCAAGTCATTATTATGAGATGTCAAAATTATGACAAAAGCTTAACTGGATTACAATTCATAAAGTTAGAATTAATAAGTCATTGATGTTGCATCCAGTTTATTCACACACTCAGAATAGTAGGCCAATGCTATTATGGCACATTTGAGCAAATATGCTTGGTCATCCAGGTATTCCAGGCAAATACTTTTTTGCCCACAGGAACCCTCCTGGGGTTGGACAGCATGGGTGGGGAAGGCCAAATCATTGTTTCCCTAATTTTAATTACACACAATGTCAATGAGACTAGACTGTTAACTCCCTAATAAACAGGTTCCCTCCTGAGGGTTTGGGGGCTGTTCTGGTAGGGATCATGCAATGGGTCTGCTCTCTCCTGGCAGGTTTTGTGGGTGACTCAGAACTGTGTAACACCAGTCTCAGTTTCCAAAATAAATTAAACCCATGCATAGTAAATAAAACAGAAATCTCTGCATCATCTGCTGTCTTTGCTGACCCTACTCTGCTGAGCTGCTCTGGAACCCCTCTGATGGTGACCTGATTTGGTACCGCTCTGGTGCTGGTGGATTGGGGCAGACACATGGACATACTGCCAGTGCTCTCCTCGCACTCTACTTTTTTGCTATACATAGGACACACACACACACACACACCTAGATGAAATAGTTATACATACCCTCTCACACCCACCATAAACAATCATGTACAGGCACCTTTCTTTTCTACTGTTATTTTGTAAATTTTTTGTATCATTGGATTTGTATCCATGTCTTGTCCTATTATGTGTCTTGTCTTATGTAAAAATAATTTAAAAAAGAAAACTTGCTTATTGTGCATAGTAGGCCTTTATATACTGCAGACACAGAAAGAGTAATTAATTAGTATGCAATTCTGAATATATCCACTGCGCATTTTTTTTTCTGCATGGACATTTTCTATAACTATGCTTGTTTTCATCTATGAAGTCACTCATTGTGATTAAAGGAATAGTTCACCCAAAAAATACCAAATAAAATTCTCTCATCATTTACTCACTCTCATACTATCCCAGATCTTTCTTCAGCACAAAACAAATTAACAATTTTAGAAGAATAACTCAGCTCTGTAGTTCCATACAATGCAAATGAATGGTGGCAGGTGAATCTCCAAAACTCACATAAATCTGCATAAAAGTAATCTATAGTCACTCCAGTAGCTAAATCCATTCTTCAGAAGCGATATAATAGGTGTGATAAAGTATTATTCATTTTTTAAATGTATCTCCACTTTCAAATTCTTCATTTGTTCTTTGGCGATATGCAAGAAGAATGCAATTCGCACATACTGGTTGGGGGTGGTAAAAGGTGGAGACATATTTAAAGAAATATAGAATTAAATATTGATCTCTTTCTCACCCACACCTATCATATCACTTCTGAAGATATAGATTTAACCACTGGATTACTTTTATTCTGCCTTCATGTGATTTCTGAAGTTTCAAAGTTACGGCCACCATTCACTTGCACTGTTTGGACCGACAGACCTGATATATTCTTCCAAAAAGCTTTGTGTTCTGCAGAAGAATGTAAGTCATACACATCTGGGACAGAGTACTGTACATGATGAGAGAATTTTCATTTGTGGTTGAATTATTCAATTAAACACACAACTCAGAAGATGCATTTGGTCCAAAGACTTTCAAGCATAAAATTTGTGTGACATTAAATGAGCCAGCTGCCCACAAAAAGGATTATTTACTGTCAATTTGTTTTCGACAGCCTTGATTGTACCCAGTCCATTCCAATGCAAGAGTCAGCAAATAAAGCTGTGTGTCTGTGTGAATATTACTCAGTCTGACTAAACACTCACATTTCCAGTACAACAGCATTTCTGGTGCATGGCGCAGTGTTCTGTAAATGTGTTGATGTTTACTGACAGGCCTTCTTTTCTTTTTGCTTCCTGTTACCAGTCCCCCCCCCCCCCAAAGGTCCAGACCCAGCGCCATGAAATATTAATGTGCAGATTACAGTAATTTTGTCACAGAGCCGAACTGCTCATGAAAACAGCATCTTCGCAGACTTTTACCTTTGCAATTTCTATCTCTGATCTCTATAATTCCAAAATAGCACTCAACTTTTTTTCCATGTCTTGAATAAATAAAGTGCACTTTACTTAAAAGTTACTGTGACCCACATTTGATTTTCTGATGCCAGAACAGTGGCTTCGTGTTTATGTGTGGAAGCCATTGTGGTATAATTAGCATCCATTGGCCTGGAAACTGAAAATGAGGCAGCCAACACAAGATTCTGGGTCAGTGTGAGAATCGATTGAACGCAGAATGATCTTTTAACAATGTGTCAAAGTTAGATGCCCAATTTCAAGCCAGAAAAAGGAGAATGGAGGTGTCAAAAATACAATTAAAATGAATCCTCAGATTGTCTGCACCTAATACAAGATTCATAGGCCACATTTATAGCTCATAGGAAACTTGCATCAAGTAAAAAAGTAGAAAAACACAAAAAAAGGCTAAATTAGGGCTGAATAATGTTTTTAAAAATACAATAATTTTATATATATATATATATATATATATATATATATATATATATAAGTTATATATATATTAACTTAAACAATTCAAGTATGTGGTGTGATGTTTGCACGAAAACAGTTCAATGTGCACTGCTTTTTATTAATGGACAGCTATATGCATTACCAAAGGTCTTCCAGCAGATGGCAGTTGTTCACTATTCAGAATTTCAGTTCCTATACTCATTTTAATAAAGGTTACATCATTAATCACTCCACAAAAACATTCACACAGCAACCTATTACTACCATTAACATGTGTCAGTTCTGCCTGTTTACACACATGGACATATTCCACCTAATATTTAGCAACCCTTACCATCCAATTAAATGATTTACCCCCTATCTGAATGTCTAAAATCATGAAACACAACTCGAATTTCCCCTTTAAAACAAATTTGGTCTCATTAGCCTCATGCGGTGAGCCTAAAACTGCTACATTTATACTACGATCATGATAAATCCATTATTACACGTATTACTGGAAATAGATATCATTTGTGTCAGCATGTGCTGCTTTTTTTTGAGCAGAGCACAGATGTTAGGTGACTCCTCCAGTATGTGATGCATAAACACACAGCACTCATACTTAAAACACTTTTGTGGTTGGCCAGTCTCCAACAAAAACACATATGCATGATATTAATTGTGGCCAAAAACTCACCATCTTGCAAAACAGGCTCGTGATCATGGAGGCTGGTGACACATTCGGACGCCCACTAGGTCTGACAACTGTTTACTGGGTCGTGCCAAGCAGGGTGATGCTGGGGTTCATGGAAAGGCACCTGTTCGTGAGCAGCACGAGCTAGCACATTGGCACAAACGCAGTGGGCACAGTAGTGTGCCAGTTTATATCTTCTTTACAAACAATGATGTGTTGATTACTGCATATTAGATGATTGCAAGAGCAGCTCCATTTACATGCACAGAACCATTATGTTAAAAAGTAGAAAAGTAAAAATAAAATATGTTGTTCTGCCCTATATACATTAATATGTACTGATAAAAAAGTAAAGTAGCATTACCATGGTGCATTGATTGTATCAGATGGTAATACCATGGTACTTAGATGCTCTATACTAGGGGTGTAAATCGGACGTTTCATCACGATACAATCTTGAATCGATTATCTTGGCCTGCGATCTGATATTTGCCGATACTTCAAAGTCTGCCGCGATACGATTCGATTCAGGGTCCTGCGATCGATATTCCGATATCATGTGCTTTTATACAATCAATTTTTTATTTTTTTTTTGCACTCAAAAGCAACCAAAACATAATTTGTTATTTTATTCAGCTCTCTGTACACATTGGGACATCCACAACGAAATAAGGTAGGCCACTTCAGATGGTTAAAAAAAATTATACAGATAAATAATTGTCACACACAAGTGATCATCACTCATTTGATGACAGCTAATTTTTCAGTTTAGTCCAATTAAAAATACTTACATACCCATGACTTGTTTCCAACAATCCGTGGTTTTCTTGGCTACAACTTCTGCAGTTTAAAATTAAAAAAATATGTTACAGTTAACTGGATAAATGTTAGTAAGGGTGTTGATGTGTAAAGTCTAACAACTGATGCTGGAGATGAGCAGGTGTTTCTCTTTCCCTCATTAATGCTGTTCAGAATGTCGGCGTTGTCAAGATGTTTCACATGGTTAAACTTCTCCATGGTACTTAAAAAAATTATAATTCTCATGTAAAATTCAAATGGGTTGCATGGACAACGACATCGATGAAAGCCCGAATTAATCGCGCATGTGAGCCTCTCTGCATTTGGGACGAGAGAGCTCACATTTAAATGAGTGCCCGGTTGATGCTTGCACAGGATCCTGTCAATCGCATTTCGCGGGAAGCCCGGTTGACGCATGCGCACGCTGCACGGATAGCAGAGCACAATTTGGCTTTGAAGACCCCGCGCACATCTGTGTCCCCTATGACAAGTATATTCAGCGCTCATAAAGTCACATTAATGTAATAAGGTTGCTTCATTACCTGACGGAAATGCGTATATGGACGTGGCTGACATGAAAGTATTCAAATAAATTTGGTACATCTTAAAAAGAATTCTATATCGATATTTAAGCATTGTATTGATAACATTGGTTCATTGGTCATTAGATCAATGCATCGATCCAGATTGATTCATCGTTACACCCCTACTACCATGGTATGGAATTATCACCACATTCTTATAAAATGGTATTTACCAAATACCATTGGACACTTCAAGGAGTACTTCAAAGAATCGCAAAAATGAAAGAGTATGTCCCAAAGCATGGTAATACCATGGTAGCATATCCAAACAAACATTAAATAAATATGGTAGCATGTCCAAAACACTAACAAAACATAACAAGTTATAGCAACTAACAGCTGTGAGAGTTTTATGCAACAGGCTTTTTTCTGGCATCTTTAATTAGTTCTGACTAATTGTTAGACACAGTCTTATGTTAATGGCTTTGTTTATGCAACTGGCCCCATGTCTAATAGGGTCTGATGTGGATTCTAGGGGGTCTGATGAGGTCTAAAGGAGTCTGATGAGATCAAATGGGATCTTATGAGGTCTAAAGGGCCCAGTACACTCACGTGTAATGCGTGTCTTCGTTCTACGTATAGAGCCAAAGAAGTTTGAAACAGATGAGCAACTACATACTGTTTGCGAAAATTATGGCACTGGTCAAACTGCTGTAGCACTGAGAGGTACAATTAAAAATGAATTATCAATGACTTAATGCCTCATTCTATGAGTTGAATCTCTTACAAAAAATCTAGAGTTGCCACAAACTAGCCACTTGTTATTTTCACAAGCAAATGAGCATGTTATTCGCCACAAATGTACAGACAAACGCTTTTGGACATTGGTTCGGCAATCACATACCGAAAACCGGACTTCAAATTCCTCAACGCCGACCCGCGGTTTACAAAGACGCCAGCGGAGCCCTTTGTCTGGGCTGCCCGGCCGCGGAAACGCAGAAGGAAAAGGGGAAAAAGAGCCGGCGTTCTCATCAGAGTAAGACGTTGCGCAAATCGACCCTCGCTACCCAGTATACTACTGGCAAATGTTCAGTCTCTGGACAACAAGCTCTGCGAGTTGAGAGCGCGGATCTCTTTCCAACGAGAGACGAGAGATTGCTGTGTTATCTGTCTTACGGAAACCTGGATGTCCTCGGAGATTCCAGACTCGGCCATCGAACCCACGGGGTTCCCCGTGCTCCGTGTTGCGAATGTAACCCGATCCTTTCGACGGGTGAACATCCGTAAAGCCGCATGTCCAGACAGCATTCCGGGCTGCGTCATCAGAGTGTGCGCAAACCAACTGGCTGGTGTTTTTACGGACATTTTCAACCTGTCCCTCTCCCTGTCTGTAGTCCCCACATGCTTCAAAACATCAACCATTGTGCCTGTACCGAAGCAATCAAAAATCACTTGCTTAAATGACTGGCGTCCTGTTGCTCTGACCCCCATCATCAGCAAATGCTTTGAGAGGCTGAACAGAGATCACATCTGCTCTGTTCTGCCCACCTCTTTGGACCCATTACAGTTTGCCTACCGCAACAACCGCTCCACTGATGATGCCATTGCATCTACAATACACACTGCTCTCTCCCATCTGGAAAAAAGGAACACATATGTGAGAATGCTGTTTGTAGACTACAGCTCAGCATTTAACACCATAGTGCCCTCCAAGCTTGATGTGAAACTCTGGGCTTAAACAGCTCGCTGTGCAGCTGGATCCTGGATTTCCTGTCAGGCAGACGTCAGTTGGTTAGAATGGGCAGCAACATCTCCTCATCACTGACCCTCAACACTGGAGCCCCGCAGGGCTGTTCTCAGCCCACTCCTGTATTCCCTTTACACACATGACTGTGTGGCAACACATAGCTCTAATGCCATCATTAAGTTTGCTGACGATACGACGGTGGTAGGTCTGATCACTGACAATGATG
Source organism: Moxostoma hubbsi (assembly GCA_032164185.1). NCBI lineage: Eukaryota > Metazoa > Chordata > Actinopteri > Cypriniformes > Catostomidae > Moxostoma > Moxostoma hubbsi. The sequence goes on from JAVLUX010000043.1 coordinate 5,402,810, forward strand.
AAACAGCCTACAGAGAGGAGGTGCACACTCTGACACGCTGGTGTCAGGAGCACAACCTCTCCCTCAACGTCAGTAAAACCAAGGAGCTTGTAGTGGACTTCAGGAAGAAAGACAGAGAACACAGCCCCATCACCATTAATGGAGCACCGGTGGAGAGAGTCAGCAGCTTCAAATTCCTCATTGTCCACATTACTGAGGAACTCACATGGTCCGTCCACATTGAGGCCGTTGAGAAGAAGGCTCACCAGCGCCTCTTCTTCCTGAGACGTCTGAGGAAGTTCGGAATGAACCAGCACATCCTCACACGGTTCTGCACCAGCACTGTAGAGAGCATCCTGACTGGCTGCATCACCGCCTGGTACGGCAATAGCACAGCCCACAACCGCAAAGAACTGCAAAGGGTGGTGCGAACTGCCAGAAACATCATCGGAGGTGAGCTTCCCTCCCTCCAGGATATATATAAAAGGCGGTGTGTGAAAAAAGCTCGTAGGATCATCAGAGACTCCAACCACCCGAGTCATGGGCTGCTCTCACTGCTACCATCAGGCAGGCAGTATCGCAGCATCAGGACCCGCACCAGCCGACTACATGACAGCTTCTTCCCCCAAGCAATAAGACTTCTGAACACATGATCTCTCACGATCAGCAATCAGCACTGCACTTTATTAATCTTCATTCTGTCAAATATATTCTCCCCAATTCAATTAGTGTATATATATTTTTATATACCCTTATCTAGTGTATGTGTATTCTACATTGTGTATTGTTTACTGTACATTGTATATCAGTACTATGTTGTGTAATTGTGTACATTTGATATGTAAATTGTTGTGTAATTATGTGTACATTTGTTATGTAAATTGTGTTGTGTAAATATGTTGTTTATTGTAAAGTGGTTTATGTCTCGTCACTGTCATGACTGCAATGTTGCTCGGAACTGCACACAAGACTTTCACCTACTGTTGCACTCGTGTACACAGTAGTGTGACAATAAAGTGATTTGATTGAGTTTTTTGATGATGATTTAAAGGAATTAGGCAATATGCTGTAGATAATGTGTAAATTGTCTTGTTTACATTCTGAATTCATGGAGCTAATGAGCTAACATGCTAGAAGCAGCCGTTATATGTGCCGATTACACTCTACTATTGTAACTTATGGAGACACAGATACTACTGCAAAGATGGGTGTATAAAAGAGTGTTAAGCATCAGAATACATACAAAAGAATGGTAGGCTTATTTTATGTTGGGCAGATGTGTGAATGGTTTTCACTGCAGGTGGCACATGAGTGAAGCAACATATAAAACAAAAGAGTGAGTGGGCTCTGTGGTGGAACGACATTCCCCTCCCACTCGCCAACATTGACCCACCTCTTAGGGCCTCGTGCTCACAGCATTTAAGGGTATTTGAATAGATTTGATTCCTTTTGCTGACTAAATTAGCAAAACCATTACATGGTCTTTATGTGAACAATTGTACAGATGTCAGTAAATTTGCACCAGCTTGCTAATATCTGCACGTTGGTGTGTTTATGTTGATTGATCTTAACTGACTGAACAGGAATTAGTAGTCGCTTAAGTAGGTGGAGCTCCAGGTCACACATAAAGATGTATTGGACCAATAGCAGTTAGAAGGTGGCTGCATCCTAAACCAAAGGTAGCTGTCTTTTTGCCTTGCTGCCCTATCAGTCAGTGAATCAACAGACTGCATTTGTGAACGAAGGTACCTCCAGACACTGGTTTTGTAGAGGCTACTGAGGCAGCATTATATCACATCATTACTAGGATACCAGCAATTGATTATTGCCATCTGGTGTCCACTAATGGTAACACGTCTGCTTCATTCATCCAACCAAACCACAATGGTCCAATAATCTAGAACAAAATCAAAAGAGTTTTGGCGATAACTGTATATATTACTGTACTATAACTGTATTGCGAAAGTGTATATTTCATAACTACAATTCAGATTTCTCACTAGAAATGGAATCAAAAGTCGGATGTGGTATAGGTTGTCTGATGAGTTTTGATGGGGGTTTAATCAGGTCTAATGGGGTCTGATGTGGTCTCTAGGGGTCTGATGTGGTCTGATGAGATCTAATGTGGTCTGGTATGGTCTACAGGGGGTCTGAACATGGTATTACCATGGTACATGTCCAGAAATCATGGTGTTACCATGGTACCATATCCAAACAGGCATAGCATTAATGTAGTAGTATGTCCAAAACATTTACATTTATTAATTTATTCTTTTGGCAGACAATTTTAACCAAAGTAACTTTAAAAAATCCATAACAACACATAAAAACAAGCTAGAACAGTCTAGCTACCAGCTAAAAGACCCTTACAACAGATTGAAGGGGCTTTATATGGATTGATCAGGGGTTTATAGGGCTAATAGTGTCTGATGTTATCTGATCTTGGGAGTCTAAACATGGTATTACCATGGTAACGTGTCCAAACAAACATGATATTAATATGGTACAGAATCAGTCCAAATCTTAGCAACACATAACAACAAGCCAGATAAGCCTAGAAACACCTCACAAAAAGCCAGAACAGCCTAGTAACCAGTCAAAAGTCCCTTACAATGCCTTGCAACAACCCATCCATTGGGTTTGATGTGGTCTACGCAAGTCTGATGAGGTTTGATGGGGTTTATTTGGGATTGGCCAAGTCTAATGGGAACAAAATCTAGAGTCCTGGCAAACAAGCTGCAAATTTGCCACAAATTTGCCATTCATTATGCTAACATGCAAAAGAGCTTGTGATTCGCCACAAATGTCTACCAGTAGATTGCAGCTCTTCACCGGTAGTGGTGAACCTGCAGCAAACATTTGGCAATTATGGAGAATGTGCTGCAAGTTTCCGGAAAACTCATTTGTATGTGAAAATAATCTTTGGAAAATTTGCAACAAGTTTGCAACAAATTTGCCATAAACTCTTGATTTTTGTAAGGGTGTCCAAATAAACATATTAATATGAAATAATGTCCAAAAAGTGATATTTATTACAATATTGTGGAGAACCATCGGACATTCGAGAGACAGAAGAAGATCGACCAAGTACCAAGTCTCACTAAACGAGAATATTGCAACGTCAAGTTCGGAATTTAAATTTCGGAGAAACGGCAATTTATCTCATACTTTGCCATTCCTACATCCAACTTAACCACTTACATCTTTCTATCCTATGCACTTTTATTTACTGTGGTGAGCGAGGAGGGGCTGAGCGAAGACGATGTGGAGCAAGACTGGGATGAACACCTGGAGCGAATTATCTCGCCAAGCTGTTGGTGATTGTGGTGTTGGTGGGTGAGGGATTAAGCCGCAACCAGAGCTGCTGTCGGGAGAGACACATTCAAGACAAATTCACACACTGGAATGCGAGACCGGTGTGGCACAAAGGTGGAACTCATTCACCACTTTATCTTCCCGGCCTCACTCTGCCCAGATGCCGCTCGGCCCCGCCCTGCTCACCACACTTACCTATTAATTTATGTTATCTTTTAGCTTATTACGACCATTTTGTGGTTTTGTTAGTTATTCTTGTTTATCTTTTTGTAAAAATTGCAACTGTGTGCTCCTTGTGTTGAAGATACAGAAAATCTCTAAAGGGTTAGGCTGCTCTGTAATCCTTTAGATTATTCAGATGACCAACTCCCTCCAATTTACTTTTGATTTTTTAATTTATGGAATGGTCCATTTGGATAATTTTTTATACTGTTAATGTGAAACTCCTTGGCTGGTGCCCCCAGGATGGAAAGACAATACATACACCTTAAGTGAAGTGTGATCAAAAATCACCACATATTTTGGTGTCTTGTATGAGGCCCAGTTCATTTCAATTGGTGCCAGGGTGATTCTCACTACAATATGTATCATAGACACCACCATAGATGTTCCACCTAAACCTAAATCAATGTTGTAAACTCTAGATTTCTGCAGTATGTGGTAAGAACATGCACAATATGTAGGGGCTTATTACAATAGATAAAAACATTTAACCAAATTAAATGTAGGTTATGGGGCTGTGGGGGCAGATTTCATCCATGATCAATTGCATTTGTGGGTAAATTATGGGAGAAATAAGAGACAGTAACTTCAGAACACAGACCCAACTGGCTTCTGAGAGATCTCTGAGGTTTTGTGTGAGGTTTTTTCTAATTCTTCTATGATCCTGTGCATGCATGTGTGTGTGTTATAGATGTGTGTGCCCACTATTGGCTCTGCAGTAGAATGATTAAAGCACACTTTCCTGTACGCTGGGGGTTGTTGCCAGGGCTCTGAAGGAGAACGTGAGCTGATTGGCTCCTTTAAATGACTGAAGATTCCAAACTAGTCACATTAACTCAGCAAGCAGCCTGACCTAAGAACACATCTTAGTCAACAACTCTCGTAGAAATCCATAAAAATCAATACCACGGTTGACGTTAATTGATTTCTTTGAAGGTTGCGTTTCATTTTCAAAGTGATCGTCGAGGCAAAGTGGTATCATTTGGAGACAGAGGCTTGTCTCACTGACTAGACAGAGGCTGCATTAAAATGCGCACCGTGTTTCAGACTGGTATAAAACCAAAGACATTTTAAGAGTTGCCGTTTTGAGAGTTAGATGGAGTTTTAAAGACCCTGTGAAATCGCTTGACAAATGCAGTTTTCTATCCTCTGTTGATGTTTTTCCTATGTAATCAGGAAGATTTTGCAGGACATTCCATTTTTTTTAAACAACTAAATAAAAAAATGTTTTACATAACAGCTGCGAACCATGATTTTCAACTTGTAATTGCTAATTGGGAGGGGACATTGTCATTTTGGAGAGCTTTTTTTTGTGGGGGGGGGTGTGGGTGGGGGGGGGGGGGGGGGGGGGTGTTGGATACACTCACTAGCGCAAAATTAGTCATCAATATTTTTGGCTAATTTTCCTGGTAGAGACTGTAAACTCTATGTGTAAAGACTGTAAAATTGAATGCATATATCTGCGAAAAGTTGAATTTTTAGGAGAACACACATATAGATGGCCTCAAATCTGAAGGCCAAAGTACATTTTGTCTTTCTGCATGCAGCTACATCTTGCACAGTGTAGGTGACGCACATTTTGTTACCAACACAGAATGTGCAAATGGTACTTTGAACGTGCTCATATGTGCTTGCAGTCAAAAGAAAATTCTTTGAAAGAGTGCTCGGTCATGTGCGAGATGTAACGGCATGCAGAAAAACAAAGTATACCCCAGCTCAAATTTTGTTTTAATGGGTCTTTAAGTCTGAAACATACTCAACACAAGTACAGGAACACAAATGTCTTCTTACTATTCACACTGTTTTTTATGTTGCTGTTGTTGTTGTTTTTTACCCAAGATTGAGAGAGAACTTTGAAGACTTCAGGGATGATAGATGGTTAAATTTCCTACCATTCTGGATGAATATTTCACCAAACAATTTTCTACTCTTTTACCTTCAAAAATATTCTAATATCACAGATAGACTCTTTACAACACCTCTTGAAAAAAAAACCCGGCTGCTCAAACAAAGGTGGCAATTATTGCCAATCACTTATTTCAAGCATCCCTCATCCATTTTACTATGCACCAAGGCTTTAAAAGTAGCCCGATGTCAGCTTTTTACAGCGCTAGTAAATACGCTAGCATTATTTATTGGGTAGTTGAGTTTTTCCATCAGGCTGGACGTTGCTTTAAGGTTGTGAAGCTGGTTTTAATGTCCCTGTTTTATTTTCTCTCATTGGAGATGTTCCACGAAACGTGAGGGTTCGTTTTGAAAAGCTGTGGGCAATTAGCATGTCCTTAACAGCCCTCTGTATGCTTCAGTGGAAATATTGGATATTTTTTTCTTGCTCTGCAAGTGTAGCCGTCTCTCTCTCTCTCTCTCTCTCTCTCTCTCTCTCTCTCTCTCTCTCTCTCTCCTGGTTTTCATCTCTCTTCTTGTGTAACCTGGTCTACAAACAACCTTTTCAACTTGATTATTCAATCCATGGAAATGCCACACGAAATTGTGAGATGTGGTATTTATAATAAAAACAACTGCAATGACCAGCATTTATGCCTGTGCAAGACATTGGTCATATCAGGGAAACATGCTTTTCTTCACAGTTGATGGACTAGCAATAAATGAAAATCTAATAGATAATGCAAAGGGCTGGGACTGGAAACATAAAAATGGTAATCACATTTCTGACGACTGCTACCGGCCAATGCATACCAAATCAGTGCCACCTATGTTGAACATCTAATCTTCTGCCTGAGATAATAATCTACCTTTCTTTCTCTTTTCTATTTCTTTGTTTCCCTGCAAGTTCTATGCATGCTTGTGTGACAGTCAATACTGTGTATATTTTATTTATTCTTGTATAATTCATACATTTTTACTGTTTAATCAGATAGCCGAGAAGACGCATTCGAGATGGATAACAATTTTATCACTTTAAGATGCATACAAGATGTCAATTGGCCAAGTGTAAATGCATTTAGATGTTTAGATCACTTGCGTAAGCTTTACTCCTTCCAAACAGAACTACTTTTGCCTATAGTGCGGGAATGGTACATTGGATTTATTTTTAGATTAGATTAGATTCAACTTATATATATATATATATATAAATTAATACAAAAAATATGTAAATTATTTTTGGAAAGAAACTGTTCCTGAGTCTGTTGGTGTGACAGCGAAGACTCCTATAGCGTCTCCTAGATGGGAGAGCAGTAAACAGACCATTGTTGGGGTGAAAGGTGTCTGATAATGCTTCTCACCCTCCTTAGGCAGCGTTTATTGTGAATGTCTTTGATGGAGGGTAGATGGACACATGTGATGTATCTGGCAGTTTTCACCACCCGCTGGAGTGCCTTCTGGTCTGAGACAGTGCAGTTGCCATACCATACTGTGATGCAGTTTGTTAAGATACTTTCAATAGTGCAGCGGTAAAAGTTCAGCAGGATGTGGGGGGACAGGTGAGCTTTCCTTAGCGTCCTAAGGAAGTAAAGTCGCTGTTGTGCCTTTTTGATCAGAGTAGAGGTGTTGTAGGTCCAGGAAAGATCCTCAGAGATATGGACACCCAGGAACTTGAAGCTTGTCACACGCTCCACTTCGTCTGTAGATGGGAGTGTTTGTGTGTGTCCCTTCCTAGTTCGCCGGTAGTCCACAATCAGCTCCTTGGTCTTCTGGGTGTTGAGTGTGAGATTGCTGTTGGCACACCACATTGCCAGGCACTGTACCTCTTCCCTGTAGGCCATTTCATCGTTGCCGTTATTCAGGCCTACCATCATGGTGTCATCTGCAAACTTGATTATGGAGTTGGAGCCATCCTCAGGTATGCACTCGAGGGTGAAGAGGGAGTAGAGTATTGGACTCAGCACACAGCCCTGTGGTACACCTGTGTTCAAAGTGAGGGTGGAGGATTTGTGGTTGCTGATCCTAACAGACTGTGGTCTGTTAGTGAGAAAGTCCAAGGTCCAGTTGCAGAGGGAGGGGCTGATGCCAAGATCAGTGAGCTTGGAGATCAGCTTGGATGGGATCACAGTATTGAAGGCAGAACTGAAATCAATGAATAGCATCCTGACATACGTGTTATTTTTGTCCAAGTGAGTCAGGGCGGGGTGAAGAGCTGAGGCGATAGCATCCTCAGTTGACCTGTTGGGTTTGTAGGCGAACTGATATGGGTCCAGTGTTGGGGGCAGACTTGTTTTCAGGTGGCTGTTTTGAAGCAGGTGGGGACGATGGCCTGGGCTAAAGAGATGTTGAAAATGTTGGTGAAGATGTCAGCCAGCTGTTCTGTGCAGGCCCTGTGCACTTGGCCCGGGATGCCATCAGGGCCAGCAGCTTTATGTGCATTCACTCTGCTCAGGGTGGAGCACATGTCACTGGTGGAAAAAGTGTGTGGCAGATCATCAGGTGGGAGCTCAGCTTTCATGGGTTGTTCTGTGTTTCCGTGATCAAAGCGAGCATAAAAGGTGTTCAGTTCATCTGGGAGGGTGGCATTATTGGTTGGGGGGGGGGCGGGAGTGCTGTTCGCTGATTTGTAGTTTGTGAAGTCATGGATGCCTGTCCACATACATCGGGGGTCATTGTTCGTAAAATTCAATTCAAATTAATTACCCTCTTCAGATTGGCCCTGGATAGAGTGTAGGTTTCCTTTTATTTATATCCGTTAAGCCCCCCCCCAAAAAAAGTTTACATTTAATTTGCATACCCTATTGGATAGCAATTCAATCAATCAAAATGCATGAATTAACTAAGTATGCTGTTTTTTTGTTTTTTTACACAGTATTTTAGTGCGATAGCAGTTTGTTTTGATTATATCACTTTTATACATATATATTAAAAGACCTTCCTTATGAAAGAGTGACGAGAATCTCATTACCATGTAATAGCTTCTGGAAATAGCATCAGGGAGTCTAATCTGAGCTCAGGCATAAAACCCTCTACCAGTCTAACTCACCATTCTGGACAAATGACTTTTGGAAATCATTTTTGGAAAGAAAATGTGAGTGATGCTTGCCATGATGCTAGGCTGTTGTGGGTGATTGCCAGGGTGTTGCTATGTGGTTGCTAAGGCATTCTGAGTGTATTTTACTATGCAGTTGCTAGGGTGTTTTGCATGGTTGCTATGAAGTTGCTTACAGGTCCAAGTCAAAAGAGCCCCACCCCCAAGTGTTTCATATTCTGATCCCCAGATGTCTCTATATGATTCTGGTCCCAAGATAACATACTATAGTCAGACTTTTCACCTTCCACAGACAAACAGGACTGAGAATATTTAGACTACATTGTTCATCTAATTTATTTGGCATCCCTCCTGAGCAGAGCACCATACCCCAAAGACAATATCTTGTGACTCAGGCATAAATCAGATCTGATAATCTCATTATGGAAATAAGGCTGAAGAGAAACATCTTCTGCATTGCCAAACACCCTTTCAGCATCCAGACGTTGTATCTTAAGTGCATGACAGATATACAAGTACAAAATTTGCTTAAATGCAATGGATACAAATAATTGTTTCTGAAACATAGCATTCAGACACCATACCTCCTAACTAGGGGTGTCACTATTTGTTCTGACAATGATTCAACTTAATTACAAGTCTTTACAAAATTAAGTAATGCATTATGAATTCTGAATTATGGTCATATTTCCATTTGATTCTTTTCAAATATTTTTGTTTGATTCATAATTATTTCCAAATATAGGCTAAAGACAAGAATCAATGATTCAGTCATGAAGTTTTACAGGGCACAATCTGATAGGTCCTTGGAACATGTAATCTGTTAAATCTATCATCATGCATGGTGCAGCTGATTAGTCCTTTGACATATCATCTGTTAGCCAATCAACTTACGTATTCTCTTTTGTCTAACATTTAAATCGACTTGGTTGATTACAGTAGACGTTTCTTGAATACTGATTTTTAAAATTTGACTAGTTGATCCCATTAGTCAAGTCAAATTTGACTAGTCAAGACGTCATTCCACCTCCACAGGTCTGATTTGATAGGAAACGCAGCGCAACACCAGTTCTTGTTTGTGCGTCAGTGCAGAGCCACCAGGATTCACACCAGCATTATTTCCAACAGATGCATTTTATAAATCACGTGGTAAGCAACTGGTCGACATCCAGTTGGCAATGTTGAGTTCTTTAGTTGTAGTCTATGCAATTACTATTTTTCTGGTTAGCTGGTTTCACTGCAGCGTGCTGTGAGAGATTTGACTCTAAAACCCTCCTCCTCCCCAGCATCACATGTCTAGATCTGCTTTACAGTGTATGTATATATGGCTATTTGAGCAGCAGCATGTCTTATATGCTTGATTGCAGTGTGTCTTATGTTTGTCTAAGTGTATATCAGCAGCATGTCTGTATATGTTTTAACATTAGCATGTCTCCTTACTCATTCTACAGCAGCAGTGTATGAAGATTTAGTCCACCAAGTCCAAACATACCAACTTATTCTGAGAGTTGTCATGACTAAACTATTACTATTGCTCATACTTTGGGTTATGGATTTGAATCACTCCCTTATCCTTAGTATTAATGTTGTGTTCCGGTTATTTTGACCTATAATAATATATACAGTATATATATATATATATATATTTTTACTTAAACCAATTGGAATAAAATTTAATATTATGACTCTGCTCACATATGGTATCTGAAAACACACAATTGTTTTTGTTGACCATTTTCTGTAATATTTTTTGGTTATATTTCACTTTGTTACACTTGTATTCCTGGTCAAAAATGACTGGCCATTGGAAATGAATAGATTACAATGGACTACAAAATACAGAAATATTTAGTGTTCAGGAGCATACCAATCCATTAGATGAGCACATACTGTATGTGGATGTGTGTTTGCTCACAGAAAGTCCTCGTACATGTGCACACACAACACACACACACACATACACACACAATGTGTGTTGAATGCCCTTTTGTGCATCAAATCCTTTAATAATTACTAAAATAGAAGTTTAAAAAAATACATCATGCAATATCTTGTGATAATATATGCAATATGAGAGATTAATAAACAATCTTAGTGGGCCAGTCATTTTTGACCAGGAACACAAAATGTGTTTGCACAAAATTAACACAATACAAGGGTTAAATTTAATGTGTAACATGCCCTCCACCATTTGTTTTACAGGCATCAATAATACACTGAATTACTCAGCTTATTGAGGAGAGGTGTCCTATTACTCTTTTGTTTTTGCTATTACATCTCTTTACTTGCTAAACTGTATTGATCCCAAAACACTTAATGCGCATTATTATTTAAAAAGGGCTGTGCCAGGGAAATAAATGGACAAAAACAAGCATTCATTAAGAAAACTAACATTTAATATTGAAATCAGTGCTCTTCACAGAGTGCCCTATAAATATGTTTTAAAGCATTTGTAAAATTGCTATAAGGTGCGGTAAGCAGCTTTCCATTCAACTATGTATTGTTCGATCTACAGTGTTGGGTAAGTTACTATCAAAAAAACAATCCACTACTGTTTACTCATTACTTTTGGAAAATGTAATTAGATTACTTTACCAATTACTTCATATGGAAATTAATTAGATTACTAATTACTTTACTTTGAAGTTAATTTCTAAAACCAATCAAACCTGCGGAAATAAACAAATGTGACACTAATAGCTCTTTTAGTACTTTAATATTGACTGAAATATTAACCAAATTACTGCAATATGACAAAGACAGCAACTTGGATAAAGAGATCCAATGCATTTCTAAAAATGCAGTTTAACTTTCTTATCTCAAATATGCTGTATCTGTATAGTAGTATCTTCAGGTGTGTTTGTGTGTGTCCACTATCTACAACCTTCTTAGCTGTGTGTGGCATGTCTGTGTACAGTAAGCTTGTTTACCTGTGTTTGTGTTAGTATGAAAGACAGAAAAAGAATACTAATGAACTGAAAACATGTCTGAAAACATTTGCAAACAGCTTTGATAGTAAATCCATTGTGTATTTGAATGCTTGTTGTTTCTTATCAGTGTGAATATACAGGTTTGCTTGTGTGTTGCATCATGCATGTGTATGTGTGCATGTACAATATGTCTGTTTGTGTATGTACATGTGCAGCATGTGTGTACACAATTTTACAGCGAGTGGATTATCTCCCTGTTTGAACTCTAATGAAGAATCCTTTATCGCTTGCGCATCTGTAACGCTACAGCGTCACATTTCTTTTTTATTGTGTACAGTACATAAAGAACAAAAAGCTGTTAGCTTAGCAACATATTTTTCAAGTTGCCATTCTGCAAATGTTTCCACCTTGTGAGCGATATATATCCCTCTGTCAGATGTAAACAAGCACTGTTTTCCATATACTCCACGGCAGCTGGAGAGGGTGCGAGGATGAGGCGGAGCATGGATATTTAAGGAGGATTTGTCGGCAGCCCTGCATTGCGTTCCTAAGCCTGGGCTGGGAGTATGCTGACACAGAGCTCGCTGAGATTGATTGTGAGCGCATGAAAACTTGAAACGCTTCACTTTTGTTTTCAGTTTGAATAAACATCTACACTCCGCTGCGTCCATAGTAACACAGCTCACTCATCTGTCATCGCCTTGATACGTGTCCTCAGTGCCATGGTGGTTTGTTTGAGCACATGCTCATCAGCTCATACAGCAACACACATAAAATTAATTGGGAATGTAATAAATTAAAAAATGCATTCTACTTAATGAATATTATTGTTTTAGTAATAAAAATGTAATCCAAGTAACTTAATTTTATTAATATCTGTTACTGTATTCAGATTACTTAATTTTGTTAAGTAACACATTAAATTACTGCATTACAGCAAAATGTAATCAGATTACAGTAACATGTTACTTTGTAACGCGTTACACCCAACACTGTTGTTCTCAGACCATGTGCATCAACCAAACAGAGAGTTTATTACAGCAGTTGTCAATGCAAAGTGCTATTCACATCGATATGGTAACTAATATTCACAGTTAAGAGTACGATAAGATTTACTATCACAGTATGGGGTTTCATTGTCCTTTATCTATTCACCTTTGCACTTTAGTTCTTCTGATCACCCATTATTGATGTTTTCTGATTAGTCTTTTGGTTCCGTTTGATTCCAGTTCATTCCCTGAGCTTTAAAAACTGCTAAATAATTTTTCTCATTCACTGATTTAATGTTATAGCATGCCAGGACTTTGGGAGGTAATTTAGAAATAAAATGTGTGAGGACAGCAGGAGAGTTCAAGGGTGTAACTCATCCATCGCCAGCAGGACGACAAAGATCTCAAGTGTGTGCGTATGCGTGCATGTTTCAGATGGAGAAGATGGTTTAAATCAGTGGTTCTTAACTGGTTTTGCTTCAAGACCTTTATTTTAGATTGGACAAGTACAATCAAACAAAAGTCAGCAAAAATGTCCTTAAAAATCAAACATTGAGATTTACTGATATCACCATAAACTGAATAGGCCCAACCATATACAAAATTATTAAAATTAGGTTTTTCTTTATGTTTAAGAGTTTGATTTAATGGTTTCATGCTCTTGGCAGCTAATAATTCAAAGTCCTTGCACGTGAACCTGGATTTAATGTAGCCTGGGTTGTATTTTCTTTTACCTTACAAAATGTTCTTCTTGGTTTTCGAAGATCAAGGCATGTCACTCAACCTGTTAATGTTCTAATCTGCCTAGTTTAGCTAGCTTCTACCAAGTAACAATTTAATTTGCACCAAAATATAATTTGAGATTGATTAATTGGATGCACAGCCTCTGACTTCAACAACAAAAGCTATGGGAAGTGTTTATGTTTTCCCTTTAAAATGTAATAAGCCTATTTAATACTCTAATTATGCAGACAGAAGGGGAAAACAATGCTAATACAAACAGTAAAATGCAACTAACCATGCAATTGCTGTTTACAGTATCATCTGCATTTCCCCTGCTGTCTATGATCCTCTCAGAACAGACCAGTAATCCATATTTGGGTCCCAAGACATTAACTGATTTATGTCACATCGAGACATTATGAAGTGTTCCCTGTTTGCAAATACCCTGTGCACAGTTATCTGTTCTTAACCCTGTATAAATACTATGATTTGAAAAACAATACGCCATGGAATTGGACAAGTAGGCCAGTCAATAGGTCTGAGAAGCTATTAAAACCTGGTTAATGTGCCATAGCTTTGTATATAACTCAAAGCAAGGATGATTGTTGTGAGCAGGACATGGCCGAGCGATAAGGATGGATGGCTGGGGGAGGAATAAAGAGGAGCCAGAGCTGCAGTTCGAGAGAGAGAGACACACACTAATCTGTCTGTGTGTGTGTGTGTGTGTGTGTGTGTGTGTGTATGTGTGTGTTTATGTTGAGGGGGTGCTGAAAATCACACTATTTTGTGTGACACTGAAAAGTGTTTGTTAATAACTGTCTTACATTTTTGCGGTAGACTGGCTGAGTTGGACAATGGGGGTATGTGGCGATAAGGATGAATGGCTGGGGAAGAATTATCGCAATCAGCCAGGAGAGAAATAAATAGGAGCCAGAGCCGCAGTTCGAGAGATGCACAAAGCTTTCAGGGGGTGTGTTTATGTTGAGGGGGTGCTGAAATTCACACCGTTATGTGTGACACTGAAAAGTGTGTATGTTAATAAATGTCTTACATTTGGATGTTTACCTGGTTTCCGCTTCATCCTTCATAAGAAGGCATAGGTCTGCCACAATGATATGATATGATATAATATGAGTGTATGTGCAATTATAAGGACCTTTAGGAATTAATATAATACTCAATTCAGATCGTTTTCACCATGGGAGGGTTTAATGCCCTAACACTCCAGATCTCCTATGAAATGGCATTTCCTGAAGCTCACTGCTCTTTAAATACTTCACACACAGCTTTTAAAACCCCATGCATATGAATGCACAGGTCATATTTTTCAGTTAAAAGCAGTTATTGAGAGTTCAAATGAATTGATGAGAAAATGATCATCGCAGGGGAAGAGAAAGAGAGGGAAAAGATGACAAGCAAATGGTTTTAAGGGGTGGAGTGGGTGGAATGAATCAGCAAACTGAATATAGATAATTCATCTTTAGGAGCACATAAACATGAAGCTAGGAGACCGCTGGTCCTAATGGAGTTTCCCTTGAAAGAATCCTGAGGCAGATTGCTGTTTACTGCCTCACAAAACATGTTCAAGGCCACGCCTGAAGGTCTGTGATGATTCTTTGTACCCTTCTGGGCCACTAGTCACTAGTTTATGTAAGCCACAGGTCTTGATCATACAGAAGGTGGTTGACTAACAGGTAGCAAGTGGTTTTATTGGATTCAGTTTGTTTTGTTTTTCGAATAATTTTAAATTGAATGGTGCACAAAGTTGTTGTGTTCGTAATGGAATACAACTGCTTAATGCATACTGTGGAGTTGACAATCCTCACCCAACAGGGAACAACTTTGGCTAAAATTATTTAAAGGTTAGAAACAAATGTTAAAATAACATTAAAGGAACATCCTTATGACATTTTATTTAGTATACAGTTAAACCTTTCCTTAGAATGTTAAGGAAAACTAGACATTTTCATGTTCCCAAAACCACAATAGCTGGGGTTATGCTGCCTAATTTTTTATGATGTTAGTGGCTTAATAAGGCACATCCTTGTGACTTTATTAGTAAAAAATTCAAACAACATTTTTATGTTATGCTAACTATTAATCGTTTTTTAAATGTTAATATTGGGAAAGTTTTTAGGTATATATAAGTTGGAGGTATATAAGGTCAAAAATACCATAAAATCCCCCCAAAATGCATAACTTTTGTGTTTTTATTTAGTCCATCCATCCATCCATCCATCCATCGTCAACCGCTTATCCTGTGTACAGGGTCCCAGCTAACATTGGGCGAAAGGTGGGGTACACCCTGGACAGGTCGCCAGTCCATCGCAGGACTGTTTTTATTTAGTCTATAGTATTATTACATTTCTTTAAAAAAAATATATAAGAAATTGGGGGTAACAGTAGTATGTGAAAGGCTATGCAATATGCACCAATATGTATCATAATTTCAGATAGTAGTATGCTACATTGATGTCACATGAACTCATTTTGTATGACTTAGTGCACCTTTACGGATACCTGTTAAAAATATATGACATTTGCTTTTAATCAAACCATTATCAATATTCCATCTGTGTATCGATGCAGAGAGCTCTTCATTTCATTATCAATACCATCTCATCTGATAAACACACCAGTCAGCGTATTAAAATTGAGTTTCATTCTCATCCATTGATGTGGGTGAAACCTATCGATCGTCTTTGCTTGCAGTTCTCTGTGAGACGTGGGTGCTCTGTTTGCGACGTGATCGCATGTTTTTGGTTGACCCTGTATGCTTCTCGGGCCCCAGCAGGGCCCTTCTGCACATAGACGCCTAACCTTGGGGCACATGCTCGATCAACTAATGAATAATTTCTGTTCACCGGACACTCCCTGGACAAGGGAAGAAAGGGGGAGCAGTTGGAAGACAGGGTGGAGATAGCCATCTTGATTAAAGGTCGCTCAACAAATTGATGGAGTCATCTACAGTTATACAGTATCTCACAGGGGTCTGGCTCTCAGCCAGAAAAAAGATTTCTGGGATCTAGTCTATAGGAGCTGGTTTTATGCAAGATTCGTTATCCATGCAGAATCCGGTCTCCCTTGGACCCTAAAGTCATTCCATTGGCTGAAAGGACTTTTATATGGGTACTCCATATGTTGCCTAATTATAAATGATAGAAAATCACACATATATATATATATATATATATATATATATATATATATATATATATATATATATATTACCTCTCCCATTTTAACTCTGTTACATTGGTTCCGAAACCTGAGAAGGAGGAGGGATGCGCTGTCATAGAGTCCTTGTCACTGCCGTCTGCTCAAAGGAGCAGCCGCGGCTGTGAGCCGGGGGACGGAGGAGTCGATGCCTGTCGCCTGAACGTGGAGGAATGGCCGCCATCCGCGAGGGGAGGAGGGCTCACTGCGCCATCCGCGAGGGCTCACTGCTGGCCGCCTGAAGCGGGGGAGCTGCTGACGGGGGCGGAGGGGATCGCTACCGGCCACAAGAACGCGGAGGGGTGTTCCATCCGCCTGGGGTCAGAGGACTCACTGCTGTCTGCCTGGGGAGGAGCGGCTGTCATACGCCAGGGGGTGAAGGAGTGTTTGAGGACCAGGCGATGGCATGTCTGGGAACCAACGAGAAATTTTTTCCTCTCTTACTCTCACTGTCGCCCCGCCCCGCCCTTTCCCTCTCTTTTTTTTCTTTACCGTTGTCCCCCTCTCCAGCTCTAGAGAGGTGGGGATAACCCTGCCGGCAGGCAAAGTCTGAAGGGCAACGCCCCCCCACCAGAAAGGAGTGTGACTACGCACGCACAGCCCCCAATCGGGCTAATCAGCCAAGGAGAGCGATGAAGGCATCTGGATGTGGAAGTTCTGGAGAGAGAGAGCCACAAACAGCTGCTGTGTTCCATGCCACACAGCCAGGTCAATAAAGGTGTGGATGGAGGATCACCAGATCAAGACCCTGTCATGGCCAGCCAATCTCCAGACCTGAACCCCATTGTTAATCCTCTGGAATGTGATCAAGAGGAAGACGGATGGCCACAAGCCATCAAACAAAGCTGAGCTACTTGAATTTTTGTGCCAGGAGTGGCATAAAGTCACTCAACAGCAATGTGAAAGACTGGCAGAGAGCATGCCAAGACACATGAAAGCTGTGATTGAAAATCAGTGTTATTCCACCGAATATTGATTTCTGAACTCTTCCTAAATTAAAATATTAGTATTGTTTTGTTTAAAAATTAATATGAACTTGTTTTCTTTGCATTTGCACTTGAAATGTTGTCATTACTTTATAGAATAAAACAAAAATGTTAATTTTACTCAAACACATACCTTTAAATAGAAAATACAGAGAAACTGATAATTTTGCAGTGGTCTCTTTATTTTTTACAGAGCTGTTATTTTTGGAGCTTCAAATTGTTGGCACATATTCACTTGCATTGTATGAACCGAAAGAGCTGAAATATTCTTCAAAAAACATTTAATTTGAGTTCAGCAGATGAAAGAAAGTCAGACACATCTGGGATGGCATGTGGGTGACTAAATAATTAGATAACTTTGATTTTTGGGTGAACTATCCCTTCAATAACTTAGTTAAACTGACTTAAATATAGATTGTGTAATAACAGCTCAAATAATGATTATAACCAATTCAAGGTCAATCATTGAATAAGCTTAATTTTCCACTGACATGTATATACTGTATACCTGTACTTCAGTTGCACATGCATAAGGTGAACTAAAATAGATTTAACAGTACAAGTTGACCAAAGGGGACACAGAACATCCTAATGTTGTCATCATGCAAAACAACTATTTGCAACAAAACAACATAAATAAACTTAGGCTGGTGTAAGCTATTTTGAATAGCAAAACATGATATCAAAATAACACATTAGGGTTTTGATCACACATTACAACCCTTAAACCATCTGAAAAGAAATCTTAAACCAGTATAAGATAGTTTGCTGGTCTTAGCAGGTTGGATATAGTTTTAGCTGGTTTTGTCACATTTAGCTGGTCAGGCTGGGAGACCAGCTGACCTCCCATCCAAACCAATTACAAACACCTTTAACCAGCTACGACCTGGTTGAAGGGATAGTTCACCCCAAAATGAATATACTCTCATTATTTACTCACCATAATGATATCCCAGGTGTGTATGACTTTCTTTCTTCAGCAGGACACATTTGAAGAAAAATAAAAAATATATCTCAGCTCAGTAGGTCCTTAAAATGCAAGTGGATGGTGACCTGACTTTTGAAGCTTCAAAAAGAACAGATAAACATCATAGATACGATTCCAGAGGTGAACTCAATGTCTTCTAAAGCAACACGATCACTTTTGGTGCGAAAAAGATCAGTATTTAAGTACTTTTTAATACTAAATAATCAATTCCGGTTAGCAGCGATATGCGCATGTGACGCAATCGCATTGGCATTTGATACGTGTGAGAACTGATGCACCTGCGTCACAGCTGGAAGAGCAGGGCTGTTTACAAGTGAGAAGGAACGCTGTACAGTAGCTTAATTGCTTTTGGTTTAGATCTGTATTTGTATCTGTTTCTTTACTCACAGTGGTGTGTTTGTGTGCTTATCTTGGATGTCTCAACCAAGAGGAGAATATAAGTTTAAGTCCATAAAATGGCAATGGGAATACATATCATGAAAGACAGCATGATCTCCACCCTCTCATGAAGCTTACAGGAAGCGATGGTTGATAGATGGAAGTACTTCAATGTGAGCGCAGCGTAGTTCTAGCGGGAAGACTAGCAGCTGTACATCATCACACTATTAGCTGGGTAATTCCTAGCCAATCGCAGGTAAGCCATTGCTTTATAAGTCTGCTCACAATCTATCACATTGCTGTTTCAGTGCGCTAACACGGCAACCTCCACCACCCCACCACCACCAGTTGAGCCCCGTCCCGCACGGGGGTTGGCTCCTCGCCCCTGCCTCCTATCTCCGGCAGGATATGATGGTTCCGAGTACAACTCCCTCGGACCGCCAGACGGGGCCTACGCCAAAGAGAGACATTACTTTTCTGTTCTACATTCATCAAATAAATGGCATCTTAAACCTCACTCAAGCCTGCGCGTCTTCCCGATAGAAATATTTATCTTTTTCGCACCAAAAGCGATCGTGTCATTTTTTAATACATTAATTTAACCACTGGAGACATATGGGTGACGTTTATGCTGACTGTCTGTGATTTTTGGAGTTTCAAAAGTCTGATCACCATCCACTTGCATTTCACTTGCATTTTAAGGACCAACTGAGCTATGATATTTTTAATTTTTATTCAAATGTGTTCTGCTGATAAAAGAAAGTCATACACACCTGGGATATCATGAGTGTGAGTAAATAATGAGATAATTTTCATTTTTGTGTGAACTACCCCTTTAAAGATGCCTTTTTTTTCTTTTTCTTTTTTTTGTCCACATGGAAACAGCTAGCCTTTGGGTTCCATGATGGAGCGGATTCTTAATCTTGCGCTACACTGGGTCCATCATGTACTGCACCAATGTTACATACAGTACAGCACAACTATTATGGGGTGGCTGAGTGGTTCCAATGAGAGCAGAAGCAGATGACTGTCCATCCCATGAATTGTTGCAGGCCACAGAGCCGCAGTCACTTAGCTATATCACAGAGCACTCTCACTGTGGCTATGCATGGTGTAATTAAGCCAATGAGTCCATTGAGCTGTGGTATCAGGAAGAGAGTGGGCTGAAGTGAGGAGTTATCAGAAATGACACCCAATGGACCATTCGGTAGAGGCAGTAAAACTGCAGTGAAGTTCAAGAGCTGTGTCTTCAGGGTCATAACTGAATTAAATAATTACAAATGAAAGATACTTCATATTATCTGATGATTTTCTCTTATTTTTTGGAACTTGATGGATGCAAAATTATACCAATTTCTGTGTGCATGTTAATAAGTTATTATTAATACTAAACATATTCCCATGAGAAGACTTGTTACCTTTTTAATTGAAATGCAGGTCTGTAACCCCCAGAGACATTGAGAAGGACACAAATTAATTGCCAATATTGTTTTTTTAATGGCTCATCCGTGTCCCTCCAATCCTGAATAAACTGTATAGTTGCATTCTTATTAAGGAGCACTCAGATAAGCATGCCTATTCCATTCAAAGTGATTTTTTTTCTGAGAAAAATGTGCAGATGAACTAAAAAAGGTATTTTTAAAGGAACTTAAAGTATGAGAGCATCTCTTTTGAGTTGCCTGGCAGCAGTGGTACAACCTCATTAGAATTACTAGCACATAGCATGAAATGCCGGTACGTGCTAGTAGCCATTTTTTAAGTGAAAGTCATTTAGATATTCCTGAGAAGTACTTGCCTGAGCTTCCACAGCTTTGTATTTATAAATACAGTGTCAGGGCTCAAGACACATTAGTCCTTGATGACTGAATCAAAACCTGGCACTTAAAAAAATCATAACTTTGCGTGATTGGAGCGGATTTTTGCCATTTAGCAGGTGAGTGAGTTTTTGACGACTTTGCCGTGAACTCACGAGGGTCAATCATTCTCTGATATGCTAAGGACTCCTCCAATCAGATGATTGGGACTGCAAATTGCTTCATCTGATTGGATCAGACATTTTGAATCATGAATAATGACTGTGAAGATAAGAAACTTCAATTTGAAAGCTGACAATTACATTCATCTGGAATAAAAAAATGGTCGCCCACATCCAGAACATAATAGTGGGGAAAGACTGGGAGTGCAAATGTTTGTGTTCATTATAAATTATATTATCATCAACTGCTGCCGATGGAAATAAAGCAAAACACGCATTTAGTCGAAAACTGAAAGAGGCCTCCCACTTGTATTCAAATGCCATATCATTGCTCTAATTGTAAGAAGCAGTCATATGCAGTGGAGCACTTTATCTGTTAACAGCAGCAAATAAACCATCACGTCGCAGGATGGAAAGCATGAAAGTGTTCATTATTCGTCCGATAAATGCATGGTGGGCTCCTGCAGCAAGGCGACATATCTGGCAGTGTTACAACATTGTTGATTAGAGTGAAAAGCCTTGGATGCGCAATCCGTGCATGCTCTTAATTTATCACGACAGAGGCTACTATAAATTTTATGCTTTTAACAGGGAGAAATGCACCAATGAAGTCCATTCAGAGCGCTGTCCATCATTCTGTCTCAAACCTCTAATAGAGGGAGTGCAACGTTTCTGAACATAGAAATCAATTCTATAATATCACTTTGCACGCTCAATGGCCTCAGCTCCGGGCCTTTTCCGAGCCCTGTGTAAACGTACATGATTCCTATTGGTCGGCTCATTTTGAGTCCCTCTTAAGGAGAAATGAAAAGCAATTTCACCTAGGGTATAAATATCATTACCCGGTCAGACTGTAATGTAACTTACACAAGACATCATCTCATAGGTACAATGCTTGGCTTGCAGCTCCACTGTAGGTGACTGTGTCTTACTAAATCATTTGAAGGCCAAGGACAAGATTGAACACTGGCAGAGTTTTTACTGTGGGTTGTAGATAAAAACAGATATCAGCCCTATTGCAAGCCAACAATAGATATACTCTTCAAAATTATGCAAAAAAGTATCTTTCTTGTGAAGCTTGTGTAACATATCTGTAGTTAGTGATGAACTACTGTACACATGTGGTGACTCCGCTAGGACATCTGTGTGTACTTGAGAGGAAATTACCTTGAAACCAGGTTAAACATAATAATACAAAAAATGGCTAGGAAAAGTAGTTGTTTTTGTAAAACTTTCTAGCATCATTTGTTTGCCGATGCCATTTGCTTTGATAATACATATAATACAGTTTTGAAAAAAACTAAACTAAGACCAATATTATCTTATATACGGCAAACTTGGTATAGACATTCAGATTGGCGAAGGGGGCGCCAATAGGGATCCCGCCGAGAGCGCCAGAATGGTCTGAAACCCTCTGATTCAGACTGTTTGGTTATACTCTGCTATATCTTTTCTAACTGATCAGACATACGGACACGCAGATGATCAAAACTTAGATATATCCTATTGACTTTCATTGATGAAATGTTCAAATGAGCATCCATCCATCCATCCATCCATCCATCCTTATTGGGGCCACTGTTCCACAAGTAAAACATCAAAGGTATGTCATGCAAATCTGATTGCTTACATTAAAAATCAATGACGCATAGTCCTGTAGCTTTTCTCAGTTTTTAAAACTGTCAACAAAAATATGTTTTAAGCACCCTCAACATTAAGGGACCCGCTGCTATTGATTTGATGGAATTAAAAGGGGTAATGGCAACCAGAAGCACATAAGGGTAATGATCATTTTAGTGAAATGCAAATTGGAATGACAGGATTGTTTATCCAAAGGCGCCTTGGAAATGTTCATGTAGAGAACTGCTTGTCCAAAGAGCAGCGAGCAGTCATTCTAAACGTAATTACAGCGTTTTATTGCTTTCTTATCCATCTGAGAAGAGTTGCTATTAGAGCAGTGAGCTTAAGTTACTCAGCCGTTGCATTATCCCTAGCCAAATGCTGTAGAGCACGTGTCTGTGACACTAATGATACACGATTCGAGGAGAAATCACACATGTCAAGACACGCACACACTGAACATTTTGAACATCAAGTTATGTCAGCATTGATTATTTGCTTCTGATACAGTTGAACACACACTTTGAAGGTGCATTTGATGAGAATTTTGCAATAGTCATTCATGTCCTTGGCTACAGCTGTCCCAGACAGTTCAGATTTACTTTATCAGACAAGACCCACTATGTAGAGGAATACAACTATAAACCATTTTAAGAAACAAGGACCTGACCACAGACAAATATGACACTGATGCAAGCTGTTGTTTTTTGTATAAAGTCTCTTTTATTATTTCTTATGAAGATTTAGGATTTCTTTATAATCTTCCAAGCTTCTCCTATCACCAGATCTAACGTTTTTGAACACTGTTCAAAATCTGTAAATTACATTGAAAAAGGTGAGACAATATAATATACTCTATATCCAATATAGACTTAAACCAAATGAAAAAGCATGTGACCAAAAAAAAAAGAAAATTCAATAATTGATTAATTGCTGTTTAACTCACCAACCAAAGGAAAAAAAAAATCATTTCAAGGCCACCAAATCACTTTAGAAAAGGGTAAGTTATATTTTACAGCTTTTCTGAGACGTAATAGATCTTCACTAGTCTCAAACGGTGAAACTGATATTTTACCATGAAATTCACAAGGAAACTTCTTTCAATGATAAAGAATTTACTTTCGACTCATTTTATGTTAGAACATAACATTTGTCTTCTAAATTCATAGCTGCCCAATCTTAATGGAGTTTCTAAGTTGGGCTATTTAGCTAAAGCTCATCAAAGACTGCGCTACTGATATTTTTTAAAACTGTCAAAGAGATAACTTAATGAGAGAGAGAGCTCTTTAATGCATTAAGTCTTTTATGTTCCCTCAAATGACCATTCATGTGCAATTCATTTCAACTGATTCCACTTTATAAAGTAGAGACAAGGGTGCCATCTCACCATCTGTCTTTTAAAGGAATAGATCATAAAAAACTAAATTCTGTCTGAAACTTCGATCTGTTCTCCACAAAATCACTTTTTCGTGCAATTTTCGTGCCAGCGCCAAGTGGGAGTGTTTGTGCTATTGTGGGTCTATGTGCACAAACAGTGAGTGTATTGAATGTTAATGATGTCACACGCAAAGTGCAATTGGCTATTTTCCTGAGAAATAGGTAATTGCGCTAAGACATTTCAGAAGTCAGGTCTGTCCAAACTCTGTCCAAATATAATGGAACATCAAATTATGCCCCTGACAATCATCGTTTTATGATAACCTATAAACTATCTATAGGTCATGGTATATTTTTCAGTTGTTATTATGTTTATATTTACAATGTATTTATGATTTAATTTGCATTGGCATTTATGAGTCGGAGAGGATATTTAAGTTGGGTAATTTTTTTTTAGTTTTAAGTATAACTTGAATTTAGAAATATATTTGGTTTAATTTTTTTGTTTCAATAAATGAATACAAATTTTCAAAATCAAAAATCGACCGGTAGAATTAAATTACGGCCGATACACTGTTAATCACTGTTAATACTAGCCATGATTTGTATGTCAGTTGATGAAAATGATTAATAAAACTTACATTCTCTATAATTTAAGTCAGCATACATCCAAATCCTGACAAGAACCGTATTTTCCATGCGTATAAAAAGAATGTGCACAAAAGGACACAAGTTCACATTTCTATTCGTCTAATTCATTCCGTACAGTACATTTACACTACCAACTTCTTATGAATGTGCTGTCTTTCTTTATATCTCTGGTACTTGACAGGGAATGGACTATATAATAGGACGCAGATGGTTCAATGACCAGAGAAGAACCTGAGAAATTCAATTGCACTTGGCTCCACCGATTAGCACATTGCATGCAAAATTTTACTAAAACAACTTGCGCCTAGACTTAGCACAAGCTTGTATGAAAATATTCAAACTTCATGGCCATGCCCATTGGCTTAGCACCAGCGCTCTTAAAATTGGGCCCTTGGAATGTAGCTAACAAGTCACTTTGATGATACATTATTTCCATGGAGCTGTTGTATCATTTTGTCCTCATTTACTTTCATTGTTTAAAACAGAGTGGCCAGGGGTTTTTCCGGAAGGCAGAAACGACTGAGGGTGCCTGACTGGGGCCCTTAACATCCAAGTTACGCCACTGAACAGAGTAAATAGTGATGGAATATTTATTATTGGGTGCACTGTTCCTTTAATGAGAGTAAACCGGAAACAAATTCAAATAATGAATTAAATAGATACATTCGTTTTGAATCTACAGTGATGTTTAAAAAGAAAATTGTGGGATTCATTCAAGAAACGAAAACTGAACACATTTTTGTATGCTAAATTAAAACGCTGTAGTTACGATTATAACAGTTTTTTGTAGAATTTAGTGGTTGACCGATACATTGCAGAAGCCAATAAACCAGCCGATATTTGACTTTTTTATTTATTTTTGGCATCAGCCAATAAATGTTCACAAGAAATTCCATCATCAGCACAGAATGCGCATAATGACCCTGTGTACCTTATCTAGACATGTGGACAGTCCGCAACTGTGTGCATTGTCTGTGCATAGACGTACAGTTGACTGTAATATAATGCATCAAAAATCAGTCATAGTGGGCATGCACTCATGCAAGGTTGAGCTCTCTAGCCTTTCAAAGTATATGCATCCATATGAGCTTGTGATTAAAAAGTTTATTTTAAAAGGTTAGAGTGCTCAACTGTGTGCAAGACATGATTAGCCTTTACTAGATATATCTTGTGTGAATAGCTTTCACCTTGTCCCAAGTATTAAGTCACTAGTTGGAAGATCCTAGACTGGCATCTTACTGCATCAGTAGAGGAATTATTCAGAAGGAAACAGTGTGTATGCTGTATGTAGGTAGAAAAACACACTAAAATCTCTAAATTAGGCTATTCCGTTCCACTGCCCAATTGCCTAACAGCTAAGAAAAACAGAGAGGTAGAGAGAGAGAGAGAGAGAAAGAGAGTTTTCCTGGTAAAAAGGGCCACATCCTTTAATGGCACAGTCCTGCTATAAATTTAGACCTTGAGAGTGTTCCAATGATCAGTGTACCACAGTCAAAAGTGTTTCTCTACTCCTCGAGTGCAATTATCATCACCTTAAGAGCGAGCAGCACACAACCTCCAACAACCTCCAATCTTATCGAACCTGATTCTGCTCAAGGAAATCTTGATTACCCCTCTCTAGGCCTCTTCTTATCTCATATACTGTCCCCTTCCTACAATAAATCAGTGAAGCTGGAATCAGGAGCCCCTAGGGGCCTCATTGACATCAGTTCAGGAATATGAGCTAAATGCACTCGGATTATACACCTGCAAATACTGTGGGATAATTCATTGTTATAAATGAAGAGTTCCAGCTCTTGCGCTATTTGTGTGTATTATACACCAGACAGTCATTAAACGGTCTATGGACCTGATGTCCAGACTGATATCACTACTTGCACCCAATATATGATGTAATAACAAAAGCCACGAAAATAACCTACTCTGGTTTTGTTAAACAAGCACCATTTAAGCACAAGGAATACATTTCTTGGGTTTAAAGAGCTGCCTGACTCGCGGTTTTCTGGCGTTTTTTTTTTTTTTTTTTTAAATCCAGTGTTGAATGTGACGTCTCCTCAGTTCCCAAGGGATTATGGGATATTCAAGTTTTCAGACGATCCGCACTTACCGGAAATAGTATGTCATCTGGGTATTTCTCACCTATTATTTTGTGAATACTGAGTATTTGGACAAACTACTCCAGTGGCATAATGTTTTCTGCATACTTTAATTACATTATGATTTGTCTGTGTTATACGCTATGCATTATTTAATTTCATTTAAACCACTGGATCTCAGTCCAGGACAATCTAGGCTCTCATTAAAGGGTTAAAATTTCAATGCATCAAGTCATGTGGCAACATGTCGCAAATCACAGCAGAGTACGTCTTTGGGAGAAACACCAACAACTACATCTGGTAAGAAACCTTATTAAGTTTTTACATTGAACCTGTTTGAGTCAAAAGACTAGTCTCTAGTTTCATCCGATACTCCATTTTAAAAAATTTCAACGTTTTTTTCACGAAATGGCACAATGTTAAACACAATCACCACAGATGAGGGCTAGAGGACAAGTTTTCCCTTAGAAATCCAATATTCACTGTGTGTTCTCACATTGAGGATCAATGGGTTCATCCAAAAGCTGGAAAATGTTGCTTTCAGAGGGTAGAAGACCCTATGAAGAGTTCGTCCTCTTCATATATATATTGTAACGGACAAAAACCGTTACTTTGTGTATTATTGTATTTTTTTTTCTGGGTGTAGTAACAATAGCAGCAGCTTGAGGGCGCTATTGCCTGGAGGTGACAGGATATATAAGCTCACCCACCATAGAGTAAGAGAGTTTTTTTTAGTTTTTCCTTTCGTTTGGTAGAGGAAAATCACATGTGTACTCAAGATACCTTCTTGCTCTTCCAGAGTCCTGTGTTGAGAACTCTTTGAGTTTCTGCTCAACTGGCTTTTGTAAATTCCACATCTTCTTTTGTGAACTTTGTTTGGATACATGAATCCAAGGGCAAACTAACCTAACAACAAGTCTTCAGCATTCATTGTGGACTATAGGATTACAAACATTGCGTCGCCCTCAAATAACTTGGTGGATTTGGAACTGATCTCACATTCATCATCGCTCCTATTTATTGAAGGACTGGACAATTGAAAAGATAAGTTCATTTCATTTGTGGTGTCATTGGAGAGACAGAGACTTTGAGAGTACTTTGCAGTTTCTGTATTATTTGTTCTGTCACATGTATTATACACTGGTGGGGAAATTAAAATAACTTTGTGTGTTGTGAGGATGTATTGAATCAGTACATGTCTAAAATCTGTTGAACCCCCTCAGAGTAATATCTACAAGATAAAGGTGGTGTTACAGATTGGCGCCCAAACAGGGACTTGAAAATTGAAGTTTTCTTTTTTTTTTTGAGTCTTTTTATTAAAAATATAAATTTGGACTGTACTGTTTATCTTCACAAACAAATAATAGTAAACCATCATCTGCAATGGCAGAGAGCGCATCCATCACAGATTTCTCAAGTGAAGCTTTTGCTCAGCACAGAGACCCGGTAGTTAATCTCATTGATACTTTCAGTGAGTTGTATTTGGACTCTGAGGAAGAGAGAGAATTTAGAGGAATAGACCAAAGAGCTAATCCCGATGATGTGCCATTACCTCCTCCACCAATTGAGTTCTATGAAGACCGACTACAGCAATTCGACAATGAAGAAGCTGTCCAGCGCATGTGTAGCATTGAGGAGCATCTTGCTGATCTTGAGCATCGTGTCAGTGGACTGGTTACCACTGAAACTATGAACACAAAGTTTCAAGCATATGAAGATAAAGTTAACTACTGTTTGCAAAGAGAGTTGGATCGCGTTAAGCAGCTGTTCCTTTCCAAAATCGACGATATGAGCCAAAGTATTTTGGATTGCTTTAAAGCGTCGAGACCGACAAATAGAGCAACAGTTTAAAACTTTCAAACCCCTTATTTCTACTCCTATGCACACCGGTACTTCTACTACTCATAGGATGTCTCAATCCCCACCCAAGATGGACCCAGTTACAGAAAGCAGTACAAAGCCAGTAGCATGTTGTTCCTCATCTCATAATCCTCCAGTTAAACTTGAACTGCCTACCTTCAGTAATCTTGATTCAGAAGACCCAATTGAGTTTATTGACCGTTTTGAAGAATATAACGAGATGAGACCTCTGTATTCCGAAGAGCTTCTTGCAGCATTATCTGTAAGTCTGAAAGGTACTGCTAAGAGCTGGTGGAGAGCTGAAAAGAAAAAAATAAGAGACTGGTCTTCTTTCAAAGAAAAGTTTCTTTTCTCCTTTTTAAATGAAGATCATAAAGAGGTTGCGGCCCAAAAATTAGCTAACTATCGTCAAGGGGTTAATGAGAATATTAGGGATTTTGTTTTCAATAACAGAGCATTGTGTTTAAAGAATAATGCTAAAATAACTGAAAATGAGATAATTCAAGCAACTTTAAGAAACTGCAACCCTCGATTGGCTTCGTTGTTAAGGGGAACAGTGAAGACAGTTGATGATCTGGTCCGACTTGGTACTCAGATAGAGAAAGATTGGGTTGAGAGTAAAAAAAGATGGAGTCAAGGAAAAGAAGAGGAACAGAGGAAGAAATCTTCTGGTGGAAGAGGGCAACAAAATCACCTCATGCTCGTTGATCCAACTCGTAATTCTCAATATAGTAATGTGCTGCAAACTCCAATCATTTTGAATCACACCTACTTTAATGCTGTAATTGACACTGGAAGCACCTTCTCTTTGATGCAGCAGAAAATTTGGCAAAGGTTGAGAAGAAAGGACGAGAATCTGACCAAAAGTACTCAAACTTTTATGCTTGCTAATGGTCAGAGTCAGAGAACTCAGGGAAAGGTTCTCTGGGAATGTGAAATATATGGAGTGAAACTTGCTGTAACATTCTATGTGATGGATGATGAAGACTTGGCTGTTCCTGTCATCCTAGGACTGGACTTCTTAAGGGAAGCCAAGGTAACCATTGATTTTAATTCTTCATGTGTTTACTTGCCTGTTTCCAATGTCAGTCACCCCATTTGTTTTAATGAACTTCATGAGAACGCTGTCATCCAGTTTTATGCTGCACAAGATAATGTTGAATTGATCTTAAAAAAGGAAGACTTGAAGCTCATTGATCAAGCAGTGGAGAATTCTCATGCCTCCCTCGAGGTAAAGAAGCAGTTGAAATCTCTCATGTATGATTGGTCATCAGTTTGCACCCACAAGCTAGGACGTACAAACTGCATCCAACATGAGATAAAAACAACCGATGAACTTCCCCTAAGAAAGAGACCTTACCGAGTCTCAAAAGTGAAAAGTGATTTTATCGAGGAACAAATCAAGGAACTACTGCAACAGAAAATCATTAGACCTTCCACGTCACCATGGGCCTCACCTGTTGTGGTAGTAGATAAGAAGGATGGGGGAGCTCGGTTATGCATTGACTATCGTGGTCTTAATTCTAAAACTCACCTCGATGCATATCCAATGCCCCAAATAACAGACATACTGGATTCGTTGCAAGGAGCCAAGGTATTTAGTACTTTGGACTTGAAGAGTGGCTACTGGCAAGTAGAGATGAATTCTGCAAGTGTGGAGAAGACTGCATTCATAACTGCTTCAGGATTATATGAATTTTTGTGTCTTCCTTTTGGCCTTAAAAATTCGGCAGCCTCTTTCCAACGTTTAATGGAACAAGTTCTCAGAAAGCACAAAAATAGGTGTTGTATGGTATACATAGACGACATCATTGTTTACTCACCGGACATTCAAACACATCTGCAGCATCTTAAACAGGTTTTCAACAGTCTGCACACTGCCGGTCTCACTCTCAATCTCAGGAAATGCAAATTCATCTGTTCATCCTTAGATTACTTGGGTCACACAATCACTGCTGACGGAGTCAAAGTAAATTCTGACAAGGTAGATGCGATCAAAACATTCCCTACACCAACTTCCCTAAAAGAATTACAACGGTTCCTAGGTCTTGCGGCTTGGTATCACCGTTTCATTTCAGATTTCTCCTCTAAAGCAGCACCTTTACATGCACTAAAGAAAAAAGGAGCTAAATGGATGTGGACCGACGAGTGCCAGAGAGCGTTTGAAATCCTCAAAGATGACCTGACTAAAGCCCCTGTGTTAAACACACCCGATTTTGATTCTGCTTTTAAAGTGCAAACAGACGCAAGCAACATTGGTTTGGGAGCAGTGCTGACACAGGAGTGCGATGGACAGGAGAAAGTGATTGCTTATGCATCTAGAGTACTGAGAGGTGCTGAGAGATCATATTCTGCAACAGAGAAGGAATGCCTAGCGGTAGTTTGGGCTGTGGAAAAGTGGCATCATTATCTTGAGGGTAGAACATTTGAAGTAATTACTGACCATGCTTCTTTGGTTTGGCTTTTCCAGCACCCAAAACTTTCTTCAAGGTTAGAAAGATGGACTATCAGACTTCAAGGTTATCACTTTACGGTACGTTATAGGAAGGGACAATGTAATGTAGTACCTGATGTTTTGTCAAGAAGATATGTAGCTGAACCAACAGCCATCTTGATGCATACACCAGCAAAACATGTTCTCAATCCCATCACTTGTGAGCTGCCAATGGACTTGTCTCAGATTGCTGCTGAGCAGAAGAAAGACACCGGGTGCCAAGAAATCATGGAAAGAGCCATTAACCAAAATACCACTGGTCTTATGAGAACTCACTATGTCTTGAGGAATGATGTTTTATTTAGGAGTGTCCCAATCCTCAAAGGAGGGCAAAGATTCCAGATTATGGTACCTGCTAGTTTTAAGGAAGCGTTTTTAACTTATGCTCATGACAGCCCTCTCAGTGGGCATTTAGGCAAATTTAAAACACTAATGAGACTTCTAGAGTTTGCTTATTGGCCTTCCATGCGTACTGACGTATGGCAACACTGCAAACAGTGTGAAAAATGTCAACAGCATAAGTCTACAAACTTGAAGCCAGCAGGAGATCTCCAAAGTGTGCCCATTGTTGAGCCCGGATACATGCTTGGAATGGATATTATGGGTCCGTTCCCACGGAGTACCCATCGAAATGAATATCTTCTAGTGATAGTAGACTACTTCTCTAAATGGGTAGAGGTATTCCCCATGAGATCTGCCAAAGCTAACATCATCGTTCGTATTCTCATCGAAGAGATATTTACAAGGTGGGGAACACCAGCCTTCATTGTTTCTGATAGAGGCACTCAATTCACCTCAAACCTCCTGGATCAGTTATGCAAGCAGTGGCAGGTAATCCAAAAACTCACAACTGCGTATCATCCACAATCAAATCTGACAGAACGCATTAACCGAAACCTAAAAACCATGATCGCATCTTATGTTAATAATAATCACCGTACCTGGGATCAATGGATCTACGAGTTTAGATTTGCTTTGAATACAGCATGGCATGAAAGCACAGGATTTTCACCTGCTGAAGTGGCCCTAGGACGTCAATTGAAAGGACCACTACAAAGAGCTCTACAGAGTCCGCCAGATCCAGATCATCCAAGCTACAGTACCATTGATCGCCAGAAACTACTGTACGAAGCTGTAAGAGAAAATGTTGAGAAAGCACAAACTAGACAGAAAAAATATTACAACCGCAAGAGAAGAACCCAGGACTTCCAGGAGGGTGATCTAGTTTGGGTGCGTACTCATCCTTTATCTCGTGCAGATGATGGTTTTATGGCTAAAATTGCCCCAAAATGGCGAGGACCAGCTAAAGTAGTCAAAAGGCTAGGGCCAGTAAATTACAAGGTCACAATGTTGTCTGATCCTACCCAAATTGACAGTTATCATACCCAAAACTTAATTTTCCATGAGTCAAATTTTGACACCAAGGGGAGGGATATGTAACGGACAAAAACCGTTACTTTGTGTATTATTGTATTTTTTTTTCTGGGTGTAGTAACAATAGCAGCAGCTTGAGGGCGCTATTGCCTGGAGGTGACAGGATATATAAGCTCACCCACCATAGAGTAAGAGAGTTTTTTTAGTTTTTCCTTTTGTTTGGTAGAGGAAAATCACATGTGTACTCAAGATACCTTCTTGCTCTTCCAGAGTCCTGTGTTGAGAACTCTTTGAGTTTCTGCTCAACTGGCTTTTGTAAATTCCACATCTTCTTTTGTGAACTTTGTTTGGATACATGAATCCAAGGGCAAACTAACCTAACAACAAGTCTTCAGCATTCATTGTGGACTATAGGATTACAAACATTGCGTCGCCCTCAAATAACTTGGTGGATTTGGAACTGATCTCACATTCATCATCGCTCCTATTTATTGAAGGACTGGACAATTGAAAAGATAAGTTCATTTCATTTGTGGTGTCATTGGAGAGACAGAGACTTTGAGAGTACTTTGCAGTTTCTGTATTATTTGTTCTGTCACATGTATTATACACTGGTGGGGAAATTAAAATAACTTTGTGTGTTGTGAGGATGTATTGAATCAGTACATGTCTAAAATCTGTTGAACCCCCTCAGAGTAATATCTACAAGATAAAGGTGGTGTTACAATATGAAGTTAGGACGAACATATGGTGCATTTCAACTGTTCTAGGACCAGTGCAGACAGACAGCATACAGGAGGTTAAGTCGAATGATTAAAATTTAGTGAATACTAAATAGGGAGCAAGGGAGCATCCTTTAGCTTTCAAATGCATAGGGCATACACCCAAACTTCCAGTCAAAAGTTCAGTTTCAGGAGGCAGATGATGTTAGCACCACTCAACATGGTTGGCAGATATGGGACAGTTGTAATCAGTAGATTCAGAATTTATTATGCAAAATGTTATTTTAACATGGTTGGCAGTGATTGGAGGATGCTGGTCATTACTTTGAATAGGAATTATTTATGATACTTTCTGATTGGTAAAATACTTAAGCACTGGCTATCACTTGTTTATTTGACTGTGCAAAGAGAGAACATTGAGATTTTGTTGCCAAAGTCGAAAAAAACGTAACATAAAAGTTATATCAAGTCGCATCAGGACCCACAACAGTCAACTTCATGACAGCTTCATCCGCCAAGAAATCAGACTTTTGAACTCTTGATCTCTCACAATCAATATACATCAGTACTGCACTTTATTAATCTTATTATCTCACACTGGACTGTTATAAATTATATTCTCTCTTAACAACACACTGGCATCTGACACTCCTGAAAATATAACAAACAATTTTATATATATATATATATATATATATATATATATATATATATAATTAATCTTACTTTTTATAGCTTTTTATTATTTAAAATATCACAACTTAGTCCCGCATTATATCCATTTTAGGAAAAGCATTTGCTCTTTAATATATATATATATATATATATATATACAGTATATATATACACTTGCAGGAATAATGTACAAATTTTGCTCTTATGGAAAAAAATTGGTCCTTTTATTCACCAAAGTAGCATTCAACTTCACAATGTATAGTCAGGACATTAATAACATGAAAAATGTATATTACAATTTTTTAAAAATGTCATAATTTCTTAAACTAAAAATCCTCTACATGCAGCAATGACAGCTTTGCAGATCCTCGGCATTCTAGCTGTCAGTTTGTCCAGATACTCCGGTGACATTTCACCCCTCACTTCCTGTAGCACTTGCCATAGGTGTGTCTGTCTTGTCGGGCACTTCTCACACACCTTACAGTCTAAATGATCCCACAAAAGCTCAAAGGGATTAAGATCCATAACACTCTTTTCCAATAATCTGTTGTTCAATGTCTGTGTTTCTTTGCCCACTCTAACATTTTCTTTTTCTGTTTCAAAAGTTCTTCCCATAAGGCACCCCTGAGTCTTCTCTTTACTGTTGTACATGAAACTGGTGTTGAGCGGGTAGAATTCAATAAAGATGTCAGCTGAGGACATGTGAGGCGTCTATTTCTCAAACTAGAGACTCTGATGTACTTATCCTCTTGTTTAGTTGTACATCTGGTCTTCCACATCTCTTTCTGTCCTTGTTAGAGCCAGTTGTCCTTTGTCTCTGAAGTCTGTAGTGTACACCTTTGTATGAAATCTTCAAATCTTAAATGTGTTTTTTTTTTTTGGTAATTTCAAGCATTGTATAGCCTTCATTCCTCAAAACGATTGACTTGACTAGTTTGTAGAGAAAGCTGTTTCTTTTTTTGCCATTTTTTACCTAATATTGACCTTAAGACATGCCAGTCTGTTGCATACTGTGGCAACTCAAAAGCAAACACAAAAGACAATGTAAATTTAGCACGATTACTCAAGGATAAGGTGTTGGAGTGATGGTTGCTGGAAATGGGGCCTGACTAGATTTGATCAAAAAAAGATTTTTTCAAATAGTGATGGTGCCGTTTTTACATCAGTAATGTCCTGACTATACTTTGATCAGTTGAATGCCATTTTGGTGAATTAAAGCTCCAATTTCCTTCCGAAACAGCAAAATCTGTACATTATTCCAAAGTTTTAGAAAAGTTAGTTTTAGGTACAATGTTCATCTATGGTCTCATGGTTCATCTAGTGTGTATGGGACTGTCTTAAAGTCTACTGTGGCAGCAGGGGTGTGGTCAAGCGCCCGTCCGGATAGGGAAAGCGGTAAGGGCGCTTGCACCTGAGCTAAATTATGACACCTGTCTCTAATTTCAGTGAGTACGGGGAGAGCGGGATAAAAGAGCCTGAGTGCCTCCAGTCACAGACAGAACCACGCCACGCCAGTCCAGTGTTGGCAACCCAAGAGTGTCTTTTTCACAGAGAATTTGTTACCACTGCTTCAGTTCATTTTATGTTCAAATTACCTGCTGGCGAATTAAAGAAACCCTTACCTGTGTGCAGAAGCCTGTCCTCGTGTCCTTCTTTTCCCTGCCCTGTCAAGAATCTTGTTACGTCTACAAACTGTGCTAAAACGTTGGTGGCATCCAAGCATTCATTCAATATGCATGTTCTAATTTAAAAAATACTGTTGTTTAAAAAATTCGAATTTTTTTTTTATAAAGGTTTCGGTTGCTGCCAATGGATAGACTTCAATTAGTTTAGAAAAAACACCACTAAAATTCAGCAAGATGTCATTTTTACATTACAAAGTTTGTAGCAGGCTGCCAGTGGGGTGAATGGCTAACTTACATTGTTTTTATTATTATTATTTAAAATAAGTATTGAATAATGTATATGTATAATTCCATATCCTGGGAAAATCTCACCTAGAGTAAGTCAGCATATCTAATAGCAGCCTTCTACAACCTTTACAATATGAATACAATATCTTGGTAAAATTACAGCATTTTTTTTCTAAAATAATTGAACACTGTACTTATAATTGGACATGCTTGGATAAACTTTTCCTGCTTGCTGGTTTTGCTCTCTGTGTTATAAAGTGTCCCATTACTGTTTTACAGAGTGACAAACCACTCACAATTTTCAGTAATTGAGCATTTGGAATTAAATTTGAAATAATCACACAAGTGGGCAGAGAACCAGTCCTGAAGAAAGGACTAGGTATTCTCCACACAGCCAATCAGGTGAGAAGCTATGGTACCTAGTGTGGCAGGTTTAAACAATGTTTCCATGCTTGATCAATGAACCATAAACAATGAATGAACATGCACCTGTGGAACGGTTAAGACACTAACAGCTTACAGATGGTTGGCAATTAAAGTCACAGTTATAAAAACTTAGGAAACTAAAGAGACCTTTCTACTGACTCTGAAAAACAACAAAAGAAAGATGCCCAGGGTCCCTGATTATCTGCGTGAACGTGCCTTTGTCATGCTACATGGAGGCATGAGGACTACAGACGTGGCCAGGGCAATAAATTGCAATGTCCATACTGTGAGACACCTAAGACAGTGTTACAGGGAGACAGGAAGGACAGCTGATCATCGTCGCAGTGGCAGGCAACGTGTAAAAACACCTGCACAGGATCGGTACATCTGAATATCACACCTGTGGGACAGGTACAAGATGGCAACAACAACAACTGCCCGAGTTACACCAGGAATGCACAATCCCTCCATCAGTGCTCCGTCTGTCCACACTAGGCTGAGAGAGGCTGAACTGAAAACTTGTAGGCCTGTTGTAAGGCAGGTCCTTACCAGACATCACTGGCAACAACTTTGCCTATTGGCACAAACCCACCTTCGCTGGACCAGACAGGACTGGCAAAAACTGCTCTTCACTGATCAGTCACGGTTTTGTCACCAGGAGTGATGGTTAGACTCATGTTTATCGTCGAAGGAATGAGCGTTACACCGAGGCCTGTACTCAGGATCGATTTAGAGGTGTAGGGTCCATCATGGTCTGGGGCGGTGTGGGGCAGCATCATCAGACTGCAATCTCAGTGCTGTGCGTTACAGGGAAGACATCTTCCTCCCTCATGTGGTAAACTTCTTGCAGGCTCATCCTGACATGACTCTCCAGCATGACAATGTCACCAGCCATACTGCTCATTCTGTGCATGATTTCCTGCAAGACAGGAATGTCATGGCCAGTGAAGAGCCCGGATCTCAATCCCATTGAGCACATCTGGGACCTGCTGGATCGGAGGGTGAGGGCTAGGGCCATTCCCCCCAGAAATGTCCAGGAACTTGCAAATGCCTTGGTGGAAGAGTGGGGTAACATCTCACAGTAAGAACTGGCAAATCTGGTGCAGTCCATGAGGAGGAGATGCACTGCAGTACTTAACGCAGCTGGTGGCCACACCAGATACTGACTGTTACTAGCCCCCTTGTTCAGGGACACATTATTCCAATTCTTTTTGACACAAGTCTGTAAAACTTGTTCAGTTTATGTCTTAGTTGTTGAATCTTTTTATGTTCATACAAATATTCACACATGTTAAGTTTGCTGAAAATAAAAGCAGTTGAAAGTGAGAGGAAGTTTCTTTATTTGCTGAGTTTACATCTACTCTATTTCTATGGAGATAGAATCTCAAAGACTTCAATATATTCCATAAAAATATAATATAATATAATTTAATTAAATCATTATACATTGATTGTATTTAAAAAAAAAAAACTAACATGGGAATAAAATGTACAACATTGCAAGAAGTATATATGAAGAGGCCCCCTATCTCAGTTTGCTTAATATCTTTTTCTGTTGCAAATGCTTACATGTCATCAAAAGTCTGGAGAGTAAAAAAAAAAAAGTACTAGCCAATGGCAATTCTTTCACCTGCATGACCGTAAAGGGGTTTTACTTCCTTGTTTCCACTGGACCAGAACCCAGGTCTTGTAAGTTGCTCACACATCGTGCTATCAGTAGAGCAATAGGCACTGGTCCCTCCAAGCTGCACTTGTGTGCAATAAATCAATTGTTTCAAAATATTGGATCTGTGCATAAGACTTTGCAGAGTAATAGAATTAATGCAGCCTAATAGATATGCCACTGTAAATTATGTTGTTAATATAATCAAACAACAATACTGAAAAGAAAAGTATATATTCAAGTGGCCGAAGGTTCTGCCCAATAAAAATAGGATTTGCTCAGCAAGAACAAAAGTTAGAGTGAACATTGGCTGGAGGGAAATGTGTTCTGTCCCAAATGTCTGGTGGGGGAATGACACTTGCCAGAAATTCAGTTAATGGGGTTGATTTCAGGGTACATGAATTTTTGGAAGCAAGCTATCGATTTCCTGTGTGATCATGCTGGTGCTGTCTAAGGCTGAGACCGATTATTCTTAGACTGTGACTATTCTTCTATTCCTCACAGCCTTGTTTTCATTTACGCCAAATTAAATATGCCATCTACCCTGACTAAGGTCCATATCACAGAATTTATGATTGTACTTTATTGCCTTTTAACTTTAATGAAAACAAGTTATTGTGTGATTTAATCAAGAGTACAGTGATGTCTCCCTCATCTCCAGTGTCAGATTCCTGTGAGCACTGACGACTAGATTTATTTCGAAGCATCTGTGGGGAGTGTCTGTTTCAGAAACAGTCCACTAGGTGAATTTCATTCTGGCATCACTCAGTCTCCAGTGAATCCTGGCTTTCATCATGACAGGTTGAGCTAATTATTCTTCCAAGGTTATTTGGCTAGATCAAGCTTTTAATTCAAGATACTGAGCTGCAGCTGTCCATTTTTCATATTTTGTTTAGATACATTCATTATTGTTCTGGCTTAAAGACCACATCAGATGAAATTTGGAGTTTTGTCTATTAGCATTGAGACAAACTCAGTGCAAGTGTGCTCCTGAAAGTTGACAATGAAACAAACAGATATGCACATTTAGAGGTTACAGTCTTTAATATCCAGGAAAACATAAGAGGTTTAAGGGTGTTTTCACACCTGGCTTGTTTGGAGTGTTTGTTTCAGATCTTGTAACATTTTCTCTCTTGTTTCAGATCGTTTAGGCATATAGAAATATGGCAATTGCACTCGGATCCTCACCAAAACAATCTGTCAGGTGGACTCGGACCGATTGCAAATGCACTCTGGAGTGGTTTGCTTGTGGTGAGAATGTAAACTGACTCAATGGACCAACAAACCAAACAATATCCATATAAAAACCATGAACAAAACTGAGGGATCTTTGGAGAAGACATCTGTAATTCAGCACTTCTCTGTAATTCATTATCAAAACGTGGATATAGCCTTTTGCCATTAATTTAGAATTTTAGTATGATTGTTTCTCTCATTTGGATAGTGGCAGAACACGGGTAGGATGACGTTTTCAACTTTTTCAATGGTCATCAATGAGGAAAGTTGCCTTTTGACCAAATAATGGTGTAATAACAGCATTAACAGCAGGGGCTAACTGCTAAAGCT
The DNA here is from genome assembly GCA_032164185.1 of Moxostoma hubbsi. Classification (NCBI taxonomy): domain Eukaryota; kingdom Metazoa; phylum Chordata; class Actinopteri; order Cypriniformes; family Catostomidae; genus Moxostoma; species Moxostoma hubbsi. The sequence continues at coordinate 5,441,884 of JAVLUX010000043.1, forward strand.
AACTGGCCAAACAATGACCACATAAGGAAAACTGACTCATCTTCACTCAGGGAAAACACAATTTTTGTCCAATATAATGCTCTCTATAATGAGAGGGAATAGACCTTCCCAATGTCTTCCCCAAACTTTCTGTTTCACTATGAAAACACAGGTAAGAAAATGGCACTTAACAAGCATCATGGTGTCTTAAAAATGCATTCCACTCATCTACCCATAAACGATTTGTTAAGCGTATGCATAGCTTATTTTTAAAGACATTGTGCATTTCCATGTTATGATTCTGATCCAAATGTGCAGTCCATAATATGACTATAATGTACTTATTCATAGCTTTATGTATATAGGATTAGAAAGAAGCACAAGGGGTTTTAGTGAGTGTGTATGTCTGCAAGACTGTCAAATTCTGACTCAGAAGAGCGCTCCTAATTAAGTTTAGGGAATAAAGCAAGCCCTTAATCTAATCAATGCATAAATCATTTATGCTACATGAATCACTGACCTGAGCCAAAGTCCCTTTCAAGACAAGTCAGTCCCCTCGGTGGCCATCTTGGGAACACTCCCAGGCAGCAATTCCATCCCCCCCCCCCCCCCCCCCATCATTTTAATAATTTCATTATGCACTGCTGTCTAAATGTCATTAAGTTGTTGCTTTAGCTCTTATCGTGATGGAATAAAAAATGTAAACGTCCTTTTCCTAATCCGCCATATCGGGCTTTCCCATTTATGCTCCAGCTCGGGCAAAAATAAATTCCGGATTTACATATATGCCCTCTGCAATGACCATCTTTATGTCAGTTTCTAGAACTGGGATCTTGAGATGAGGCAATTAAAATTGACATACATTTTCTCCATACCTTTAAGAGACTAGCAGTTTTTTTTTCCAAGCGGACTCTAAAAAAAGAGCCTTGATGTAGCCGTAGTTGTCCCACCTGCTGTGCTGAACTAATAAAATGCATGAAAGTGACTCTAAAATGTTGCCTGGGAGACGTGTGCAACCGTGGTGAGATTGGGGGTCACATTCTCGAAAGGACAAGAATGAACACACTGACAGAATCGCCATTTCCATGATATCAGCAGCCCTGTTATCACATAACAGAAAGGTACAATTCCATTCAACAGTTCACATTGAAAATCTGAGACTTGAAATTGAATTTAGACATGAAAATGCCTTTCAGTGTTTTGAAACATTTCCAACAAAGAAATAATACATTTAAGATTTTGCACTTAGTCCTCATGTTACCTCATTTGTAGAAAAGGTCAGATTTCCTTGCTTCCATTGAAGCACACAAGATGTCCTTTGAAATGTTCTCAAATCACATTGATAGCATGGATCATTAGGTTTTGCACACATTTTTGTGGTTCACGTCAACTCGAGTGCATGCTATCATTAAAGCTAAAGAGAGAAATACCAAATACTACTCAATTCAAAGATTCATGTCTAATTTATAATAAATGTTTTATATATATATATATATATATATACAGTGAGGAAAATAAGTATTTGAACACCCTGCTATTTTGCAAGTTCTCCCACTTGGAAATCATGGAGGGGTCTGAAATTGTCATCGTAGGTGCATGTCCACTGTGAGAGACATAATCTAAAAAAAAAAAATCCAGAAATCACAATGTATGATTTTTTTAACTATTTATTTGTATGATACAGCTGCAAATAAGTATTTGAACACCTGTCTATCAGCTAGAATTCTGACCCTCAAAGACCTGTTAGTCTGCCTTTAAAATGTCCACCTCCACTCCATTTATTATCCTAAATTAGATGCACCTGTTTGAGGTCGTTAGCTGCATAAAGACACCTGTCCACCCCATACAATCAGTAAGAATCCAACTACTAACATGGCCAAGACCAAAGAGCTGTCCAAAGACACTAGAGACAAAATTGTACACCTCCACAAGGCTGGAAAGGGCTACGGGGAAATTGCCAAGCAGCTTGGTGAAAAAAGATCCACTGTTGGAGCAATCATTAGAAAATGGAAGAAGCTAAACATGACTGTCAATCTCCCTCGGACTGGGGCTCCATGCAAGATCTCACCTCGTGGGGTCTCAATGATCCTAAGAAAGGTGAGAAATCAGCCCAGAACTACACGGGAGGAGCTGGTCAATGACCTAAAAAGAGCTGGGACCACCGTTTCCAAGGTTACTGTTGGTAATACACTAAGACGTTATGGTTTGAAATCATGCATGGCACGGAAGGTTCCCCTGCTTAAACCAGCACATGTCAAGGCCCGTCTTAAGTTTGCCAATGACCATTTGGATGATCCAGAGGAGTCATGGGAGAAAGTCATGTGGTCAGATGAGACCAAAATAGAACTTTTTGGTCATAATTCCACTAACCGTGTTTGGAGGAAGAAGAATGATGAGTACCATCCCAAGAACACCATCCCTACTGTGAAGCATGGGGGTGGTAGCATCATGCTTTGGGGGTGTTTTTTCTGCACATGGGACAGGGCGACTGCACTGTATTAAGGAGAGGATGACCGGGGCCATGTATTGCGAGATTTTGGGGAACAACCTCCTTCCCTCAGTTAGAGCATTGAAGATGGGTCGAGGCTGGGTCTTCCAACATGACAATGACCCGAAGCACACAGCCAGGATAACCAAGGAGTGGCTCTGTAAGAAGCATATCAAGGTTCTGGCGTGGCCTAGCCAGTCTCCAGACCTAAACCCAATAGAGAATCTTTGGAGGGAGCTCAAACTCCGTGTTTCTCAGCGACAGCCCAGAAACCTGACTGATCTAGAGAAGATCTGTGTGGAGGAGTGGGCCAAAATCCCTCCTGCAGTGTGTGCAAACCTGGTGAAAAACTACAGGAAACGTTTGACCTCTCTAATTGCAAACAAAGGCTACTGTACCAAATATTAACATTGATTTTCTCAGGTGTTCAAATACTTATTTGCAGCTGTATCATACAAATAAATAGTTAAAAAATCATACATTGTGATTTCTGGATTTTTCTTTTATAGATTATGTCTCTCACAGTGGACATGCACCTACGATGACAATTTCAGACCCCTCCATGATTTCTAAGTGGGAGAACTTGCAAAATAGCAGGGTGTTCAAATACTTATTTTCCTCACTGTATATATATGATATATATATATATATATATATATATATATATATATATATATATATATGATGTATATAATATATATAGGAAAATTATGAAAAAAAACAAACAATTTAGCTTACAAGTCAAAGAAAATATTAATAAATCCTAAAATGTCTTTATTTTTCAAGGAAACTTATTCAAATGATGCTGATTATTTTTTTAATAATTTATAATGGGGAAAAAAATAAGAACAAAGAAAAATAGAAGCATTTTAAATGGCACTGTATATAAGTTTTTAATGCTGTGACCAATAATTGTTGGATTTAGCATTGCTTATTGCGGTTACCAGCACTGATATGGTTTCAGTTTCTAATAATTATTTACTGAATTATTACTAAAACATTGTCAGTGCGGTCACAACCTCAAACATTATTATACAGAGCAGATATTCAGTATCAACACACTGTGCAACACCTACATATCTGTAGCAACTAAAAGCCACTTATTTTAAATATATTCTTTATTAAAGATTGACTGTTCTGTTGATGAGGCATTTCTAAAGGTGAAAAAAAGACAACATCTCTTAAGGTATATATGGTAGTTTACAAAAATGCTTGTATACATGTATTGGCTCATGTAAACACCCTTGGCACTTACAGTCTCAATACTGAGCAATTTAGTCAAGCCAGAGGCTATATTGTGATTACATGGCACAAAGTTTAACAGAATAACATTTTACTGTCCATATGTACCAAAAGCACGTAAACCAATAATGGATATCCCACGAAAATGGTGTAGAAATTATATAAGGCAATATATAGTACATCATGTAAAAAATAAAGTAATTGGCCGACTATGATCGTACTAGTTTAATTCCCTGTCCGGTGTCTAGTACATTAGGAGGAAACCAAGAGAGTTTCAGTCTCCGAACACAACGGAAACACACGCTACACAGCCACAGCAGGTTGAGCCCACAGCACCAGTTGGCCACAGCCACCAATGGGTAAGTAGCCTGGGGGAAGTGTGTTTTCCAATGCTTGGCAACATCGCTCCCGGTGGGCAGGTGGAGGGCGTAGTCGCTCCAAGGTTTGGATACACCATATATTGCAGTGACTACCCGACCTTTTTCAGACCACTGCACTTCGCTGTCAGGATTGCAGTTGTATTCCACCCACTCTGTGGTAAAGTCTCCCAGGCGTGGGGCCTCCTGGCTCTCCGTGTCGCGGGCAGGGCTCACCTTGGCTCCCTGAACCGCCACATACATCCCTTCCACCTTCCGCACTGCCTTCACCCATGGGGCTGAATTCTCAATGTCGAGGACCAGGATGATGCGCGAGGAGAAGCCGGCATTCCGTTCCCGCCACATGTCAAGAATCTGCTGAAGACGCAAGCATTCACCGCCTGTGAACAGAAAGGTTAGATTTGTTTGAGATGAGCAAACAAGTTCTGATCACCAATGACATATCAGAATAATCCAATCAAGTCAAACTCTTTTGGTTTGCATGCGGTGAAGAAAATCCCATTCACAAATACTGAAAGTGCTGACATGAATGTGATGGTCTGCTGCTGCAAGCAGACAAAGAGAGACAGTGTGAGAAACACAGCAAAGGTGTAAAAAGTCTGACACTTTTGCTCTATTGAGCGGGAAGACTGCAAATAGCAGAGGTTTGTTCAGAACCGAACAAGAACTACTGGCTGTTCCTCTCCCGACCCAGTCTGATCAAACAGTATGACAGAAGCTGTAACACCCCATATTGCTCATAAGGATTAATACCTTTCAGAGTAAAAATGAGGCATGCACAGGCAGGAAGATAAAGCACAGTAGAGAGGTAGAGCCAAGATACCTCTTTACAGTTTGGAGAGCTTGCAGTGTGATAAATAGTTAAAGCACGGCCTAAATAAAAGCATTAATGGCCTGGTCTTTCACAATAACCTGAACATGGGACTATGGCAGCATTGACTTTATCATATTAATACTGATAGGGCCCTATAAATAACTGATCTAATCTCCTGATTGGCGCATCACTCTCAGAAATGATTTCAGTCACTGGTCTGGCTGGGTATCACTATTGATTTTTGGATTAATCTCAATCAACATTTGAACAATCCCGATATCGATTCTCTGTGTTGTTATTATACTATCTGTTAAATAAATAGCAACTGAACCACAAATTGTATCGGAATATAAACAAGAGCTTGTGAATCGGAATAAAAAAAAAAAACCTAGGAAATCTTTCTCAATGTGTTTTCCATGGTTATACGTTAAATTGCTAAAATAGGGCCTACAATCATACATTTTAATCAAGAAATCAACAATTCATAACCCTAAACTCAACATGAAAGCTGCATTCGCAACCTATTTTACTTTCGTAATGTGAAATTTTTCCAAATTAAACGACATTAGCAGAAAAAAACGTATAGCTGTGAATGCTTCGCCAATACATTGCAAGTGAGTGATCCTGTTGAACATACTTAATGCAAGGTTACGGTCACGGTAATTTTTGTAAATTTTTGTGCCATTAAACTGGATGTGTTATTATTCAGACAGCTTGCTATAAAGGTTTCAACTTGCTCACGACGTTACTCTTCAAACTGCCAAAAAAGTTGCTATGAAAGAGAAAACTGACATAGGAGCAGACAATGGTAATGTGTTTTAGAGTGCACTAAGCAGCAACAGTAGAAATTGTGGAAGAATTTCAGAATTAGTACACAGTGGACCGTAAAATTGCACAAAATTGAGCTTGTGTAGCTAAAACATTTGCGTTCACGTTCTTGTGTAGAGTATGTTTTACACTACAAGTGTTTGCCTTCCCATACTTACACAATATCATTTAATTTAGTTTATCCTACCCCTTTCTCTCCAATTGTGAATACTGCCAATATCTCACCTGCCAGGACCCAGTCGCCATTGAGAAGCGTATGTCCGCTGAAGTAGAGGATGTAGGTGTCATGCCGTGGGCCTTCAGCTGTACAGAGCTCCAGAAAGGAGCGCAGTTTGGTCTGCAGGGTGTCCAGGCTCAGGTTAGTGGAGTAGTCACATCCAAAAGTCTGGATCAGGTGGTGGGAGAAGAGTCGCTGCACTGCATTCAGGGTGGCCATGGAATTCAGATCATGGGCTTGACCCGGAGGCAGCAACACTGGCTGGCCATCCGCACTATAAGTAAATAGTCCAGTAAGCATTTTTTGTAGCCAATCAAGTACACTTATTAAAGGATTAGTCTTGTCTGGGTTGGGACACAATAGACATGGGCTCATGGCTTCCTCCTTGCAGGGCTCAAACCAGCAACTTTCCGGATACCAGCCCTGAGTTTTTGGCCACTTGACTACACAATATGGTAGAAATAGAGAAGAATGGAACAATGTGGAGAAGAGAGGCTGATGCATTCTGTCTAAACTGCTAATTGGGTCACCTTGACCATCTAAGGGTACACTTACCCAATGTGCACAGAAAGAGAGGAGGATAAGCAAAAAGATAGAAAGGAATAGGGGAGATAAAGAGGTCTTGAGCCATACAGAAAAAAATAACAGAGACAAGCCAGAAAAAGGATGGCACTAATTTGTTTGAAAATGTGAGCTCCGATTCAGTAGGGTCGACCTGACCTGTTCTGCCATTCTAAAAGAGCACGCCAAGCCTCCCAGCTGTAAAAACCTCACAGAAAAGCATTCACTAAAAACAATACAACAATTAAGAACCAAGACTATTGTGACCACCCCCAACCATACCTTTGAACAACTTTCATTATGAAACCAATTCCCAGCCCTTTGGGTGGCAGTGCTGAAAATGTCTTTTCCAAAGGTAGTCATGCTTGCTCAAGACTGAAATGGCAAATGTAAGGCAAAGTGAAATGAACACTATATAGGCAGGTGCTGAACTATTCAAGTGGAAATGACTGCTTCTTTATGCATGTTTGTCAGGCTTCAATCCCTCCCTCTCTTTCTCTCAGTTGCCTCCAACCTTTTTCCTGTTTTAAGTTTTTTCTAAATTCTACCATTTCTTGTTTGCCAACATCTTTCTGCTCAAACCCATCCATGGTTCATTGCTTCTCATTCCCAAACACCAAGAGATCTTTTTTTAAAGGAACTGATCACTCAAAAATAAAACTGTTTTCAAAACCTTTGTGACAGTATATCTTCTGTGGACAAAACATAAAATATTTTGAAGAATACAATGAAAGCCTTTAGTGACCAGGGGCTGTCAGACTCCAAAACAGAATTAAAATAAATTCCTAGAATTAACATTTTTTGTGAGGAAAAGACCAAAATGAAAGTCATAACTTACTGAAAATCTTGCGCCCTCGCCAAAGATCCAATATTTTATTTGTGCATGAGCTCATTCAAAATTGGCACGACAAATGTGGTAACTACAAAAGCAAACCCCATGCCTTTTGCTGCCATTTATGTCAAAAGCAGCAAGTTTGATGGCAAAGAAAATGCTTATGCAGTAATGAGATTTAAAAGGGGTGGGTAAAAATATTGATTTTCTGATGCATCTCAAACTTTATTTGAATGATCCCAATCGATTCTTAAATCCTAAGATCGATGCGAGTACAACATTTGCATATGCAACCAAATTTTGCACTATGTGATTAAAAATGCCTGGTATTAGCCATTGGCAGGTACATTTTCAGATTTCACAGACCATTAAAAAGTTCAGCACTGAGATCCTTTCACTGCATGTTGAGAGTAAAATATTGGTTTGACTCATTTCATGTAGAGCCCGATCGATATGCGATTCTTTTAGACCGATACCGATTTTAGAGGGGGAACATTTTTGAGCTGGAATGAAAACAGACCATTTCTATGTGGATTTTGCACCGATGTGACTATGCAAAGGTACTCAGAAGGCTGCTTTTTTTAAACAACTATTTTTATCAAAGAATATTTGATGAATTATTATTATTATTATTATTATACATTGGTCAACAAATTCTAGAAATGAACACTGAGAAAATAAAGAATAAACAAAAATACAATAAATAGATTAAAAAACATCAGTACTTTATGTTCAGTATCAGTCAGTTGCTGACCATATAAATAAAGAATAAATACAAATAAAATAAATAGCTAAATAAACATCAGTAGTACTTTATATCAGTCAAATGTTGACAATATTAATACTGCCAGTCAATTAGTGGCAGGATGTAAAACAAGAAGCATAGACCGAAGCCTGGCAATCCCATTGGCCACCCCACTTGCAATTGCTGTTTTAGTCTTTTTTTAGGTAATTTTTTTTTGGCACAATTGAGCTCTTTAGGGTTGAAATCATCTATGTACAAACTTAACGTGCGGACACCAAGGTCACCCAACCTCTCTATCCCAGGTGTCATTGTATCCACTCTGTATTGTATCCATGCTCTTATGTTTACCTTTCAATCTGCTACATTACTGACTGAACTGACAAACTATAGCTGGCTAACAGCAACCAGATGTAATAAACATGAATGACATTGGTTGTCAGGGACAGGGTTAATGTTATATGTTATATTGAAAAGGGAAAATGATGGGGTCATTGTTTATCAACTTTCCAGTATGTATTTCACAAACTAGTTAGCAACTTACAGAGAAAACACTGCTTTCGCTTAACGCCGCACCGCTTAAACCGCCCTGTCTGCAGAGCCACCGTCAGTTCAAAGTCAGCTCTGTAAATAGTCTAAATGCACTCTACTGGACAAACTATGTTATGACACCAATTCTAAAGCATTGTATTCTGCATTATATGTTCTGGAATAAAGTTGTTTTGAAAAAACAAATACGCCACTACCGATATATTGGTGAAAGGCTAATATCGGCATGACCAGGAGGTGTCCACTATACAGAACAGAAAGGGTTTAGAAAGATACATTATTCAATGACAAATGGATAGCATCCATCTCGTCATTTGGACACACATTACATGGAATTAGTGACCGATATATCGGTCGGCCGATATTAGCCTTTCACCGATAAATCGGTCAGGCAAACAATGAAAACAATTTACATTTGGGTGAACTATTCTTTAAACAATAAGAATAATATTACTAAGGGTAAATGTGACTTTTATGGCAAGTCCAGTGGAAATGAAATGCAAGTTTAAATGAGTATGAAGTTTACTATCCACAAGATATTTATCAGAACAGATACACAAGATGTTCCATTAAGAAGACTAATACATTATCCCACTGTTTTTTATAAATTAGTCAAATGATTCCGGTGTGGAACGATCTGGATGATGGCCAAGATGACAGATCTCATTCCAATGATATGTGGGTAAAATGAAGTCGCAGCATCTGTCAAGCAAAAAAAGACTAGCTCTCCCTGTTGAAGATGATCACGCCAACCTGAGTGTTTCTCTGTTTCTCCGTTCCCCATCCATCCCTCCTCCCCCTCACCTTCCCAAGAGGCCCTCATCATGGTAAAAACATGATCTGTACCCATCAGACGGAAGATTACACCCTGCTACATTCCCCTCATGTACTGCTCCCCGCAGAGGCTCCTCTCTGAGTGCTGGAATACTGAGCATGAAGAGGATGCGGGTCTGCATCCTAATTCACATCATCATCTGCGACCTGACTGGCAGCCTGCCCGGTACACCCCCTCTTTCTGTCAGTATGCATGGCATATGGTTCTCCCAGCGGAGCCAGTGATAGTCTATGTTTATTAAACGCTATTATGTTATCTTGCACTGTCGTGTGTTTAGGGAGATCCAATATGGAGCGAGAATGTGAGGGAGCATGGTTTCCAAACACTCTTAACTGGACACGGCAGAGAACTGAAAAGTTTCAGTATCCATATAATAAAGATGTGCAAAAAGGTGAGTTAAAAGGATAGTTCAACCAAATATGAAAATTATCCCATAAATTACTCACACTCAAGCCATCCAAGTTGTATATGACCTTCTTCTTTCTGCCAAACACAATCGGAGTTATATTAAAAAATATCCTGGCTCTTCCAAGCTTTAAAATCGGAATGAATGGAAATGGCAAACATCTGATTTAAATTACTCTACATTTTCAAAAAACTATGAAATTCACAAGGAAAAACATCATATAATGTGCAGTTGTAGTGCTTTCAATATAGCAAAGGGTGATTATTTTACAAATCACAACTTTTTGTTTTATTAGCATTTTTCATACTGTCCCAACTTTTTCAGAATTGGTGTTGTACAATATGGCCATTTTAACAAATTACTTTTACAGAGTAATATGCTAATATTGTTGGCTCATGTATGGTAAATCGATTGTGTTTTTCTTTATATTAAAGTCACTTTGAATAAAAGCATCTGCTGAAATTATGAAAAGCAAATGTAAATGCATGTGAATTGATTCCAAAAAAAATTTGGTTTCTAAGAAAACCAGTTCCTCAACAGTGTCTATTGCATAAACCATATAATATGTAAGAGATGGTGAGGAGCTTTCAGCAAGTTAACGGAATTATATGAATTCACTGGGATCATGTGACCATGTAGGAATGCAGAGTTTCTGATGAGTATGTGTGCGTATGTGCATTTACCTGCTGTAACAGGTGGGAATTACCACTGCATACCCTACACAGGTGCCTCCCAAGCAGTTGCCCAGTTCATGGAAGAGTCCATGGGCCAGAGACTCCAGTGGCAGCACCACTAAAAACAGACTCATGAAGAGTCCATTAGTGACCTGCAAAGAGGAACACTCAGTCATCAACAACTCTGAAGTGGATTCAAAGGGAAGGAAGGCTACATATCCAAACACACTCTTTCTTGACTTATTATCTGATTGTACCGTCATTTTTACACATTGGAATAAAAATGCAAAATGCCAATATATTTCTAAAAATAACAACTGGGTGGCACATATTGAAATAAACATCAGTAAGTGAATTAAACACCACACAGTTTCATTTCCTTTCTCTGCATTTTTTAAGTGTATTAGAATGCTAAAAATATTTTTAAACAATATTTAAAACAGCATAAATTAAAATTCAGAGTTAATGTGCTTAATTCTTAATAATCACACATCTTAATGCTCCTAAAATATGCTTAATTTTCTTTCATCTATTTCCATTATATTCTTGAGATGTCTTGAGACATTCATCTATCATCTGCATTCAGCATGCTTTAGAAACAGCTTACCTGCCGTGAAACAGCCCCCAGTATGACGGTGGACATCAGGCAGAAGAGTACCAGCCGTTCAGAGATGAGGCAAAAATGACGCATGCCTCTAGAGGCCATGATTCGGTCCAAACTGAGCATTTCTGAGGGCTTAGCTGCCCATGCCTTCTGACACTCTCCTAACTTGGTGTGGAAGCCCCAAAGTGTCACCAGGAACACCACATGGCACAAGATCCAGAACAGGCCAAACACACAGAAGCCAGGGATGACCAGGTACCAGACGTTCAGGTCACCCAGCTTCAGGGCGCAGAGTACAAAGAATGCCACCTGGACGAAACTCAAAAGGAATAAAGAAACTCTCCATAGGCGTCCAGCCGAGAGAAACTTCTTCCAGCGTTCTGTTGCCGACAGGCCACTAAAGTAGACATCTAGAAGGGGCTCGCAGATAAGGCGACCAAGGAAGCAGCTCAGGGCGAAGGGGTTGGTCTGGATCTCCAGGGACTGGAAGAAGGTAACAGCGGTGATCACAGCAAAGCAGGTGAGATTTGGTAGCGCCAATGGTGACTTCATTCGAAGGTTCACGATGACGGCTGCAAGGGAGAACACCAGGGCAATCATGGCCATGGATTTGTGAAGAACCAAGCTGACGCTTGCAACGCCAAAGCCCAGGAGCTCCAGAAGCTCGGATGAGGTGAGGACAACCGGTTTATTCTTGGCGTTGCCGCACAGACGTTCAGTCAGAGCCCAGAGCGTCCGAACGGCCAGGCTAGCAAGCAACAGGTAGTTTGTGACTTGCTCCTTTATGTCCTTCTCCAAAGGTGGGCCATTTAGTAAGCACAGAAGACCTTGGAGGAAGCCGAACCACAAGTGTAAGAGACTTAGACTGGCTGACTCCATTGAGAAGTAGTAGTAAAGAATGCACGCTATGGCCGAAACGAATAAACCCAGGATGAAGATGACCAGAATCATAGGCGCTGAAGTTTGCTCCCATCGTACATACATTCCCAAGCACACAGCGACCAGAAGGTTGAAGCTAGACAGATATCCCAGACAGCGAAGTGAGGACCACATGTCCACAACCTTGTCCGATTCCTCTTGGCCAGACATTGTTGAGAAGAAACGCAGACAGAGGCTCAGGCCTCACTCTTCCAAGACTAGGAGCGGTAATTTGTATGCATTCCCCTAAGATGAATGATGAAAAAGGGATTTGACAGTATTAAAGTCTGTGATTCAATTATACACACAACAAAAACAACATCAAACTTAGTGATCATGCACGATTGCTCAAAAAGTAAATATCACAAGACTTTTGAATATACATTATTATATTGAATCTCTAATCAGACCTATACAGAACTACAGGTATACTAATACCATTAGCCAATGTTATATTTATGACACTTTTTTTGTGTGATTTCTACTTTTTCTACTTTTCATTTCTACTGATTTAAAGCCTATAGTATACATAGAAATTCTAAATAATCATAATTTTGAATATCTAATAAGACATATAAAGAAAAAAAACTACAGTAAAACATCCATTAAAAAGTACAATGGAAGTACTATGTTAAAATCATGGTATCTAGGATAGCAAATAATCACTATATTCATGTACTATGGTATTTTCACATAAGGAGCTACTAAGAATACCAAGGTAAAAACAAAAAACATTGCAGTGCCATGGTTTATCATGTATATAAACTTGGTAATATACATAATAATTGTTTGTCCTGCTACGTGTATTTTAGATAATGCATTCAAATAATGTATGCAGGGTTGAATAATACTGACGCATCATAAAACTTTAAAATGTTGTCTGAGTCTGAGAAATTACGCATACAAAAAGTATTCCAGAGATCAGGAAATGTTTGTCAGTGAACGTTATATGAGTATTAGGCCAATAGATTGTTGCATAGATGTACATATGTATGGTTGCTTGAATAATGACGCATATAAGCTGTTATATATTAAGACAGTGTCTGTAAAAGTGTGTATGTAATGTATCTTTAGTTAAAAGTTCAGGATTATCAGCTGTCAGAAATGAAAGTGCCACATAATCAATCTGAGATGCATACTGTAAACTTCCAAAATGATCTGACGACACGAAAACAGCAAACAAAACAAAAGACGAGTATTAGCGTATTTCTTTTGTATTTTGGTTCATATTTGATTGAAAAAATAAATAATATATATATAACAGTAAAATGATTCTTACATTTGTTTGTGGCACAGACTTTTTAGCTTTCCGATAGACATGATGCTTCCGGACTCCAAACTACGGCGATATAGGAGGGTCAAAGGCGAAATGTAAAATCGGTGTAAATCGAAAGGATTATAAATATAATATAAAGTAACAGGACTCATGACGTATACAGATGAATATGTTTTCAGTTGTTGCCACAGACATGTAGTTCTTTTTTTTCTTCTTCTCCTTTTTTTAAGTCTCATTAAAATATATAATTCTTGAAAAAAGTAATGTTTGCATGAGTTGTGCTGAATAATATTCTGTCGTTATTTCTTAAAAAGAAAAATGCAGTGAAACAATTTTATTTTAAAATATGATTAATATTTGAAAAACTTTTGTCCACCAAATCAAAGTCATGTGGTGCAACCAAAGTGAAGGTAGAAATTTTGTCATATGATAAAATCATAAAATGGAGAAAACCTCTTAAACCCACAATGTGTTTAAAGATTTAACAACAAATACAATTTTTCTCATATCATTATATATCAATATTCTGAAATTTTACTGAAAAGGCAAATTTGGCTCAGGTCATTTGGTGCATGAGAAAATGTCTTGATATTCTTGACTTAAAAATTCATGATATATGTAAAAAAAAAAAAAAGAAAAAAAGAAAAAAAGGCTGAATTAATTACATGATGTCCCTATTAATTAATCGCGATTAATCGCATATACAAATATTTGCTGAGAAAGCCCCACATATAACAATAATTCAATATATAATGATTATACATATTTATATCAATATATAGTTATAGTTATATAACACATAGTTATCTTTAAATATTTAAAAATGATATATATATATATATATATATATATATATATATATATATATATATATATATATATATATAAAAATATTCAGATAATTAAAATGCATTACATTCTTGTGGCAGAAGAGATCATCATTGATAAGACAATACAAAAAGCGGCTTTAGAATACAATGTATTGTTTACTACCATATTATTGATCGTAAGTCAATCATTGGCACACAGTTCACAGCAATCCAAGTGAATTTATCAATCAGTTCGAGATTTATTATGAGGGCTTGTTTAAGGACCCATCAATGAACACCTGCATCAGACATTTTTAAAAAAAAATTAATGCTAACAAAACTTTTACATTTAGAGCCAAGAGGTATATTAAAACATACAACAACAAAAAGGAAAATAAATAAATAAACAGTTTAATAAAAATATCAAATTGTTTACGTATTTCAATACACTTTACAGCTTTCTTGTAACTCAAAACTAAAACTAATGGTTTATAACCACCATACTTACATTTATGAATATTAAACTTTGCCAACAAAAGCAGAACATTAATCTAATAATATTCCTTATGAAGAGACTAAAAAAAAAACAACTAAATAAAACATTTTCAAAACAAAGTTGAAAGCTGGGAATCGCCTGCAGACCACAAAATGTACAGAATATATCAACATCACAATTCAATCTCTCTACAAGAAAATAATTTGTGAGGTAGTACTTATAAATAAGTTTAAAGGAAATGTATTTTATTTTATTTGTGATTAAATATTTATGGGTAACTTCCAAATTTTGGAAGTCCAGCCACACCCTGCGTCAGACATGCTTGTGTAGCGTCTCGGGTGCGTTGTGTTATAAACATAAAATGTTTAGGTCACTGTGTCAAGTTAAATATAGTTTAATACTCAATTTTCGCATTTGTGCTCCAAGTGTTTTGAATGCAAGAACGTAATGCATGTTTGTGTTTTTCTGCCTACTGAAGTGTTTTCTTCACTGTATAAACTGCTTGTTCAAGTTAAATTGAGCCAATGATGCCCTTTTCATGACAAAAGAAAATGATAAAATTACATAATTGGTAGTTCTCTTAGAGTTTTTATTCCTTAAAATCAAACATCACCTTGAAAAAAAAAAACAATAGCTCATATTTAAAGATCCTAAAATTCATGTATGTTATGCCAGGAGTCTGGAGGTAAATTTTTTTTTATATAACATACATCTTCTCAGTTGTATGACACTTCAGTAACACAAAATCAAATGGTATTAACCCATGGATATTAGTAGGATAGGGAATATCATTGATCGAGCTCTCAGTGGGCTAATTATTCTATGTCTTTGTGCCAGAGCTTTTGCTAATATATACTGTATGTTTTATTCACAGTTTGCAATACAAAACACATTATTTTTCTTGACAGGTCTCTGAGATAACCTGGGCAATGGATAATGTGCTTAACTTATGGTACTTCCATTAAATCTCCTAAAAATATAAAATTCAATACCTCTATATTAACTGTAAATGGACACAAACAAGATACCCACGTCATACAGCCTTGGTAGCGAACAGTAATCAGTGAAGCCATAGTAGGTGAAGCGGTCTGATCTCTTTATGATCAGCCCTCAAAGTGAGGTATTTTTTTCTCTCCAAGTTTTCTGCGTAGGTAGGAGCTCCCTGACTGGATAAACATAAAGCAGGCTGCTTCCCACACAAACGTCTTCCAGCACAGAGAGAGAGAGAGAGAGAGAGAGAGAGAGAGAGAGAGAGAGAGAGAGAGAGAGAGAGAGAGGATGGAGTCATTTGAAAATATAATCTATTTTAATATATTTAAGTTTGCAGACAGCCTCATAAAAAAAGTCACTGTATTTATGGGAAACTGTAAAGGCATCGTTCACCCCAAAAATAAAATCAATCAATCAATCAATCAATCAATCATTCAATCAATCAATCAATCAATCTATCAATCAATCATTGAACAATATGGGGCATTTTGAAAATGTAGTCATGCCTTTTGGCTTGACCAATGCCCCTGACATCTTCCAGACATGTTGCTTGACATGATTAATCGGTTTATCTTTGTGATGACATACTGATTTTCTCCCAGTCTATCCAGGATCAAACCCAGCATGTCCACCAGGTTCTGCAGAGGCATCTTGAGAATCAACTCTTTGTCAAGGCGTAGAAGTGTCAGTCCCATGCATGGTCGGTTCCGTTCTTGGGGTTTGTAGTCTCTGAGGGTATTTGTGTGGATCCTGGTATGGTAAGTGCTGTTTCCAGTTGGCCAATCCCAGATTCCAAGGCCCAGCAGAGGTTTCTGGGATACTAAGAAAGATTACTAAGTTTCTGCTTCACTAAGAACTACAGCCTTGTTGTTGCTCCTCTGATGGATCTTGCCTCTACCATAAAATCATCAGGCTGCTTTTGACAAACTTAGATCTTTATTTACTTCAGCACCCATTTTAATCTTTCCGGACCCTCCTTGCCACTTTGTTGTAGATGTAGATGTGTCAGAGATGGGTGTCAGAGCAGTCCTGTCACAACAATCTCTTCAAGATGGTTTGACTCATCCATTTGTTTTTTTTTTCTCATCGTCTCTCGCAGGCTGAACGGAACTATGACATCGGTAACCGAGAGCTCCTGGTGGTCAAGATGGCATTGGATGAGTGGCGTCACAGGCTAGAGGGAGCTAAAGAAACTTTTGTGGTCTTAACGGACCACAAAAACCTTAAATATATTCGGTCTGCCAAGAGGCTTAATTCAAGACAGGCTCATTATCTCTTTCATGTTTTTAATGAGCCCGAGTGCCCAACCTGCCCCAATGCCATTGTTGCCCCTGAACAGGTGGTGATGCCGGTAGGGGTTGAGGCTCAGATCAAGAGAGCACTTAGAGGGGGCCTGGGTAATTCAGCAAGTAAATACGCTGACCACCTCGCCTGGAGTTGCAAGTTTGAATCCAGCGCATGCTGCATGACTGGCTTCCTAAGCAACCAATTGGCTCGGTTGCTAGGGTGGGTAGAGTCACGTTTTCCATGAAATGTCACGAAAAAGACCTCTTCCCAGATCAATACTGTTGTGCTCATGGTGGTGGACTGTTTCTCTAAAGCAGCCCACTTTATTCCCCTCCCCACACTTCCCTCAGCCCAGGAGATGGTGGCTGCTGTGGTAGACCACGTGTTCTGCATCCATGGCCTGCATCGGTGGACGTGGTCTCTGACAGGAGCAGTTTGTTTCCAATTTCTTTTTTAGAGTTTTGCCAGCAGCTATGGGCATCTGTTAGTCTTTCTTCTGGATTCCATCCTCAGACTAATGGTCAGACCGAGCAGGCCAATCGAGATCTAGAACAAATTATTAGTTGTCTTGCCTCCCAGAATCCATGACTCCTGGAGTCGCCATCTCTCGTGGATTGTGTATGCTCACAATTCTCTGCCAGTGTCATCTACGGGTATGTCTTCCTTCCAGTCTAGCCTTCGTTACCAATCTCCTTTGTTTCCTTCCCAAGAGCCAGAAGCCACTGTTCCCTCTGACCTGGCCTTTGTCAGATGCTGCTGTTGAACCTGGGCATGTGCTAGGAGGGCTCTACTCCAGGCCAGTGACCGCACTAAGTGCCTATATGGTTCGACAGCTGCTAGATGCCAGGTGGATGTGTTGGGGCTTCCAGTACCTGGTTGGCTGGGAGGGATATTGTCCTGAGGTGAGATGTTGGTCCCCAACTCGGGACATCCTGTATCCATCACTTATTGATGATTTCCACCGTCATCTCAGGTTGGTCCATCAGGAACCTCCTGAGGGGGAGGTAATGTTGGGATCTCTGGGTGATTTGACGGTGAGTCCATACTGTTTGTGGTGTGTTATGTTTTCTCTATGTGTTTCCTTGTTTGTTTACGTGGCCATGTGCTCATCAGTGCTGCGGAGGCTTATTATCAGCATTAGTTTCACTTGTTCCCTATATTCTCCCCCCGGTATTTTGTCCTCGAGTTTGCTGTCTTGTGCAAGACTGTATTGTGCATTCTCCATGCAGTCAGCCTCTGTCAGTTGGTCTAGTTTTCACGCTGTTTTGTTTTGTTTGTTCGTTGCCTCTCCCAGATAATTCCACCTCATCATTCCCAGTGCTCACTGGTCACCTATCACCTAGCTTCTCATCTACTAATGTCACTTACCTGCTTTGGATCGCTGTTCACAGTATTCATCATCCACCTTCATCTGTGATCATCAACTTCTGTTGATTCTTGATGACCCAGTCTGCAGCTTCTGTCGCTCTGCTCCATTCCCTGGATTGTTTTTGTTTTGAACTTTCTGCTCTGCTGCCGATAAACTGTTGAATCGCTCATCCTGTTTGGATCCTCATTATACCGGTTGTGACAACCTACCTACCTTCCTACCTACCTACCTACCTGTCTGGCTGTCTATCTTTGATTGCCATTGAATCAAAAAAGAAAATAAGTGGTATCGCTCATCCCTAGTGTGTGCACGTGAGCAAATGTGTGAAGTTGCTCCTCACTCTATGGTAATAGACGCACGGTAATGGACGAACGGTAATAGAGAGGACGGAATGGAGAACTGAGCATTAAGGGATCATAGCCTTTTATAAATACACCCAATTAGTCCACATCCATCTTTTTTGAATGAAATATCGAGGTCATTCTTCATAAAATAGGCTGAATAATCCTGCAGAAACAAGATAAGTGCGACAAAGAGAACATGGGCTGCTTTTTTGTTAATTAGCCTTGATGGTTGCATGTATAATTGAGAGGTCTAAACCGTCCAATGTATTTGCTTCCTGAGTCACTCAAATTCAAATAAGCACACACACACACACACACACACACACACACACACACACAGACACACATATTATCTTTTTTGCCAATGGTCTCATTTTTAAAGGAATAGTTCCCCAAATATGAAACATCTGTCATTAATTAGCTTCAAACATGCTTTATTTTTATTTTTTACTACTGTTACATTTTAATTCCACGTAATTACAAAAAAAAAAGTATGTAAATGCACCATAAAAGTAATTACTTATTATTGCATTGAAATAAACATCCAGTGGTATATTCTTCAGAAAATTCATCTTTTGTATTCCAGAGAAGTAAGAGAGTCATACAGGTTCGTAACAATATAAGGATTAAAAAAAATATGAAGGATTATGAATTTTCATATTTGAAAAGGCACTGAACAAATGCAAGAGTCAATGAATATGTTGTTTTCTGGACTGTCTGTGGGCTATATGACTCCTTCCACCTCTTCCTCTGAAGAAAAAAATAAAGAGAAAAAAACCCATGAATTATGCACAGCTGTACACCTCCACACCACCTGGAAACCTGCACGGAAGCATCACAATAAAAAGGGGCATATCAAATATACATACTGATTTCTGTTCACTGCTATGGCATGAAATAAGAGAAGATGCATCTAGCCAAACTGAAGTCTGGTTGATTGGATCTCAGCCTAATGATATGAACATTTACTCTGTTTTCCAAAGAGGATTTATCTATTTAATTTACATCCTTGGCCAAATAGAAGTGTTACTGCATGGATCTATTGCTACTTTAGTCATATCTGACTTGCTTGAATAAAACCATTGAATTCTGATGCCACCACATGAAGCACATTTCATAGGTTACCTAAAAAAAAAAAAAAATTTTTAAATGGTGTATTGGCATGTGGTGTAGAGGTTAATAATAAGCCAGCTGTTTAGTTTCAGCCATTTTTTTTCCATCAGACAGTCAAATGTCATGAGCCAATTTTAATGGAATTTTAACATTTTAATGCACTGACATGCATTTTTACTCGGACTTGACTCGATTTGAGTACGGCTGTGTCCTTGGCATTTATGATGCAATGAAAAACAAACAAAAAAATTATGGATCATTTGGTCCTCTTTTTCAGACCTGAAAAAAGTGTCCGGCCTGGATTTCAAAATTGCTTTTAAATATCTGGGATTTGGCTTTGTCTTCATAATGATGTGCTCCCTACAGTTAGTACTGTAGACTGGAGAATGACTCAAGATGGCCCCGAGTATGGCTGCTGCGTTGTGAGCTCCGACACAACACTGCAGTTTATTGTTTGTTTTGTTTACAGTTTTTTGTTTTTTTTTTGTCTTGGATGTTGTCTGCCTTATTGTATATGACAGACAAACACTTTTGGACATTGGTTCTGCAATTACTAACCGAAAACTGGATTTCAAATTCCTCAAAACCGACCCACTGTTTACAAACATGCCAGCGGAGCCCTATGTCTGGGCTGCCTGGCCGCGGAAACGCATAAGGAAAAGGGGAAAAAGAGCCAGCATACTCAACAGAGTAAGACCCCCTCATCAGAGCAAATCGACCCCCGCTACCCAGTATACTACTGGCAAATGTTCAGTCTCTGGACAACAAGCTCTGCGTGCTGAGAGCGCAGATCTCTTTCCAACGAGAGACTAGGGATTGCTGCATTATCTGCTTTACAGAAACCTGGATATCTGCAGAGATTCCAGACTCGGCCATCACAGGCTTCTCCGTGCACCGAACGGACAGAGCGAAAGACCTCTCTTGTAAAAGCAGAGGTGGTGGTGTATGTTTTATGATCAACAAATCATGGTGTTATCAGAGGAACGTACATTTTATCAAGTCTTTCTGCTCTCCTGATCTGGAATATCTCATGCTTCTGTGTTGACCATTCTGGCTACCGAGAAAATTCACAGTGGTCATTATCACAGCTGTGTACATCCCCCCACAAGCAGACACAGACCGGGCACTCAAGGAACTGTATGGGAGCATAAGTGAGCAGGAAACCGCACACCCTGAGGTGTTTATTGTTACCGGGGACTTCAACAAAGCCAGCTTTAAAACAATCGCATCAAAATACCACCAACACATCAGCTTCTACACACGAGGGGAACGGGTTTTGGATCATTGCTATTCTCCTATCCGGGATGGCTACAAATCCCTCCCCCGCCCACTATTTGGCAAATCAGACAACTCTTCCGTTCTGCTTCCGCCCACTTACAGGCAGAAACTGAGAGGAAGCACCCACCCTCAGAACAATCCAGTGCTGGTCGGACTAATCAGACTCTGCTACAAGACTGTTTTGATCACGCAGACTGGGAGATGTTCCGGTCCGCCTCTGATGACGACATCGAGGTTTACGCTGATAGTGTAACGTGTTTCATCAGGAAGTGCGTAGAGGACGTTGTTCCGACCAAAACAATACGTTTTGAAAAAATCTACCCCAACCAGAAACCATGGGTTAACGGTGATGTTCACGCAGCACTTAATGCGCTTAAGGCTCACATGACTGTGTGGCAACACTTAGCTACAATGCCATCATTAAGTTTGCTGACGATACGACGGTTGTAGGTCTGATCACTGACAATGATGAAACGGCCTACAGAGAGGAGGTGCACACTCTGACACGCTGGTGTCAGGAGCACAACCTCTCCCTCAACGTAGTAAAACCAAGGAGCTTGTAGTGGACTTCAGGAAGAAAGACAGAGAACACAGCCCCATCACCATTAATGGAGCACCGGTGGAGAGAGTCAGCAGCTTCAAGTTCCTCGGTGTCCACATTACTGAGGAACTCACATGGTCCGTCCACATTGAGGCCATTGTGGAAAAGGCTCACCAGCACTTCTTCTTCCTGAGACGGCTGAGGAAGTTTTGGAGTTTATATCTCACACTGGACTGTCAAATATATTCTCCACAATACAACTACTGTATATATATTTTTTATATACTCTTTATTTTATTTTTTTATTGTATGTGTATTCTACATTGTGTGTATTGTTTACTGTACATTGCATATTATTATTGTGTTGTGTAATTATGTGTACATTTGATATGTAAATTGTGTTGTGTAAATATGTTATTTATTGTAATTGGTATATGTCTCGTCACTCTCATGACTGCAATGTTGCTCGGAACTTCACACAAGACTTTCACCTACTGTTGCACTTGTGTACATGGTAGTGTGACAATAAAGTGATTTGATTTCTTCAGTTAAACAAAGACAAAACTGAAGTCATTGCGTTTGGAAACAAAGATGAAGTTCTCAAGGTGAATGCATACCTTGACGCTAGGGCTCAAACAACTAAAAATCAAGTCAGGAATCTTGGTGTGTCTCTAGAGTCAGACCTTAGTTTCAGTAGTCATGTCAAAGCAATAACTAAATCAGCATACTATCAACTGAAAAATATTGCAAGAATTAGATGCTTTGTTTCCAGTCAAGACCTAGAGAAACTTGTGCATGCTTTCATCACCAGCAGGGTGGATTATTGTAATGGACTCCTCACGGGCCTTCCCAAGAAGACCATAAGACAGTTGCAGCTCATACAGAACGCTGCAGCCAGAATTCTGAGCAAAACCAGAAAATATGAACATATCACACCAGTCCTCAGGTCTTTACACTGGCTCCCAGTTACATTTAGGATTGATTTTAAAGTATTATTACTGGTATATAAATCACTCAATGGGCTAGGACCTCAATATATTGCAGATATGCTCACTGAATATAAACCCAACAGATCACTGAGGTCACTAGAATCACATCAGCTAGAAATACCAAGGGTTCACTCTTAAGCAAGGAGAGTCTGCTTTTAGCTATTATGCCAGCCGCAGCTGGAACCAGGTTCCAGAAGATATCAGATGTGCTCCTACAGTAGTCACATTCAAATCCAGACTCAAAACACATCTGTTTAGCTGTGCATTTACTGAATGAGCACTGTGCCACTGTGTGTCCGACTGTTTGTACTGTATTTTATTAGATTTTTTATTTATTTATTTATTTATTTATTTATTTATTTATTTATTTTATTCTAAACTGTTTTAATTATTCTCATTTTATTATTCTTGTTTTTTTCTTTTTAATTTCTACTATGTAAAGCACTTTGAATTACCATTGTGTATGAAATGTGCTATATAAATAAACTTGCCTTGCCTTGCCTTGCCTTGATTTGATAGTGCTATCATACATTCTGTGAATTTGATACTGTGCATCAGAAAGGCAGTGGAACTGGCTGCTCAACACCATTTGCCTCCAAAGAAATAATCTGAATGAGTGGTTATGAGCCAGCTCATTTAATACCCCTATGTCCAGGGGAGTGGCATGCAAATTCCACTCACCAATTCTCATTGGCCTGAGGTGTTTGAGGCTCCCAAGAGCGACCCCTAGTGTCACTACATTGACACAATTTCGAGTGAGTGACAGATGGGGAGCTGTGTCCAGGTGTACCTAGGTGAATTGGGGCTGTTTTAAAGGCAAAAGTGGCCACACCAAATACTGATTTAGCTTTTTATATGTTTACTGGACTTTGTATGATATTAATTGATAAATAATATGGCATTATTTTTGAAGACATCCTCACTATGCAACATTTTTCCCAAGTGCCTAAAACTTTTGCACAGTACTGTATGTATAGTGCAAGTCATGGTTTAAAATTATTAAACTAAGTAAGTGTTAAGGGCCAGTGTTTAAAGAAAGATTTTGTAAGAACTGTAAGATTAATGACTAATGTCTTTGAAGTCCATCCTGGATTAACTGCAGAAGTTTACATAGATGTGTTGTCCTTGTTCGTTGGCTGATGAAAGGTTTTGTTGGCAATTGATAGTCTAATGTATTCCATTTTAAGAGTGCAGTCCATCATTAGACCAAGGTGATGCAGGCAGAGATCAGTGAGTTGCTGCCGGTAATTTCGGTGAGGTCAATCCTTAGTCCAAGGTTCAGGCAATGGCATATGAAGTATCCCATGTCTTATGGTTGGAGTTGGCAGGATCAGTTTATCCTCTGAAGTCTATCGTGATAGACTGAAATGATGTTTTGCTGGTACCGGCTGCTATCAGTCATCATCACTCAGAGACACGTAGCAGTGTAGTCCAACATGAAGCAGGGTTGGAGCTGGATCCAGCCGGTTCTGGTGACCTCAGGATAGGAGTCCCGAGGTTGAGACAGAGAAACAAATAGAATTAATATGACCATTTATTAAATGTATTTAATTAATTACTTTAAATGTATTTCACCCATAATTTTAGATAAACTAAACTGAATGGACAAATTGAAAATGAAGTAGAAGTAAGTTCAAGTTAAAATTTTATGTAATAATAACTTTATATTAACAAATTTATTTTCTTAGTTGTGAAGGTTAAAATATTGATGTTGAGTTCACGGTTACAATTTTAATTAATTGGCTCGACTCAGACTCTGCCTGTTATGGACTCGGTCTTGAGCCCGACTCGGCCCCTTTTGGACTCAGACTCGACTCGGACTCAATTGTTTAAAGACTTAGACTTGACTCGGACTCAACTAAGGTGGACTCAAACCCAACACTATTGGCACCCCTCCGTAGCCCTTACAAAACTTCTAGAGTTCTGACAAACTTGCCACAATCTTGCTGCAAATTTCCCACTCACTTGCAATTCGCCGCAAATGTTTGCCAGAAGTTTGCAGCTCTTCACCAGTAGTGGTGAACCTACAGCAAACCTTTGGTGACAATTTAGAGTTTGCCTCAAAGCTCATTTGCATGTGTAAATAATGATTGGGACCTTTGTGGCAAGTTTGTGGCAAGTCTGCAGCAAGTTTGCCAGAACTCTCGATTTCTCAATGGGCATTACTCCTGGAAACTGGAGCTCAAATGTTCCCATACGCCCAACAAAAGTAACCATTTGGCCATTGGGAGCAGTGTTTCAAATTTGTCTTAGTACACACCAATTTTACCTAAAGAAAAGTCAGTCTACTGTTTCTGATTTCACTCAGATCAGTCACACCACCATCCCTCTCTTTCCTTCCCTTGTTCACGGCCATGTTCATCTGACAAGCACAACATCAGCAGCACGGGCGATCTGCTCACTACAAATCTCACTCCCACAGAAATCAATATGATGTACTGAGACTCATAAAGAGACTGTTTGGAGAAGCAGCCACATAACAGCATAAATCAAGAGGCATGCTGGAGCTGTCAGGCTTCAGATGAAATTAGGAAACAAGTTAGGGACAGGAAAAAATAAATAAATAAATAAATAAAAATAAAAAATAAACACACTGTAAACCTGAATAAACTGAATTTATTCCAGACATTTGTGTAAAACTAATGCAGTCTCTCAAAACATGGGTCATCAATTTCACCTAATGTAGTTTTTTCAAAAAGTGAACCGCAAGTTGACAACTCAGATTTGTGATTAAAATACAATTTTCACAATTATATATACTGTGTATATTGAATGCTCTATAGGGAAATTTTGGCTGGAACACACTTGATTATCCTGACAATTCTTTAGCACACACATAATTGCACTTGAGAAATTATTTCAATCCAATTTCTTAAAAAAAAATGGTCATTCTTAATAACAACTAATTCATGTCACCAAGTTTTCTTTCTTTGACACTCAAAGTCTCAATTGTTGAGTTATTAACACTTTTGGGTTATTAAAATCTTAATTTTACACCTTTTGAAGCCAAAGAAGTTTATTTAAATATATTTTTATATTTATTTTTAGAGTTATAATTCCAAAATCTGTGATATTTTAAGTAATTCTAAGTAGGACCACCCTTTTTTTTTTTTTTATTAGTAATTACAACATTAGGATTTACAATGCAGAGGTTTTATACAAGTAGCATTGTGATGTTGCCTAAGTACCAAGACAAAGAAGTGTGTAGTATGTTGATTAATGTCTTTTGAAAGCTAAAGCTACGTCTCACAATAACCCTATGCAGAAAAATCATCAATCTCGATGAGAGATAGTGTTTCATCTGCTTGACGTCTCGTCAGGAAACGTTGCAGGTCAGACAGTTCTTCATCCTTGTCAGGAAATGTTATACATGGAAATATTGGCAGTGTGTAAAACTGCTGTATGTCTCTTAATAAATGGTTCAAACACCCAAGTTAGCCTGTTCTGCTGTATTACATTTGAGTATTACATTTAGTATGAATTAATCATGTCGCATACACAGCAAATTTTCCCTGAAGGATCCAAAAAAGTTTTATTGACCTGAAGTAACAAATGTCATTTCTATTCCAGCTTATATGAGATATACACTTATTTTTGATGCCTTTACATTTCTCAGGCAATGCTGTGCTCTGAACAAAAGAATACGTTACGGAGGGAGGTCGTCATATCACGGCTGATCAACAGTTCCTTTCAAAATTTTGACCCGTGTCATTGTTGGTAGTGTCTTAGCATTTATTACTGCCGTAATTTATAACTTTACCAGAGCCATTCATGTATAGTCACAATGACTTTTTAATAATCTGCAATGTTCAATAGGCCTACTGCTGAGCTAGAAAAATGAAGCTGGGATCCATTAATTGAACTGACTGCGAGGAAATTGCAATTCAACATTATTCTGTTTGTTGAAGCAAAAGCTACATGACTGGTCTGCATGCTATTGTACGAGCATAATACTGCCATCATGGCCAATAAAGGGAAAAGCCTATTAATGTGAATGGACATTTTGTTCACACCACGATAGAGCAAGGACACAGGTTAAGCATGTTGAACCGGACCACACGTTGGCAATGCATTGGCCAAGCACTCGCATCTGATTTCCCATACTTGCATGCTACCTCTCAAATCGCGTACTGACAGAGTATGTACTGTATTTGATAAAGGATGCACTTCTCAGCCAGTAAAACAGTACATTCTTTAGATATGCATGTAAATAGTATGATCAGATGCTGGAAGTACTTCATCCGGGATTGTGGGAATTGTCCTGTGATGCAAACATATGATGTAAGAACATTGACTGAAAAAATAATCTACTCTGGTTTTGTTAAACATGCACAAAGACCAACTTTCTTGGTTTATATACCACTTACAGTTGAGAAGAGCATCTGACTTGCAGGTCTCCACCATTTATTAATATTCAGCATTTGAACGTGAGGCTTCCTCAGCTCCCGAGGCATTGTGGGAAAGTACAGTGTCCATTCTTTGATTCGCACTTCAGAATCTTGCCGTGAAATATAAGGTCATCTGGGTATTACTCTTCTATAAATATTTTGGGGATTCGGACATACTTCTCGATTTGCATGCTTTTTTGCTTTCTTTATAGTAGGGGTGTATGGATACAGGTAGTTCAGTGTATGTTTTGGCCTTAAGAGCCGTTCAAACCAAATACATTTTGCACTGTATTTTTCAGCATCTCATGCAAAAGCGCAGCGTTTTTATACGCTGATTAAAAAGAACTTAAAATTTTAAAGTTTTAAAGGTGTCTCGAAACACCTGTGTTAAACGCAAGCACAAGTTAGATGTGAACAACTCCTGATGCTTTCAGAGTATCGTCAAAAAAACATACAAAATATTACTTATCTAAAAATATATAAACATCCTTAAAATATGATATATATTTACTTGGTAAATGGTCTGCACTTATATAGAGCTTTTTTAACCTTAGAGGTTACCAAAGCACTTTACACTGTGTCCCAATCACCCATTCACACACACACACACTCATACACCAATGGCGGCAGAGCTGCCATGCAAGGTGCTAGCCTGCCATTGGGAACAACTTGGGGTTCAGTGTATTTCCCAAGGACACTTCGGAATGTGAGAGGCTTGAGAGGCAAAATAGCATAAGACATTAATAGGCTACCTGTTTGTAAAAAAACCACATCTTTAATTTTTTTCCCTTTCAATTATTATTATAGCCTATTACATGAAAATGTCATTAATATAACACCCTATATGAATTTTATTTTTCTTGTTTTAAAAATAAATCCCAGAAATTCTTGATAGATTTTTTGCTTAAAACAGGATTGACTTCGCCAGTGGGGTAAGTAAAATAACCATATTCTTATGATTAATTATAGGATATATACATTTAGGACATAATTGATCTTGTTTGAAGGATGTTGAGATATTTTAATGAAAATAAAGACAAAACATTGATACAGAAAATCATTGTTTTGCAGTGTAAGATCAAATAAATCAAAGATTGATTGAGATCTAGTGCTAAAAGGGGTTTACAGTTGTTGCACGACAGC
Source organism: Moxostoma hubbsi (assembly GCA_032164185.1). Lineage (NCBI taxonomy): Eukaryota > Metazoa > Chordata > Actinopteri > Cypriniformes > Catostomidae > Moxostoma > Moxostoma hubbsi. Next base: position 5,469,973 of record JAVLUX010000043.1, read on the forward strand.
AAATCTACCTCTCAGGAAGAGATATAGCATCTCATACGTGGATGTTTATTCAGACTGACAGGTGATCTTACGCGTGAATAAGATTCAGAGTTACATGCATGCATCTCCCTGTCCATGTCATTACTATCATCAGAGACAAGAAGTAAATGGAATTAAACCCTTAGAATGAATCCCAGGCAAAAAGACAGTTGTTCCTCTTGGCTCCAAACTGGAATCATCAGATCAATTAAGCTGAGAGAGCAGTTTGGCACGTGAAATTCCAGCTCTGTCGTTTGAGTGCACATCGGACAGATGGAGTGTAAGAGGGTGGCAGGGTCATATCCCTTGTAATGCCCTATCAGTGAAAGTGAATTTGAAGGTTTCATGGTCTAACAATTTTTGTTTCATCATCAGATAGTCTTCTGTTGCTCTCCAGACTTCTAGTGAACATGCACTGCAGCAAAACCATTTAAAACCAGTTCATTTAAAGGATATTGTCACCAAAAACATTTGGGTGAATTCTTAATTAATCAGCTAGTCTCTAGGTATTTTTAGTGCATGTTCCACTAACGTCTCACAACCAGAAAGTGTTCAAATAATTTGTATCTGAATTTTGAACATTATAGTATCAATTCTTTTTATTTTAAACCCCAAAACCATCTTTTTGTGAAAGGTTTTGCTTAAAAAGTGTGTTTGCACTTAAGGACCCATTCAAAAGAATCATTACAATCCCACAGATGAAAAGAGAGGATGTGATAGTCCGCCCACTGCAACTGAAATGAACTAATCCACCTCCTCTTCTGATTGGTGAGTCAGTTTGACACACAGAATCGGATACTTGACACAAACTCAAGGTGATAAAAACAACCATGCCACTTTTGTGATTCATTAAAGTTGTAAAGGCAGAATAGTCACCACGCTTGAGATGCTTGATTGCTCTGAGAATGAATCGTAAAAAAGGCACTCATGGCCTCACATGTAGGCACAGTCATTTGTACACGTTTAGCACACTGTAGATCATGACTGTCATAGCAAAACGTAATTCTCTCATGGGGTGGGAGTTTTTATGCAGCACACTATCAGGGTCACCATGCACTTAGAATATTGACTGGAGATGGTTAAAGGGATAGTTTACCCCCAAAATGAAAAAGTGTTTATTATTTAATCATCAATCTCATTTTGTTCCGAACCCTGATGACTTACTTTCTTACATAGAACACAAAAGGTTATTTTATAAAGAATATTTTGGCCACTCTTTTCCATATAATGAAAATAAATGGTGACTGGAGCAGTCAAGCTTTATATGAACAAAAAAGCACCATAATAGAAGTCCATATGACTTGTAAGCTACATTTCTCAAGTCTTCTGAAGCCATACGATAACTTTGTGTGAGAAACAGATGGAAATTTAAGCTGTTATTTACTGAAAATCTTGACATCTGCCCTGACGGTCCTTGGCGCATTCATGAATGGTCACAAAATAATTTTTTAAGTCTGATCTTTTAATAAATTGATTGGTCAAGTTTACAAACCAGTCTGGATGATTAATTAATCTGGTATTTAACTCACAGACTTGATTAAACCTTCAAAGTGTGGGAGCAAAAGATTATCAATGAATAACAACTTCAATTTGTTCCTCAAACAAAGCTATAGTATGACTTCAGGAGACTTGGAATATAGCTATAGAATAAGTTATATGGACCACTTTTATTTTATGTGATCAAGTTTTTAGTAATGTTTGGGCACTTTTGGAGAGCTACAGTCCCCATTCACTTTTGTTTTATGGGAAAGAGTGGCCTGTGTTCTCATTGTCTTTTGTGTTCCAGAGAAGAAAGAAAGTAATATGGGTTTGGAACGAGTAACATGAGGGTGATTAAATGATGACAGAATTGACATTTTGGGGGGAATTATTCCTTTAGTTGTGTTTGAGCGGTTTTTGAACAGCATTAATGCGAGACAGTGGGTGTCCATTTCTCTTCTGCATCTAAGACAGCATGTTCTGTTTTCTAGAGAGTATTCTTTGCCTCTTAAATCTGGAACACAACACAGCTGGGTGTCCTGGAGGCTGGACCAACATGCCAAAATAAAGCATACATCACACACACACATGCACGCACGCACACATGCACACACACGTGTGTTTTTATGTTGTCATGTCACTAAACACCATATGTACTTCAGATTACACCTTATATTGAATGTGCTGGCTGGCCTACCTACCACAGATATTCCGGTTAAAATATTAAAACAGTAAGAAAGAAAAATCACATGGCATCGCTTTAATATCTCAATTGTTTCTCCTTGACGGCAATTTTTAAATGGAGAGCAAATCAAGACTTTTACTTTCGCAGATTGTTCTTCTGAGAGTAAGACACTAGTAATCGTATACATGTCTCTCCTCCAGAGTTTCAGAAGAGATATCAACAGTGGCACAAACTGGGCTCAGATCTGTTTGCAATTAAAAGTCAGAGATTTAAATAAGAACTTGAACATTTTTCATCAGATTCTTACAAGACCAAAATATCATATCGATGTTATTCACACTGATTTTAAATGTCAATATATAACAATAGTCTCATTTGTATCATTTATTTCTCTTTAGGAATTTTAGTAGAAACTTCTGAGACAAAGTTTATACTTAAACGAAATACACTGCAAACATCATTATCTCCTTTAAGTCTGTGAACTCGCAACAAGGCAGAAACACTTTGGGCACATAAGATGGATAGTTCACCCAAAATATGAAAATAAATAAACAAAATAAATAACAACTTAATTACCCTTGCATCGTTCCAAACAAATGACATGCTTTTTGACCTTTCTTTTCCATTAATCAAAGTGAATGGGGACTGTAGCTGTCATGCTCCAAAATAGCAGCACACACACACACACACACACACACACACACACACACACACACACCATAAAAGCATCATAAAAGTGGTAAGTACAACTTGTACAAAACTTTCCTCTGAAAAGACTCAAACCTGACCCTGCTAAAAATAATCCAACTAGCCAGCTAAAATTACTAGTTAATTTAGTGTAAGTTGTATCAGGGACATTAAAGTTGGTTTTAGCTCATCACCTTAACCAGCTTGTGGAAGTAAAAGACCAACATTGCCAATCTAAAACCAGTTGCCCTTCATGTGGAGCTAGCCGTTATTTTGATATACCGAGAGGGGACTCTTGGCCGCTTGTTACCATCCGCTGGTCCGTGCATTGCTGATGGCATGTGACCGCACTAATGGAGAGCCAGGAGCATTTTTTGCAGACGGTAAGATGAGGGAGAGACAAGTTAAAAATAAATCGGTTGCCGGAGGAGGATGGTTTCCACAGTCTCTCCGTGCGATACTGTCAGAAAGTATTTGCATTGCTTTGCCTCACAGAAAGATATGTTTTGATTATGCATCACACAGCTGTGTGTTCTCAATGATGTAGCCATGCACTCCTTTTTTCAATTTCTTAACATTATAGTTTCCAAAATTATGTGGTAATGGATAACGAAAAGCTTTCGAAAAGCTGTATTTTCAGATGAGGAATAGGCTGTTCTAGTGTGAAGGAGAGGTGTAAACATAGTGAAATTCAAGTGTTTTCAAATGAAAACTTATTAGTGTTAATGTGGCTGTGACAAGGAGGAGGGTGTGGCCAGGCCGTGATGGAGCAGCTGATCAGCGGGAGAGCGAGATAAGGGGGAGCCAGAGACGCCAGTTCTGGAGAGAGAGAGAGAGAGAGAGAGACGCACACCACCATGCTGCATGTGTGTCTGTGTTTGTTTATGTTTTTTTTATGTAAAGTTTTTCATTAAACTTTTATGTTGACTGTTCAGCCTGTTGCCATCTCCTTGCCTGACCTTGAACAGTTACAGTGGCCATAATCATACTAACGCCTGTCATAGAAGGACGTTTCAGGGGGAGTTATTGTGAGTTAATCTTGATAACAGGTATGATAATGTACTTTCTATACTGTCCATAATTATTTTTAAATACATGTTCTTGGTCCTATTATACATGATTCAATTTTGGTCAAATGTTGGTCTTCGTGATTTTTCAGCAAAATGTGTTAACTTGCGCTGCCTCCGAAGCGAATTTCCTTTTTGGCTGATGCAACCCGGTCTCATCGCAAGTCGTAATAATGATGAAAATGTAAGAAATCGTACAAGTTGGTTTTTAAAAAAGGGATGACTTCTTCTCACATTGAGAAAATCAATGAATCAACACACAATGTAATTACGACTTCTCCTAAGCTTAACCCCTAACCTAAACCTAACCAGGAAATCTAACCCAAACCCTAAACCTAACAAAGTGTTATAGGAGGCTAGCTCAAATTTGAATCCTGTATTGTATCGATTTGATAATCTGTTTGTTAACTGGTTGATGTCTTTGAAGAAAAGTTGTGCAATTTCACCATCTCGTACAAATTACTGCGAGTTTTCATGAAACTGTTTTGGCTGATTTCACCAGGCACCCTTATTTTTCATCCCCTCACCTCCAATCTCCAGGCTCCATTTTGGTATGTAACGCCCACTTTTCATGAACCAATCGGATCTTGATGTTAACATCATGTACCACCCAAATTTTCTCATTGAATCTTCTCTTGAACATCAAAATACATCAGATAATGGAAGTGAAATGGGTTTTGAATGTTGTTTCATGTTGAATTTAATACACAGCTATGAGGATTTTAATTTTGAACCAATGCGATTTTACATGGGCGGGACAACCCAGCATAACGTCACTGAAATAGAAACCAAACAACCTACAAAATGTTGCTTTATCACATTGTATGTAGTTAGGACACATACAAGAGCTTGGAGGATACTACTAAATGAATTTAACAGAATTAATCAACATGTTGAAATACGAATGCTTCTGATAAATTATAAATAAGCCACATTTCAGGATTAAAGAAGTTGTCCTCAGGTTTTCATGGTGCAAACGCTGCTTTCACAGTTTCTCTTTCAGTGGTCTGTGTTGTCAAAAGCATTTGCAGACCTTACTCAAATGTCCTGAGTCATTTCAAACCACTGAGCGTAATTAGAGGGGACTGTGAAAACATCAAGGCCAACATGGCCGACTGTCACCATAGCAACCCTTTTAAGCTTTGAAAAAATAAATAAAAATCGCAGTCACAACAGCTGTTGAGATATGCTGTGATTAAGCATGTGTTTTGTTCATGGTCTTTCTCTCGCCTAAAGAACGGTTAATCGTGCGGAACGCATGGGGGACGCTTCTTGTCGAGACCTGAGTGGGTTGAAATGTAAAGGGAGGACGTAATCTGTAAATTTGTGCTGGAAGAGCAGGACAACCTCCCCTCCCGCCTAGTCGTCGAGAGTGACCTTACACTATTGAGTAGAGTGAACATTTCCACAGGCTTGATTCAGGGCACATACTGTATACTCCAAAGCACATTCAGATATTTCAGCACAATCTTTGCCTCGTCGCCTCCACTAGAACAAAAGAGAGTTGGAAATGGACAGGGCCCATCAAGCCAAGTGCCATGAGTACCTGTGCCATTGAGGCCTGGCAGCAAGTATAAAAGAAAATTCACTTTTATTACTCTAGGCACAAAGCCATCGACATGCCTCATTTAATGCTGCTGCAAAGTTATAAAAGTGCTGCTTCCTTTGCAGACATTTATGTTTAACTGTCACTCTATATTGCGATGATCTCTCTGCAAAATACATTTTAGTGATCGGCCCCTGGGCATGGTGCAAAGCTCACTTGGCAAACTTATTTTTTGCTTTTTTCAGATTTATGAAGATGTGTTGAATGCACTGTTTTGCCTAAGGATTTTATCGTTAAGAAACTGTTCCAAAGACAAAAACAGAGACATTATTAGGGGATGAAAGAGACTATTTATGCACCATTAAACTGACAGTTCAAAAACACAAAAACGATGTTAGGTAGGAATGGTAGCCTCAGCCACCCTTCTATTTTCAATGTTTGGAAATAAATATGCAATGAAAGTGAATGGTGACTCAGACTAATATCATTTCCAGTGTTCCACTGAGGAAAGTAAGACATTGGTGTTTGAAACAACATAAGGGTCAATTTTTTAATGAACCAACCATCCCTTTTAAAGACTAAAAACACAAAATGAAATAAATCAGAACTATAATAACCATAAGTTATACAGGAGCCAGAGTGTGGCATCAGTCCGGTTCAAGCTCGAAGTCAGGCAGGCCAAAATTTGAAAAACTGCATCAATCTGTGGAGTTCTCACTTATGAGTCAGCTCCACACGTTCAGATTTCACCCTCCTTTTGTCCTGATTACCGTGAGTCCAACTCGCAAAGCAGGCCAGAGATGTAAAGATGTGACCTAATTAAAGGTATGAGTTCGAGACCGAGCACATATATTAGCGGGCAGCTTGCTGTTGTGCTAGATTATGACTAAGTCAGGATCTGAAATTTTAAAGCGAGATCAAATAAGACAATAGGCAAATCATTTTTTGCCTAAAAATCGTATCCAGCACAGATTTTTGGACAGTTTATGTTGTTTTCTGATTTCTATAATCACTTATGTGCAGTGTAAGTGCAGAGTACTCATAGCATTAGCAGTGTAGGTTGTAATGTGACTACAAAGTAATCAGTTATTATAATCTAACAACATAATCACGGATCAAATTGACATATTGCTACTGAATATTCTGGTCTCCTGAAATCGACCCCATTCTGCCAAATTACTGACAAGCACAATGTCCCATCAGACATTTTTGCATCAAAATGTGCTTGTAATGTATAGGACTTTCCCCTAGCAGCCTGTGGGGGTCTCGAGAGGTGTGACTTTTTATTTTGAAGTTCTTGTGTATTCCTAGTTTGTCTTTGTTCACTCTATATATTACAGAAGAACTGTCCCCACCATGGATCTAGCAGCCATAGAACTTCTATCCCTCCAGCAGGGCACCTATTCCGTAGATAAATAGGCCTACATGGAGGAGTTTTGGGTTTTAGCCAGTATGGTGAATTAGGGAGACGTTGAAATGAAGGACATTTTTTGTTTTGCCCCAATGAGCCGATCAAGTCTTCTCTGCCAGGAGGCAGGTGTAAAATGTCCTCATTTGAATACATTGATGTAACATAATAAAGTGGCTCACGGGCAAGGAAGAGGCGAGAAACCAGCTTAACGTACAAATAATGGTTTAATGGTAAACTCAAAAGACAAACACACAAGAAGACGGACATGTCCGTAAGGATCTCTCTCTGCCGCACCACCCTCTGCGATCGGCCTTTATCCTTCTCAGCGGCTTGATTAGCCTGATATGGGACCGGGTGTGTTGAGTCACGAGCCGGCCCTGCCCTCCGCCCTGCCACAATTGACTTTGCGCTAAGGCTTAGTTTCCCTCCTTACACCATGGAACAAAGCACTACCTCCACTGTTCCACCCAGTGCTCTCACGTCAAAGACTGCTCCGATGGTCCCTGCAAAACACTTAGTTATAATAATGTTCATTCTATGAAACTATGTTGTCTTTTACTCAAAAAGTAGTGTAACAGATTACATTTTAAGTTCTTGTATTGAGATTACTGACTTTCAATTACATTACATGACAATAGCTTTGTGTTTACATTTCTAAAACAATATTATTTATGTGGTAAATATTATTTATTTACAAATGTATTTAAATATTTAGTCATCTGTAATTAATTACTTTGAGTAACTCACCCCAACACTGGAGTGGTAATCAGAAGGTTGCTGGTTCTATCCCCACAGCCACCACCATTGTGTCCTTGAGCAAGGCACTCAACTCCAGGTTGCTCCGGTAGAATTGTCCTTGTAATAAGTGCACTGTAAGTCGCTTTGGATAAAAGTGTCTGTAAAATGCATACATGTAAATTTAAACACTGAACATTTCACATTTTGAATGTCTCCTAATATAACACATCTGATTCATCTCATCAGCTCATTAGCACAGGTGCCATGACCTGAATTGTGGGGAGTCGGGAGTACTGCGGGACCATTGGGAAATACTGTTGTAATGAATCGGGTGCTCAAACAACACATACATTTAGTGAATGTATAGTGAATTCTTAGTGAATTCCCCTCTGAGAGCTTAACACTGAATATTCAGAGTGGCAAGCTGTGTTCCCTCACAAACTGCTGATAACCCAGGGCTGAAGATCGAAGAGACTTTCAACCGAGAGCCGAGCATTATGGGATGGCAGGAAACAGTGGCAATGACTGATAACAGATGAAGTGATTACAGGGCCTCTCTGACAGACTGAGATAAGAAAGAGAGAGAAAGAGCAAAGGAAAATGTGTAAAAGTGGTCCTCTCCAGGTGAGCTCCCATTCTAGGGCATCTTGCTAATTAAACCTGCTCTGTTGTTCCACAACCTCAGGGAATCAATGTACAAATTTGTTTTGAAAAATCATTTGAAGTGGTTCATTGGCTCGTCTATTTGTCTTTCCACTGTGTAACATTCTACTTTCCATCTCAATAAATATACTGAACAAAACGTATAAAGAGTTAACTAGCAGGGTCAGAGTAAATAATTGTTTTTTTCTCTCAACTGCTAATGGCTGACGAATTGAGAAAATCAATTGGCCATAATTTTTTTTACAAGTCATTAAACTGTATTTGCAGTATTTTATTTTGTAATTAAGTTTTTATCCTACTTGAATTAGGCGATTGTTAAGTTTAGAACCTGTCAAATCTAGCATCAGCTATGTGTCCATCAGCTAAGTATTTAATTTAATGTATGCTAATTAATCAGAAATTCAGAAAAATATAATTGCGAATCGAGCAGTGTTTCCATCCCATGAGTTTAGAGAACATAATCTTCACTTCTTGGGAAATTGGTGAAAAATAGAAAATGGAATTTGAAGCCAATTGGGCTCTTTTACTAAATGCAAGATATGACTTGCGGTTTAGAGCACCCAGACAAACGCTAGCTTCAGCACTCCATTGCCTTTATGTCTGGGAGCGAAAGCGTGTTCTGGGAGGTAATAGTAGCCAATCATTTTGATGACAGGCTTTGGATCAGGCATTTCAGAATAACCAGAGCAGCATTTGAGATACTGTGCTTTGATATAGATGATATTCTAAGAGCGAATTTGTATTCACAAGGCTTGTTGATGCAAAATCGCATGATTTATTAATTAGTTTTATGTGCATTCATTGCACACCTTAAGCAAGAGCTTTTTAAGCGTGTTTTGGAAACTTTATTTGCATCTTCATGTTTCTATCCAGCATTTTGTATGCAATATCCCAAAATTCACATAAAAATAGGAGGATGGAAACAACATAGTGTCCTTCCGAGGTGTGTTGCGTCAAGTTTCCAGAATGATCTGTATTGCATTAAGGCTTTATTTACTTTGTTAGGCTCAATGGACAGATCCAATATTTTGACAGATACTGTATGAATTTTTGTCCCATCTGCTTACATTCTCAATGGACTGAGCAACTAAATGGATTCACTTGGAGTGTTTGCACAGATACTGGTGTGTGGTCCAGTTTCATCTCTCATTTAGAGTGTTTGGCTTCCCATACAACTCATAACTAAATAAAATAGGTAGCATGACTATGATGAAGGGTTATTGAAATAGGTCATTTGATATGCAGATGTCAGGAACTTCAATATTTCTTCAATAAACAACTAAATAAATATACTGTAATATTAATTGCTCTTGTTATAAGATAGATAAAAATATTTTGAAACTATTTAAGAGTTAATATTATATTTAAAAGTGGCCCAAACTTGATGCCAAAAGCGTTTTTTGCTGTTTACAGACCAAATCTAATCTGTGCTAGATGTCTGTTAAAAAAAAATGGAATCGAGTAAATCCTTTTAGGAGCTGACCAGTGTGTGTTGGCATGCATCAAGAAAGTCTGCAGGCAAATTTGCAGAATATGCACGGCTATCACCAAATTCCCAGATAGAACATATGTTCTGACAATACTGTACGGTTATCCTGCAGTTACAAAGCCAATTCTCAACATGTTGATTATGGAGCGCAAGTACCCAATTGGAGCGCAAGTGGAGTCAACACCACTTTGTTTCAGCATGTGTTGTTTTCTTTTGGGCTGTCAGCTCTTGAGCGGCAAGCCTGATGTCTTTATTGGGATTTCAGAGTGCTAATTGGCCATGCAAAAGTTGCCGTGTGTGGGTAATGAAGAGAATGGGGGTTGCTGGGGTTTAGACAGCTGTTGAAGGGGAAGAAGAGGGTGAGGGTAAGAAAGACGAGCATGTGGGCCGAGACAAAAGCTTGTGTCACACTTTCCACAGCCTGTTGAGTGAGATAAGTGTAACTGCAACTCGAGGAGGCGTTGATTCTCCGCCTACAGAACCTCAATGTCGTTTCATAATTTCCGTGCCACAAATGTAAAATGCACATAAATATCATGTATATGCTGCATGCATGTGCATGGTTTTTGGGGGTCATATGGTTTTTTTTCATTCCTTTGCTAACTGGTAGTATTGCCTTTGCAACACCAGCAAATTGAGCAAACCAAATGTGTGTTGGAGTTCAGCTATGCTGGGAGCTATGCAAAAGAAAGCAAAAAAAAGCTAATTACATTGTAGTGCAGGAAAACAACTTTACCCTATGGTCCATAGATTTAAGTTAGGTCTGCATATTTAATTTGATGTAAATGAAAACAAGGCTGTGATAGGTAAAATGAATAGCATGTTCCCTTTACAAAAAGCTTCACTTATGATGCTGCACTGAGAAAAGCGCTTTGGTAACATCTTATAGTTTTGACCAGCTGTGAATATGTGTGCAACACGTCAATGAACATTGACCAGAATTTATAGCCTCTGCTGGTGTAATCATTGGATGCACCTGGGGCAGGGTTATAAATACCGGAGCATCGTCAGATATTTTGTCTTCAGATCACTTGTGTGTGTGTGCTTTACATGAGCCTGTAAAAACTTTCTTTCCTCTGTTAGGAGTTAGAATTGGTTAGGCAGTGCGCAGAAGACCTTTTCTCTTTTCTCTTTCTTACTTTCAAAAGAAAAAAAGGGGAAAAAAAGTAAAAATATGACAGAAAGTCAAGGCAAACGATGCGTGTTTCCCTGCCTCCGCTCTATGGCCGAGAGGGACACGCATCAGTTTTTCTTCGTTTGTTTGGGGGAGGAGCATGCTGCTCTCACATTGGGGTGGGGCATTGCGATCTGCTTTTGGGAAAAATGCTTCGCATTCGCCTCGCTTACTTCCGGGAGTCAGTGCCCACACTTCATTCGTGGGGCTCTCGCATGGATCTGGCTGAGGAGCAAGAGACGGGTCCATCCTTTTCGCTCGCTCTCTCTCCCCAGACCCAGCTGGTCCTTCCCGTGATCTCGGCGCGCACTCTGGCACCTCTTCCGTTCATGAGGGGGACCTTGAATCTCTTGAGTCAGCAGATTTCGAGTTACCCACCTCTGAGCATTCCGGGTATGATACTAAATCAGCGGAGGAATTACTCGACGTGGTTACTCGTGCGGTTGCCAGACTTCAGTTAGACTGGCCACGCCAACAAGAGACCCCCAAATGCTCCAAGTTGGAGGATAGATTTCTGTCTGGTGGCTGGGGGAAGGGAACACCTCATCAGTCCCTTCCCTTCTTTGATGACCTCCATGAAGAGCTTTCTCGTTCATGGAGGAAACCTTATACTTCCCGTGTCCACGTGCCCTCGACGTCGATATATTCGACTATCGTGGGTGCTGAGACACGGGGGTATTCGATGATGCCACCGGTTGAGGAGACACTTGTGCGTTATCTCTCGCCGGGTTCATCACTGAAAAGACCCTCTCTCCCCACGAAGCCGTGCAGGACTACCTCCATGCTAGTGGGGAGGGCTTATCAGGCAGTGGGTCAGGCTGGTGCTGCTCTGCACACTATGGTGGTGTTACAGGCATACCAGGCTGATCTGCTGAAGGACCTGAGTGCAGGTACCACGCTCACCAAGGAAGCGTTCTCTGAACTTCGTAGAGCCACGGACCTATCACTCCGTGCAACCAAGCAGACAGCCCGTGCCATTGGCTGGTCTATGTCCGCTTTGGTCAGCACGGAAAGACACCTATTGCTCAACCTATTGGGCATCAAGGACAAAGATAAAGCTTTCCTCCTTGATGCCCCGGTTTCGCCTTCTGGCCTATTCGGAGACGCGATGAATATAGTTATCTCCAGGTTCCAGGAGGCGAAGAGCCACGAGGAAGCATTTGGGCAGTTTTTCGTGCAAGTTTTGCTCCCCCTCGTAAAGACTGGGGACAGGCTCGTCGCCCTCGACAGCCCCCAAAGCAAGACCTCAGGGGAGTAATTTCTAAAACATAAAAGCCCTGACGGTCTTGCGCCCAGACCTGTGGAGGGGCTCTATCTCTACCAGAGATAGAGTTAGGCTATTACAGCAGATACTGCCTGGTCCCCATGATGGGTGGGGGGTTGCGTCCGATCTTAGATCTTCGAGACTTGAACCGCTCAGTCAGGGTGTTCAAGTTCAAGATGCTAACTGTCAAGATGGTCGTGTCACAAGTCCAACATCCCAATTGGCTGGTCACGATCGATCTTTTGGATGCATATTTTCATATAGAAATTCTGCCACAGCACAGCACAACTGCCTCGAGTTGATGGCGGCATTTCTGGCCCTGAAATACTTCCTCCAGCATCTGAAAGGCTGCCATGTCCTGGTGCGGGTGGACAACACAACAGCAGTATCCTACATAAATCATCAAGGAGGTCTACGTTCCCGCCAGCTGAATTCCCTGGCACGTCGGATTCTCCTTTGGGCCCAGGGCAAATTCCTGTCACTCAGGGCAGTTTATATCCCTGGATGTGGGAGCAGATTTACTCTCCAGACAGAAAATACCGACGGGGGAGTGGAAACTCCACCCTGAGGTAGTAGAGCAAATCTCGGTGAGATTTTATAGGGCAGAAGTGGACCTCTTTGCCTCTTCTCAGACAGCGCAATGTCTCCTCTACTTCTCTCTGAGTCACCCAGCCCCCCTGAGTCTGGACGCGATGGCGCATACAAGGCCCAGAATGCGTCTGTATGCGTTTCCCCTGGTTTCTCTGCTCTCGGGAGTCTTTGCCAGAGTTCGCCAGCATGGGTCTTGCCTCTTACTGATAGCGCCGCGCTGGTCGAACAGGGTATGGTTATCGGAGATATGATATGGTACCGGGTATAACTCATCGACGGCTCGCCTTAGGGGATTCCAGATAGGACGGAACTTCTGTCTCAGGCATAGGAGACAATATTTCATCCCCGACCCGAGCTGTGGAACCTTCCCATTTGGCCCCTGATGGGTACCAACTGAGGGACACAGGGCTTTCACCTGAGGTTATTGAGACCATTTTACACCAATAAATGGGGTGTCTTTGAAAAATGATGCTGTACACATAATGCAGATCCAGTTAACTGCCAGATTTCTTCAGTTCTGGACTTTCTGCAGGAAAAACTGTCAGCAGGCATATGCCCCGCCACTCGCAGGGTTTATATGGCCGCCATTTCGGCTTGCCACGCCCTGATGGACGAGGTGCCTTTGGGGAGACATCGTCTACTCGCCCGTTTCATTCGTGGAGCCAGAAGACTGAGGTCTCCTGCCAGTATTGGAGGGTCTGGTTGAGACCCCCTTTGAACCTCTAGAAAGATGTCTGACAGACTTCTGATTCTCATGATGGTTTTTCTTATGGCAATTGCCTCTCTAAAGAGAATTGGGGACCTACAGGCTCTGTCTGTCTTGCCAGCCTGTTTAGAGTTTGCCCCAGGAATGACCAAAGCAATTTTGCACCCTCATCCCGACTACCTGCCTAAGGTGCCTTTCTCGACCTTACACCCGGTCACTCTTGAAGCCTTCTGCTCCCCGCCGTTCTCTACACTGGAGCAGGAAAGACTTCACAGACTTTGTCCAGTCCGTGCCCTTCAGACTTATGTCCACCGCACTAGCCAGTGGCGTAAGTCAGGGCAACTATTCATTTGCCATGTGGGCCGCAACAGGGCGGCAGCCGCCACCAAGCAGACTGTGTAACATTGGGTGAGGGATGCTATTGCCCTGGCCTACGAGGCACGTGGTCAACCTAGCCTGTAGGCATCAGGGCTCACTCTACCAGAGGGGTCACCTCCTCTGAAGCCTTAGCCAGGGGGGTCCCTCTGCAGCATGTTTGTGATGCGGCAGGCTGGTCCTCTCCGCACACATTCATTAGAGTCTACAGTTTGGATGTTCATACCACTCCGGGCTCTTATGTCCTTGAGTCGACATCTCAAGCTCATGTCTGAGCCTTGTCACGCTCTTGTGTGCACACTATACAACGGTAGGGGGTCTGGAGAGCCACAGTGCGGCGGCGTGGGTATTCTCGTTCCCAAAGCGCTTTTCTCAGCGCAAAATCATAAGTGAAGCTTTTTGTAAAGGGAATGTCTCGGGTTACATAATTGTAACCCTTGTTCCCTGAAAAAAGCAGAACGAGATGCTGTGCTTCACTGGGATGCCCCAGGACTGCTCTTCAGACAAAATACCTGACGATGCTCCAGTGACTCATCTATTTATAACCCTGCCCCAGGTGCATCCAATGATTACACCAGCAGAGGCTATAAATTTTGTTCAATGTTCATTGACGTGTTGCACACATATTCACAGCTGGTCACAACTATAAGATGTTCCCAAAGCGCTTTTCTCAGCGCAACATCTCGTTCTGCTTTTTTCAGGGAAAAAAGGTTACACTTAAGTAACCCGAGACATTCAATGCAAGTTAAGCTCAATCAACAGCATTTGTGGCATAATGTTGATTACCACAAAAATAGTTTTGACTTGTCCCTCGTTCTTTTTTTTTCTTCCAAAAACATTAAACTACACACGCAGCCACAAGACGTTAAAGAAATAGTTCACCCAAAAATAAAAATTCTCTCATCATTTACTCACCCTCACGCTATCCCAGATGTGAATGACTTTCTTACATCTGCAGAACACAAATTATGACTTTTGTAAGAAATTAGAAGAAGGCACATGCAATGCAAGTGAATGGGGGCCAAAAATCACATAAGTCAACATAAAAAGAATCCATATGACACCAGTGTTTTAATCCATATATTCAGAAGTGATATGATTGGTGTGTGTGAGAAACTGATCAGTGTTTTTGATAGAAATTCTTCTCCCTGCACAGTAGGTGCGATATGCATGAAGAATGTGAATCACCAAAAACACAAGAAAAAGAATGTGAAAGTCAAAGTCAAAGTGTAGACTGAGTAGGGAGGAGAATTTATAGTAAAAAGGCCTTAAATATTTATCTGTTTCTCATCCACACCTATCATTTCAGTTCTGAACACATGGATTAAACCACTGGAGTCATATGGATTAATTTTATGCTGACTGATGTGATTTTTGGAGCTTAAACATTTTGGCACCCATTCACTTGCATTGTATGGACCAAAACAGCTAAGAAATTCTTCTAAATATCTTTTTGTGTGTGTGTTAAACTCCATATTTGATGGGTTCTCAATCTGTGGCAAGCTTTCAAAGTAAAACAAGGTTGTGTTGGATAACTCATTATGGTTGAGGGTGAGTAATTTAGTATAAATACAGAAATGATTTTACAGCTTCTTCTCATTGCACTTTCCATTTGTTGATGTGCGATAGGACTCATTGCACTCTCTTAGAAACAGCAAAGCTCAATTCCATGTGTTTGTTTTGGAAATGTGAGCTGCCATCCATACATCCAATTAAAATGAAATTCAATTTCAGCGCTTCCACAGAAATCATCTTCATACTGATTAACATTCAGATGTTTCTCTATCTCTTCTATAAGTCTTTTCACTGCTGTGGTTTCATATCTGATTGGGTGAGATGGGGGAGAGATTCAGTTTGTGGGTGTCACAGAGGCTGATGTGTGGTGTAAGATTGGCAGTGTATAGAAAAGTACTCTTTTGTCTGATGTCCCCCCATCATCAAGGCTCAAAAGCCCATCAACACCAGACCTGAAATATATCATATATTTATCATACTGAAAACAAATTGCCATAATTAATATTAATAAGTGGTAATTGTTAGAATGATTCACATTGTGGCCAACAACGCAGCGCATTCAATTCAGCTGTCCTGATGTGTCTGCTCACAAGGACAGGTTCTGAGAAATGACACATGGCTACAAAGAAAATGAACTGAGTACACAAATGCTTTTCTTAGGAGAGTAATCTTATAATTCCCTTGAATCATTTCTATTGTTAAGTCAAAAACTAGAAGAATAATGTTCTGCACAGTACATTATAATCAGTGCGGAGAACAATCACACATGCACAAATTGACTTGCGTTCTCTTGAGTGTGTCCAAATTTAGAAATAGGTCAGGGTCCTTTGAAGCCTAAATGATTGCTCGTGATATTTGTTTTCAAAAACAAACACAGTTTAAGACCATTAAAGCACATTCACAATGCAGAACCTTCCAGGATCATGTCACCCACGCATGCTCATGTGTTGCCAGGGTAATGTAGATGATTAAGCCTGTATCTGATGAGAACTTTGCTCATTACAATTTAAATAGGCATCGGAAAACATTATAATATATATATATATATATATATATATATATATATATATATATATATATATATATATATATATACACTCACCTAAAGGATTATTAGGAACACCTGTTCAATTCCTCATTAATGCAATTATCTAATCAACCAATCACATGGCAGTTGCTTCAATGCATTTAGGGGTGTGGTCCTGGTCAAGACAATCTCCTGAACTCCAAACTGAATGTCAGAATGGGAAAGAAAGGTGATTTAAGCAATTTTGAGCGTGGCATGGCTGTTGGTGCCAGACGGACCGGTCTGTGTATTTCACAATCTGCTCAGTTATTGGGATTTTCACGCACAAAGGTTTACAAAGAATGGTGTGAAAAGGGAAAAATATCCAGTATGCGGCAGTCCTGTGGGCGAAAATGCCTTGTTGATGCTAGAGGTCAGAGGAGAATGGGCCGACTGATTCAAGCTGATAGAAGATCATCTTTGACTGAAATAACCACTCATTACAACCGAGGTATGCAGCAAAGCATTTGTGAAGACACAACACGCACAACCTTGAGGCGGATGGGCTACAACAGCAGAAGACCCCACCGGGTACCACTCATCTCCACTACAAATAGGAAAAAGAGGCTACAATTTGCAAGAGCTCACCAAAATTGGACAGTTTTGTTGCCAAAAATGTTGCCTGGTCTGATGAGTCTCGATTTCTGTTGAGACATTCAGATGGTAGAGTCAGAATTTGGTGTAAACAGAATGAGAACATGGATCCATCATGCCTTGTTACCACTGTGCAGGCTGGTGGTGGTGGTGTAATGGTGTGGGGGATGTTTTCTTGGCATACTTTAGGCCCCTTAGTGCCAATTGGACATCGTTTAAATGCCACGGCCTACCTAAGCATTGTTTCTGACCGTGTCCATCCCTTTATGGCCACCATGTACCCATCCTCTGATGGCTATTTCCAGCAGGATAATGCACCATGTCACAAAGCTCGAATCATTTCAAATTGGTTTCTTGAACATGACAATGAGTTCACTGTACTAAAATGGCCCCCACAGTCACCAGATCTCAACCCAATAGAGCATCTTTGGGATGTGGTGGAATGGGAGCTTCGTGCCCTAGATGTGCATCCCACAAATCTCCATCAACTGCAAGATGCTATCCTATCAATATGGGCCAACATTTCTAAAGAATGCTTTCAGCACCTTGTTGAATCAATGCCACGTAGAATTAAGGCAGTTCTGAAGGCGAAAGGGGGTCAAACACAGTATTAGTATGGTGTTCCTAATAATCCTTTAGGTGAGTGTGTATATATATATATATATATATATATATATATATATATATATATATACATTTAAATAAGACATAATACAGTCACAATACAGGATATATACAGGATGTGGGTTTCAGGGACTTTAGCATTGTGTACCTCTAAAGTAAAGTCTTATTAAAAAATTTTTTTCACTAGTTCTTTTAATTTGTCATTGTCCAAAGTACAGTGACCAACAGTGTGTGTACATGCTTCACAGGAGATTTGTCATAAAAATTCCCACCACAGTGTCATTTCCACCACATCTAAAATTCTGTATTGGGTTTAATAGAATTCTGTTGTAGAAATGATGATGGAAATTACATTTTCAACACGTTCGAAAAAACTCCTTTGTCTCGCTAAGGCTAATGCTCTTCAAGTGCTGTCAGAATTATCGTAAATACAAGCCTCCTACTCAGAAGCTGCACATGAATGCCCTGTTAAGTCGTAATTACGACTGAGATACTCTGAGATAATATTTGATACCTGAGTTTCTGATTTGGAAGGAGGCGTGAACATTCAATATGGTGGAGGAGAGTCCAGTTTAGATACTGAATGATGGTTTTATTCACATTCTCCATGAATGAACCTGGAATCTTCCATGTTTTCGACAACAAAGCACTTGCTTGGCTGGATGTGCTCGTAATTCCGACTTCAGAAGTAGGAAGTAGGATAGTTTGATAGCACGTGAGGGCAGCATGATTTCATAACTAACATTTTATGTATCCCAAATACACACTATTAAATTATATTTCACACTTTTTGTGTAATTTGGCAAAATTATAGCTTGATTGGAAATAATACCCAATAAAAATACTATGCTATTTTTTTCTTTTTCTTTAAACAAAATGCTTTCCGCATGTTTTTTTCTCAATAATAACTTTATTTTAATTTACACCTTTTAGTAAGCACTAAGTAAATAAATACTGCAAATGATGTACAAATTATGCTAGACATTTTCTCATTAGCTTTTTATTAAATGTCTTGTTTGAAATGTGTTCTTGTGCGACCTTACTTTAAAATAAAGGGTGTTTTATCATCTAATGCAATGACATCTATATATTTCACTGGGGCTTTAGTGCTTTTTGGGGCCACTGTATATTCTTGTGTTGTCATTGACAGGTCAGATTAACGTACTCCTCCTGAACTTCTATTAGGAACTCCATTTACATAAAACAAGAAGTTATGATGCATTTGAAATATTATTAGCATTTTGGGGATGAGATCGATTCGACTCCTTGGTACTTTATGGATATGCCAGTTGCTTGCTGGCAATGTCACAAATCAACTCTATTGTTCTGAAAGGTAAGTCATGTATATAAATATATATATGTATAACATATATATGAGAGAAAGAGAAAGAGAGACAGCACTCTGCAGCAGATCTGGCAGTCTTCCCAGGGCACCGTTACAATCAGTGAACAAACAAAATAGTGGTCAGCTAAATAACATTTCCCTTCATGAGCAGTAGGCCTTAGGAAAGAAAGAGAGAGAGAGAGAGAGAGAGAGAGAGAGAGAGAGAGAGAGAGAGAGAGAGAGTGAGACAGCCACACTGCGGTAGCAACCTGCCAACGTGAGATGCATGCAGCAGAACTGACCTGAGGTGAAGCTCAGCTATGTTGTGAGAGGTCAGGGTTGTCCTCTTCTCTGCTCACCATTAGACCAACATTACTTGCCCTCCCTGGACGATGTCTCCAGAGACATTTTTTCACCCTTCCAAACTCCTCACAATCCTTTCGATTACATTTCCCCCCTCTCTTTCTGCAAATACAAAGCTCTTCACCAGTTGTGAGAGATTAATCGTTTCTGCAAAAGCCAAAGCTACAGGGACTTGTAAAAGTAATCATCATTTTTCAAACCTGAGTGACTGTATTGTTTGACTTTTATAGGCATACTTCACTCAAAAATTTTTAAATTATGTCAGATTTGATTTACACTTTAATAACCATATTATTCCAAACCAATATGAACACAATATGAACAAAAATCATATTTAGTCAAATATATAAGCTGCACCCATATTTAAATACTAACATACAGTATACGGGCATCACTGCAGTGTGTTTATTGAGTTAATTTAGAGTCCCAGATACACACTACATTACCCTACCCATAAACCAAAGCGTAAGTTTCAAACCTTTCTCTGCACTCCCCGCCATCCACTGTGTCCAAACCACTGCGATGAAATCAACATTTATATTCATTTTCATCTATTATTTTAAATAGTATTAACAGAAATTTTAAGAGTGGAAACAGGAAATTGGATGGGAAATAGGACAAAAGGTGGTCGCTGGAACGACATTACATATTCACACCGACTTTACACCCCATGCACTGCAGTGACACCCATTGTCCAGTTTGTCATATATTCCTGTGGTTTCGCCAGACTATTGGGGTGCAAATAGCTGCACTGTGTGGCAGATGCTATTTAAACCAGGGTGCAAACAGTCACTCCTTATATGAAAAGTGAAGGGTGGATTAACAGCATAAATCATGGTCTGTTTCTTTCACTAAGCTATCGTGTGGCTTCAGAATATTTGGAATATAGTGCACGAGCCATATAGATTACTTTGCTTTATGGAGCTTGACAGCTTGACAGTGAGAAAATAATTACAGAATATTTCATTTTTAACTGAACTATCCCTTTAAACACAACACAAATCAAATTTAAGGCATTGAGAAGGAGAAAAAGTCAGAAAAATGCATGTGTGTTTATCATCATTATTCAGGGAAAACACTGAACTTGGCATCTGAGGATTTCAAGAAACTTACTTTATCCTTCCTTTGAAAACAAATGCCAAAACATGGAGAGGCTTTGGAGAGCGAAACCGTCTCTGGTTTACGGGTATGTTCCCACTCAGTGAAGAATATAGCTGGAGAGAAGGTCACAAGTAGACCTTGACAAAAACACAGACAAACTGGAGTGTGTGTACGGGGTTGTCTTGGAACGAAAAACACCCTCACACCTAAATCATCAACATGAAGTTCAAATTCAAAGTGACTGGGTTGGAAGATCTTTAGGGCTTTGTATTCTAAGTTAATGACACTTCTGTGCTTTTCAAAGAAGCTCTCATGTCATTCAGGGCTACCGATGCAGACGCTGTCATCTTTGGTCTGTTTTTGAAATTTGATGTGAATTTTGCTTCAGTGAATGACTTTATCCTCTAAAAATATATCAACACATTATTTGTGCAAAGATGCAGAGTTTTGCCTCTTCTGAAGACATGGCTATTAAAGAGGTTTAATAATGAAGAATACAATTTCCCCTAATCTTTCAAAATAAACATTCCTTTTACTCTGTATGTCTACAGTAACTTAATTCAAAGCTCACTCTCCTGTCCACCCAGTCACATAACATTTGATAAAAGTATTTTGTATTTCACACACAGTATTTCAGTATTTGTATCTCTCACACACACACGCATGCACGCACGCGCACACTCACACACAAAATACCTGTGTAATATATATATATAGGGGTAATATATATACATTTTCCCTAGAGGCCACTCTTTATGGATGTAGTGTTTGATTTTCTGATTTCCTCTGTTTCCTGTGTATGTGGATTTCCAGTTCTTCTATTGTTTGTTTTGCACATCTTCAATTAAAGCTGCATTTAGATCCTGAGCTTATGCCTCATCCCTATCAGACAAGAAGAACTGACCTAAAAAATGTATCTAGCGGTGTTAGAACTTTTGTATCTTCATCAGGACACGTACACCATCGAGGAGTACACAGAACTTTTCTGTGCCCTGGTGAGTTGCGTTAACTGTGGGGAAAGAAGCTCTCTTTGGTGGACTTTACAGACTATGCACATTTTACTCCTACACATTGGGGTATGGCAGTAACCCCACTGCAACACCCAGCACTCTCTCACTGGATATGAATGGGCTCGAGGAGGATGAAGAAAAAACCCTAGCTCTGGTGGTCCTGTTGGTTTCAACCTCAGTGGTCTTAGCTCTGGTGGTCCAGGTGGTCTCAACCTTGGTGGTCATAGCTCTTGTGGTCCCCACCTGAGTGGTCCTCATGACCATGCCAGTTACTCTTATCACTCTTCCAGCATCCACGACTGCCATGGAACATGAGCCAGCATGTGTGTGTCCGTCCGTGTGTGTGTGTGTGTGTGTGTGTGTGTCCTTTATGGATGTAGTGTTTGATTTCCTGCATTTCCAGCTATCCAGTTCTTCTAGTGTTTGTTTTGCATATCTTCAATTAAAGCTGCATTTAGATCCTGAAGTTAAGCGTAATCCCCATCAGACATTACAACCAGCTTCCAAAACTTAATTGTGGCTGAAAAATAAATCTGTAATGAATTGTGTTGAAGAGAAAATTGCACAACTGTAAGAATCAAAATCTTAAGGGAGTTGGTTGGTTCGTAATAAAAAAAGAAATAATGTTTTTTTTTCCGGTAATTATTGAGCCAATATGAATAAAGAATCATGTCTGACTGTATACAAACTAACACAAGCAGACAGTAAGTAGATTGCTGATTATGCGTAATAGATTTGCATATCATTACAGGAACATTTACTGAACCAACAATTAATATTTTAATATATACAGGCAGATAAGTCTGATCTTTAAACCAAGCAGGCTCACAGTATTAAAACCGTAATGACGTATAAAATCAACTTATATAACGTATAACGCTATGGACAAATTATGATTGCAAGTAAAGGCGCAGTACAGTATCGCCTTTCCAAGTGTATTCTCCTAACATTCCACTACATGCATATTATATCATAATTGGGGAAGAACCACAATTAACCTATTTTTCTATTTATAGGCGGACGCAATTAAGAACGAGGAAGAAATCCGAACTAAACTTTCTTTAAAGTGTGCGTTTGTTTCCGCTGTCACGTGGCCCGCATCTTTTGTGCCTGTGTAATCTGAGACGGCCTCTGTTATGGGTATTATTATAGTCATTATAATCGATTATTACATTTTGTAATCAACGCATCAAAGCTTCAGCAAAATACAGATGCAGTTTTACTACATACACTACATACTATTATTAAGCCTAAAAAAGGTCATTTCATTTGTGTGTAAAAGCTTTAATTTTGGTTGGCATTTGCAATGCCACTGTTCCGTCAGAGGAGGCACCTCAGCATAAGGGCAGGGACTCAAGAGCAGCCCCCTTTGCCCATGCCTTGAAGCAAGGAAATCTGAGTTTAGTGAACTAGGAATGGTTCAGAATCTTAAATATTTCTCCATTTTTTATCAAATCTTTTCTGTAATTTAAAAAAAAAAATCATAAAAGTTTTTTTTGCCCAAGTTTAAATGAAAAAAGTCATGTCTACTCAAAGCTGTGAGTGATGTGGCTTAGAAGAACAAACCCATTGCTGGCATAGACGCCCAGTCACCCCATAAATTCCCAATGTTACATTAACCTTTGACATCTTCATTTGGTGACAGGCCTCCATCAGACAAGCAGACCTTACAAGACTGGGCTCAATAGAGAACCAAGTTCAATTCATCTCAAATCGAAGTCCATAAAGAACACACAATAATATGTCCAAATTGCAGACCCTTTATGGCTGAGCTTGACTTAGCGGGTAGCATGCTAATGTGTGTGCACCCCTTTGGCTGCTACCTGGCTCCCGGCAGGCAATCTGGGGATGCTGGCGGGGGCAAAGACAGACGCTCCAGGGGAAGCAGCTGTCGTTTGGGAGGGGGTGGCTATCCAACAGCTTTGGAGTTAATCTGCGAGTGTGTGCTGACAAGCTTTACTGTGATTGTAGTGCAACAAAGAGTGCCATGATCTCCCATAGAGACAGTTAAGTGAGCAGACCTCTGATATCTCTGTAGCCTGACACGTCACGTTAACAATGTTAAAACGAAGCAATGAGGCCGTGCATTACAATGATTTGACCTAAGGGGTAAAGGGTGAAAATTGGCATCTTTTACATCTCCTATGTTTTCAATCACATATGTCACTCTTTTAAATGATTGGCTGTTTGTTGTGAAGCCCCACCCATTTGAGAGCTGGACTAATCATCATATAAGCCAGGCTGCCAGGTGGGACAAACATACAAAGTCAAATGTCCAATAGGCATTCAGATGCAGTTCACTGTGTTTTGTTGACATATTCATTTGGGAAAAAAGCAGATTGCGTTACTTGAACTACTTAAGCTCGACACAGGACATACAATGAGTAGAACATTAATTCTGCTTCATCATAGCTCTTCCATTAATTATAACAAACAAACCAAAGTTATACACACACTATTTGTACATATATTAAACTGACTGCTGACTTTCAGAATTTTATGGGAAGCCGTGCTTCTAGTGTTTTAAAGAAATCCACAATCATTGTGATATATTCATTACCTTGATTTAAAAGTATACCATGGATCATACCACCCACTTCTATAGAGAAAGGAGTATGTGGTAAATCTGTTTGAAATGCATAAACAACAACAACAAAAAAACTATTACAATTCAATTTCGTGTCATGGAAAATTGTACATTTCACCTTCAAATAAATGAGATTAACCATTTATGGTTGCACGAAACCAGCTATAACTACCCCCAACATTATTAAAACTACTGTAGGCTACTTATCTGCAGCAAATATTAAGGAGAATATTCATACATTTCAAAGTATCTGCATAATAAGAATTCTCTTTAATCAGATCACATTAAAAATCCTAAAAGTTTTAACTTGCTTTTAGCAATGCAACCCCTTTCAAAGACCTTGGGCAACAGAAGCTGGTTTGGAATCTAAGCTATAATTATGTGTAGCACAAAACCTCATTAGTTTGAAATATTAGTACCGAGCTGGAACTGGCCTCGAGTCAGCCCTTCCCCGTCAAGAGGGAGCAAGCTCAGTTTGGCAGCCAGTCATTTGTTGATTTTGAAGCATATCAGTGAAACAGGTGTGGCATGCTGTGGGAACCTCACTCGCCGGCGTGGTCGCCTGCGGAGTGGATCAGCCGCACTCTTGAACTCCGTTCTGAACGATGGATCCCAGGATGCGCCCAAGCTGGCTGGCAAGCCGTCCACTCCAGCTGATAAACACATTTAATCACCTGCCTCTCACGGAGGAGCATGCAGGGGTTGGCGCAATAACCAACAAGAAAATGGATAAAACAGCATTATTATAATTTGTTGGTACAAATACGCATGTGAAATTTGCCATCTTGCTCCTCCTAAGGGGTATAGCCATCACATTACAAACCCTCCTATATTCTACTGCCATGAATGTTTAGGTATAGATGTTTTTATATGTCAGCGTGAACTCTGTGTAAATTAGATGATGCCTGCGGTGCTTTGGAGATGCTTTTTTTTTGTCATTCAGTTCCAAATGTTGCTAGCTTGTTTTCAAGTTAAGCCTGGAAGGCAGCCTGTTTTATTTCAGATTAAAGGGTCAGTTCACCCAAAAATTACAAATCTGTCTTCGTTTGCTTTCCTCGTGTTGTTTCAAAGCATGAGGAAGAGGGAAGTAGAACTACAGTATTTATCTTCGCCTGTTGCTGGGTTACAAGCATGTTAGAGGTACAAAATAGACATTGTTTGCACAGTAGCTCCTTTAAGGAAGTTTATTCAGTTTATTCAATGTCTATTAGCTTTAAAGCCACCTGTATGCATATTGCATTCTTAAAAGTTGACATGTATGCAATTAAAATGTACAGTCTTTCTCTTTTGGGGAAACAGGACTAGAATATTGATGACTCATCCTGCACAGATTTTTGTGCAGTCTAATGCTCTCTAGAATGAGAATGTCCCTTCTTAATTATACCACCTGCAACTGACCCGAAAGCAGCAAAACACGGTTTGCAGCTGTGATTAAACTAAAGCCTATAAGTTATTTAAAAATAAATACAAAATCGATTCCAATAGTAGCCCTGTACACAATAGTACAGCGTTGTTTTAGACATATCTAATGCCAGCACACATCTGTATAAAATGTGCTTCTGGCTGTATATGTCACAATACACATTTTTTGTTTTGCATTTGGTATACTGCAAGAGTTTTTGTCTCCAATAAAATTAACAGCAGTGTCAGCCAAGGAACAAAGAAGAAGAAAAAAAAAAAAAAACAGGTAGACGGAATATATTCAAATTCTTCTATCTGCAAAGGAAGAGAGACTATTTTGGAGGCCTTTTGACTAAACAATGTGATGTGGCTAATTTTCTCCAACAGGATATAAAGAGCTTTAGTGTTGTTTCATTCCTTCCATCCCCACAAAACGAATAACTTGGAAAGCTATTCTTCAAAGCAAAGACATCTGAACGATTCAGATTTAACTTTTTCACTTTGAAAAAAGTGTCTAGCTGACTTTGCTTCCCAGACATCTTGTCAATTTTGTGTATTTTACTGCAAGAGAAAAAAAAATACTTTGTGATAATACATGTTTATTTTGTTTTCTTGGAACAATTCTGCACTCGCTGATTTTGTGGAACTCTGCATGTTTTTGTGTGCATTAGTGTTGGAAGTGTTAGTGTTATTTTAATGTGAAATTTCTTTTATGCATTATTAAAAATCAAGCAAACAAACAACAACAACAAAATCTCGGCCAATGTCTGAGTAAGCAAAATCAAGCTAAAAATGTGTTTTGTCAGGAAGTAAAGAGCTTCCAAGAATATAGAAGCTACAATTTTGCTCATTTTAACATGTGCACAAAACACATCCACCAACAGTGACTCTAATTCCACCAACAGTGACTCTAATTGTACACTTATGTAACATGCTGCTGCAATGTTGTTCTCCATGTTGCTTTTCTTTGCGTGCAGAACAACTAGGTCACTGGCAAAGATATTTCTCTGGACCTGTACATGTTTGATTGCCTTTGGATATTTTACTGGCTTCTTGTTAGACTGTTATTAAAAGCATACATTGTTATTGGGGATCGCAGAGGTGTTCTTACCATTAATAAAAACTTAATTTAAAAAATGTAGAATGTAAGCAGTTGTTATGTGAAATAAAAATAATCATATTTTGAAAAACTGAAAATAAATTTTCATGACTCCCATCCATCGTCAACCGCTTATCCCGTGTACAGGGTCACAGGAGCCTATCCCAGCTAACATTGGGCGAAAGGCGGGGTACACCCTGGACAGGTCGCCAGTCCATTGCAGGGCCACACAACCACTCACACTACATCCACACCTAGGGCAATTTTTGGAGATATCAATTAACCTAGCCTGCATGTTTTTGGATGGTGGGAGGAAGCCAGAGCACCTGGAGAGAACCCACGCAGACACACGGAGAACATGCAAACTCCACACAGAAAGGCCAGGGCTTTTTTTAAGTCTTCCTGTAACTTCTTATAAAAACATTATCTTTAAATCTGAAACTAGCATTTTTGCATAAACATTTTCTTGTTTATTTAGCATGTTAGCACATTCACTTCCACATTGTAGGTCTATCCTTAAATATTTGGACTCTTTCGCAATAATTTCTCTATATTGAGCAAGGGCTAAATATTTGCTTAACAGAAGTATATTTATATTTTTGAGCAAGCCTCAAAGCTGCTAACACTCACAGAAAAACATAATTCTAATTTAACAAATTTCCGCAGACCATCCTGTATTTTAGGGTAGATGATTAATGCATAATTTTTTTTCTAATGCTTTCTCTCCTTTTTCCTCCCTCCAGCTCTTACTGTACAAGTGATAATGTAATGAGCAAGAAAAGGGAAGGCGTGTGCTAATGGCACTCTAATTAGCTTATATGCTGAGTGCTTAATATCAGTGTGCAGTGATTTGGGTCGGACGCCCTAGAATCCTCCATCAGCAGAGTATTCTTGTAAAAACAACTGTGTGCATTTTTAAACAGAAGAGACTACAGCTCCTCAAACGCTGTCAGTTTTGCACAGGATGCGGTGGAAACCATCTGTTGGCACTGAGCCAAGAGCCCACTCCTCCTAAACATTGATTGGTGTTCTATAGTTAACTGAATTGTACTGTATAATTTCCACCTTGGTTTATGTGATCAAAGCAAAGATAAACATAAAAAAGTGGCACTGTGTTGGTACAATCGCTTTTTTTAAAAAGGAGAATTGCTTTTTTAAATTGAGACTAGAGATTTTCAGTAGAATCCTCCATCAGACATTTTTGCATCAATTCAAATGTGAAAAATGTTCCCTCTAGCACTGGTGAAAGCGCATTGTGCAACAGGTTCTGGCCCCGTTGGAACCATTAAATAATTGCGTTCTCATAAACAATGGTAAATGTGATTCAGAGGTTGCATTTTCACTCCATTAATGGTTGGGTTTAGTGTTGAGGTTTGGGTTTGAGGGTGGGGGGCGTTAATAAAATATGCATTCCTGTTGACTGTATTACATCATCATTTACATCTGAAAATACAGTTCACTATGTGAATATTTCACCTGGAAACCATTGTGCTCACACATGCGTGTTCAGCAACACTTCCAGCTTCGGCCACTGGGGGCAGTGATTCGAACGTCAGTAAGCACAGACCGATTTCAGCAGCAACATTTTCAAACTACTGTTGCCGAATTAACAGTGCAGTCAAACTATTTTTAACAGCATTTTGCTAATTCTTTTATAATTTCTACTTAAACATACATTTTTTATGACCTCATATTAATTGAGAGACTACATGGAATATATTTTTAACCCTCATTTAGTGCTAACACATTTTGTGTTCCCGGTCAAAAATGACCGGCCCACTTTGATTGTTTATAAATCTCTCCTAGTGCACGTTATAATAAGATTTTGCAATAGATATTTTTTTAATCAACTTCTGTTTTAGTAATTATGGTTTTGTACTCCCTTTTTTTTTAACATATTTTAAAAATTGTTTTATTTAATTTTAACTGAGCTCATACCGGGCCAGTGGGGGGAAATCCTTGCGGAAAACAAAAGCAAAAAATAACAAAATAGGTGTCACTTTAAAGCTTAGAATCTGGACTTTACAATGCATATAGCGGATCCTACCAATTATTAAAAAAAAAAAGTTAATTTGCTGACAAATAAGAACTGTTTCGTTCTGATCATTTTCTAATTTGTTGTCACAACAATTATATTAAGAGTTGGTAAAACCGGGAAAAAGATGAGATAGCCATGTGTTATATGTTGTTGGAAAGGTATCAATTAGTAGACTGCAATGAGCAAATTTGTTTCACTCAGAGGCCAAAATGCCGTGAGTAATAGTGTATAAAATTCCATCTGACACACATAAATGTAATAAACAGGAGAGTCATTTTGTCATGTTTTTCCTTATTATTTCCTGAAACATATATTGTATACACTGGCGGCCAAAAGTGTGGAATAATGTACAGATTTTGCTCTTATGGAAAGAAATTGCTACTTTTAGTCACCAAAGTGGCATTCAACTGTGTATAGTCAGGACATTAATAATGTGAAAAATTCACTGACTACCACTCATGGAGTCACGAGTCCAGGGCCAGTCATATTTGACCGGAAACAAAAGTGTAACAAATTGTAATCAAACCCCAAAAAATTTAAAGAAAATGTACCAATTCTCTGTGCATTTTCAGATAACATATGTGAACAAAGTCAAGGAATTAAGTACAAAAAAATAAATAAATACAAATTCATAAGAATTTTTTTTTGACCAGAACACAACATAAGTGTTAAATAAGTACATTTAAACAACCATTTAAAAAAAAAAAACCAAACAAACAAAAAAAAAACAATTTGAAAGGAATTAGTAACAGCATAAATATGCTTAAAATGGTGTAATAACCTGTTGACCAAATGTTGACCAGTCAAAGGAACAAAGATACATATATAACTAATATAACTAATGTTAACAAATTGAACCTTATTATAATGTGTTACCGTTTATTTTGTAATGACTTTCTTTGCCTCTGAAATAACTGTTTTATTGCTGCTGACCTCACCAAGACCGGATGGGCAGGGAAAAAAAAAAAACAATTTAAACCAATAATATTGTAGTCCACTTTTCATGACCCAATCAAATCCTGATGTATAAAATCAGCACTCAGCCTACATTATTTGCCTCTGAATGTTCTTTTCATGCAGTAATATGTTGTCTTAAAGTGTATGTTTTGTTTAAAACAAATACAATGAAGAAAAAAGTCTAAATTCTATCATAAAAACCAGAAAAACCCTTCTGGCGCTCCATTTAACCATTATTCAAAAGTCATGCACCCAAACCAGCAGGTTATTATTCATCTGTAACTCCACACATCCACATGAGTAATAGAGCGGTACCTCTGTTTGTGATGTAATAGCATGTTGTACAGTGCTGAGTCAATGTAAAGGATGGACCTGAAGAGGATTAGTTTGGCTCAGCCAGCGCACTGTACATTAACAGATAGACCGGAGCTCTCTGAGGGGACCAAAAGCTGCTGTGCTGACTACTTGGCCTTGTCTAAATGATCTAATTCACTAAGATGTCTATTGATTACACTTGTGTGGCAGCAGAAATACCTATTCCACTGATGCAAACCTTCTGCATCCAGCTGTGTTGCTCCAAAGATGCCAAACGTGTGTATGTGTGTATGTGTGTGAATGTTTGGTACGGAGTGATGGATATAAAGAGTGCTGGGTAGTTACAGATTAAATGTAATCTGGAATACATTATCAAATTATGGATTACATGATTACATATTAATCAGAGAGCTGCAGTAAATTGTCTACAATTTCTAATGTAATGAGTTTCTTTGCCTCTGAAATTACCTTTTCATTGCATTTGGAATTGCATACACAGACCTGATACAAGACATCAGCCAGGTGGCTATAATTATGTTCACAGGACACGTATAAGTGCCTGAACGGTGCCCTGCGCCCTTGAATCGCTCATGGTCAGACGCCGAAACGAAGCGTTCTCTCGTCCGCTCTAATAGACCTTATTCACACTAGCACCACACTAGCATCATCTTTGATAGAGTTGCACTCTCTTCAGTGGGCTGTGTGGCAGTTTAAAGTGTTCTGGATCATTCCGTGGACAAACATTGATAAAACATCTGTCCAAGAACATTTAGTATACAAAGAACTCCAGACAACATGAGTTGTGGACAATCAGATGTGATCTAGGAGCTTTATACAGCTTTACACCGTTCGTGCCATTGAAGAGATGGTAAGTGTATCCATCACAGCCTAGATGTTAGTCCCATTAAAAAACAAAGATGGCGCTGTTGTGAATAAGGTCTAAAGAACTGTCTCCAAGGCCTTGTTCAGACTGTCACTAAAAATACGATTTTACGCATATCCAGATTGTATCCAGATGAGTTTTTGATAGTCTGGACAGCAAAAAAACCACATGAAATCATATTTTTCCGAATCTGATACAAACCACATCAGGAGGTGGTTTCAAATGCGACTGAAATCTGAAAAAGAAACACAAGAAAAACTCAGTGACGGAGGAGACTAGTAAATATTGTTATGTTCTGTGCTGCAGTCACCGATTTTTTACGTCATCGTTGTGTGTCGCGTTAAGAGTGTGTTGTGTGTTAGCGTAAAAGACCATTTGAAACCCGAATTGAGCAGCAAGCGTCCGGACTGAGACTCATCTGAAAAAATTTAGATTTCAATCGCATTTGAAACTACCTCCCAATGTGGTTTGAAGAGTTCTGCACCACGACTGGACAGGGTGCTTATTTGGAGAGCGAGATGATGCAGCTCAATTTTTCCCACATCTGTTTTGAAAACATTGTCACGTGGGTACGTCTATGTCGTTACCAAAGCAACCCATGCAGATAGGTTATGTGTGTGATTTGCGGTGAACGCACAAATCTGATTTAATCACTTGCGATTAATTGTGCGGACAGTCTGAATGAAAAGATCTGATTTGCCTGCAGTCTGAACGTAGCCCAAGTGTTTCTATGTGTCTTTAGAGTGTGGGGCTTCAGCAAGAGGATGCATGGTTTGTTTATGGCAAAGTGTGGTGGAATTTAGATTGGCTTACATTCCATAATTGATGATTCATGATTTCTGCGTGAAAATGTTCTTATGGGGGCTTTAAGTACAAAATCACGCGTACCAATGTGTTTTATCCAGATGTGAAATGAAAAAGCTACAAACAATACATCTATTACTTTATTCTGAATGGTTTCTGGGCTTGAGCCCTTGCAAATATTTTGCCCTAACGATGACACTGGTTTTCTGTATGACTGGAGTTTGGATGGGAGCGGTTGAAAAATAAGAGGTATTGGTTATGAATGATTATGAAGACAAACTTTTATTCTTTAGAATTACATGCACAGATGAGCTTGCACAATAATAGCAACAAAATTAAATAAAAAAAAGCAGAGATTAGGAGTTGGGAGGGCCACAAAACCTCAGTCTGACAATTTTGTCTTTATTAGTTCTTGCTGCTCCCCAAACACCCTGCAGGACCTGCAGACACGGGATGCTTATTTGAGACCAAGAGGTTGTCGGCAGGAGGATTTTAAGCTTTATCTTGAGTCGAGGCCTGGCACAAACATGCTCCTGGAGTGTTTGCCCCAGAAGATAAGAGAAACAGAGTGGGGTTGCTCCAACACTTGCTTGAACAAGGTAACCAAGTTTCTGCATTGGACTTGAGAGCCATTTTTTGCACAATCAAATAACAGGTGCCAAATATCTATGCAAATACATGCATTCCTTATACTAAAGAGATCACCCTAAAATTATAATTCTGTCACATTCTGGCCACTCTAAATGAGTGGATGTTAACAAACTGACTTCTTGGCTATTGAAATGCAAATTTTATTTGTCAAATAAATTTAAACAGCTGCATACATTGTGGCATTGCAGGGAAAAGTGGTACTTGGGAGAAAAATAAAATGCAAACAATCAAATAAAAAAGCCTACAACAAAAGCTCAAATCCTTTCATTCACCAAATGCTTTTTTTCACTTCAATCATTTCTCCCTCTTTGCTACTTTTCTAATACATTCAAAAGAAGTTGCTTCTTTTTATCCTGAGAGTCTCTTTTCTCTCTTTTTCTCTCTTCTTAGCTCTCATATTCCCTCCCTGACAGCTGAGTATGATGTAGAGGAGCCGTAACCTAACCTGACATTTCTCTCTGCACATCCCATCAACACAGATGCCCAATCTAATGATCAGGAAGCTCTTTCAGAGCTGCAGAATAAGGCCATGATGTGAGCAGGCATCTTACTAACTGAGAATCATCATCTGCCTCTTTAGGCTTAGAGTTTCTGAAATGTCAGACAGGCTTTGATTGCCAGAGAAATACCAAGAGCAGATGACTAAACAGGGTATTGGAGATCTTAACTTTGAGATTTTTACTTCTCAGCCTGTGCTCTGTCACACCAGTTTTGGGGAAGCTCATTTAAAGTCAAAGCTATCTTTTTTCTTTTTTTTTTTTTTTTAAAGTACACGTATTTACTAATGGAGATATTAAGGAAGGAATATGTCATTGTATAACACTCAGAATACTGTATATTATTTACGTTAACAGGACACGTTCATTAAAGTGCATTAAACACTGTATATATAATATAATATTATTTTCATTATTATGTATTATTTATATTGAATTATATTTAAAGGAATAGTTCACCTAAAATGAAAATTAGCTTATCATTTACTCACTCTCATGCCATCCCAGATGTGTATGATTTTCTTTCATCTGCTGAACACAAGTGAATATCTCAGCTCTTTAGGTCCATACAATGTATGTGAATGGGTGCCAAAATTATTAAGCACCACAATCCACATAAGGGCAACATTAAAGTAATACAGATGATTCTGGTGGTTAAATCTGTATCTTCAGAAGCAATATGATAGGTGTGGGTGAGAAAAAGATCAATATTTCAATCAAATAGATCAATAAGTTATGATAAAAAATAAATGTTGATTTGTTTCTCACCCACACCTATCCTATCATGTCTGAACACATCTATTTAACCACTGGAGTTGTATGGATTAATTTTATGCTCTCTTTATGTGGATTTTGGAGTTTAACATTTTTGGCACCCATTCACTTGCATTGTACGGAGGGTGTCATGCAGACTATAAAGGGTGGCAACACCAAAGCAAGTGCCCATTCATAGTTCTTATGGATTGAGGTACCAAGCTTCATTGCAACAAGTACTAGTTCATTAATCGGAGTCACTATCAAATTATAAATATCCATGAATTTGCGCTACAACTGCATTTCCACAGGAACCAAACATAGTAACCATTTTGCTACTGATTTGCCAACATAAAAAAAAAAAAAAAAAAAAAAAAAATCGCCATAAAATGGCAATCTGGAATAAACTTCACCACATTATGCAGGCTAGGGCTGTCAAATTAAAATTGGAATATTCTTTGAATTTAAGATGATTTGCTAAAATTGCACATTCAAATTTTGGATGTGTGCTAAGTAATGGCGATGACTTCAAACCGACAGCATTCTTGCACTAAAAAAGGCTAGATAAAGCGCAAAAAAATACAGTTTAACACAAACCATGTGTCTCGAGATGCATTTTAAAATTCTTTTTAACTTAACACGGCATCTAAAAACAGTGCTCCTGCACGAGACGCTGAATAAACTAAAACAAAGCACATCAAAGACATTTGTCTAACACGTTTACATATAAAAACAAGTGATAAACTGCATGCTTGCCAAAGCGTTCGTTGTGAATAGCGCCTTACAGTAGGTGGAGGTCTTTGGCCATTGCGTCTTGCTCGCTTATCAGCTTTTCTAAGATTAAGTATTGGGTTTGTCTGTAAAGGATTTCAAGTTGGAAATGTGTGTCTCGAGATCCCCATGTTCTGTTCCTTTCTGTTGTGTTCCGACTGTTTGAACAGCCCCTGACCAGGGATCACCAGCCGCATTACCACGAGTTCAGCCAAATATCACTGCTATCTGGGTTTAATCCTACCATACAAACAGCTGTAATATAATCACTGTTATTATGATGTTTGAATCTGTGGTTGTATATACTGTGGCACTAGTGCGTGTAACACACCATGTTAACACATAACTGCATATTGAAGCATTTCCCAAGCATATTTCCCAAGTTTAACTTTTTTACTTTTGAAATCATGGGTCTGTCCATTCAGATTGTTTCTTCGGAGCCGAGTGGTTGTGTGATCAGCTGCATTCACTTACTGTTTCACTCATCTCTACAGAGTTTATGTTGTTGGATCTACGGCGCATACCAGCGGCTTTCTCCTTCTCTGCATGGCAGTGCAGCATACTTTTTATGGACGCTTTACATGGACGCTTCAACAGCGCTTCTAAAAGAGAGATATTTTCTAAAAAAAATGTTGTCGCTCCTTCCCACGGGATTGAGGATGGTCACCAACGAGCATGTGCAGTCAGTGCTGAAATGCCTCACCTTGTTCAAGCCAGGCACAGCAGTTCCTCTAAAACAATTCGAGAGGCTCCTGGGGCATATGGCATCCTCCGCGGCGGTCGCGCCACTGGGGTTGATGCATGTGAGACCGCTTCAGCACTGGCCTGGTCACCGTGTTTGTAGCAACTCCTCCCTCTCAGCAGGTAGGATCTACCACGCACCATACCCACATGTGGCCTGAAAACCCATGTGACGTATTCGCCACTCTTTATCTCCCCCCAGCCTGGGCAGGTGGTGGTCTCCATGGGGTCTTTTTCCCCTGAAAGAATAGGAGTTGGAAAAGAACGCCTTCCCCGATGTGTGTGATAGCATTAAGATGGCCCCAGCCGCTTTGATTCTATGCAAGGAACATACAGAGAGAAAAGACGCGGCTGGCGTGGCCTGCTCCCATGCTTGGCACGTCGCTTTGTTCCCCCCTTCGGGGTGCCAGGAACCTAAAAAGTTTTTGACGATTTTATGTGGCGTTGGGGAAGAGTACGTATGGTTTGACGCAGCCTGACGATTTGGCACGCAACTGCCTGCCCACACTTGCATCAGCAGTACACGTAAATGGTTCAGCACATGCCGTGATTGAATAGGGACCCCTAGTGTCGCTTCTTCGGCACAATGTTGAAGTGAGCAACAGATGGGGAACATCTAGGTTACTGTTTTAACCTTCGTTCCCTGATGGAGGGAACGAGATGTTGTGTCCTCCCGGCCATGATGCTGAACTGAGCCACTGTTATGGCTGAACCTCATTCTCCTCAGTGCAAAACCTGAATGGACAGATGCATGATTTCCTCCCTTTATACCCGTATGTTCGGGGGAGGGACATGCAAATTCTGTCTGCCAATTTCTCATTGGCCTTTTCTCAAGTTCAGAGATGCGCAAGGCTCTCAAGAGAGACCCTTAGTGTCGCTTCTTCGACACAAAGTCTCGGTCCATCCACCAGGGAACTGTGGTTACAACAGTAACCTAGACGATTTTGTTAGTCAGTAGATGAACACAAATATCATGACTGATTTATCTAGTGGTTAATTTTTACATCTAGTTTGTAGAGGTTCAGGTTTCTTATTCACACAAATATAACTTTTTATTGTTATAAACCAAGATTGCATCTGTATGTCAGTGGATGGGTGTTAAAAAATAAAAGGCAATAAAAGATGCAAGGACACGAGAGTAGTGGAAACACAGACACTTTTATTGACCATTCTGTATTTGAAAAAATAGCAAACTCCGAAGTTCAGACAGCGACAAACACAAACTCTCTGCTCCAGCAGCGGGAATCTGCATGGGAGCACTGGTGACCAAGATGGCACAGCTCACGAACACCCGTCTCCCATCGCACAACCCAGCCATGAAACACTTGTTTATAAAACACAAGTTTATGTAAGAAGGAAACACACAGCGTGCCTGTGCTCCCTATTAACATTCAGCTCACCTGGTTACCTCACACCTGAGAGTGATTAAGAGAGAGGGAGATAAATACAAAAAAAAAAAAAAAAAACGCTCTACATATACACAAACAATATGGCCAATCTCTTACCTCTTTTTTCTAAATGTATTTGTCTATATTGTCATATTGTTGTTGTGGTTGAGGAAATATACTCAAAAAACCTAAGCCTGCAAGTACCCAAACACTGCACATGTGCTGCAGCAGCAAGTACGCGATTGGCTGCTGATGTATCCCATCACGCCATTGGCCGCTTCTTTAACCTATCATGCAATTGACCACTGATATTCTTTCACGTGACTGGCTGCCACTGTAATTATTAACACAATCAGTCTGTGTAGTCATTTGTGCATCTGGTGTGAGTTGAGGCAGTTCGACATGAATAAACCCCTTCACAATGGCAACATCTTACATTAATATACATTAATATTGACTTATACTGGGGTGACAGATGGGGTGACAATGCCTTTCTTAGGATGGCATGGCCTCTGTTTGCCACCCCAGTAGATTCTCCCTTGTATGGACCTACAGAAATGAAATATTCTTTTAAAAATCTTCATTTGTGCTCAGCAGAAGAAAGAAAGTCATACACATCTGGGAAGCCAGGAGAGTGAGTAAAACATGAGAGAATTTTAATTTTAGGTTGAAAAATCCCTTTAATATAATTAAATTTTGGGGGCCTTTTTCAACAAATATTGATATATGCGTATATGCATTATTCATTATAGCAATTAATTAATTATGCGATTAATTAATGAATCGGCATGACATACAATTAATTCAATTACATTTTTTATTGTTTGACAGTCAAAATATAGAGTATAAATACATACATACACACATACAGGACACACACCTACATTTCACTAAATACAATTACACTATAATATAAAAATATGTATATCTAAAAATAAAAAAAGCAAAAACAGCAGTAAATATATATTTCACTTCAAAAATAATAGTAGAATTAACGTACAAAAAAGACTTAAATACTCCTGCCCAGGGACTTTTGAGTGACAGCTGTCAGATAAACAAATTAGTTTGAACGAATCAATTTGCTAAAATTAATCGAACTTCACAACAATAATAATAATTTAAAACATGTTACATGTTACAACAAAAACTACGTGGTAAACTGATTATCAATTCAGTCTCTGACTTTGGCTTTTCAAAATGGATGAATATCCTCCTTGGTAATAAGTTCTTAGTGTCAACACATTACAGTAGACTATGTCATTTCAAATGATGAGAAACATACGTCCACAACTGTCAAAAAACAAATCACACCTGATTCTACTCCAAGCGGCATTGCACTGTTTATTTCACACATGTGTATTACTGCAATAAACACAGATGAATAGAGCAATCCTTACAGACTCTCCTACCAACGTTCATTGGTGTAATAGTACAAAGTCCCAGGCATGATCAAATTGGACCACAGATTTCTCTTGACATCAATGATCCGAAGGGGCATGTTTGGTTTAAGTGATAGCTCTAACAGACTGGGGTGGAAATCAGTAGACAAGTCTCGCTGCGATGTAATTTCCAGGCCCCTGAGTCCAACAAGCCTCCTTGGCCATGAAAATCCATGGCAAAGTGACAATGCTGGAGGCCACAAGCTTGTACAGTACACCTACATGCTTGCTTTTTATATTTGCATTCTGTGCAAGATTAGAAGTTCGGGGACGTGTAGAAGGGAGCGAAGAAGGGTTATGTGTCTCATCTAGCCACCCTTCCTTCTCACCTACCATTGTGTCGACACTGATTACGCAAACCGCCCCCGCTGTTGGTGACATTACTAATTTAATTACAGAACCTCAGGTGAACTATGCTCACTCAGGGTAATCTTTTCAAGTTTCCTGAAATCTTAATGCTAACAATGTCTGTAATCATGAAATATACTAACTAGCAGATAAGTGTAGCATTGCATGCTAATACAATCCTATCCTTTCAGTCATTTTTGAACACCTTCTCCTGTGATGCAACCGGGGTTCAGAACCCATGTTGAAACCAGGAAGTAATCACGTTCGCATACTCAATGAAAAGCATGATTCAAAGGATGCATTTGTCCTTTTAACATTGCATTTTTATTCCACAGATGGTTAGGTTTAGTTTCTGGGTTTGGTTTGGGAGGTAGTGTTATGCATTCCAGTTCAAATTATTGCAGCCTGTACAGCTAAAAATTACTTGCATCACAACTTGCTTTTGGCGCCCCTGTGTGGATCTTTCATTGAGAAAATGATGGAGTGGTGGTGGCGTAGGGTCTAAAGCACATAACTGTTAATCAGAAGGTCTCTGGTTCAATCCCCACAGCCACCACCATTGTGTCCTTGAGCAAGGCACTTAACTCCAGGTTGCTCCGTGGGGATTGTCCCTGTAATAAGGGCACTGTAAGTCGCTTTGGTTAAAAGCGTCTGCCAAATGCGTAAATGTAAATGGAGCTCGCATGTGCCCACATGCCCAACAACAGTAACTGCTTTGGCCACTGGGGCCAATGTTTCACATTTTGTAAGCACAGACTGATTTCAGCTAAAGAAAAGTCAACCTACTGTTTCCGAGTTCACTGTGAGATCAGTATGATCATAAGATATCATACGATTTGACTCATCCAAGAAGGTGCAGCTGATTTTTTCCAACAGTCAATAAAATAAAATAATTTCAAATTGATACAATACAGGCATCAAATTTTAGCTAGCCTCCTATCCAACACTTTGTTTTAAGAAAGAA
This sequence comes from Moxostoma hubbsi, assembly GCA_032164185.1. Taxonomy (NCBI): domain Eukaryota; kingdom Metazoa; phylum Chordata; class Actinopteri; order Cypriniformes; family Catostomidae; genus Moxostoma; species Moxostoma hubbsi. The sequence continues at coordinate 5,509,099 of JAVLUX010000043.1, forward strand.
AACATCAGTGAACAAATTTGGTCACTCATTCCATATTTGCATGAACAATAAAAATGACTGATTCATGTCAGTATCCTGTAATACACTTTCCTTGTCTCATTCCAAACTCTTTTCTTTCTTGGTCTCCATGGTGAACAAACTTTTTTCGTTAAGGTTAAGGGGCTAGACTTTATGGTTAGGTTTAGGTTTGGGTAGGGGTTAAACTTAGGAAAAACCCTAATAACATTATATGTTGGTTCATTTATTTTTCTCTATGGGGTAAAAGTCAATTTTGTAGAGGGGATCTGATTTTATTCATCTGGAATTTATTCAACTGAGAAAATGGTCTCTACATAACAGGTTGTTGAAAGGGTTGACAAATACGAGGGCTTGGTAATGTAATATTTGATGAAAGATTATGATGCCAAATATTTTTTCTGTGGACTAACTTATTGTGACGAGGAGGATGGTGGGGCCGGGCCGTGAGGGCACACGCCCAGCCCTGAATTGGGCTAATTAGCCGGGAGGGGAATAAAGACGAGCCGGAGGTGCCAATTCGAGAGAGAGAGAAAGAGAGAGTGAGAGACACACATGGCCACGCTGTATGTGTGGTGTGTGTTTTTGTTTGTTTTATGTTGTTTTAAGTTCAGTTACGTCACTGAAGTTCTAATGGTTCCCGCTTCCTCCTTGCCAATCCTTTACCTGATACAGTGCCGAAACCCGGGAAGGAGGAGAGTCCTGCCATCTGCCAGGGGAGCAGCTGCGGCCGTCTGCCTGGGGACGGAGGGGTCACTGCTGGACGCCGAGAGTTGGAGGAAACGCTGCCGTCCACCAAGAAAGGGAGGAGCCATTCCGTCCACCAGGGGTCGGAGGACTCATTGCCGTCTGCCAGGGGAGGAGCGAGCTATCATCCACCAGAGGTCAGAGGAGTGGCTGAGGACCAGGCAATGTTTTGTCCGGGGACCAACAAGCCAGTTTTCTCTCTCTCCTCTGTCACTCCACCTTGCTCTTTCCCTCTCCCCTTTCCATCTCCTTGTCTCTCCCAGGGTTCCATAAATGTGGGGAAGACCTGCTGGCAGGCACAGCCGTAAGGGCAACTCCCCCCCTACAGGAAGGGATGGGAGTACATAATGCCGGGTGTTTCCGTGGCCTGAGTTGAGCGATGGAGGGGTGTGATGAGGAGGAGAGTGGGGCCGGGCGGTGAGGATGCATGACCAGCCCTGAATTGGGCTAATCAGCCAGGAGAAGGATAAAGACGAGCCGGAGGTGCCAGTTTGAGAGAGAGAGAGACACACGCGCCGACGCTGTGTGTGTGATTGTGTTTATGTTTGTTTTATGATGTTTTAAGTTCAGTTACATCATTAAAGTGCTCTAATAAAGTTTACGTTGACTGTTCTGTCAGTTCCTGCCTCCTCCATGCCGGGTTTCGGCACCAGTTTAACAGGTAAAGAATGGGCAAGGAGGAGGCGGGAACCGGCAGAACAGTCAACGTAAACTTTAATGACATAAACTCAACTTAAAACAACATAAAACGCATAGACCCACACACATACAGCAGCCACGTGTCTCTCTCTTTCTCGGACTGACGTCTCCAGATCCCGTTTATCTATCTCTCCCACTGATTAGGTGACTCAGCACTGGCCGTGCACCTTCATGGCTCGGCCATGCCCTCCTCCTACACATATACTGGTAAATATTTCACAATAACACTAGAAACATGTATCAAATGTAACAAAATCGGATGTGGAATTTTCCACATCTCTGACTTCCAAACATATAGCAGATATGATGTTTAAAGGAGCAAAATTGCAATGTTAGCATTTGTTTTGCAGGGATATCCCTACATGATACTGCATCACTGACTTGTGACCATAAAGCTATACCATTGCCTGACACTTGAAAGGAAACAAAATGATGATGCATTATCTTTGCAAATGTTCGATTGTTTTGCTGGTAGTTCATTATAAGAAGATCATTTATAATGTTTTCCACACTTATATCTACAATCTTTGTACATACACCCACATCGCTGTGAAATCTGAATTTGGACTTCCAGCTGTGGTTTTACGTTGATCTATGTTGATTTGAATGCAGCATTAGCCTAACATTGAGGTGGATTGAGTCTAGTGCCGATGATCTGAGCCGGTAACGGCAAGGTTGTATTGTATGTTCAAACCCCACAAAAGGGTTTTTCATAAACAATCAACTATAACTAATGCCTTTGAGATTTGTTCCTAACATATAAACACATCAGGGGTAATAGATTTCTTTTCCTCTGTTAAAGAGAGGTGGTAATGATTAGTTTACAATCTCTTTTATGTTGTCAGTTTATGGTAACATGAGAGGGCACTTATTCAATTCTATACTGCATTATTCACACAAATGAGAATACGTAGCCTTGGAAACTGTTGACACACACACGCATGTCCTCCTTTCACATCCAATGCCTCAAAAACCATGCCGCATCATCAGCACAACTGACAAACATAATCAAAGCTGTGTGAGCTCCGAAACAATCGTTTGGGATGACAAAAGGATAGTGCTCTAATTATGGTGAGGTTTATATAGGTGACACTGTGATAATTGCCTAATTTGTGTCAGATGAGGAATGCATCGCCATTGAACTAGTTTCTCAGGAAGCACGAGCATGCAAAAAAATATGAGCAGCCTGAGCAAGCACTCTTGAGACATGTTTTCTTCACCGAGCGATGATGGCTGTATTCGTCACAACAGAGTGCTTCCAGAAATAAAGTGGGATGCGCAGTGATGGACATGTAATTCATAAAGTGTACATGGGTTGAGAAAATGAAAGGATACTGACCATTCTTAAAGACATGGGCATAGGATAATAGACAAAAAGAGTTTAGCAATATATAAAGGGGAAAGAAGACATGCTAAAGTCTAATGTAAGCCATATGGTATGGATTAGCCCTGTGGGCAATTCAAAAGATAATAGTAGTATAAATGCATTTTTCAAAGAAAAAAAACAAAATAGCCCTTTAAAGGTAATTCGTTTTAAAGGTATGTAATTTCTGAATGCAGTGTACTATGCACTATATCCTGCCTACTATTTGATAAGACAGTATACATTAATGTATGAGTAAGCATTTTAAACAGTCTGTAGTATGCTTCAATACATTGATGTCACATTAGTTCATGTTTAACATTGAGTGCCATACAGTTATGTCAGAAACAAACGTTTTAACTTTGAAATAAAACAAATCACATATCAACTTGAAATATTGAAAACATTTAAATGCTAAAAATCCAATGTAATTTCACATTATTGAGGCATTCTGTACTGTAGTTTACAACACAAGCCACGTAACACATAAACTCTTATTGGTACACAATGTTGACCATATAGTATACACAAACGTATAGAAATAGTTTGAAAAATCAGCAGTTTTTATAAGGAAGAATTTCTTCCTTCCCTCAAAAGAAATAAGGAATCTGAATGTATCCCCCTCTGAATGGCTTCTAAATATTTCATACAGCAAAGAGAAAATATTTGCAGTGAACTGTTTCATCCTGCTAGCGTTTGAACACATTGTTTTAACCAACAAAACCAAGGCCACCGTTTGTTGGTTACCGGAGTGCTTTTGGTTAGCCACAATCAAAGCTTCCCATTCAGTTTTCCTGTGAATTTAATATTCCTCTTGCGTTCTGACCTGCAGTTCATTCCCATCTACCAGGCAAGGGTCCATGTGTTTTACAGCCCGGATTATAATCTGCTCAATGAGAACACCATGTAAACTCATCGTGTTCCAGCTCAATCTAAAGATACTGGTTTATTCCAATTAACTTCAATTGGATAAATGATAGTGGTGATGGCATATATATTGATAGTATATAGATTACTCAGATATACAGTATTTAGAACCATATAGCTCTTTCACTGAGAATAGGTGATGGTAAGTAATCCATATTTGGGATTATCATCCCAATGTCCATTCCAGCCTTTCAACACATGTTGGCCCAATCCATGTTTGAAATATTATTTAAAAGTAAAAAAAAAGAAGAAGAAAAAAAAGATCTAGCATCTAGTTGCTGGCTTGGCTTTTTTATTTTCCAATGTATTCTTGCCATTACGATGATCAACAAACCCTAAAACCCTGAAATGACCATTTTTAAACTTCCCTTTGCCTTTGAAGGAACAAAAAGTTAACAACATTATCAAAGTGAGTATCAAGTACAACAGCGCTACTATAACACAGGCCTCCATCTTGACTGTTTTGCCATAGATCAATCCATAGATTATGCCATAGATCACATGACTGCATTACATAACAACAAATACATAATAATTTTCAGATATATCAGTTTTCACAGTCCACACTACAACACGAAAACGGCATTTTCAAACGTATCCACTATGGAGTGCATTTTCAAAAAGCTAAGATTTCGCGGACTAAAACACAGTCTCAGTGTCGATGGAAGGCCAAAATGGAGAGAAAAATATGCGTTTTCAAACGAATACGTATTAGTGTGGACAAGGCCTCACTGTAACATGTTTTTTGCTTTTTTAAAGAAAAGTAGGGATGAGTCTAAATACATTTTTGTGGTAATCAACATTATGCCACAAATGCTGTCGCTTGAGCTTAACTTGTATTGAAACCGGAATATTCCTTTAACTGGCTGGTTGTGACCTGTTCTGATAGCTGGGAAAAAATGCTTAATGCAAATAATAAAATGCAACTAACTATATAATCATGCATTTCGGATAGCAAAGTATACCAGCTTTTAAAAAGAGGTTACAAATTCTTCCAATATCTTTTGTTGTAGCATGTTTGTCCAATCAAACACTACAGTATTTTGGTGCAAATCCTTGTGCTACTTGGTAGAAACTAGTAAAATTTGGCAGATGCCAACATGGACAGGTTGCATGACATGTTTTCATCATAAACAAAAACAAAGTAAAAAAAAGAAAAAAATTATAAAAAAAGAAAGACAATACAACCCAGACTACATTAAATATGGGTTCATTTGCATTATTTAAATAGTGGCTGGTGAGAGCATGAAACCATCTAAACAAAATTGGGTATCATGAACATTTTTGTTGTGTTGGGTAGCTACTAGATGTCCAGTGTAAAATCTGACTGCTGAAGCAAAACCAGTTGAAAATCAAATATCATGGTAAATTGCTTTGAAACACATACAAAAGAGAATATTAAGTACATCAAAGAACATTGTTCATTGTTAATTAGTCTGTGTTTTAAATAAAACAATGTGCTTTACAACGCTGACTCATTATTTATTTTATGCCATTAGCATTGCAGTCAGAGACCTGAAAATGCTGCATGCACAGAAGCAGCTACGGTTGAGCATTCATTCGTTGACTAGTCACCCTAAAGGGGTTTTGAGGCCACATTGTATGAAAAATAAAAAGGTGTAATAAAAATGTATGCTGACTGAGACTATCATTCTGCCTAACATCTTTTAATGAAAATAAAATCAAATGGGTTTGGAAAAACATAAAGGTGAGAAAATGATGACAGAATTTGACATTTTTGAATAAACTAGAGTATTCATTTAAAATGCTTTAAAACAGGGCAAATGTCTGAATTCCTTAGGGATTGTTTAATGTAACTTGGGAATTTGGTGTGGCAGGATCTTTGTTGCTAGATGGGGAGTATCTTTTCAATCCCCTTCAATCCTTTATTCAAAAGAGAAAAGACGCACTTTGAATAAGCTGACGTGAACATTTGAAGCTTGTGCTATTCATATCCTGCTATTTAATCAGTTAATATTTAAAGCTGGGCTTTTTTTTTTTTTCAAAGCCAGCAGCATAGCAGACAGATAAAAAGACATTCAGACTTTTTTAAAGACAAAAATCTAGTCTTTCCAAGCACGAATACTTCAGGTTCAGTCTATCTGACCATTTGTATTCATAAGCCACTGTAGCCTGTAACAAGATTGAGAATGACGATAAATACAGCAACACAGCCGGTCCCAAGGGAACGACCATCATCATCTCATTTTTTTATTGGCCTTTTATTCAAGCACCACCATCTTGTACTCGCTGTTTGTTTTTTTCTCCCATTTAAAGGGCATTCTAAACCCATCCAGGCATCTTCCAACTAGAGCCCATGTGACTTTTCTGGACAGCTTGTCAACAAACCAGTTTACTTGCTGTGCAGCTGTTTTCATGTACTGCTTGTGTAGAAATCCAGCTGGACATGTTCCAATTTCTGTTAACTCACTCTCAGATTGCTGTGTTGAAAAAATATTATTGCTAATATTTTGACTTTAAAGGGAATAATTCACACCAAACTTCAAATTCTGTCATTATTTATTCACCCTCATGTCATTCAACCCAATTTGTTTATACTTTCATTCATTTGAAATGTCCAAGCTTCTGTTTTACATACAGATGGTACTCAACCAAAATGGGCTTTTTTCCACTGCGGTTGCCACGGCAATTATGCATTAGCAGCTAACCACTAACTGGCACAATGACCATAGAATTAGGCCAGAGCCAAATGCTGTGGCATGATTTTTGCTAAACGATATTACGGCTGCATCCAAAACCAGGATAATGCTGTTTATGGAGGTAGGAAGGGATCAAGGCACATTCGAAACCAATGTTCATGTCACATCCTTTCCACTGAGATACCTTCATCTGATACATTTTTGAAGGCAGCAAAATATCCTCCGCTGCATTTGAAATCTCACAGTCCTGTGTCCGCGGTTCCTCAATGGTTGAGCTAAAGAAAAAAAATGATGGCCGAAGAGGTGGTTGATAGCCAATTTGTGTATAAATGTTATTCTTTTTCCCACTTTTCCAACTTTTTATTCCATTTCTAGCAAGAAATTTGTATTGTAGTTATGAAATATACACTTTAGTTATCACCCAAACTCTCTTGATTATGTTTTACATTATTAGACCATTGTGGTTAGTTGAACTGAATAAAGCAGACATGTTACATTTAGTGGACACCGGATGGTGATAATCAGTTGCTGGTATCCTAGCAACGATGTGACATTATGCTGCCTCAGTAGCCTGTCCACTAACCAGTTACTGTATGTACCTTCGTACGCAAAAACTGTCTGTTGAGTCACTGACTGATTGGGCAATGAAGCAACAAGACAGCTGCCTTTGGTTTCGGATGCAGCTTATGTGGTTCCTTGCAAGTCAATGCAGCAATTCTGAGGTGAAATATCCACTGTGTGCCGCTTAAAGAGAATGAAATGTTCTTTCAAAGAGATGTTTAATGTCAATTAAATCAACAAAACCAAACTTTCTAGCCTAAACCTAAACAATAGTGTCATAAAGAGCAAATGTGAGATAAAAACAATGGGTAATGCAACCACGTCATTTTGTGGAGCTTCTATGACACTTGACTCATGTGTTTACTTGCATCGCAGTTGAGTTACAATATGTATTATTGCAATATGCAATATGCAACGTGCAATATGATTGTGCGTGAAAAGCTTGTAAGTGTATTTGGTTTTGTAATGCATACGCTAAAATGTATCACCTTAGGCTACGTCTACATTAATCCGGATACATTCGAAAATGCCGTTTTCGTTTCAAAACAATTTGCGTCCACACTAGTGTATTCAAGCGTTTTGAAGCGAGTTGCTCGTCCACATTGAAACGTATGAATGTTACTGCGCATGCGGAAAGTCCTCGTTGCATGTACGGTCTGAAATGCAATTGTCCTCGTGTTCCGTCGCCGGACACCAATTCCAAATAAACTTCCCTTCGCATTTGAAGGAACGCAATGTGATGGTTGTACAAAGTAACATTTATTTTTTAACAACTCTATCAAAGTGAGTATCAGGTACAACAGCGCCACTATAATACGGGCCGCCATCTTGATTGTTTTGGTTGGATAGATCACATTACTGCGTCACATGACAACAAATACATCATCATTTTCAGATATATCCGTTTTCACATTCCACACTATAACGCAATAACGGCGTTTTCAAATATATCCACTTTGGAGTGCGTTTTCAAAAAGCTCAGTTTTCACGGTCAAAAATGCCGTCTCAGTGTGTAGGAGGCCAAAAACGGAAGGCCTAAAACGGAGAGAAAAAGATGCGATTTCAAACAAAAACGTATTAGTGTGGACAAGTGTCATTTCACCAGTAAATTGCTGTGATATGTAGCCTACGAGACATGAAAAAAATCATTTTGCAAAAATGTAGGTATAGTAACCTGATTCTGTGAGACCAGATTTGCCACATCCATCTACTGTAGTTAGTATCGAGTCAGTTTTCTTTGTAGGGCACTAATTCAACAACCTAGTACAATGACTTCTACATTATTGTTCACTTTAGGTATTGATCTGCCAGCCTTGCATTCGAGGTGTTCTGTGCCCACCTGGAAAGCTGAAATAACCCCCTGTTGTCCGACTCTGCCTCAAAAGCACCAGGCTTCTCCTGAAACATTGATACTTGTTAGCCGCCTCTGTGATATTTCACCAGGGATGCTGAGAGACGTGGGGACCTTGTGGCCCCAATCGTGCTCTACAGCTCTAGCTAACATTGTGGTAATGAACCCCCACCCGTCCCCATCCACTCCGCTCCACCTGCCTTGTGCTCGTTTGGTAATGAACTGATGGAACACACGCATAAAGCCAGTGCAGTCCATCAGCATGTTGCACTCTGCATACATTAATGTGGCTTGGTTGGTCAGCCGTGTTATGGACTACTGCCACTCTCAGAAGTCTATCTGATGTTTAATTGAAGCCGAAGGCAGCAACACAAAAGGCAGAGAATAGTTGTTGTTTTTTTCCAATTTACAAATTCAAGCAGAAGCCTGCATCAAATTTGATAACTGAAACTTATTCTGCTGTGGTCACATTTTGCTCTGAACAGAAATGTAATCCACTGTAACTGTAACTCTGGAATACGTCATGTTCTTGGCAGAGGCATTAGACAAAGACTGAAGACATCTGCGTTTTGAGTGTTCATTGGAAGCACACAAGTGTATAGGATATTCAATGAGAGAAAAAAATGGGTGACACTTTACAATAAGGTTCAATCCAATTGTTAACATTAGTTTCTGCATTATGTATCATTAACAAACAATTATTCAAATATAAAATATAATTTTGTTAATGTTAGTTAATAAAACATTTTTTTTTCATTATAAATTCAAGTTAGTTCATACTGTATTAAAGAGGCATTCAGTAACTTTTTGCTCATGTCATCATAGACTTACAGTGACACCTAGTGGTGTGGATGCAGCATCATTAAAAATCAATAGTTTTCAGTTACAGATGCCATTGTAGAAATTCACTATTCCCAATCAGCCAAGATTAATTTAATCCAAGAGTGAAAGTGTCCAATAATAATTACTGAAATTAAGCGAGTAGTATTCAGCTGGTCATGTGATTCTAAAATGGCAGCCCCCATGAGGGCAACCCTACCCCATGTAGAATAAAAAATAGGTTACTGATATGACTGACTAAAATCCTCAACTCATGTGAGTGGTCATGATTTTATACTTGTTTCAAAATTACAATTAATTTCTTGATTGAGTGCACCTTTAACCAATGTTAACAAATTAAACTTTTTATTTAAAAAATGAGTACTAGTATGTTGAAATTAACATTCACCAAGATTAATAAATGCTTTAAAAGTATTGTTCATTATTAGATCATGTTAACTACTGTTAACAAATGGACCCTTATTGTAAAACCAAAAAAATATAGGGCGGAGCTTGACATCAGGAAGTCACATTTCCTGTTGTGGAATGTGTAGGTATTGCAGGGTAAACCTATAAAGCGGTGAATGGAAGACCACAGCAGATATTATTTTTGTGTTCAAATATCATTAAATTTATCTCAGTCTTTATCTCTTTATCCCACCACACTTTTGGCTGCAGAGTAATACTGTAGGTAACATTAGGCTAGCAAAACATTATATAGCGCACTTAAAGCAGGGGTGGGGAACATCAGCCCTCAGGGCTGTATAAAGCCTGTGAGACCATTTTACCCGCCCCGCTATGCCATTCGAGGCAGAATATGAAAAGCAAAAAATGGCCTTGATTCCATCAACTGTAAAAAAATACAATTATTAAAAATTATTTTAAATAATAATAACGCAAAATACTTTATAATGTGTGAGCACGTAACAGATGAGTACGTTAAAATCAACCCACAATCAGAAATTGTAAGCAATTGTATGGCCCGCAAATATTTTTTTAATACTCGAATGGCCCTCAATGGGAAACCCCTGACTTAAATGGAAAGTTCACCTGAAAAAGTTAGATTCTGTCATCATTTACTCACCCTCATGTTCTTACAAACCTGTTTGACTTTTTTCTTCCATGGAACACAAAAGGAGAATATAAGAAGTATAGAAAAAAATGAAATTGAATGGTAAATGAGGCCACAATTTGGCCTAAATTCTCCTGTTGTGTTCCACAAATGAAGGAAAGTCAAACAGGTGATAAAAATGATCCTGTAGATGCAATTTTGGTTGAACTATCCCCCTTTAAGTAAAAAAAAAATTTAATTGATACAGACACAAAAGATACATCTTTCATTCTAATTAGCACCTTATAAGAATTCTCATTCAGTCATCTCATAAGTGAGCCATCCACAAGTGCATACATACAACAAAACCTAGAAGGAGCTTTGATAGATCTGCATGCATACCAGCTTCAGACCCATGGGAAACAGTGTGGTGTAATTAACATTATCAAAATAAATGAACAGGATAAACAAATATAATCTAAAAGATACGTTCAAGATGAATCATTGAGACAGGAAATGCCCAAATTGAGCACTAAACATACTGTTCTATAATCATTGTTGATACCTCACATTATATACTCTCAACATGAGGCAAAAGACAGTTTTGACCTTTACAAATGAAACCAATAAACACACACACACAAACGCATGCATGCGCGTGAACACACACACGTTGATGCGGCTAACCTTGTGAGGACTCTCCATAGACATAATGATTTTTATACTGTACGAACTATAGATTCTATCCCCTAAACCTAACCCTCACAAAAAAACTTTCTGCATTTTTACATTTTCAAAAAAACATAGTTTAGTTTGTTAAAGGACTTTACCAAGCCTAGTGCTGGAATCTCCACAGCGCTCTTTGGAAGTGCAGTTTCCCTAGTAAAATGAATATTCAATAAACATTACATTTATAAATAATACATGTGTGAATGAACACTTACATTTTAAAATAAATAAATAAATAAAATTCACAGTTCACACATTTGGTAAGATTTAACCAGAGGAAAATATTATTGCAGAGGAAATGATCAGAGGTTGCTCTTTCATAGCACAGGAGGTTTAATGGAGTTCTCATACTGTCTATGTTTCATTTCAGTATTAACACTGTCCTAACATTTCAATTGACAATTGTTGACATACAGTAAGAGTATAGAGCTGTAAAATGAATTTGATTAGCGTAGTCTTTGAGGAATTTTATGATTCGTCAAATCTTTTGATTGCAGACTTTTGTATCAATGAAATCTTGGAAAGCACAGTTTGTGACATAGTTGAGATCTCTTCTGAAACTATAGAGTGACACTTTTTCTCTGGAGAAAAATCTGAGAAGCAGATGACTTCATTAAACGTCTCCATTTAATCTCATTGACGCCTAGAAGAAAAATTGAGATATTAAAGAGATCTCATCTGCAATTTCTATTTCCTGTGGGTATTCTTACTAGCATCCTATTTAGTGTTAATAGACTCAAATGAAAGCATAGCAGGTCGCCTACGAAATGTAAATGGATTTAGACCAAGTGTGCAGTTAAATGAAGAACTTCTCAGCAATATTAATGACACTCCTCACAATAAAACAGTGTGTGCTTTGCTGCGAATGCATGCCTGCTCAAAGCCTTTTTTCAGGTCAGCTAGAAATATGCATTGAAATTGTACCATTTAACAAAGGAAAATCTCTGTAATATTGCATTGCAGAATGCAGAGATAATAAATCACTTTGAACACAGAGCTCACAAGGGAAAAACTGGCATCAAAACAAACTCCACACAGCCTGCAATTACCCAAAACTAAAACAGAGAGGATGATGAGGTAAAATGACAGAGCAAAAAGCACATAATTGCTAAAGCGAGTCTTGTTTCGGAGAGAAATATTAAAAGAGAGACAAGGGGACATTTTTAACAGTGATTAAACAGAAGCACAAACAGGCCAGGGAAACATATTAGCGGGAGGCTAATCACCAAAGTTCAATGCAAAATGATCATTAATAGCAAAGATAAGTTTGTTACGCTGCCTGGTCAATATTTATACGTTTTCCTGCTAACTGAGCTTTCATTTTGCTTTGGGGCAGCTAAACCAGCCGCAGAAGGGACATAGGTCCACGTATTGGAGTGACGAGAAAGAACAGGCATTGCAAAATGTAAAATTTTATTTTCAAAAATGTAAGCAGATTACACAGTTAACTTTCAGCAATTGCAGTCCTAACTTAACAGTACTCACATTCGGGACTTCAAAATGAAAGACTCACAAACTTACACACTATCTACCTAGAATATACAAAAAGAATACAGAATAAATATTAAAATGGCCACAAGAGAAAAAAGTAAGGAGTTCAAAACAATTAGTAGAGAGCAAATGTAGGGAAAGTAGAAACAAGACTCTGTGCCTTAAATACAATGTTTTTTGTTTTTCCTAGAACATTTTTTTTACAAATTGTGCAAGATTTCAGACTAAGGCTCTGGTCTTGACATGACAGCTGTTCGCCTAAACACACACGCACACAAGCACTCACACATACATCCACACACACATGCTCCCTGTGCTCTGCGCACTCAGTGGCATGTAGCAAACATTACAGGATAAGAAATGGGCTTTCGTTGCATGATCAGTGATAATGTGACCGTGGATATTCTTTTTAAGATGAACATGCACTTGACCCTGATGTGAAAACCCTTCCAATTTGACTACATGAGACATTTTAGAGGAGTAGATTAAGAAACCCTCGCCTTGCAAATGAATAACAATGAACAAACAACATCAGAACCATTAAGGCAAGAACAGCTGGAGTGGTATCAGCAATACTGTAACAAAATGTGAGCGTTTGGGTACATGGATATGACAAACTGAAGTTAGCTTAACTGGTTCTCCACTGTCAATTTAAGTACACGGTTCTCAAGAGCAAGTTTTAAAATTCAAACATTTCATATAAGACTTAGAAAAATGAGATAAGAAAATAACATTGCCAGACAACAGAGACATACCATATGGATCATAAAACTACAGGAAATAATTTAAGTTGCAATTCCAGAAACCGCACGACAGTACCGCCCCTTTAGACCCGCCCCGCCCGAGCCCCGCCCAACCCCACCCTAGAAGGAAAAAAAGATATCACTTACATTTAAACCTCCCGTGAAGGTGTATTCCAACAGAGTAAAGTCACCCCACATGTTTTGTTTACTTACAGTGAAAGAGAAGTCTGTTGCAATTTAAAGCATTCGTATTTCAGTTAGAGAAAACACAAGACATCCTTGCAATGCAACTCAGCAAAAAAAAAGCATCTTCATGTCTTCTCTTTAGTGCAACTTTAAACACACCAAACAATTCCAGTGATTCCTTTTGGTAAGGTAAGTGTTTATTCGTATTCTTTACACCCTTGAGTCTTTGAAATATCCAAAACAAATGTCAGTTCCCTCTTGATGTATCCATTTTTTCTTTTCTTTCATTTTTTTCTTTTTTTGTAGATTTTTATTTGTTTATTTATTTTTGCTTATTGGGTTTCAAATGGCCTTACGCATTGGTTGTTTACTAGAACATAAACACAGGTGTCCTCTGTCCGTGTATCATTTTATTCCATTCAAGCTCCACGGTTTAAGCTGACGATTCAACTACAAGCCTCAAAAAGGTAGAAGATGAGGAAGAGGAGGAGAAGGAGAAAGAGAGGGAGAGAGAGAGAGCTGTACAACAGAACACATCCCCGATTGACCAGGGCATCCAAATAAAAACCACATCAAAAAAACCTACAGAGCCTTCATATAACACAGTAGGGTTCCCTAGGTAACCTGGATTTTCTGCAGTAGAGGAGTGTGGTGCTGAAGCATCTTCTGAGCTCCCTGTTGGAGAAGATGCAGATGAAGGGGTTGACTCCCGCCTGAGCAAAGCTCATCCACACGGCAGCCGTCAGGTAGCCTCCCGGTATCACCGGGCCCCTGGCGAAGACCCTCCAGTAACAGGCGACCAGGTAGGGTCCCCACAGGCTCAGGAAGAAGAATGTAATGATGTAGAACATCCTGCTTATCCTCTTTTCAGTCTTAAACTCGTCCAGCACCAGTAGACGCCTGCGGCCCGCCGCATTGCTGTTCTGCCGGATTCCCAGCAGGGTAGGTGGTGTTGGGCCTCGACCGAACCCGGCCAGCCAGTTCGCTGCCGCCTGGCCGCTCGCCCCCGGGCCGTGGAAGGTCCAGTTCTGGCTGACGGCAGGAACGAACTGGACAGGCTTCATCTTGCGACGGTCATGAACGAAAAATATGAGCTTGAGGTAGACGAGCTGGGTGGCCAGGAGGATGAGTGCAAGGAGCAACATGAAGCCCAACGAGTCATTGGCACGGAAGGAGCGGTGCTGGAACGTGCACTGGTCCTCCTCGCGGATGAAGGAGTAGGTGCCCACGTCCAGCACTGGCGGAAAGGCCATGGCGACCGACAACGTCCATACCATGCATATGACTGCCAGGCAGGTCCAGAACGTCAGCCGCTTGGTGTAAAAGCGATGGTGGGCTATCGCCAGGTATCGCGTGACGCTAACACAGAACAGCATGAAGGCAGTGTGGAAACAGGAGAGCACGCCCAGGAAGGCGATCACTTTGCAAGTCAGTGTCCCGTACGTCCAGGCCGAGCCATTTTTGACAGATGTGAACACAAACGGGAAGCAGATGGCCGAGCGGAGGATGTCCGAAGCACAGAGGTCCAGCAGGAAGTAGTAGGGCGCTCGATGGAGGCTCTTGTCTTTGACCAGCAGTATGGAGATCAGGAGGTTTCCGACCACGCCGACGCCGATGATGAAACCCAGGGAGGTCAATTTAAGGAACGTGGCGAGCGGAGAGACATTCTGCAAGATGTTGTTGTGGTCCCCTGCATGGCTATAGTTCGCCATAGATGGAGAAGGGATCATAGAGAAATCTTAAACTTTAGCCAAGTATCATGATCTGGATGGAGAGGGGAGCGATAGATCCATCTGATGTATGCTTTGAAGCAGGTCCCAGCAGCTCGTTCGTAGCTGTTGCCTCACTTCTAAGGCATCCTTTGTTCCTTTGTCTCATCACACCTAAAAAGATCCCTGAAAAACACGATCCACCCATTAGGACTCGCTCACACAAAACAAACCAGGTGCTTTCCGCTCAGTGTGGAGCCATTGCATGAGAACCATTCTTTTGTCACTGAAAGAACTTTTTGCTAATTGCACATGAAATTGCAGCTGCAACGGTATGCAGTCATGAGCAGTAGCTTAATTCAGCAGTGGGATTCAGCATTAGACAAAAAATATAAATCCTGGTTAAAATGATAGAGCCAAAAAAACAAAACACTACCCTTTTCCAAATAAAATAAATTAAAATAAATAAATGAAAAGAACGAGAGAACGCTCGACAAGATGCTTAATAAGAGCAATCAGGCATTTGTCTGGAAATTAATTTATCTGTGATGTCATCGAAAAGGGTTTGAAATCAATTTATTTTTATTGCATAAAAGCGAATGGCACATATGTCGAAATGCTGCAAGAAAAGCTGTTGATCACACCCAAAGATCCTGCACAATCTACCCGTGTTCATTCACTTATTTTATCATGCTACTACTGAAAACATATCATGCATCCACAAAACCATATTATATGACTGTAAAAAGGAATACTGAGTTATATTACACATATATAAAGTATTTAGCCAATTTGCTTTAAACAGTGGGGTTCGGTGTGCATCAACAGTCGCGCGATTAACACAATTTAATGCAAGTCATATGAAAAAAGAAGGGAAAGCTGCTTTAGATTTAAACGACCGAATGCATTTTTAATAACCTAGATGTATTATTATGAGCTATTTGTGTGCTGACAAATTCGAGTAGGTAAATGCAAAATAAACAAACAATGGATGTCATCTATAAACCGAATCCGTCGTTCATTTCCCGCGTGCATTTCCCTATATTAGCCAATAAAACAATAAACCTTTATCCCTGCAATATTTACTAAATGATCCACGATTGCATTATGTTTTGGTGTATTGTATGAAAATAAGCAGTTTTTACAGGATCTTAAGGGTGATTTGCATGCTATCTCAGCATACAAACAGTCTGTTTTTCATTAGATTATTATTTGTTTTTAAATAACGGAATGATTTTTCGGATGGCTCTGGCCAAGATCCGCGTCCATTATAGGCACAGCAATTCCTCCAAATACATGCATGCAAATAACGAGTGAAATAGACACCACGGTACGAAAATCAATTAAAAGCATACCTGTTGATATACCCCCTTTGTTTCCCTGGCGGTTATTTACATGGTAGCCGTCACTTTGCCGTAAAAAAAAAGGTTTAGTTTTGTTGCCTGCTCTTTTTCCCCACACTGTGATTATACAGTAAACGGTGCGGACGGCGCATGCGCACTGGCGCTATTTGTGATCCCAGCCGCGTCTCGAGTCTCTTGTTGCAGCAAGAGAAGCAACATCATCTGCACTGATGGGTGCAGCAGCATCACGGATCCGTTTTGCCCTTCATCTGTGTGAACTAGTGTCTCATGCACCATCACATGAAGGATGATACATGCACACTGTATTTGAGTAAAGTTTCTTCTTCTGTGTATCTATATTGTGTCTGTGTTGTGTAATATCTCTGTATGGTGTGAATATTGTGGGCTAAATCATGCATATGTAGTGTAAGTGTCTGTCTGTCCTATCTATCTATCTATCTATCTATCTATCTATCTATCTATCTATCTATCTATCTATCTATCATCTAACACTTGTCTCTTCTGGTTTGCAACATTTGTATTTATTAATATGCATTCTTTATTCATTGTACTCTTATGGAAGGAGGACGTGGCCTACATTATGTTACTTATGGGTCAGCTTAGGATACACTTACTCATCATACTGTAAATAATTAACATCTCCTAATGCCTATTGCGTTTTATTCACCTCATTGCCCTCAATAGGAGCTCATACAGAAATATAATATATGGCAATATGTGCAAACATATATGAAAAATTTCATTTATTGTTTTCAATTATATATAAAAGTTACATACTTGTACATATATGCAACACATATTTAAAATACTAAATATGTACATGTATAGTTTCATACATGTAGCATATATTTCCCCAAATACTTGTGGAAATTTAATTTGTGCATGTTTCCACAACTATATTAAATATACATTTATATACATGTCCATTTATGGCCATGTGTCAGATTTCTGTATGGGCAGTTCTCTAGTTATGTTGTACTGCTCTGGACATACAAAGGCCTTTAAAGTATTTAGATGCGCATTCTGAAATTTATAATCAATTAATGTAATTGCATTAGATAATATTATAAACCAAGTGGAATCTGCATAGACACCTGCATCTACATTTAATCTGCATACAAGAGCTATACTTTTTTGCCTACTTGTCTAATCAGCAAATAGGATATTATGCATGTAACTTCTAACATGACGCATTCAAAATCATTATAGCTAATGTCTCAGACACAGCAGGTACATAAAGATCATTAAGTTTATTACATTGAACCTTTAAAGGCTGCAGCATCAACTTCATTTGCAAAACAGTGGCATTGACATAAATTGTCTTATTAGCAAGTGACAGATGAGGCATCAGCCTTTCAACAATTTCAGGAGTGACTTCACTGAACAATGTTGATAATGAAGATGATCAGAAGTCATGGAGTGATTATAACATGACAGAAGACCAACACCAAGCACGCAATGTCCAAGTCCATAGCCATGTTTCAAAGACATTGTGCATGTTCTTTGGGTCTTGTTCTGATGCAGTAACAAACTACTGTTCTTTGAATAACGTTGGTCATGTTGCAGAAGCTTCCCAAATGGCATACAGAGCTGACAGGTAGACAGGTACTTCCTATTGCACCATAAGTGGCATGGACGTAGGTCCATACTCTCAATGCATTTCCAAAGGTGATTGGATTGTGATTTTCAGTGCAAAGGCATGACAGTCAATATGCATTCAGGAACATTGCCGGATGGGCCCTTGGTCATCAAAACTGGTCGTTTCGTCTGCGCGCGTACCAGCCCAGGCACGCGCAGAAGCCCACGAGCGTCACGATCGCGCCGAGCAGAAGAGCCGACGCATCGCCTCCGTCAAACGCCTCAGCGGTCCGGACAAGCATCAAGAGGAAAGTAATAATCATCGTGTAGGTATTTTGGTCATTGGAAGCCATGTTGTCGGTCAGCTGTAGAGAGGGAAGCGCACCAGTTATGACGACACATCATATGATCTCGCTGCATTTCCTGGTTTTACGAATCCTACTATGCGGAAGATCTGGTATGTAATATTCATAAGCTGCGACGAGCCATTGGAAGATCATGACGCCACGTCAGTATCATGTAAGCAATATTTATGACCTAGTTTTTCGCAATTGGACGGCAACCGGCA
Organism: Moxostoma hubbsi; assembly: GCA_032164185.1. Lineage (NCBI taxonomy): Eukaryota > Metazoa > Chordata > Actinopteri > Cypriniformes > Catostomidae > Moxostoma > Moxostoma hubbsi. The sequence goes on from JAVLUX010000043.1 coordinate 5,527,660, forward strand.
ACGTTTTTTAATGTGTTTTTTTATAGACATTGTAAGAGTTGAAACACAGTAGACTGAGTTATTTTCACCATAGAGATACTTCATGCATGTTAAAAATGTAAAATTAAAGATAATTTTATTTTTGAGGTTCAAAGATTCAAACAATTATGAAGTATGTAACACTGAGTTTGAGTTTCAGATTAACTGAGTTGCAATTATTTTAAAAATACATCAAAGACATTAGTCTTCTCAGTATTAGGTCGGAAATTTAATATTTCTATTAACTAACTCAGGCCAAGAAAAAAATCTTTGCAATCCATCACTTGGTTGTGTAATATGGTAATTAGCTTTTGACTGGATTTTAAATTGAATTGCATTAGAAGTTCCTTTGGAAACAGACATTCTGAATGGCTCTTATGGGGAGAGCCTTGAAAATAGTAATTGGGACAGGAAATTCAGATAAAAGTATAACAGATTATTCATGAATGCTTAATGTGAAACCATTATTGTGGATCTAGAACCAAGATAAATTGTCCATACAGCTGTTAGAAGACTGAAAGCTCACATTTTTGTGGAAGTAGTTATACAATACATCTGTGATAAAACCCAGGTAAACCCAATAACTCATTAATATCTTAATGTCTGTGTTTATAAAGCCAAATGATATCTAAAGCAAATGGGCCTGACAAGAACATTTCCAGCAAGGAAACCTCTGATACATAAAATCAGGAATGGTAGCCTAATATGACAATATACTTTAATAATGAAACATAAAGTGATTAATGCATACATTTAGACATAATTTCATAGACATCCATACACATCATTTCATAGCAGAAGATCTTACAGTGCATGAAAACATTTCCAGTGCACATTTCACACTGTGCTGATTGAAATTAAATGAATCAGGGCACAATTTAACATGGAGGGTATGATCTGAGTAAACTGCTTGATTGAATTCTGATAGGTTTCTGAGGAGACCTCTTGGTTTGAGGTTATGGAATGACAAAAAAGAGCTACTCTTGTGCTAATAACATAATCCCCCAGTTATTAAGTTGTTCACAATGGACCAGTGCAGTGGTTCCCAACCCTGTTCCTGGAGGCACCACCAACACTGCACATTTTGTATATCTCCCTTATCTTACACACCAAATTCAGGTTGTGAGGTCTCTATTAATGAGTTGAATCAGGTGTGTTTGATTAGGGAGATATCCAAAATGTGTAGTGTTGGAGGGCCTCCAGGAACAGGGTTGGGAACCACTGAACCAGTGCATGCAGTGTCATCAAATGATCCTCAACATTTTAAAATAAGATTAATTACTCAAATTCTAAATGTTATTTGCTTTAATGTCATGCCTACTGACCTACATGTCCCTTCTGACCAATCTATTTCTAAAGTTGTGGAGGCAGAGGTGTGGCCGAGTGCCGTGCTGTGGTGAGTGAAGCAGGGGAGATGAGTGGTGAATGATTTTCACCTGTGCTTAACATCTGTCTCATGTTTCAGTGAGGAGTAATTGGGGCTTTTAAGGAGAGGAAAGTGTTCTGCTTCCTCATTCCTTGAACCTCATTGCCCTGGTGCCGAAACCCAGGATTGAAGGCGATATGTCATTGAGTCCTCACCGTTGACGGACATCATCAAAACTCTCGCTGGCATCCACCAGACCCAACATCAGGCCCTCCTGGAGCTTTTATCAGAATAGGAGCAACGTTTTGATGTGCTCCTGAAAGCTCAGGCGGAGGATGGCGGGAGTTTCAGAGCTTGCTGCTGCATGGTACTCCAGCAGCGACACCGGCTGTGGGATGACCACCTCACTCTGGCCAAGATGGGTCCCCAGGATGACCCCAAAGCCTCTATTGAGCTGTTTTGAGTGGGTAGCTGTGGGGTCGGACTGAACGGATTGAGGTATTATCACCAAATTTGGTAAACCTATGTATTGGCTCATGCTGAGGTCACACAAAACATATTGCACACCTTTGCCTCTTGGTGGTGCTATAATTAAAAATGGATCTAACTACTGAACCGTTGGTCCTGATAGACTTTTGAAATTTTTCATGCACTGTCTTTGTCCAAGGATCCATCAAGGTCTATGAGTACAGTTGCATATATTTAAACACATGACTACCATTGACCAATCAGCTTTCAGCAGCTTTTATATAGGGTTAAATAAGGCTGATCGGCATCTTGGTCTGTGCAAAATTTTACAAAAGGCCACCTGGATGCATGTCAATTTGTGTATATACCGCTGTGTTTAAAAAAGAGATTCGTTATTCAGACCATGCTGTAAGCCTTTTAACTAGACAGGCCGTTTGCCTGATTGGAACTAAACCAGTGCAAAAACATTCTCTGCAATCCCAAAATGAGAATTTTTTTCAAAGGAATTTGAAGCGGTATGCCAAAACGTTCATAATGGGTGTTGCCGCTTTTACTAAAATGGATATGAACAAATTTAGAAATTATCACTAAATTTGGTACACTTATGTATGAGCTCATTCTGAGGACATGCATAATTATTGCACACCCCTGCCACTTGGTGGAGCTATAATGGTTAAAAACAAAAATGGCTCTAACTATGGAACCATTGGTCTGATTGACTTGAAATTGTGCATGCAGTTTACCCATGTGCTGGGGCCCGATGATTGCTGCTTGCGGCTATATATTAAGTTTAAAACTGCAGGGTCACTTAATTCACATATGTCTAAAGAAATCTGTTAAGATATTCTTTGTATTGCTATCATGGTTATGATTATCAAATAAGGCTTATAAAACATTATACAGTATGTGTAATGTAAATTTAGATTTACTGTATCTTTAGACCTATCATGTTGCATGTGCAGATTTTGGAGACTGCCAGTTGATTTCAATGCTTTTTTTTTTTTTTTTTTTTTTTTTTTTCCACATTTATATCCTGTAAACAGTGTACAATGGCTTTCCAGTTAATATATTAGGTATGTATATTAATGTAACTTATTGTCCCTTTGTCTCTGAAAAACTTTGAAAGATGTGAGGAAAATGCATTTAATTTGCACTTAATGGACTTAACAGTGGTTCAAAGCTCTCATTCATTTACGTTCCTCTTAGTACTTTGGTGTTTGTTCAACAGCTGTGAAAACAGGAGGACTGAAAAGTGTCTAATAATAATGTTTATTGCAATATTTATTGTTTATTTATATGGCCGTTTCATTGTGTAACAGGGTCAGAAAGGTACTTCCACTTGCTTTATTTAATTTTGTGTGTGTGATTCTTTAAGCTGCACTCTCAACCCATTTGCTGGTGCTGTGTTGCGAACTGGTTCCGGTTGGGTTATTAAGATTCGCGCCAGCCAAGAGTGGCTGTGGTGGGTGAGTGCTCCCTGGAGAAATATTTTAATTAGATTTGCCTTATTTTTTTTGGTGGTTAACATCACCATGTATTTGTTTTGGCATGTATGAAAGAGTATTGTATGCTCTCTTCTCAAGCTACCATAATTTATGTGTAGTAATGTTTGATTTAATGTTCATCCTCATTATATAACGTGCATGAGAACTAACCACCGCTTTTCAATGTGTTTAAACGGAATAAAATACAGCAACACAACTGTTTATTCAACACAATGCAGAGACAACCCAATTACAATTGAATCAATATTACCTATTAAGGTAAATTTCTAATAATAATCTTAATTGTTAAAAAAACTAATTATTGTACATGCAACTAAGTATTTGAAAGGGGCACGCTTCATTATATTCATTAAATTAGGCAAAGAATATAGGTCTGCCCTGTTTCACCAAGGTCCACTCATTTGGAGATTTCTGGCCTCGCCTCTGCTTTGCCCAGTTCGGGCGCAGCAAGTTTATGTTTACCTTACTAGCCAGTACCGTAAGTCAGAACAGTTGTTTGTGTGCTTTGGACAATGAAACACCTCCGCTGTGGCCACCAATCAAAGACTGTCTCATTGGCTTATTGATGCAATTTCGAGTGCTTATGAAACCTGTGGATTACCTTTTGCCTTCGGGTATTCAAGCCCATTCTAAGAGGAGCATGGCATCCTCGTCGGCTTTGACTAGAAGTGCGTCCTTGGAGGACATTCGTACGGTGGCTGGGTGGTCCTCTCCACATATGTGAGATTTTTATATAATCTGGATGAGGGATTGACTCCTGCTTTCCAGGTTCTCTCTGTTGGAACAGGAGTAAATTCATAATTCCTTTTTATTCAGATGATTTAGCTCGCTAATGCACCCCTCAATGCTTGCCACACAGGCTTAGTAGGTGTGCAGCTACTGTTCGCATGGCATGAATTTATTCATTCCCACAGCGACCATACACCGCTTGAAGTTTCCGATCTCGTTAACTTGCATAACCTTGGTTCCCTGAGGGGAACGTAGCTGGCCATACTCTCTAGAAGCTGCATAGGCTCGTACCTTTTGCAGAAAATCTGGCTCGATGGCACGAAAGCAAGTGCCTTTATGGACCCCATGACATAGCTTCCAAGGGGGCTATGCTTAAGCGCCATCATCCAATAAATTGGTGTGATTGCATAAGGGCTTATGACCATGCGACACTCGGACGGTGTCCCACAGCGATCATACGCAACGTATCGCTCTCATCAGGGAACCAAGGTTACGCACGTAATTGAGACCCATTTCTTATAGTCATCTAGCCTCTCTTCCAGAGCAAAGACTGACATCTGTAATGTTATGAATGGGTGCATTAACTGGTGTTGCTGGAATTACAATGGTGAGAAACGGTTATCATGCACTTAAATGCTATATGTTTGACAATTCTTCTGCTTCTGACAGAAAATGTGCACCGATTGTCATTGATCTTTTCCCTGGCCTCTTCTGTCAAGTGTTGTGTCCGTGAGTGAAGCAACATTCAATATCTCACAGAACTCATGTGAAATGTGTGTGTTTCAGGTCAGTTTCTCTTGGTCTGATAAATGTTCTCAGCAGTTTAGGAGTGAGATGCTAAAATACTGGACAAACAGCACTGGACAAACATGTATGGTCTTCTTACACATGCAATTTTGTTCCCTTAAAGGTGCCCTCAGTAATTTTTCAAGTATTTCAAAGTAAATTGCATTGGTTTACAGTGACGCCTAATGGCCTGGAAGCTGCATCATTCAAAAAAGATAGTTTTCAGTTACCAATGTCATTGTAGAAATTCACTATGCACAGTAAAACAGGATAAATTTTATCCATGAATGAAAGTGTCCAATAACAGGGCAATTACTGAGATTAAGAAAGTAGTATTCAGCTGGTCATGTGGTCCTGACATGGCTGCCCCCATGAGGGCACCCCTGCTCCTTTTATAAGATTACTGATATGACTGAACTTTTCATCTCACATGAGTGGTCATGATTTCATACATATTCTAATATTTTCAATATTACTATTAATTTCTTTAGAAGTAAAACTTTTTAAATGAGGAAAATTACTGGGTGCACCTTTTAAATACAGGACTATTCTGTATTATATGGAGAAAAAAAATCTTTGTTCAATTTCTGCAGTCACATTAGGGTGTAATTGACCCTTCTCTAAGCCATGGCTTAAAATGGTTTCTGACCAACCCTGTCTTAGCAACTTAGCAAATACCAGCCACCATTTCTCTGGCACACTTTTCCTACTTTACAATGAGAACCTACAGGAGTAATGTTTTTGAGTTGTTTTTAGCAGGATGTTATCAAAAAGATAAAAAACATATGAGCTATATTAAAGCTAATAACTTAATGTTAACTTCACATTTATTCATTTATATATTGATTAAGGTCTTTGTATAGGCGATTAGTTTATGAAGACTTCACAGTTCACTAATGTTATCAGGTGTGCAATTACCATTAAATTACGCCATTTTCTTTTTATGTGACTGTTGTAATTATTTACCTCAATTCTGATTCAAAGTCTCCACAGTTTTCAATAAAATTACTGTGTGATTTAATTATTTATTTTTACAAAACCCATCACTCTTCATTCCAGCTAATGTGATAATATTATCCATTCCATTTATGAGAATATTTAGCTAATAACAGCGGCTATCACAGCAATCTCCCATTCATTCCAATGGGGAGCTCTGCAGAGCTTGTCAGAGCAAGCAAAGGTAACTTAGTGGGGGTGAGCTTTGCAAAGGGTCCATTAAGGATAAAATCTAAAAGTTTGACTTTTACACCTTTTATATTCTGAAACTCCAAACTGAAATTTGTATGTCAAAAGTGTTGCTTACTACAGAAATATTCTGGGTTCAACACAAATTAAGATCAGCTGACAGCATTTAGGGCATAATGTGGATTACCATGACATTTAATTTCGACTTGTCCCTTCTGTAACACTTCAAATTGGTCACATACATAAATGAGTGGAATCCATTCATCCATTTAATTTTTGCTGAATGTTAAGGAAATAGCTCCACCAATTTGGGAATGGTCCCATAAGATCTATATCGAACATGTATCGAGTCTCCTCTATAGGTGTAGACTGAAGGTGTCCAAAGTGTTTGGATATGAGTAGTTTGTACTGCTGGCAGATCCTGCACTATTTGTAGTGATTGTAGTGATCCAAACATTCCGACAAATTTCTGGCCAGTACACCACATTGAGTAGCCGACATAACATCTTCATACACCCCAAGTGTCCACTCAATGGGTTGTCATGAGCAAACTCAAGAAGTAGTTGTCGGAGATTTGTTGGGTTAGCTACTTGCAAAAGATCACTTTTCCGATGGCCAGGAATGCATCTGAACAAGAAGTAGTTTTGTACAATGTAGTGAATGTGATCAGGATTTTGCGGGGTAAGTTTGGCATCGTCTCCTAATCCTTCCAGAGCTTGGTCACTTTTCTGACTTTTAACAATCTCTTCCCAGTCGATAGGTAAATCCTTACCTACATCTTGTGCTTGGTATATCGCAACTTGTCCCAGGAGTTCCTCTCCAGGCAGGGAATGGGACAGTGAATCAGGGATAGTGTTGCACTTCCCTTTCATATACTGCACAATGAAGGTAAGACCTTGGAGTCGGATGGCCCATCTTGTGAGTTGTGAAGTTAGACGAGGGTGGTTGAATACCCAGGTGAGAGCGGCATGATCTGTAAGAATTTCAAACTGTCTTCCCTCCAGATACGTATGTTCATCATTTCTCAACTGCCCATACCATGGCAATACATGACTTCTCCGCTCCATGAAGCAGTCTGGAGGCATAGGCAACGACATGTTCCCCTTTTTCTGATACTTATGTCAACACAGCTCCTAGTCCAATGTCACTAGCATCTGTTTGCACTTTAAAGGGATTTGTCATGTGGCATGAGAATTGGGGCCCTTTGTAAAGCAACCTTCAGGCTTTCTAAGGCATGTTGGCATTCCTTACTCAAATTCCATAGCAAATCATTTCTCTTAAGTGCATGAAGTTGAGCAGCATATTCTGAAAAGAGAGGGAAGTAACGATGATACTATCCAGCAAGACCTAGAAAGTGTTGACATTTCTTGGAGTTTTTCGATGTGGAAAAGTGTGTGGTGTTTTTTTTTTTTTTTTTTTTTTTTTTTTAATAAAGCTTTTTCCTTGGACTCCTCCATTTATATCCCTTCCTCAGAAATTACATGCCCTAAAAAGACAGCAATCTTTCAAGCCGGCAGATTTCAGTTCACAAAACACACACTTAAGTTCTTTGAGTTGATGGAGGTCTTTGGATAACACCACAATATCAACAACAAATACAAAGCAGTATTTACGATCATATCCTTCAAGACTCTATTCACCAGTCTTTGGAAAGTTACTCCAACAATTTTTCAATATAAAAGGAAGACGAACAAACTCATATTGTTTGTGCTTGGTAATGAAAGCAGTTTTCTGGACGCTGTAGTCATCCATCATTACCTGCCAGTATCTGCTTCATAGATCTAGGGTGACTAACACTGATGCCCCATATAATGACTCCAAGATGCCTTGTATTTGTGGCACAGGAAAACCATCCAACAGGGTTTTGGCATTCAAGGCTCGATAATCCACACAGAAGCGAACACACACCCCCCCCCCCCCCCCCATCCTTCTTGGGTACTAAGACTATTGGAGCTGACCACAGCAAAGTGGATGGTCATAATATGCCATTGTTCAATATAGTCTTAACCTACTCATCTATGAACCTTTGCTTGGTAATTGGTATGGGGTATGCTCTTTTGCATATTGGGATGGAATCACTGGTCACAATCTGGGGAATTCAGCATGAATGATAATCCAAAGCATAACAAGGAAATAGTCCAAGTGTGTGACATCAATAGATGAATAAAGTCAAAAAGTGTAATCCAGTTGAAATGACCTCAGCATTGGATGAACAAACAAAGCACAAGAAAACGTATTGAGCTGTAGAATACAAGATGTTCCTCAACATAGGGTTTTGGTGTAAAGAAGCGATAGTTGAGCAAACTCATAGCCACTGCCAGCACACCTCTCTAACCAGTCTTGCTCTCTGCTTTAAGAAGGGAACTCCTTCCTGCCAGAGTATTTCCTTAGCACCCCCTCAATGTCGAGAATAGCATAGCTGCTTTAGCAAATAAATTGAACATTTTACTAGAACTGTTTCACTCTTACCAATATGGGGCCAATCCATAAATATTAAAATACTCACTTTTTCAAAAGTGTAGCCACAAGACAACATGCGTGTTAACATGTAAAATAACAATAAAATCACTTACTAACCTTTTCTGTGTAAAGCTATATCTAAATTTTAGATATCTCAACTTTGTTGACATGACGACATAGTGCCATAAACCCTGTTATCCTGGTAATTTAGTAGTCTGAAACAACTATTTAAACAAATTTACAGCTCAAATAATACAGTTTTAACAGAATAATTATTTTAAATACTTTTAGAAAATTATAAGATTCAAATGTTTGCCTTTTTAAACCTTTCAAACATTGGCCCCATTCACTTCCATTCTAAGTGCCTCACTGTACCCTAGATTTTGGCTTTTTATAAAGAAAAGGAGGGAGGAGTCTAAATTAAATGTTGTGGCAATCAACATTATGCAATACATGCTGTCAGTGGAGCTTAATTTGTGTTGAACCCAGAATATTTCTTTAATTTCAGGCTTCCATAAGATGTTTATACTAATTCAGTCAGGAATATTTCCTGCAGTGAATCCAGCTATGTCCAGTTGCACAGAATATAAATAATCTGCTCCAATCTGCCGTGTCTCACTAACTATGTTTCCTCTTACCCCAAGCCACAGATGAATTGGCATTTGTCACGGCAAGGGTTTAGCGCTTTTGCAACTGTCTGCATGCCATGAAGAATTGGAGTATTTTATTTAATTGGAGCACACCCGCCAAATGAAAATAGTGACCTTGTAAGCCTGCTATGGTGCTTGTAAAACCTTGTCTTTCCCTCTCCAACCCGTTTACCTTGACTCCCACATGCTGGCTCAGAGATTACCACCTGGTTTTAAATACAAACTCTTTGCTAAAGAGTTCATTTGGGTGCAGAACGCATACCTCAGGAGACGAATGGAACTGTCCTGATCCACTTTTTTTTTATATTTGGTGATTTGAACACTGATCGATGATCAGGGAGCCTACGAGACGTACGTAGATGGGATGGCAGGATTATGGAGAACACCGGTAGAAACACAAATATCAGCTTCACGAGCACTGTAGGCTTCCTTATGCCAGAATCTCTCTCTGCTGATGGTGTGGCGATTTATATGCTGATATATTTGAAAGATAAAGACAGGTAGGTGGCACAAGAGAAATATGCAAGTAGGAAGTATGTGATTTTAAGGGTATATCTTTAGAAAGGATAAGTGGTTGAATGACAAATGGCATGAAATGGGTGGTGCTGAGTGGCCCAGAAGTTGTCTCTATTAGTCACGTATGATTGGTGTATTATTTCTCCTGATTGATAAGGCATTACTCACCCGAACTCTACTTACTTTCTTCTGCTAAACACAAAATTAGATGTTTCATGCAGTAAAAGTGAATGGTGAATGACAAAGTTGTCAGCATTACTGAATAAACTGAATTCTATGAACCCCATTGGTGTTGACCATTTGAATGGTCGGGCAATGATTATGGAGCATTTTGCATATACGCATAGTCTGTCTTTTCAATTACAGGTCCAACTTCATATCAAAGGGATTTTCACACATGTTTTTGCCTCCAATAATGATTTCTTTCAGAGAACAGGGTAACAAGAAATATTTGAAAACTATCAAACATTATGAAGAGATAGTGAATGTCTCATTATTTTTTACACCTATTTAACTTATTGTTTACCAGCATCCAGAGACGTGTGTGTGTGTGTGTGTGTGTGTGTGTTGATGCCCTTGTGTGCCCATCTAAAAAAACCTTTAAAAATACAATTAAAGTAGTCCATATGATATGTATACCATATTTCAAGTCTTCCGAAGAATTGCAATAGCTTTGTGTGAGGAACAGCGCAATAAAAAAAAAAATTCCCTCTTCCATTGTAGCTCTCAATTCTGACTATTGTGTGGAAGGCACAATCTTTTAGCCTATCCACAAAAGGTGTGTTTGCATTAAAAAGAATGACAACGATATAAATGCAGATAGCACTTGGTTAAACTGAATTGTGGGTGCATAGTGCATAAGGTGAAGGTTTTTGCAATGAAACACTGCATGCAAAAGTGCTGCAACTGTTTGAATTCGCCACTGAGTGTTTAATTACCATCATCCACTTTGACAACAGACCAAACCACCTGTGTTGGACCAGAGCAAAACAAACGCTATCTCTGAAGATTGCCCACTGAAATGGGTTTCTTCGCACCAATGAGGAACAAGCTTTGGAAATGATGGCTGCCTTTCTACTGTACTAATATATATATATATATATATATATATATATATATATATATATATATATATATATATATATATATATATATCTCTCTCTCCCCTTTGGTACATCCATTGTGAATTCCTTTTGAGGGGACATGACAAATGGATTGTCCTGTGGCTTTTGTACTAATTATCTGGGTGTTAAATACTTAACAGTGCTCAGATGCTGGCAGAGATGAAGGCCGACTGGTCTCACTGATTCATTGGCTGGACATCCGATGGAGGGCTGCTGTGATCAGAAATTACTTCAATGTATGTTTTTTCTCAAAGTATCTTGTTGCTCTGTGATGACTTTGCTTTTTCATCTGTTATTCTGCTCCAACTGTATGATGCTGAATGTGGTAAAGGGATAGTCCACCCAAAGTGAAAATTCTGTCATGTACTACCCCTTATGTTGTTCCAAACTTGTATGACTTTCTTTCGTATTTTGGAGCACAAAAAGAGACATTTGGAGGAATGCTAGCCAAAGTCACTATTCACTTTAATTGCATTTGTATTCCATACAACGGAAGTGCTTGGTTACTGAGGCTGTCAGTCTGTGACATTCTGCCTAGTAAATAAATGCTGACAGAATTAAAATGTTTGGGTAAACTAACACTTTGAACAACTATTATTTTCACTAATAATCTTTGAGGTGTTGGTTTATAATCAGGAAATCAATTCATCATAGAGTAGTTTGCGTGCCTTTTTTTTTATCCAATTATGTCTCTAATTTCACTTCTTTTCTGCATATTGTTCCATCTTTATGTGCAAAATGCTCTCTGCCCTAGTTCCAATCCGGTGCGCTGTCAAATCTTAATGGATTTTATGATCAATGGTTTTGAGACCAAACCACTTTATTTTCTTGTTTTGTTTGTGTTCTGTCTGGTGTTATTTTTCTTTCTTTTTTTTTCCATTTAACAAAGATAAATTACTCAGAAGCGATTGTGCTCCTTTTTCTTCTGTGGCTTCTAAATTTACCCCTCAAGTGCAGCAGGCCTTAAAGACAAAAATCCAAAATCATTTCATGAGCTAATGCCTTGGTGTTTGTTGTTGATTGACGAGTGAGATGACATGACAAAACTAAATAAATTACATATAATTACAGGAATGCTTCTTTACAAACATATGCAGAACACAGGTCTTGTGTTAGTTGTTTTACTAGTGGTATGGAAGTTTTGAGGCCAAATCCCACTCCAAAACACATGCAAACTGGAGATTTGTCATATTTACTTTTTCTAGAAACCTCTCCTGTAGGTCCTTATGGTCTGCTTCATTTACTGTACAGTATTTACCCCTACTGATTGGTCAACATTGAAGCTAGATCTGAAAACAGCTAGTCAATAGAAACTAAATACTTCAAAAAACCAACACAAAAAAGCATTTTGGCTCTCTAAAATATAGTGTTATGCCCAAATTGCTTGATAAACCAATGAGGCAAAAACAGCCATCAAATTGTTAGCATAAATACTTCCATCATGTAGTGATTGAATGGAGTGTATTTCTGTTTGCAGGGTAGAGAGAGGTAACATTTCAATGGGTTCACTGTTTCCATGGTGATGCAGACTTCAGCCTCACTCTCACTGTTGTCATGAAGCTCTTTGCCCTCGCTCTGAGTTCACAGTCCATATGAAAGTGTCAGTAGAGGATTGTCGGCTGTTTTGGAGTAGGATGTCAACAGACTAATAATCGGGACATCATGCCCTCGGTGAACACATGCTGAATATATGCTCAAAGCAGATTACATAAAATATTCTCATTATTATATGGATTCACAACAGTGACTATTGTAGCTGTCAAAATGTTACATGTGGTCACAAGCCACAGTTTTGTACCATTACGAATGCAATATGTCATAAATGCTGTGCTTTCCCAGAACTAGGGCTTTCAACGCAACAACTAATTTTTACTAGTAAATTAGTCAATATTTACTTTGAATAAATTACTCATAATGCACCATGTAACATGTGTTGATATAGAGTATGTAAGTGGAGTGAATGTTAGACATTTGGAGCTGGAAACGGAAGTGTGCATATGCGCATTGACAGATTCATGTGTTAATATCCATGTGGCAGCGGGGGTGTGGTCGAGCATCCATCCGGAGAGAGGAAAAGCGGTAAGTGGACTTATACCTGAACTAGATTATGTCTAACACCTGTCTCTAATTCCAGTGAGCATGGGGAGAGCGGCATATAAACGGCCATGCAACCAGCAGAGAGGAGAGTAAAAGTCTTGCACAAGGAAGTCTATGGTGCTCGTGAAGCTGATGTTTGTGTAACTTGTTGTGTTCGTGAAGCTAATGTGTTTGAGTGACTACGTGCCTGTGAAACTGATGAGTTTGTGAAGTTATAAAGCATTGAAGTGGCCGATTAAAAGCCTTACCTGAGATTAGATAACCCACTTCCCTGTGTCCTCCTTCCCTTCTCTGTGAAGTCCTTTAAACTGATGTCACAACCCTGGACATTGGAAGAAGTACACCCCATGGAGTCCTCGCGGTTGTCAGAGATCCTCAAGTTCCCTCTCACTCTGCTCTCTCTCCAGGGCTCATTCCTGACCTGTGGAGGTGAGGAGTCCCGCCACCGAGGCCAGTTCCCTGTCCACGGGGGTCAATATCCCCAGCGTCTATGGTGCCCCACCATTCTCTAGGCTGCCCCGACCGGGGCATACCGGATACTGGTAATTGTCAAGGGGGGTACTCACAAAGCATTGGTGGACACAAGTTGTAATCAAACCATTATCCACCAACGCTTGGGTCAACACAAATTTTTGGGCACAGCTAAAATGGTGAGGGTGAAGTGTGTGTGTATGGGGATATCCACAACTACCCTGTGGTGACCATTGTGATTAAACTCCGGGGAACAAAACATTATAGTGGAGGCCGCGGATAGATCCCACCTCACCCACCCGCTGATTTTGGTACTAATTGGCCTGAGTTCAGAAATGTATTAAAGGGAATATGCATGGATGGGTCCTGCACAAAAGAGACGAGATGTGAAATGTGCGATGCTCTGGCAGGGAAGGCGGAACCGAGGACATCTTTGTCAACTCCAAGTCAGGATGACGTGAGGGGGGTGGCTGCGGCCCCTCCCATTCTCGGGGGATTTCCCAAGGGGATTTCCCTTTGGAGCAGTCATGAGACGAAATCCTCAAGCATGCCTTCAACCAAGTGAGAGTGATCCATTGTCAACAACTCCAGTCGATTGTCACATTTTCATATACCTATTTCGCAATTATAAATGAGCTGTTGTATAGAGTGGCGCAAGATGTTCGAACAAAAGAAGATCCAACCCAGCTCTTAATACTGTGGAGCCGCCAGGAAATTGTGTTCCAGGCTCATTATAATCCGATGGCTAACCATCTAATAGCCCATTTTTATTGGCGGCGATGTACGCAGATATTGTGTGGCATGCCACGAATGTCAGCTGGTGAATTCACCAGTCACCCCAAAAGCGCTATTCCACCCCCTTCCGCTGATCGAAGTCCCCTTCAAGAGAACTGGCATGGACCTCATTGGGCCATTAGAGCAGTCGGTGGATATGCAGAACGATATCCGGAAGCAGTGCCTCTACGCAGCATCTCAGCTCGTAGTGTGCACATGCACTCTTCAAAAATAATCTCCCGGGTGGGGATTCCAAAAGAAATCCTCACTGATCTGGGCACAACCTTTATGTTACAGACACTCTGTGAGCTTTATGAATTATTGGGCATTAAGTCAATTCACACCAGCCTTTACCATCCACAAACAGATGGCCTGGTGGAGTGATTTAATAAAACCCTTAAAAACATGATTCATAAGTTCTTGCACGAGGATGCTAGAAATTGGTACAAATCCCCTGTTATTCACAGTACGAGAGGTCCCGCAAGCCTCCACTGGGTTTTCCCCATTCGGCTGCTGTATGGGTGGCACCCAAATGGCGTGCTTGATGTCACACATGAAGCTTGGGAGGAAGGACCTTCAACCAGCAAGAATGAAATCCAATACATTCTTGATTTTAGAGTAAAACTCCACACCTTGTGGCAACTAACACAGGAGAATTTGCTCCAAGCTCAAGAACGACAGAGCCGACTGTATAACAGAGGAACTTGGCTGCGGGAATTTGCACCAAGAGATAAGGTACTTGTATAACTCCCCACATTGGGCTCCAAATTACTTGCCAAGTGGAAAGGACCCTTTGAGGTCACACGACGAATAGGGGATCTCGATTATGAGGTAAATTTATCCTATAGAGGGGGTGCATATCAGATATATTGCCGCAACTCCCAGAAATTGTGGAGGGAGGTGGTCTCTGTGATGTTGACTATGGTAGTTCCGGAGAGCGCAGAGCTCGGGCCAGAGGTGAATACAAAACCTAATCATATTACCCTGGTCACTTGCATAGACCACTTCTCCCCGTATAGAGTCGCAGAGGTTGCCAAGTTGCAACAGGAATTCGCAGACATGTGTTCCCCCTCTACTGGGTCGTACAAACCTTATCCAGCACCACATTGAGACCGAGCCGGGGTGGTGGTACGTAGCTGTCCCTACCGATTGACTGTGCACAAAAAGAATATAGTTCGTGAAGAATTGGTTGCAGTGCTCGATATGGGGGTAATAGAGGAATCCCACAGCGATTGGTCCAGCCCGATTGTTCAAATTCCTATGACTGACAAGTCTGTATGTTTCTTTGTGGATTATAGAAAAGTCAACGCGGTGTCTAAATTTGATTTGTTGATTTGAGTTACTTTATCAGTTTGGCACTGCTCGATTTTATTTGACATTGGATTTGACAAAGGGTTATCGGCAGATCCCCTTTAAACCAATTTCCTGTAAAAAAAAAAAAAAAAAAACAGCCTTCTCCACACCGTTTGGACTAAAAATTGTGTTAATGTAGTGACACATGGGGTCCCTATAAAAACGCCATGACTATCCAAACTGTTATGTGGACTGGTGATGTGAGACTGGCAGACATCTGTGTGCCTTGTAGCCAGTGCACATGGCCATAACGTAACCTCTCCAATGCTTTTACAGTCATCAAATGGTCCCCTGCACCTTGGGGATAAGTTGACTGCCTAAAAAAATAACAAAATAAGGGCCGGGTGACCCAGCTTCTCTTTTTTTCTCCCCAAAAGGAACTAAATCGTTCAGCTGGGGGCCATATAGGGTCCATTGTCGGGGGGTGTCCCTCTGAAAGGGAGGACACCGTGGAGACCACACCCTGTCAGGAGAGTGGGGTATTTGAGTGGAAATACGTCACAAGGTCGGAACCTTGTCTGAAGCACGTCATGTGGAAGGGTCACATGGTAGGACCTAGCCAGATGGGGGGAGTTCTACAAAAATGGTGACCGCTGTTTCCAAACAGAGGATAGCCCAGTGGGTCATTGAGACGCGGTTTACCAATGGGGAAACCATTATGCATAAAATGCATTACACAGGGTTACATGCGGATAACAAGCACATTTGGAGCACCTACCCCAGTACAGGGCCTAGTTAGCACACAATTTTGTGAACACAACTGGGAGTAAAAAAGCACATGTCTTCACCTTAGGGGAGGGGAATGGTGCTATGCGCAAGCGGTACACCCGGTCAGTTGTCCGGAACTTACCTGCACATATCTGAAAACACACGGGATGAGACCGGCTCAACCCCGAGATTAAAATCTTGCAGTGTTGGATGTTTCCCAGCCTGCTGCTACACAGATGTCTGCTAAAGAGGCACCATTGGTCAGAGCCCAGAATACTGCCACAATCCTAGTAGAGTGGGCACGTAGCCCACCGGGGGGTGGCACATCCTGGGGTGATATGCCATAGTGATGACATCAATGACCCACTGGCTATCCTCTGTATCGCTTTCTGCTGTCCAAAAGCAGACAAAGAGCAGCTCGGAACTTCTAAAACTCTGTGTACGATCCAAATAGATGCGCAAAGCACGCACCGAACACAGCAACGCCAAGGCTGAGTCTGCCACCTCCTGGGGAAGCACTTGCAGGTTTACCACCTGATCCATAAATGGGGTTGTGGGAACCTTGGGTACATAGCCCAGTCAGGGTCTCAGGATCACGCGAGATTAACCTGGACCGAATTCCGGGCACGTTTCGCTGACAGAGAACACCTGCACGTCCCCTACCCGCCGTTAGGAGGGCAGTCTTCAAAGAGAGTGCCTTGAGCTCCCCTTAGGCCTGAAGGAGAGAGGTCCCACGAGGGGATGAGATGCAATCTGGGGGGGGGGGGGGGGTTGGTTAACCTCCTTGCGCCTCTCAGGAACCTGACGATCATGTGGTGCTTCCCTAAATACTTACTGTCTACTGAATTGTGTTTTGCCAATATAGTGGCTTTGGGGGTCTCTGTTTCAGGTAGAAAACCACTTGGCGAACTGATGCCACTTCTGGCATCCAGGCGCCTCATAGAGGGAGCCCTGGCCTGAGTGATTGTGTCTACCACTGCAGGAGGTAGGCCACTTAAGTCTACCGCGTCCCGTCTAAGGGCCAGACATGGAGGTTCCAGAGGACTTGTCACCAGATGTTGCCCTGTCCCTGAGAAAGAAGGTCCTTCCTCAGGGGAATTTGCCTGGTGGTGGAGGGGGCTGTCATGAGGAGCTTGAGTTCTGAGAACCAAGTCTGGGTGGGCCAGTAAGGTGCTATTAGGATGACCTGCTTCTTGTCCTGTATGCCACCATCGCTGTGTTGTCTATCAGGACCAACACATGCTTGCCCTGGATCAATGGCAAAAACCTCTGTAGGGCAAGCAATACTGTCAGCAACTCAAGGCAGTTGATGTGCCAATGCAGTCGCGGAACAGACCAGGGGCTGGCGGTTGCTGGGCTCGTGAGCCCTGGCCTGAGTGATTGATAAATGCTCTGCTATGCCAGAAGGTCACACTACTCTACACTTCCTTAGGTCATAAATGCTAGGCTACCCAGAAGGCCACATTCTCATATCGTAAATGCTACGCCACCCCAACACGTTGTGCTACTTATGCTATCTCATATCATAAATGCTATGCAATCCCAAAATGCTAATTATCCTATGCTATCCCATGTCATAAATGCCATACGACCCCAGAATGCCACGGTACACTATCCTACACTACCTCATATCATAAATGCTACACTTCCCCATTACGTCGCTCTACCCTACGCTATCTCATGTTATAAATGATATGCTAAACAAAAGTTATGCTACCCAATGGTATCTCACATTTTAAATGCTACATGATCCCAGAACGACATGCTACCTTATGCTATGTCATGTCATAAAACGTTAAGCTACCCCAGAACACCACACTATCTCAGGTCAGAAATGTTATGTTACCCCAGAGCGCTATACTATCTCATGCTATCTCATGTCATAAATGCTATGCTACCCCAGAAAGCCACTCTATGCTATTTCATGTCATAAATGCTATTCTATCCCAGAACGCAATGGTACTCTACGCTGTCTCGCATCATAAATGACACACCATCCCACAGCACTACCTTATCCCATGTCATAAACACTACTTTATTCCAGAATTCTCTCTGCAACCCAGTCCGCAGACATCTGGTACTCTCTCTTCCATGAATCATGTCCAAGTGTGTGGTAAACAACCTATTAAGTGACCTATATGTCCATGGTCAATTTTGTTAGCTTACTCACAGCAATTACTTTGGCTGAATGTCTGCAGCGGAGCACTACAGAATGCTTTGCTTTCAAATCGATGACAGCCCCCCTCCCTTGCTGCACCTCTTTTCAAGCATGAGCACTCTACTGTAATATTAAGATTATGTGGAGTGGTCCAAGGCTGGGAGGGGATGGTAATTGCTGTGTAGATCAAGACTATGCAGTCAAAGTAAAGGGGATTCATTGGCTTAGACTCAAAAGCATTACATCTCTATGACTTGATTACGTAAGGTTTTGACTGGTATATTACATAGGGGTTTGACGTCTGTATTACTTTACCACTTCAAGACTTGCTTTGGAGTCCACAGCAGGTGATTGTTTGTATTAAGTCTGATGGATACTGAACTGATGCTTAGCGGTCAAGTGTCACATTGTGGAACAATCTCATGGTTGCACTGAGAGTTGCATGACGTGCACGTACATCAGTTCCATTTAGTTATGTAGCTGTACAGGTACTATAATTGAGCCGTCAGCGCTTGTCAATCAGGGAAAGGAACGACACTGCTGATTGCTCCACTGGTAATTACTGAGTACAGTCAGCATGCAGGTTGCATAAGGAGCTTGTGAACTACCTACAAGGCCAAATTTGAAATGTTGGAATCTTAAAGCTACACATTAAATGTGGGACTCATATTGAGTCACAGAAAGTTATTGGATATTTATTGGGATTGTGTTAGTAATTCTCCTACTTTATCAACTAGGAACAGCAGGGGGAGTATGAGGAAAAAGAAGAAAAAAGAAAAAGAAAAAGAAAAATTCTATTTTATTTTGTGGTTTGGAAAAACAGTAATGACTTTGCCCAGTAAAGAGGGAGACAGTTAACAGTTGTCCGAGGACAAAACTTATCCTATCAGGCAAAAACTTGTGTCAAAAAAGGTCTCCGCTGTGTTTGACTATTCAAATATTTTTTCCACATTTTTTTATTTCTTTTTGGCAGAAATGTATGACATGCTGAGTCACGTTTTTAGCACCTCATTGGCCTCTGATTAATCAATGACTCTGTCCGATCTCCAGAGCTCACGATCCAAGAAGACTCAGTCCTTTGTATCCTGCTTCTTTTATATGACAGTACAAGATTCATTCTCATCAATTACTCATTTTAATAGTGCATGAACTGCATTACAATTTGGATTCAACAGAACACGTGAATGTACTGAAGTTACTGGTCAATGGTTTATCAACTGCCTCAATCATTGCAGTCAATTGAACATCAAAATTCAATCTAAATCCAAATTGACCCTATTTACTTTGTTCCATACTCCACTTCTTTTTCTATCTGAATATTCAGTGTCACATGTAAATACATTACTGAAGTGAAATTGGTTGTGTATGCCGTTTCATATTGACTTTAAAACAGGTAAAAGACACAGACACACACACTGTTTTATGCAAGAATCCTTTGTTTTGCCTCCTGAGAGACTTAACTTTTCGTAGAGTAAGCATTTTAGAGGATAATTAATCTCTTTTAATGCATAGCACCTTTCAGCTTTTTTTAACTCTTGGTGTTATCAACACAGGAAGAAATGTGGCTGCCAGTCATCCTAATGCAATTAACATGTTTTTTTAGCCATAATTTGATGTTTAGGTGCCCTTTTATGCAAAAATTCCCCAACATTGCTGCTCGAAAATAGAATGAAGGCAATTTTTCCTCCCAAGGTTTTCCTTCTTGATTATCTTTGCCATCTGCACAGCCAGTTACTGCACAGTAATCCCAATCAAAAGCTCTTTTGGTTAATGAGTTCTTATGGAATAGAGTATGCATTCCACATATGCACATATTCTGAGATAAGAGCTATCAAGACCCATGTGTCATTTAGTATGTGATCTTAAGTTTGCATTAAAATTCCTCCTGGAATCCCTCTGAAGACATACAAGTGCGGTACTTAAATCCATAAAACATCTCTGCCCATTAGAACAGTGATTCTTCAACCAGCAACTTTATCTAAGAGTTCTACATAAAATCTGATTAAAATGATGGTACCATCTAAAACTCATTTATATTTTTAATGTGCTTCATTGAAACTTCAACGAAGAGGTCTTCAAGATTTTTCATCGTAATCTCAAAGTTTACGTCAGGCCCTCTTAAAATAACTCTTTAAATTATGATAGTTTAATGGTTCTGTCTGTAACATTTGGCAGTGCTTTTTTTTTTTTTTTTTTTTTTTTTTTTTTTTTAAATCAATTTTTTCTGCAAATAACAAAAGCTCTATGAAGAATACAGAAGATTTTACAAAAAAAAAAGGTTCATTTCTCAAGGGTTCAGTCGAGACCAATGAT
The DNA here is from genome assembly GCA_032164185.1 of Moxostoma hubbsi. Lineage (NCBI taxonomy): Eukaryota > Metazoa > Chordata > Actinopteri > Cypriniformes > Catostomidae > Moxostoma > Moxostoma hubbsi. The sequence continues at coordinate 5,548,341 of JAVLUX010000043.1, forward strand.
GCCTTTAAAAGATGGGTTTAAAAAGGTCTCCAATAAATTTAAGAGTTAAAGAAAACTTTTTGTCCAGGGAGAAAAAGGTTTAGCTGGTTAGCGTTAGCAGTTGGCAACTGATGGTAGTAACTGTAACAATTCCATTATGCTAGCAAAAAGAATCTTTCTGCATTGACAGCCATTCAAAAGTATACAAAAATGTGTCATTGTATTATCTTAGATGTTTCACATATAAATTTACAGTGCAAACAATGTACTATATACATTTCGCCAGTATGCATGTCCCCTGGGAATTGAACCCACATCTGCTTTATGTTGCTGGCGCCATGGCCAGCACAACTACAGGAACATTTGAAATTATCATCAGCAGACAAATCCTAAATAATTATCAGTAGACACAACAAAGATTAATGACAACTCGTGAGAATTTGTGCGAGATGGCAAAATCATAGTATTTCGAATGGCTTGGCTTGTACTAAAAGGTATTATAGTTTTATTTCCATAGACACCAACCAATCAGCATGCATTACATTTGGGCTTACCTCCTATCCAGCACTTTATTTAAGAAAGGAAATGTCTGTGAACAAAATTTCTTACACATTCCATATTTCTTTATGCAATACAAATGACTGATATTTCAATGACCTGTAATAAGTTTCCTTCGTCTAGTTCTGAACCCTGATGCTCTCTTTACTATGTGGTTCACAAAAGTGATTTTCCTAATAAATCATTGATAGGTTTAGGGTTTGAAAATGGTGTTACACTTTATGGTTCGATTCTATTAGGGTTAGTAAGCATCTCAAGCATTTTTGGAAAACTTAACGTCATACTCTATGAGCATAAGCAGTAATATCACTGGTTCACATGAAGAGTTTCCTAAAATTGTTGGCATTTCCACATGCCGCCGTGGGCCCCCGTCATTGTGTAATGACTCTCTTGGATAACTTTCTGTGTTCAGACAGAGTAGTGTTAAATGAAAGAGGTTGACCAGCCATCAGCATCTGTGTTTTTTGTTGTTGTATGTATGCTGCTGGCTGCGTTTGATGGTGCTGTGTCATATGGGGTACATAAGGAGGAGTAATCCCTTTGGATTTAATAATTTAATCCGGCCACCTCATTAGAATAGCAGAAATGTTCTTCAGCCTCAAATGTAGCGGATCGAAGAAGAAATATATTTTTCCTTGTTTTCTAATTGATTTTTATGGCATACCCTGATTTGTATGACTACAGAGCCGATGCCTGGCAGATATGTTTGTAATGCAGAGAATTATCAGACAAATGTTGGTGAATTACAGCAGCGGTCTGTTTAGCAGTCTCTGGCTTAATCTATAAAAACATGATTTTGTACACAAAGCTTACATAGATTTCCCCAACGTTGCCATTGATTTCACTTCAACCATAAAGCTTTCTCCTGTAGGGGATTTTGTGTAGTGAATGGTTTTAGCTGCCCAATGGTTAAACAAACAAAAAAATGAAAAATCACATAAAAATGTAAAGAGTGGGTGAAAGACATGTTCACAAATGTCATTGTATTGTCCGCTTTTACAGTAAATGGTAATATCATACTTACAAAAACCAGATGCGCTGCAGTTGCGGAAATCATTTTTCTCTCAATGAAAGTAGAGGACATGAATAACAGCAGAGTGCTGGGAACATTTGACGTGTTCAGAGGAAGAAAGCAATTTTAGGATTACACAAGGTGTTTGGAAACCCTAAACAATACTCCATCACCCTCTTTTCCAAGACAGACACATACATTCACAATTGAGGTGAAAAGAGATTCTGGAAATGTGTTCCTGTGACAAATATTGCACAGGTGACAAAGGTATGCAACTGAAGCTTACATAATGATCTCTTGACGCACAGCAATATCCAAGGCCAAGTCATGTAAAGGAAACAACTGTTTTATTATTATTATTATTATTATTATTATGTTACACAACGGTTGTCCTTTCAAAGCTCATTCTCAGAAAGGTTATTTCATGTAAAATCAACCAAATTTCAGAAACGTCCCCATATAATTTGGTTTTTATTATTTTATGAAGAAAGATAAACATACATGATCATTAAAACCAAAATATTAAATTCCATGGATCAATATTTCCTTTTTTTTTTTTTTTTTTTTTTTACAATGTTTTTACCGTTATGTTAAATTTGTTTGCATATGAATTTGGAGCAAAATGTTAAAGAAAATAACCTTAGAAAGGTTGCAGCATATATATATATATATATATATATATATGCAGAGATAGGTAGGTGTATTGCTAAAAGACTTCAGCACCCCTTGTGTTATTATATGCCAATGGTTTGAGTCCTAAAATGAGAAAAAAAGCCACATGCTTATTACTCCAGAAGCGTTTAAGATATATTAATATGCTTTTAGATTCTGATTCTGGACAAACTTTAATTTCTCTCTTCATTTTATGGTTAAATCCCAGAAATATTGTGCTCTCAATGTGGCTAATCAGTTACAGATTTTGTTCAATTTTCTTCTCAATGGTCAAAAGCCAAATGTGGGCCAGATGGTGTGAAGCTAATTTTTCTTAAAAAAAAAAAATAAAAATAAAAACTTCTACAAGACAAGGTTTGAAATACAAATAATGTTGAAACTAGAAATATCCTTTTATTTATTCACATAAAAACAAAATTTCCTTTTTTTGAGGCTACAAAAAGTGACGTGTGTGGCAGTTAGTGCAATACCTATATCTAATTTGTGGATATCAGAAAGCTCTAGAATAAATCATAAGGGGCCCAAGCACCAAAAATACTAAAACCATAATGTTTCCTGGAGCGGTCTTGTTCAGACGCTTCTCTTAAATTCCTTGGGTGAATAACAATTGATGGAAACAAGATAATTGTTGGCATATAGTAAGAGTATATAGAGCTATACAGTATAATGCAGTAGCAGTTCAGCTAATTAAATCTTCAGATAACTTAATGAGAAATGCAGGTATTTGAGTTCACTTTGAAATCTTTGACTTTTGATTGCAGACTTTGGTAGAGACTTAGGAAAGATTTGTGTATGTATGTATGTATGTGTGTGTGTGTGTGTGTGTGTGTGTGTGTGTGTGTATTTTTCTTCCCTCCTATGGATATCTGCAGGGACAGTTGTGAGAATATGAACATTCACATTGGATAATGTATTTTTTTTCTAGTAAGACCTTTGATATTAGGGCAAAAATCTTATTCTTGATAATATTTTTTTGGATTGTTTTCCTGTAAAATATAAAAAAATCCTTAAAACAAGATCGCTTTAAGTTATCTTGTTTTAGAAACAACACTGCATGAGAATGTATTTTTAATGTGTATTTTGTCTTACTGTACTGGCAGAGTTTTTATAATCAAAACAAGTGAAAGAATCTACCAGTGCTGAAGAGTATTTATAATACAAGTATTTATAATACATTACTGACCTTTAGTAATCTAACAGACTACGTTACAAATCACATTTTACAGCATGTATTCTGTAATCTGTAGTGGACTACATTTCAAAAGTAACCCTCCCAACCCTGCTTGTGGAGGACTGTTCCAGAATTGTATTATATGGCTGAGGTTGTTCTCGTTTTCTGTTGGTTTGGTGATGGAAATCATTTGCATTCATTATTACTCCACAGTTACCCAGTGGGGCAGAAATTCTGATTAATGAAGCAAACACCCACCAAGCAGAGCAGCTAAGGTGCACAAACACACATTTACCAAAGGACTACACGGAATAAGAATGATTTTGTCCCCTTTGTGTCTTTTTATGCTAGATGTGAGTTTCTCTCTCTCTCTGCTTTTAAATAGGGACTTTAAGCAAAAGCTGCCTTCAGTACGGTAACAGCATTCTTTGTTCTTGTGCACTCTTGTTCATGGTGGTATTACCCGTGCACCAGAGAAACTAGTGTGCAGCCATCTTGAAAAGTTTTTCTTTGTACTTCTGGTGTAGCGGTTCTATATAGATATCTATGGCGTTGATGTCAAAAAGTAATTAGCTTGTAAAATGGATTTATATATTGTAGAGTTGCCAGAAGTTATCATGAGTATTGTAATGTGTCCAGGGTATGTCATAACAACTGGAAGTAGAGGCGAAAGAAACTCTAACACAAGACGGCTTCATTTGTATTTAGTTTTAAGTATATTTTCATTGAACGTCATCAAATTGCATGTATAACACTTTGATATGTCGTTGTTTGAAATATCACGTCAGCTACACATTTTAACACAAATTATTCAAAAGTTGGAACCTTAAAAAAAAAAAGTTTGCCATGTATAACAATTAAATGCAGTGTGTCATAGTTGTCCAAATATAGTCATTGATCCAGGTCCAATTCACCCCTGAGGGTGTCAGAAAACACAATTTTACACTGTCAGCAAAACACCTCACTAGCTTTTTCTCGTCACATTGGGGTTCACCTCTTGGTGATTCGATCGGCTGTTTTCAGTAGCTTCAATACAAACCAAAAATTTAGAAGACAATAAAAAAGAAAAGGGGCGTGGGTGAACAAGGTGAATAACTGTCTACCACGGGACAATCACTACTATGCCCTAGTCAATACTACATGACAGATTAGGTAGGAAAATATTATGTTTCATAAGCGATGCTGTAAAGTGAGCAGAGAAGGAAGCAGAACACCATCCTCAAACATACCGTACTGTTGGTTAGTATAGACTTTGAATAGCAAAACAATCAATAATATTATTTGTAAAATTATAAGAGTAAAAACTCTTCTTCTGACAGTATGTTATCATGTAACACTAAAAGCAAGCATTCATTTGCTGTTTTCAATGCATTTTTGTACTTGAATGATTGAATGTTCCAGTCCTCTGTCCTGTAGGATAATGAAACATAATGATTTTTGCATTTGTTGTCTACGATGGTTGAGCCGTTCATTTCCAATTGCATTAGCCCATCTACAGTTGTTACTTAAAGTCCCTAATTGCATCTTTTATATGCACTGGCATTTACATCTCACAAACTAGCTTTTTGCTTTCCCAAGGAGAAGTTGCCGCCACAGTACTAGGCAGTTCTGAGTGGTTGCAAAAGTATTACTATGCACTTGCTAGGGTTTTCTGGGTAGTTGCTAGGTGGTTGCTCACCTCAACCTCCAAGTCTCCATGCTATTCAGGTTCCTACTGTAGAGATGGCTCAAGTTCCTCCTTCAAAGTAAGTCTAAGGGAATTTCACAATTACTTGCATCATTACTGTGTCTATTTCTGTCTAAATAATGTTTCTTGGAACCGTAATTGCACAACAAGGATGCCAAAGATGAGTTTATTTGCTAAATGTATCTCTCATTTTGTTAAGCCAAACACACATAGCTGGATTCTACAGTGGAAATAATACAAGCCAAGAATACTTTGATTAAAAGACTAAAGGATTTGTCAGGCAAAATCACTTTCACTGAATGGAAAAAGATACAATAAAAGTAAATGGTGAGTGAGACTAACATCTTGCCTACATTTCCCTTTTTTGTTTCACAGAGAAAAGAAAGTCGTATGGGTTTGGAAAGAAGAGGTTGAGTAAATGATGGCAGAATTTTCATTTCTGGGTGAACTATCCTTTTAATATGCTGTAGATCACAGATGACACAGGCACAAAAGGGTTATGTGCTGATGGAGTCATTCCTGTCACGTTTATTAGCTGTTTGACATTCAGCCAGAGGCGGTGGAGATGGTGGGGGGTGGGGTAGCCTTGGAAACCCTTCGCATCGCCACATATGTGAGCTGCCATTGGTGGAGTCCTTCGTGATGTGTTCGGTGCCTCTTAGCCACGATTCATTGTGTCTGTGCACAGCAGAGGACAACCCCACTCTCTCTCTCTGTCTCTCCCTGAAGACACTTTGTGCCTGTTTAAACAGGAAATGAGGCCAGGTCCTTTTCTGGCTTCACACAAATAAATGTGGAGTATGGATGCGAATTTTGTTATTTTTTTTCACCATTCACCGACCATTAATAGTCGGTATAATGCACACTTCAAGTGGATTTGGAAATATCATAATAGCGCATAACACATGCACGCCCACTTTTTCATCTATCTTGGTTCCAGAAGTATTTTTGCCCATTTATATTTTCCAAGCCACCATCCAAACCAACCAGCTCCAAAGTGAATCACACCATAATAAAAAAAATATTATTTTAAGCAAAAAATATTTGAAGATCAGACTAAATATCTTTAATGAGGAAATAAAGTAATCAAATTTAAAAGGATGGAAAATTATTGATTTAAAGAGTACAAGTGTAGAAACAGTATATTTAAATTGTATTGCAACATATTGAGATAAAAGAGACCTATGTTGCAATCAAGCTTGTTTTGTGTGATTTGTTGGCCGAGTCTTTGATTGGTAGATCGTTTCCCTTCAGGTTCATGGGTAGTGTAGTTCATCACCAGAAATGTAGTTATTAAATGCATTTAAAAATGAATTAGGCTTATGGCTTCAACAGAAGTATATAGATTAACAACCTCAAAGCCTTGGTGTCTGTTTTTAAAGGTTTCTTAAGTTATCATTAACAAGAATTTTCCTATGGATCAAATGAGTGGGATTTTTTTTTTTTCTTACGGAACCAGACTGTTGCACTCTAATGCGAGCTATGTGCATATGAATGAATAAGCAAAGTCCAATGTATGTTGTTTTTTTTTTTTTACCTTTTTTTTTTTTTTTTTTACCTTTTTTTTTTTTTTTTTGCGTTCCAAAACTCGAAGTGTGAAAAGGTCTATTGCACAAACAAATCGTCATTCTTCAGTTAATGATTAATCGGTTAAACGTCTACATGCCTAATGTGGAATGAGTGTAATTTTACCGACATTACATGCACAAATTGTTCTACCTTTCATGGTGAAACTACCTGGGTGTTTAATTTGGTAATTTTGGTAATGACTAAAAGCCAGTGTTTACCTCGATCAGCTCGGCCGGAAATGTGAACATCACTCTGACAGCGAGGTGATTGCTCTGCTTGCTAAAACAGCTTGGACAGGCATTAGCAAAATCACTTGTACAGCAGCTCTACTAATCCTGTGTTTTGTGTGTGTGTGTGTGTGTGTGTGTGTGTGTTGATGTAAAATTCCTTAATGCTCAATAGCACAATACTTCACAGAGCTTAAGACTTAATTGATTTTGATGTCTTTCAAGGGGAGGACGTTCCACTCGGCCAACCTATAAAAGTGGCACCTAGTCAAAAATGCCCCAATCAGACACACATACACAGTTGTGTTTAGTCCAAGAAAAATCACAACTGTGATCTCAAATGTCTCACATGTGTCTCCTCTAGTTTCAGAAGAGATCTCAACAGTTTCACAAACTGTGCTATGATTTATCAAGACACTAAAGTCAGAGATTTCAAGATTTTGAACTAAAAACTGAGTCTCGTAACCAAATTCCGAGACTAAATTATCTGAGATATGCTATCCACATTTATTAACGACTGTATGCTCTTATGTCAACAAATGTCTGAAACAAAGTTGATGTGTTTCTCTACGTCTCTCTGTAACACAACAAAATCAAATGGGAATTATTCAAAGACCATTTGAATATTACGAGCAAACAGTCATATTTACAAATCAAGCTAAATCTCTTGTGCAGGCTGGAATGTTTCAGCAGATTTTCTGGGCAACAGCTGAATCGCATGGCTCTTTTTTATATACATATATTGATTCAATGCAAAGACAGTCGCTATGGCAACCTATCGGGTCTGGGAGGGAGCTTTTCCACCCCCTCATACACTTATGCCAGGCATAGGTCATGGAGATGTGATGTGTGATGGCTCTTATGGCTCACTGACAGCTGTGAAAACCATCTGATTGGACAGCTCCCATCTCTGCCATCATTACCTGCCTGTATGGGGTCCAGGAAACTTGAAGCATGAACCAGCCTGGGGGAAGCTTGTGTTATCCTGTGTGATTAAGTACAGTATATGGGGGAAGAAAGAGTAGGTTAGGTTTCTATGCAAGAATGGTGTGGTTGGACCATCCGTCCAACCACACACTCTAACTATGTTTAAAAACCTAGTGAGGTGCCCATCTAGCCAACATTTTGAGGCATTAGATTAACTCTTAATGTGAAGACTGTTTTCAACTGTTGGTAGCACAATTATGCCGCCTTCTAAGAATAAGTCTTTATTCGTCACTCTCTGTATGTTTTCTGTCATGATCTAATTTTATCAGTCATACTTGTTATCATTTTATATGTACTAGGGCATTGAGGGACATAGCATCCATTACAATGACACATAAATGATAGTAGATAGGTTTTGTGATAAATGTTTTGACTCCCCTTGTATGAGCCAAGTGAAACCAATGAGTTCTAGTGTGAAACTTCTACTTGTAAATCAACCGCTGTGCTAAAATTAGGTTTTTAAACTTTGCCGGTTAAAGCACATACACACATGCACAGTTCACCGAACTTCATAGTCCGTGATGTGAACATAATAACATAAGAATCACATCTGTGATAGAATTTGGAATTATTTGTCAATGTTTTAAAGATCGGTCAAATAATTGATTGTTAATTTTTTGCCAAACACTAATACGCCACTGGTAGAGAGCAAGGCAGCTCACTAAGGTTTGCAACAGAGCTTCTCTCACACACACACATACATAAGCAGGTGGACCACATCCGAGCTGTTGGCAGTAATTCTCACGAGCTGACAGCTACAGGCAGAGGTGCTGTTTGTCTACCCTACCATTCAAGGTAAAATCAATCACAGTGAAGCCGTGTAAGGAAATTTACCTTTTTCTCCCCTCATGCATACTAAGCATTAAACCTCCAGCAGAGCAATAAAAACAAGCCCACCGGTTTAAGTAATCAAGGACAGGTCCAAGTTGTGTCTACAGAGGAAGTCGCTTTCCAGCATATGAGCATGCAGTCATCAACGGAGGTGGAGTGTTAGCTGCAAGCGCTTGTAGAGGTGAAAGTCAGGGCTGTTGTCCTTGTTTTTTATATCCTTTGGAAGTTGCATACCCTGTTTCGTCAGCTTTCTGCTACCATAAAACTGAGGTGAAAGAGACTGGTTGCTTTTTTACACAAGATCTCTTATTCACAAGATCAACATGATTTTATTTGTGTTTCATTCTACTCTAGACTTCAAATCTGTTATCATCTTAACAAAAAGGGCTGTGGCATCGGTACCATGGTACAGTGAGGATTTCAGTTGGTAATACAATGGTACTTTGATAGGATATATTATAGTACTGAATGATTAGCATATTCATATAGCATTATACAGTATATACTGCACATGGAACTTAAATCCATATCGACTGATATGGATTTAAAAGATCAATCTTTTACTTTGAAGTTTAATTAGTTTTGGTTGTGTTGTTTATGTGTGATACTATGTCTGTTTGAACTATACAGTATAGCAATTGAACTGCATAGTTTTGGCCAATTTTTTGTGATATACCAAGTTAGAATGTTCCCAGCCTAATTTAAAGCATAAAAGGATTAGTTTACTCAAAATTTATAATTCTCTCATCATTTACTCACCCTCATGCCATCCCAGATGTGTATAACTTTCTTTCTTCTGCAGAACAAACATTATGATTTTTAGAAGAACATTTCCGCTCTGTAGGTCCATACAATGCAAGTGAATGGGTGCCAAAATGTTGACTTTTCAAAAAGCACATAAAGGCATCATAAAAATAGTCCATATGTCTCCAGTGTTTTAATCCATATCTTCAGAAGTGATATGATAGTGTGGGTGAGAATTGAGAATTGACTCCAGATCAGCTGGACCGCCTGAGGGTGGAGTCTCCACTTTACCCTGGGCATAACCTGCAGCGACAGCGTGTCTGCTGTGCTGTTGAGGTGGCCTGGTATATGAGTGGCTCGCAGCGACTTGAGCCTGTGCTATCTCCAAAGGAGGAGACAGCGGGCGAGTTGCGATATATGGCGAGAGCGTAGGCCACCTTGGTGGTCGATATACACCACCATCGCTGTGTTGTCCGTCCGGAACAACACATGCTTGCCCGGATCAATGGCAATTGCCTCCTCAGGGCAAGTAGTACCGCCAGCAACTCGAGGCAGTTGATGTGCCAATGCAGTCATGGGCCGGTCCAAAGGCAGGCAACTGAGTGCCCATTGCACACGCTGCTCCAGCACCGCTGGGAGGCATCTGTCATAACCACGAAGTGCCTGGGGACCTGGCCTAGGGTAACACCTGCATGTAGGAATGCTAGGTCTGACCAGGGGCTGAAAAACGTTAGCAAGCCTGCATGACAAGGACGCGGTGTGTGCCGTGGCGCCATGCTCATCTCTCGACTCAGGTCTGTAGCCAGTGCTGAAGTCTCATATGCATCAACCCAAGCGGCGTGACCGTTGCTGAGGATGCCATATGCCCCAGGAGCCTCTGAAAGATTTCAGTGGGACCAACGTTTTCTCTCTGAACACACACAGTCAGTTCAGCACTGACTGTGCACGCTCGTTGGTGAGGCATGCCGTCATTGAGAGTCCAACTCCATACCGAGAAAAGAGATGCTCTGAACTGGGATGAGCTTGCTCTTTTCCCGAATTGACCCGAAGTCCCAAGTGGCTGAGGTGCCTGAGCACCAGGTCCCTGTGAGCACACAACATGTCCCACAGGTGAGCTAGGATTAGCCAGTTGTCGAGATAGATGAGGATGCGGATGTCTAATTCCCTTAATGGGGCAAGGGCTGCCTCTGTGACTTTCTTGAAGGTGTGATGGGACAAGGACAGGCCAGAGGGGAGGACTTTGTACTGATATGTCTGACCCTCAAAGGCAAACCGGAGAAAGGGTCTGTGTCGAGGAAGAATCGAGACATGGAAGTACGTGTCCTTCTGGTCTACCGCTGCAAACCAATCCTGAAGCCGGTCACTCACTAGAATGTGTTTCTGCATGAGCATCTTGAACGGGAGTCTGTGCAGAACCCAGTTCAGAACTCGCAGGTCGAGGATTGGCCGCAACCCGCCGCTGGAGGGACAGGCTCTATCGCGTCCTTCCGTAGTAGGGAGGCGATCTCCGCACGCATGGCAGCAGCGTTCTCGCATCTCACTGCGGAGGAGCGGACGGCGTTGAATCTGGACGGGCGCCTGGTGAACTAAATCGCATAGCCAGAGTCGGAAGGTCCTGATCAACAAGCGCGATGGGTTGGGGAGTGCAAGCCACGCCCCCAAGCTCCGTGCGAGAGGGACCAAGGGGACTACAGCGCCGGACGTACCAGTGGGCAGGGCCTTGCTATGGGGCAGAGCCCAGGGTGCTGAGTCTAGAGACATCAAAGCACTTACTTGGCTCCTTGTGACGGGGGAGGAAGATTTTCATCCTCGTGGCCCGTGGAGACTGTCGGCTCGGGGGCGGGCTTGTGCCATGGCTGGGCACGTGGAAGCAGGCGGTCCGATTCCAGGGCATCGTACCTGCCAAAGAGTTGCCAGGGAGACCGGAAATAGAGCCCAGGGGCTAAGGAAACTGCTCTTTTTTTGAAAATGTGGGAGCTCTTTGGGCGTGCGGCGAAACCAAAATTTGCAAAGAAACAAGGATTCTCCACCCGACCCTCCATCGGGGGAGAGAGTGGTCTGCTTACCAGCTCCCATAGTGCAGTTTCCCATCTCAGGGGCGCTTTGAAGCCTTCTTGGGGTTCTTGGCGGCCGGCCGTGAGATAGGTGGGCTGTGGCGGGCTGGTGTCGGTGTTGGCACTGCAGGGGGACACCCTGGGCAATGAGCAGACGGAGTGTGGGGTCTGTGGCTTCGCCTGGGCAGGATATGCTGCATGGCCTCTGTCTGCTTCCTCATTGTTGAGAACTGACGGGCGAAGTCTCCAGTGGTGTTGCCAAACAGCCCAACCTGGGAGATGTGGGTGTCAAGGAAAAGCACCTTGTCAGCCTCTCGCGACTTGACCAGGTTGAACCAGAGGTGGCGTACCTGGCCCACCAGGGTGGACATCACCTGCCCGATAGCCCATGCCATGACCTTTGTTGCCCGGCGGGCGAAGTCGTCACAGAGCGCAGCTCCTGCATTAGACCCGGGTCAGGACTATCCTTGAGTAGTTCATTGAGTGCCTTGGCTTGGTGCACCTGCAGGAGTGCCATGGCATGCAAGGCGGAGGTGGCGTGTCCAGCGGCGATGTAGGCCTTAGCCGTCAGGGTCGACGTCAGCCTACAGGCCCTGGACGGGAGCCTCAGACGGTTCTACCAGGTGGTGGCTCTTTGCGGGCACAAGTGCCTCGCAACCGCTTGATCCACCTTGGGAATCGCCGAATAGCCCCTTGCTACCCCACCATCAAGGGTAACGAGAGTGAAGGAGCTCACAGATCGCATGCAGGCAGTGAAAGGAGCTTGCCACGAGCGAGTGTACTCATCATGCACCTCCGGGAATAAAGGAACGGGGGCGGAGCATGGCCGTGAGCGGCGCTCTGACCCCAGGAACCAATCGTCGAGCCATGAGGGTTCATGGGGGGGGGGGGGGGGTGGAGGACTCCACTCCAGCCCGACACTCGCGGCACAAGCATGGCCGTCAGCTCTGCGTCAGCCTGCGACTGAGCCGCCGTACCATGTCAGACATGACAAACTCGCTCTCTGATGCCGCGATCGATAGCTCATCGTCGTCAGGTGCCCCGAACGAGATTGCGGGTCCGCCTTGAAACGAACCGGCAACCTCGCCCCAGTGCTCAGTTGGAGCACACGAGCGTGACGGGGAGTGGGAGGTCCATGGGGGAATACCCGACGGAGAGGCTCCCACTGAGGTCCCCATATCGCACCCCCCTCCCAGTGCTAACCGCCTCATAACCGTAGGTAGAAGGACCGAGTCAGGGAGCCACTGGGGTGGCTTGCGCTCTTACGAGGGCGAGCCATGACCGCAACGTAGCCATGGTCATGTCCTCGCAGTGCCATCAGATGGGGAGAGACATCGACCGCAACCAGGAAATAAACACAAACGCACCAGCCGACTACATGACAGCTTCTTCCCCCAAGCAATCAGACTTCTGAACACTTGATATCACTTTATTAATTTATAATCTATTATCTATTATCTCACACTGGACTGTCAAATATATTCTCCTCAATACAACTACTGTATATATATTTTTTATATACTCTTTATTTTTATTGTATGTGTATTCTATATTGTGTGTATTGTTTACTGTTCATTGTAATTGGTATATATCTCGTCACTGTCATGACTGCTATGTTGCTCGGAACTGCACACAAGACTTTCACCTACTGTTGCACTTGTGTACATGGTAGTGTGACAATAAAGTGATTTGATTTGAAACGAAAAGGCATCTTGAAATAGATGCTTTCTGTTTGTGCCACTCTTTTAGAGAAAATAAAACACAGGTATATATGAATATACTGTGTGTGTGTGTATATATATATATATATATATATATATATATATATATATATAGAGAGAGGATATCTGATTTGCACTTGCAGCATCACTCCTTTTATACCTGTATGTCTTGGGGAGTGGCATGCAAATTCCACACGGCAATTTTCATTGGCCTTTTCTCAAGATCAGAGATATCTGGGCTCCCAACGAGCGAACCCTAGTGTCAACTCATCGACACAACGTTGAGTGAGTGACAGATAGGGAAAGATAAATATTCTGGTAATTTTGTGATTTTTGGAGCGTCACATATTTGGCACCCATTCACTTTAATTGTTTGGACATGCAGAGCTGAGAAATTCTTCTAGAAATCTTCATTTGAGTTCAGCAGATGAAAGAAAGTCATACACATCTGAGATCGCATGAGGGTGAGTAAATGATTTGAATTTTTATTTTTGGGTGAATTATTAACTTACCTGAGAGAGATTTGTTTCTAATAAAAAAGCAAAATTGACATGAGAACTGAAATACATAAATGAATTACAATCGAATCAAATATCAAAATATGAATCAAATCAAATGGCACCATTTGAACTTTTTGAACAGTGTAAACCTTGAGTTCTGTCATCCTAGTAAGAATTCCAAAGAGAAAGTCAATAATTAACATTGCTGATGTAATCATCAGCAATCTTAGCTTGTTTACAACATGGTTCAGTTCCTTACACGTGCAAGGATGTTACACAATTCTAATTAAAACTAACCAAGTTGTTAGTATTCCATATGTCCCCTTTACTATACCATTAGATGTGTTGAATTGAAATCTCCCTATAGTCTGATGTCTCTGTTGCATATTGCTGTAACATATGCAGCCTCAGGACTGTGTGATGTGACCCCATGTGAATCATTGCCAATGTTTTCCATGCTGTGTGGAACGGATGAAGGTAGTGTGTGTGTGTGTGCATAAAAATGGAAGCCAGACATATGAGCCCGCCTAAAGCCTTTAATTCTGATGTTGTGCAACAAGACAATTGTTGACGGCACTAGGGACAAAATACACAGGAATAACGTCTCACCCAGGACGTCGCTACACTTCATCATTATTGTGAATCCTTGGGTGCTTTGTCACAGCGGGGATGTATGTGTGGCCTCTGCTGTCGGCATATGCAAAAATATATCTTTAGCCAGTATAAATACAGTGAGTTTTTCACATAATGATATTTATCAGTAAGCTTAGTGTCAGCCTCAACAGTCTGTTCTCTGACCAATTAATGCATATTGCACACAAAAATGGCTAGCACTTTCTTGATCTAGAAAGCTCTAATGTGAGTATCTGGCTAGATGTGTTTACAAAGTCATCTTTACAAGGTACCGTGTTAATGGCATAAAATCTTGAAAAATAAATTAAAGTAAACTACACATCCACAGGCAGAATGTCTAGGTTACTGTTGTAACCTCAGTTCCCTGATGGAGGGAACGAGACATTGTCTCGAGTGAAGCAACACTGTTGGACTTTTTTGAAGGCTTCAGTTACCTCTGAACTTGAGAAAAGGCCAATAAGATATTGGCAGACAAAATTTGCATGTCACTCCCCCGGACATATGGGTATAAAAGGAGGGAATCATGCATCTGTCCATTCTGGTTTTGCACTGAGGAGCCGAGAGTAAGGTTCGGTCATAGCAGTGGCTCGGTCCATCAGGGAACGGAGGTTACAACAGTAACCTAGACATTCCCCATCTGTCGATCACTTCAACATTGTGTCAAGTGAAGCGACACTAGGGGTCCCAATTCATTCACGCCATGCACTGACCTGTAGGTGCGCTGCTGATGCAGATGCGGGCAGGCAGTTGTGTGCCAAAGCGACAGGCTACGTCAGACTGCACGTACCCTTCCCCAACGCCCCATAAAATCGTCATAAACTTTTTTAGGTTCCCAGCACCCCGAAGGGGGGAACAAAACAACGTGCCAAGCATGGGAGCAGGCCATATCAGCCATGCCTTTTCTCTCTCAATGTTTCTCGCATGGAGTTAAAGTGGCTGGGGCCATCTTAACGCTATCACACGCATTGGGGAAGGTATTCATTTCCAACTCCTATTCTTTCAGGGGAAAAACACCCCACGGAGACCACCACTTGCCAAGCCTGGGGGGGAGGTAAAGATTGGCGAAATACGTCACATAGGTTTTCAGGCCAAACGTGGGAATGGCGTGGTGGTAGATCCTACCTGCTGTGAGGGAGGAGTTGCTACAAACACAGTGACCGGGGGGCAGTGGGGACTGCCCAAGGGAGATGCGGGTCCGCCCATATGGGGACCGTACCGGTCCGAAATATTCCAGGCCACTTATTTCATTGATGTCTTTCAGACATCTTACAGCACCTTTAATATTTTTGTTATGTACCAAGGTTCCGGTCATTAAACATTTTATCCGAAAGAGAAGAAAATGTAAGTAAATGGACATTATAACTGACATATATCACATAATTTAGAATCAAAACAAAATATATCAAAATCAGAATCAAATCTAAAGCCAAAGAAATCAAATCAAATCTAGAAGTCTATATGGAATTTTATTCATGATGGTTGATTATTGTGATATCATCTATTTCAGTTACGCCCGCCCCTAAATATCACATAAAAACAAATTAAATAGTGATTGGTCACTTTACATGTCAGTCATACAATCTGTGTCTAAATGAGTGGTTCTTGGCCAGAATAATCAATAAAGTGAGGTCAGACTTTATGCCAATATTCAAAGCCTGGCTACACAAGACTAGTCTTATCATCAATCCCAGGGTGTATTTGTGTGTGTATATGTTTGGTTATTTCTACATAATGATTTTGTATTCCTTCAGTGCTGTTCATTTATCAGTATAAAGCAAGTTTTAATCAAATCAGTACTTATCTCTAGACGATACCACAAAATATACATATCTCGGTTTACAAACACGCCACTTCTTAGTTAAAACCGGCTGTTTCCACCCACACCCATACACCAAGTATACCCATCACAAACTAGACATCATTATCCAACACACCACCTCTTCATCTCTACACACAAATATCTTGCTGATACCATCCTTTCAGGCTGGACTGATAAGCCGCACAGCACCTCAGATAGACAGTGCCATCCTTTTTGCCTTCAACAGGGGAAATGATTGCAGAGCGCCTGTTTACACCAAGTCTGAGCACTTGTCAGGCAGTGAAAACTGCAGTGCAGGAGATGGATGTCATGTTGAAGCTCATGTGTTGGATGGGGAGGGATAATAAAGTGTTATTCGATGGCTGTGGAGCCAAGTGCTGACACAGAGTTGGGCTTGGAGCAGGTGATTGAAAGCTTTGAGGCTGGTGCACGGAACAATCCAAAGAATTCAGTGTCACATCGTCTATAGATAGAGGAGACATTTACTTAATCCTTTTCCCTCCTTCTTTCCCTATTTGTACTCTGTAGATGTGTGCCAATGTCTGTGAGCAGCTATGTGACCCTAAAGAACCTGTTTCAGTGGAGAAGACCTGTGTTTCACTAAAAGAAATAACACAAAATACTATATTATAATATTATTTTGAATATGGTTCAATAATGCCAAGTTTTTTTTTAATTCTTATTAATTTATGGTATTTGAATTTTTTTTTTACAGGTAACATGGTAATACTATGTTCTTGGGATATGTGCCTTTGTAGTGTGTGTGTGTGTGTGTGTGTGTGTGTATATATATATATATATATATATATATATATATATATATATATATATATATATATATATATATATATATTAGGGATGTCGATTTAATGCGTTAATTTAGTGCGATTAATTTAACAATAACGCGTTCAAAAAATTAACTCAATTAATCGCATGCCCCCGTACCATAATAAGGAAGATTCCGGAGAAATGCAAGCTTGTAGTACCACATATTTACTCTAGAGGGCAATAAGTGAAATTTCAGCTGCATGAGCAACGCACAGTTTACAGTGAAGAAAACACTTCAGTAGGCAGAACAACACAAACACGCGTTACGTTCTTGCGTTCAAAACACTTGATGGAGCGCAAATCCGAACAAAGGGATCTCAAGATGTGTTTAAAGCTTGAGTATTAAACTATATTTAACTTGACACAGTGACCTAAACATTTTAAGTTTATGACGCAACGCACCCGAGAAGCTACACAAGGATGTCTGATGCAGGTGTACATTGACGGGTCCATAAACAAGCCCTCATAATATGTCTCCAATGATTGACAAATTAATGATTTCATCATTATATATTGAATTATTGTCATATGAGGGGCTTTCTCAGCAAATATTTTTATATGCGATTAAATGCAATTAACTGCGATTAATTAATCGGAACACCATGTAATTAATTCGATAAAAAATTTAATAGATTTGACAGCCCTAATATATATATATACCACAGTTAGTTCCGGTCCTCGAATCTGATTGGACGAGAGACGTTCCATGAGCACTGATGGTGTGACAGTATCAGCACTCGGACACTTCACTGTGTGTATCACTCCGCTTGTGTTCGTACTGTTCTAAACTAAAGTGTAAGTGTAGTGCATATATGAGGAGTTACTGTCTTTATTTTTGAAATTACATATGTTAGCCAGCAGGTGGTGGAAAAGATCATTTTTGTACGTAATATGAGCCAATTGGTGATGTAAAGTGAATTCATTAGTCATTGTTTACATAGATCTGTGCTCTGTGAGTTTCGACATTGGATACATACTGTTTAAAATGGTGGAGGACATTGCTGTTTCTATAGTGAATGACATTTGCGCACCGGCTACCCTATTTGGACGTCTATATTCCGCTGAGAAAACTGACCTTCAGAAAGCTGTAAGCATCTCTGATTGGGTGTGGCAACAGGTGATCATACATGTTCCATCTCTTTCTCTCTCACACACACACACACACACACACACACACACACACACACACACACACACACACACACAGACAAACATTCGCATCCATCCGTCTTATCCTTGTTCATCCAATAACTTGTTAGAAACAGCACAAGCCATGATACTATTTCTGAAGTGAACATTTGTAATTACTAATGGAGGCTTGGACGCATCATTTGTTTTGAACCAGCTACGGCAGATTCTTATCGGTCGCGTAAGAAAGTAGTTCCATGCACAAATGACCGTACTCAGTTTTTCCTAATTTTTTAAAAAGTACTTGTTCATTGAACTGTTGTATATAAACAATATCACACTCGCAATCATGCTATATGGCCCTACATCAGCACTGCTGTAATTATCCACGGCACTCTGCCTGTGGCCGAATCACAGCAGTGCTGATGTAGGGCCATATAGCACACTTGCTCATGTGATATTGCTTTAATATATATATATGTATATATATATATATATATATATATATATATATATATATATATATATATATATATATGTATATATATATATGTATGTTAATAATACCATGTTTTGGGGATATGTATTATGATAAATTATTGTTTGTTTGTTTTTTGTACATATATAATGATGTTTTGGACATGTACCAACATGGTAATAAATGTATCCTTTGAAATACCTTGGAATGTCATTTAAATACAATGGTATTGCCATATTTTCCCAGTTAGTACCATGTTTTTGAAGATTTAGGCTACCACAGCAATTTTAGGTTTTTGGACATGGTGCTGTATTATTTCCACTGTGTTTTGGACGTGTACCGTAATAATACCATGGTAATCTTTAAAGTATCTTGGGACATCAAGTAAATATTTTAGCAACTGGTATGTGCAGAGGGCTTTTGCTGAGGTGCCCCTTTAATGCCAAATGAAAGCTTGCAGACCCAAATAATAATAATATTTTTAGGGGTGTAAAATTGTGTCAATATTACGCTAAAACTTCATTGCATTAATTACAGAATTTTATAATCAGTTATAATGACTGTAATTGTTACAAAAGCAATCTCAGATTACATTCGCACTCTCACAACAGATGTGGGGCGCATGACTGAGGAATAAAATGCTCACTTTAAATTGCTGAAAGTTTAGTTCGGATTTCTGCCTTATTGTTCAGAAATGTGCTCGTATATAAAAGATAAATATGTTCATTATTATTCTTTTCTTTCCCAATAATAATAACCATTGCCAGGGGTGGGGGAGACCCCTACCATCTACCAAAAACATGGCGGTGCGTTCCGATCTGCCCGGGGAGGTGTGGCTGTCGTCCATTAGAGGTTGGAGGAGTGGCCGAGGATCAAGCTATGGCACATCGGAGAACGGGCGAGTAAGTGTTTTTTTTTTCTCTCTCTCCCACTGTGTTGGCCTTTCCCTCTCTTTTTTTAAATGTTTTGTTAATTTGGCATGATCATCGTTACAGCGTGTAGGTGCCACATTTTTTTTTTGTTTCCCTCCCCTTGTCACTTCCTTCATCCAGGTAGATGGGGATGACCTGCCGGCAGACAGGGTGGAAGGCACGCCCCTCCCCAGGGAAAAGGGGGGGGGGGGGGGGGGGGGCTACGTCATGCCGATTGCTCTACGGCCTGAGAGAACGAGGGAGGAATGTGTGGCAGGGCGTAGGGCGGGGCTGGGTCATGATTCTGTACACCCGGCCCCTAATCGGGCTAATCAAGCCTCAGAGAGGGATAAGGGCGGACCAAAGATGGCAGTGTGACAGAGAGAGAGATTTACGGTCAGCTGTCCGACACCTGTGTGTGTTTGTCTTTTTTGGTTCAGTTTATAATTAAATTATTATTTAGAATAAATAATTTAGATCATCAAGCCAGTTCTCACCTCCTCCTTTCCATTAATCCCTTTACATTACCAAACCTCCCTGTCCTCTATAAATACAATGAATGCTCGGAAAATATTTTGAATCTTCTTACAGTTGTGCATTGGCACAATGCATTACTCATTCATTTGTTTACCACAATTAAGTTTTTGAACCAGTGAATGTAAACTAACCACAGAGGTTTGTTGTTGTTGTTTTTGTTGTTTTTCCATATTTTTTTCTGTATTGTGCAAATTATCCCACCATTCATATTTTCGTCTTTAGCATATTTTGGAAAATAAATATGAATACAAAATAATTTAATAAAATGTTATGACTTATTGTTAAGTATAATATTTTTGTAATCATAATCTTACATTAAAAGGCTTACCTGCTCCATTGATAGAAATGTCCATTAATTTGTTTAGTTAAGTATTAAAACGTGAAACATGGTTACAAATATAATTATAGCGAAAATGAAATTGAGGTCACTCACTCACCCACCCAGTCCAATGGACAAATCTGAGGTAACTGCCCCTAAAAATGGTTAAGAGCCACTGCCCCTTAAAATGCCTGTACATGTCCCTGCATGCAAATTATCATAATATAAATCAAAGTATCGTGGTTTACCATCTGATACCATTACTACAAGATGGTACAGCCACAGTACCTATTTTTAAGTGTTTGGCTTTGCTTGTGCTATCCAGTCAGGTATGTGTATAAACATGTGGCACTGTGCGTACGTCTACATTGTTATTGAGGTTAAGTAAGAAAGAGATAGAAAATGAGAGAGTGTGTAACTGAAAGAGCACTAGAATAAAAGAGAATGACACACTGAGACATAATTATCTGACATTCATAATCTCACAGTGTACGTGTGCTCAAAACAGAGACTGAGAATGAGAGAGAACATTCAGAGTTGCGGGGGAGTGAAACACACTCTCGGAACAGTTGGTATGAATCATCCAGTTTTCACCTTGTTCCAGCCCAAAACGCTCAAGAGTCTTGCAGTAAACCGCTTCTATAGTAAAACATAGTACACGGTAATGTTAACACCACTTCCTAACAAAGCGTAATGTGTTTCCAGCAATTTAATTTAATCCAAGTTATTTGTCTGTTCACACTAGCTAAATTCACACAGCAGCAGAATATGGTTATCAGTCCTCTTTGGGGTGCTAAATATGGTTCAGTTCATACACAGTTTGGAAAAGAAAGACAACTTTATATTCACTATAGTACTTTGTTGCTAATGTTGGAGCACAACTAGCACAACAGGGCTGGTTTTAAGAATTTATTTTTATGAGGGTGGGGGCATATTGACCTTTAATGTGGGCATGTTGTTATCTCTTCATTGGACTGGAAGGGGTGTCCAAAATTACCAAGTTAAATGGGGGGTGTCCCACCACTAGCCGCCCAACACATCATGATTCATCCAGCGGATATATGCTGTGGTCTTCCCTGATAGCACACGTACATCATCCAGACGTCTATTTGATTGAGTGTTTACATCTGGAAGACATTTTTTTATGTTGATTGCTCATCTGCAATATGTTAATTAGATGTTTTCTTTCGAATGTCAATGAGACATTCTTCAGATGTCTTTGAGACATTTATGATTTGGAATGTTTGTAAATCTGATGAAGGGCTGGAGTGGTAATCTGGTTTACCAGGCATTTTCCCAGTGGGCCGATGCACTTTTGGGCTGATCAGGGGCGTAATGTCCATCGGCAGAAAATGTCAGTTTACATGTGCCTCACTTCTATAGCAAACAAGATTTCTGTGGTTACAAAGAGCGGAATTTATTGTCAACATTACCATCAGCATTGAATCAGATTCTGAATGTAATCTGACGCAAAGTCTTCCTAGCGAGTCCTCTGTTGGCCATCTTTGGATTGCTCTCGGAAGGCTATTTCCAGTCTTGCCAGAGCAGCTTCTATCTACTTGAATGGGGACACACGAAATTTCAAAAATGGTTGGTCAAGATTATGATCAAAGAACATATTTCAAATCAGCAATAACATTTGATAATATTAGAGTCATAAATTGTGCTTCTTTTCCTCATATTATGCTAAAAAACACAAATTAGCTTGTAAAGCTAACGCGCATGCATTAGCAATTTGATTGACAGGCGATGTCAGTATCTAAATGGTGATTAGCTCTTTTACATGTAAGGCAGGACTTGCTTTCTACATCTGTTGACTGTTGGGCACTCGAGCTTTTTGGCGGTGCGTTCCAATTTGTCCCGTTCATTTAAATAGCAGTGGCACATCTCTGCTAAATAGTCTGAAAACTGTTTTCAGTTTCCTAACGTCAGCAGTTTTCCCAGTGTATGCAGTAATAGAGAGTGTTTTTGAAACATAAGAATCATATAAGTGTGGAAGTTTGGTGTAAAGATGGAACAGAATTAATAATAAAGATGGTTATGAAGCACTCTCCCTGTCAATTGGTCTAAAAAACAAACAGCCCCTCCCTAAACTCACAGATGATCCAGAAGTTGGCATGTAGCACAACTTAAACATACCAAGCAATGTTTTGAAAGTGCTACAGAGCAACTTTGTTTATACTTTTCATGGACATCAACCTATGTTTGAGTAATATACATATATGCCGCACCTTTACTGAATTATTTAAATGCACCACCTCTTTTGGGGTGGATATTTTTTGGTCCAATTCTGATTGAGGTGCTTACATGACAGCTTTTCATTCTGTTTGAGATGCAAGTCAGATTATTATTGGACTTGCAGGCCGCATCGTGTATTTTGATATGTAAAATACGGCGTATGCGGCACATGCAATGTATAATGGCTCTATTCATAGTGGGATGCTGAATAAAAAGGGGGGCACTCGACTGGCGAAACAGTTAAGGGGGAAGCCCCCTTGTCCAATGGCTAAACATTAGGGGGGCTCCTATGTTGATAATGCATACACCCATGTAAATAGGTAGCTGCACCCCAGTGTAAACACATCCAGTTAAACATACTGTGTTAAAATAATAAAACTTGAGTTATCAATAAAAAATCTAATTGAATGGAAACTCTCAATCAATTGATAAACCTGATTGTTCTGCTTGAAGCATTTTCAGAATGCCAGTCTACATCCATCTGGTAATGTACACAACATACTATAAATGTGTACAAAATGAGATGAGGCAACTTGACCAGCCCATACGTACACCAGAGGGTTAGAGGAAGACTGGAGATTAGAGAGCGTTAGAGGGTACGGGTGATCTGTCCTCAGCAGCTCGGGACGTTTCAATAATGATGTATGAGCACTCTGCCTCCCGGGATACCCAGGATGTAACCCAGATTCTGTGCTCGGATGTGTGAGAAGACGGATGTCTGTGTCTTGTCTTTTGTGCATGTGTGCATATGAGAGAAATACAAGGCAGATGATGTACATGGCACCATTGAGTGTCAGATAGCTTTCTATTGATTAGCAGTGAGCTAGCAACCCTCAAGTACATCTATTTGATGTGTGCAATAAGTCTGTTTCCTCTTGGATGACTTGGAGATGTTTATGATTTAGAATGTTTGTAAATCTGATCTTGTTACGATGTTTAGCAGGTATTAATTATTAAGGTATTGCAGTGCTTTCCAGATGAAACGATTTCAAACAGACATCTCAGAGACGCGTGTGTGCTATCTGGGACTCTTCATTTTCACTTCAATCCCCCAAAACATATTCAATCATTATTTGTGTGTATTGCATTGTTTTACATGGCAGCTCAACATTTCATTGGCTTTCATTGCTGCCTGCCTGGCGTGTAAACAGTGAGTATTTGACCCAGCAATATCTGTCACATTATGTTTCCTCCAGACTACCTCATTTCAGTTAGAACTGCCAGGAATAAAATGGTGTAATTGCTCCATCTAGTGGCATAAACGATCTTAAATTCAGTATTTAAAGATGTTCAATTTAATTTAAAGGGAAAGTTCACCCAAACACACAGAATTATTATAGTTTTGTATTTTTTAATTTTTCAATTTGCCATTACAATTTAGTTTAGTTTTCACAGTTTGTCAGTTAGTTTTAGTTTATTTATTTTTCTCTCTCAGTGTTTTGTAGTTTCAGTTTAGTTAGTTTTTGTTTTAGTATTTTTTATGGCTGCCATATTCTGGTAAATTCTATGTAATTTAAAAGGTATAACATCCATTGCATTTCTCACGGAAGTCTTGTGTTACCTTTATCTTGTGGTATTTTCATTTTTAATAATTATAAATGTTGCAAACTGTATCATATGGTGAATATGGGTAAAGTGACAACAGCAATTTAGTCTTGAACCACATTGTGTTCTTTAAATGATTATAAATCATTACTAAACTATTATTTGGGGAGTAAACAAGTAAAGGAACAATTCAACCCAAAATGAAACTTTTCTCATTATTTACTCACCTTCATGACATCCCAGATGTGAATGACTTTCTTTCCTCTGCAGAACACAAATTAAGATTTTTTAGAAGAATATCTCAGCTCTGTAGGTCCATACAATGCAAGTGAATGGTGACCAGATCTTTGAAGCTCCAAAAAAATGCAGCATAAATGTAATCCATATGACTCCAGTGGTTTAGTCCATGTGTTCAGCAGCGATATGATGGATGTGTGTGAGAAACAGATCAACATTTAAGTCCTTTTTTTTTACTGTAAATCTTGACTTCAGCAGTCTCCTTTGCAATCATGATTTCAAGCTCGATTATATTTCCCAGTGCCATCAAGCACTCTGCGAAGTGTAATCAAGCTGGAAATCATGATTGTTCCTCTAGACTGCAATTGCAAGATGTACAGTGAAAAAGGAGTTATCTATTTGTCTGTTCTCACCCAAAACAGATTAGATCACATCAGAAGAAATGGATTAAACCAATTATGGATTGCTTTTAGGCTGCCTTTATGTGCTTTTTGGAGCTTCAAGGTATTGGTCTCTATTGACTTGCATTGTATGGACCAACAGTGTGGAGATATTCTTCTAAAAATCTTAATTTGTGTTCTGCAGTAGAAAGAAAGTCATACACCTCTGGGATGGCATGAGGGTGAGTAAATGATGAGAGAAAATTTTCATTTTTGGGTGAACTATCACTTTATCTTTTTGAGGTTTTAAATTGCTGATTTTACTTTGGGATGTGTGGCAGAGCTCATTTAATGATCACTGGTGTGAAAAGCAATGGTAAAGAAAAAAAAATGTGATTTGTATGTACAGTATATATATATATATATATATATATATATATATTAATCCAAATACTTTGAAGATATTTTCTACAGAATCATTTGTGATTCTCTGTCTCACTTTACCAGTGCTTCTTAAAAACATATCTGGAATTTGATCAAAATAGGGTCTTCAAAGGTTCTTCCTCCCAGCATTGAATTTTTTCTTCATTTTTGCTTTAGTTAGAAGACATTCTAAGCCTTGTTCAAAGGTATAATATAAGGTTATGTGGCGTTTGGATCATAATTCAAAGTGTCAAGAAATGTACAATTTCCAAAAGTATCCCACTTTGCCCAAACTCACCCTTTAAATTTGAGATTTTTATTTTATATCTAATTTTTATTTTTATATAATTTTCATTTCAATCATGTGAATTATTCTCACCTCAGAAACAATCTCTCACATGATGGTGTTGATATTTTATCAAGAGGCCCATCTATGAGAGGGTTTGGGAAGGTCACATTTCACTTGAGTCATTTTAATAACAAACCATGCTAAGTGTAATGGAAACACAGGAAAGACATGTGCTGTTTTCCCAATGTACGTGGTTCTCTAATGTCAATGCATTAGCTTTGGTTAGCACTCAATGTTTTTGCATCATAAGAACCACACATAAAAACCTATTCAGACGTCTGATTATGCTATTTGTATCTTGGTTTTAAAATATATGAATAAATGTACGTCTTTTAGAATATTTTTTTTATTATTATTATTCACTTGATTTGTTGTTTCTCCTACTGTCTGGTTGTCATTAGATTTTTATTTGCCTGTTTACATGTTAGACAGCAATATTTTTCATTTGCTTTTATTTTCAGTTCAGCATTTTCTCTGCAAACCAACAAAAATGGCATGTATGAATACCTGATTCATCTGCTTAAACTTTAATGGAATATATGCAATTCATGCAGCCTTCACACCCTTATGCAAATGTCAGTTCAGTTAGCCTTTTAGTACATAAATAGCTAAAGTTTTGTAAAACATTATGCCTTCTTTATTTATATATTATTATTATTATTATTAATTTTTTTTGGGTGAATGCTTAAATACAGAGTTGCAGTTATTATTAATAAAAAAGTAAAATAATGTGTAAATGTGTTTTGCAGTGGTCAGTGCAAAGCTTTCTGAAAACTGTTTCTGAGCAGATGAATGACTCCCGCTGGAAGTGCGGTGAGCAGCCAGACACTGAAAGGTCAGAGCCAAAGCAGACTGGATCATATGACTGCAGTGGCACAGAACACAGAACAGCTCAGTTGCTCACATAAACACTACATTATTTAAATTATGCACTGAGGATGTCCCCAAAAGGAACGTTTTGTCAGAATTAGCCAACTTCTTGGGACTTTTTTCACAATTTTATCTCCAAAATAGTTACAAACACACACCCGAGGTGTCCCTAGGTTACAAACAAACATGCAAAAAAAGATTAGGTTAGGCAATTGTCCAAAACTGAAAGCAAGAACGAAGCACATAACACATGGAGAAAACACAATCAAATACAACTAAAAGCACAGATGTATTATATAGTTTCTGGCAATATAGAAATATTATATATGGCAATATACAGTATGTGAAACATATGACATATGTGTGTTCATGTATGAT
The DNA here is from genome assembly GCA_032164185.1 of Moxostoma hubbsi. NCBI lineage: Eukaryota > Metazoa > Chordata > Actinopteri > Cypriniformes > Catostomidae > Moxostoma > Moxostoma hubbsi. Next base: position 5,575,126 of record JAVLUX010000043.1, read on the forward strand.
TTTTGCGGAAATGTGTATATACTGTATATGTTATCACATTCCTGCATGTTGTGACCTATTCTGTGGTCACAGATCAGAGCCTGGAAGCCCTGTCACCCCCCCCCCCCCCCCCCCCCCTCTCAGGGCCAAGAACATAGTGGGATTTAGAAAATGTCACATCCATCACTCTCATTCCCAGTGAGACACATGATTCTCTCTGTGTCTTTACTGTTATTGTGAGCATATTTAGCATGCCTTGGCACAAATACACCACATACATTTTCAGTTTTACATTATACACATTTTTATACAAATTGTAGCTACCTATGCAAAAGTGTTTTATATTTTGTATTTTTGCTTTGACAGAACCGGCATTCAGTTTATCTGCTACTCTAGACTATGGGTTTTTGGGTCAAAGTATCCAAAGTATATTGGTTATGCCAGATTGCAAAGAAAACTATGTTGTCAATCATGTACATTGGTGTTTATTGTGAAGTCCCGCCCATTTGAGAGCTCCACTAATCATCTTATAAAGAAGCTGGAGAAAAACACATTGATTGAATGCCCAATGTCCAATAGACAGTCAGGTTCAGACACAGTGAAAAATATGGGGGTCACACCCGCTGAATGTAATCGGAGACCCCCTGTAAAAGCTAATTTGGACTTCAAACAAGTGCTCTGCCATGCATCCCCTTGAGCTTGAGACGGCCTAAGATTTTAAAGTCAAATGGCACAGTTGCTTTATCCTAACTGCAAGCACGATGGAAAATGACTTGCTGAAGACACAGCTTAATACTCATTGGATTAAACAACTGTGAGATTTTATTCTCTTCTAAAATGTTAGACTTTTTACACAGATATCATGTTTTTATTTGTATAAATTATGAGTTAATATTCCCAAAACGCTGAAAGTGTGATCTCTGTATGGGATGTGATTGTTATTATATTTCTAAAATATTTCAAACACGAGTCTATTAAAGTAAAAATGGTTGAAAAAGACATGGCTTTTGGGGGGAAATTAATAACAACATAATCAACTTTTTCAGCAACAAAGTACATGAACCCGAAACGCAATATCTGTGCTTGGCATATCAAACAATGGCCACTGGAGTCTGATTATGTAGCTAATTTGTAAATATACTAAACTCATCAATACTTCTTTTCTAATGAAAGTTTAGGGGAAAGCGTCTGCCAAAATGATTATGTAAAGGTAATCTAAGTGCAGTTTTGAAAGATTTAGCTTCAAATGGGTCTTGATTGATTAACACTGACTGAACTTGAGTTTATTTTTTGCGTGAACACAAATGACAAGCGACAAACACAAAAAAGCCTCATAATAAATGGCTCTCAATATAAAACACTTTATCTTTGTCAAGCGATGATGGGCCCTTTGACATCAAGTTCATGTTATTTCATTTGACATCAAGTTCATGTCTGGACTCAGCCATGTGCTGTTTCTTGCCTTTTCTTGCCACCAGCATAGAGAAAACAAATAGAAGGCCATGCAGGTCGGTAGGTCATACAGATAAGCAGTTACAAAGATTACAAACAGAATGGCGTACACATAACCAAGAGAGCAGAACTCTTGCCACCAAGACAATAGCCTGCTGTTGCTGCCCATACTGTCCGTGCCACCCACCCAGGACAGATGAACGTTGGGTAACGTAATGGGGAGTTCATCAACTTCATCCAGGGATTCATGAGTTGCTCTGTTTCTGAGAGTACTTCCAAATTCAAAATCATCTCTTGCCTCTTTCTCCTTTACAGGTGTTGTCCAACTGAGGTGGTCAAATAGGTCTATACTAACTGTTTGATAGCTTGATATGTGGTCTGACGTGTTAATGTGTGTGTTTGGGGTATCATGAGGCTGGTGACATGTCTTGAAATCATCGACATCTCTCCCTTCTCCATCTATTTGAGTCTCGCCCAACACTTTGGACTCCTCTACTCGCACTTGTTTGGTTTCTGAATACATTTCCTCCTCTTTATCGCCAGTTTTCTCCTCCATTTTGTAAAGTCCTTCATTTGCAGCTTCTAAATGCCTCTTGTCATCTTTCTGAAGATCTGAATGGTCTTTCCGATTCTCATTCAACATGCCTAATTTGTTCTCATCGCACAGTGGAATGCTCGTTGTTCCTTTGCACTCATCTAACGTCTTCTCATCCTGGTCTTTTCTAGTGTTTTCCATTTCCCCTTCACGTAGCTCTGTATGAAATGCCCATGTTTCCACCTGCTCCTCGCTGTCTTTTTCCTCGCCCATTTTGTCGTTCACTGTCTTTAGCTCTCTGTCTTTATCTATATCCTTCTTTTCTAAAGATCCCACTTTCTGTCTATCTTCAAATGGCTCGTCTATGATCCCTGTAAATGTCAAGGAGTCATTCACGGCTATATGTGTGTTTTCTTTAACCTTTGCTTCAGCGTTTGAGGTGTCAAAGCAGCCCATGAATTCTTCAGGCAAGATTCCATCTCTGACTTTGGAATTTGGAGTGTCTGTGTCAAATGTGCTAGGTACCGCCTCCCCTGGGCTCATGCCTTGACTCAAATGTCTGCTTGTGTGCTCGTGATGTGGGGTTTGGTGGTCACCAGACCTTTCTAACTCTCTCACTGCCCTCTTTGTCTCTGATCCCTGAGCAGAACATGTTACAGGAGTGACTCTTGGCTCTTCCACATGCTGGTAACCCAAAACCACCTCTCTAGAAGGACCAGAGCTCAAGTCGTTTAATTGCTCACTGGGAACCGATTCTAGAATTTCTGCTGCTCTCCAGTAAAATAATTCTTGCTCAGTAGTGGTCATGGATAGAGATGTATCTTTCTCAGCCCCTTCATTTATGTTTGAGACTGATTGAAATTGGCTAAAGTGAGAGCAAACAGACTCTTGAGGAATACACTGTTGGTCCTGTGTATCTTTTTGTCTGTGTGTTGTGTCAGAGCCACTCTGAAACACTTCCCAGGTATCACAAGCCGAATTTGCTGGCTGATCATCAACTGGATGGTTTTCTGGGTTTGTTCCATTGCAGACATCAGTAGGGTTTGCTTGGGTAAGTGCTGTTGTGTTGCCGCTCCAGCCCAGAGAAAGCAAAGGGATTTGGTTAAATAACATCAGTGACGTGTCCATACAGTGTCCTTGTAGGGTGTGGACTACTGGCAAATCTCTTCTACTTGGTATATTCAGTTTTGGGATGGACATGGTTGATGATTTGGAGGTGGTTTCTTGTTTCGCTTTTTGAGAGAAATGATCCTGCACATGTGCCAAACGAGCAGCCCGACGTGTCCTACGCCGTTCCACCTATCAATTAAAAATGGATACAAAGGCATCTTATACCGTGTCCTAACCAGGTGCAACATTATAAAGTGACAAGCAATGTAACACATTCATTCATCCATCCTTCCATCCATTCATCTATATATACACATCAATCTGAGGGAGTTGGTTTGGGGTGTGTCCCTGCTTGTCACAAGATCACAATGCCCCATGACCAACACTATTTGATGTTTATTTTCAGGGGTGTAAAGTTACGAATTACAAATACTCATGTTACTGTAATAAAGTAGTTTTTCACAGAAATGGTACTTTTTTAAGTAGTATAAAATTTGTATACTTTTATTTTTACTTGAGTACATTTTAAGTGCTGTAACTGTACTTTTAATGTGCTATTTTCCCACCCACTGTGTTCGCTAATTCCGTGTCTTTTTATTTGAATGCATCAACATGATTGGCTTGGGAGAGTCTTGTCACTCCCATCAATTCAAATCACACTTAAAAAAAACTTGAATGGCAGCTGTAGATCAGGCACCAAATTTGATGGATGTGGAGGATGCCTCAAACACATTTTCAATACCTGAACATCACGGCCGCACCTGAAAGGGCTTTTCGCAGTGAAAAAGCCCAATTGCCTGACTGTGTCATGTGAGTTTAACTTGCTCAAGCCAGATATCAGCATTAATCCTGCCTCTAATTTGAAGAAACATATCGAAGTAAATTTAATATTTCTGCTTACTAGATTCTGTGTCTATAATATAGCCTATAAATTAGCCTGCTGTCACTGAGATTGTTGTGTTGATGTGAGAGATTTAGGCAATGTTATCAATAGGGCTGGGTGATAAAACAATCTTGATGTAATATGTTTATTAAAAAAAGGAGAGATGTCCTCGATATGGATGATAAACTTTTGAGTAATTTTCTATACTTAGCCTATATTCTACATCTAGACCAGGAGTGTTCATTACATCGATCACTATAGCAAGACAACCACTGGTTGGTTGATCTAGATAAAATATAAAAGATTGACTTTTTATTCCCTGAGGCATTAATGTAAACACAGTCGGTTTGGTCTAAAGTGAATGTAAACAGTGGGACAAAAAGAGTATTTGTATCAAAAAGTTGGACTTGAAGTGTACATGTATCTGAATTGATCACTGTCTAATAGGCCATGTCATATAAAGGATATTAATCAAACTACAATAACAAGGAAATTAGAAAACCACTCACTACTTTTATCTGAATAACTTATTTTAAGTAGTTTTAAAAAGTATTCGTGTAATAGAATAAAACAGTGACATTTTTAATAACAAAAATTTTTAATGATATTGTTAGTTTATTTATTTTTTATAATACCGACCACTGATGTAGAGAGTGATCAATTGTACAATAAATTACCAGGAAAGTAGAGATTATAACATTTTTTATAATTATGCTCAGCCTCTATCATATTTTTTCTAATGCCTTTAGAAAATTAGCAACCTTTGTAGAGCAATACTTAAGGCAGAACATTCCACCACTCACAAACTAGAAGAACCAAATCAATGTGGAACATTGTATCACAAAAGGAGTACTAGAAATTCTTCACCCTGTTCAGTAGATGGCAATATGCATGAAGAATGAGAATCGCCAAAATCAAAAGAAGAAAGTGAAAGAGAAAGTTAAAGTGGAGATTGACTTAGCAGGGAGGAGAATTTAGGGTAAATATTGATCTGTTTCTCACCCAACCTATCATATCTCTTCTGAAGACATAGATTTAACCACTGGAGTCACAGGAATTAGGCTACTTTTATGCTGACTTAAGTGATTTTTGGAGCTTCAAAATGTTGGCACCCATTCACTTGCATTGTATGGACCAAAAGAGCTGAGATATTCTTCTAAAAATCTTAATTTGTTTTCTGCTAAAGAAAGAATGTCATACACATCTGAGATGGCATAAGAGTGACTAAATGATGAGAGAAGTTTCATTTTTGTGTGAATTATTCCTTTGAAGCCTGATGTGGCCCCTGTACCAAACAATTGCTCCATCGCCTCTATTGTGGCATGGACATGATGCACCAATGACCCTGCTTTTTTTGTGTGTTTTTTTTTTTTTTTGCATTCCTTGTATTGTTTTGAACGTATTTTATCCACAACAATATCACTCAGTCTGCATTTAAGGAAATTTAGACCCTACACATTAACTGATTTTAATGTAATTGTTTCATACATTATGAGATTGCTTTTCATGTCGCCCTTTTATAATTTTTTTCCATCAGATTTATGTGTTTACAGTATCATAGATAAATGATGTATTTTAAAAGTTGTCAGTCACAAACACCTATAAAATACCTATATTTTTTATTCTTTTTGGCAAACAGCCATAGAAGGGAATGTAAATTATGGTAGGTGTGCCTCATTTTTAATTGCAACATTGAGTTTTATTATAAAGGGGCATAACTTTTAAATGAGCTACAATTTTACTCTTACTTGAGTAGATTTAGGACAGGTACATTTAATCTACTCAAACTATATATTTTTAAGAAGTAACAGTACTTTTACTTGAGTATTATTTTTCAGTGCACTTTCCACCCCTGTTTATTTTATCATTGCTTCACTGACCAGCAAGCCCATTCATATTAATAGTTTAACATGTGACAGGTTAAATGCCAGACGTGCGATCTAGGCGTACTGTACAGGTTGAGACATTAGCAGCTGTTTGAACCATAGCCAAAATTCTGCGTGAGGCCAAACATTCACTACTGTCAACAATGTTTATAATGAGAGGCACTTTCAGTGACATATCATGTTGAAGAACAGCATATCATGAACGGCGCAGCTTTCTTTCTGCATATCTCAATAGTATCTAGAGTTCACATGCAGTTCTGTGTTCTTAAAAGTATAGCTCAGCAAAAAAAATTTAAATAAATAAAGCATTTACTTGACATCATGTTGTTTAAAACACATACAGTATGTATTTCTTTCTTCAATGGAACACAAAAGGAGAAAATGAGCGAAAAGCCTAAACTGCTCTTTTCCATAAATAATAAATGTGGAAAGTGATTTTTACTGTTTAATTTCAAAAATAATATACAAATAATAATAATAATAATAAAAACAGTAATAATGTGCTTTATTCAAAAAGCACCTTTAAATGTAGCATATTTATATATATTATAGTATTCTGTAGAATAAAAATAACAGTAGTCCATAAAACCTGTGTATATGCATATTTTGTATAACTTTTTTCTGATGCCCAAAGTATACTTAGATTTTGACATGAACACTCAGTGTGTACAGTCGAACTCGACCCTGTCAATGTATGCTCCATTTGATGGTACGCGTATACACAGGCGGTTAGCGCATGCGCTTAACGAGAGCTATAAGACACCAAACTATTTCTCATCAGGATTTTAGACCTGAACTCAGCCAAAACAGAAACATCCCCTTTTCAGGACACTGTATTTTAAAGATCATTTTGTAAAAATCCAAATAACTTCACAGATCTTTATTGTAAAGGTTTTAAACAATGTTTTCCATGCTTGATCAATGAACCATAAACAATAAATGAACATGCACCTGTGGAACGGTTAAGACACTAACAGCTTGCAGACAGTAGGCAATTAAGGTCACATTTATAAAAATTTAGGACACTAATGAAACCTTTCTACTGACTCTGAAAAACACCAAAAGAAAGATGCCCAGGGTCCCTGCTCATCTGCGTGAATGTGCTTTAGGCATTCTGCATGGAGGCATGAGGACTGCAGATGTGGCCAGGGCAATAAATTACAATGTCCGTATTGTGAGACACCTAAGACAGTGTTACAGGGAGACAGGAAGGACAGCTGATCATCCTTGCAGTGGCAGACTATGTGTAACAACACCTGCACAGGATCGGTACATCCGAATATCACACCTGTGGGACAGGTACAGAATGGCAACAACAACTACCCGAGTTACACCAGGAACGCACAATCCCTCCATCAGTGCTTAGACTGTCCGCAATAAGCTGAGAGAGGCTAAATTGAGGGCTTGTAGGCCTGTTGTAAGGCAGATCCTTACTAGACATCACCAGCAGCAATGTCGCCTATGGGCACAAACCCACCTTCGCTGGACCAGACAGGACTGGCAAAAAGTGCTCTTCACTGTCAAGTCACGGTTTTGTCTCACCAGGGGTGATGGTTGGACTCGCGTTTATCATCGAAGGAATGAGCCTGTACTATGGAGGGTGCGTCATGGTCTGGGGCGGTTTGTCACAGCATCATCAGACTGAGTTTGTTGTCATTGCAGGCAATCTCAACACTGTGTGTTACAGGGAAGATGTCCTCCTCCCTCATGTAGTACCCTTCCTGCAGGCTCATCCTGACATGACCCTCCAGCATGACATTTACATTTACGCATTTGGCAGACGCTTTTATCCAAAGCGACTTACAGTGCACTTATTACAGGGACAACCCCCCCCCCTGGAGTTAAGTGCCTTGCTCAAGGACAGAATGGTGGTGGCTGTGGGGATCGAACCAGCGACCTTCTGATTAACAGTTATGTGCTTTAGCCCACTACGCCACTATGCCAGTGTTCTGCCATGGCCAGCAAAGAGCCCGGATCTCAATTGAGTTGAAATTGAGAGACTGTTTATTTTTTTTTGCTGAGTTTGTAAAGTCTTTATATTCCTTCAGACTCGAGTTATACAAATGCAGGTATCTCCTGACCTCACACATGCACTCTTGATGTGCATATCTACTGTTGTTGTTTTTACCTTTTGTCTCTTTATCAATATTATACCACAAATGCTGTCGATTGAGCTTAACTTGAATTGAAACCGGATCATTCCTTTAAGCCTTTGAAGCCATGCAATAGGTTTGTGTGAGGAGCAGATCAAAATTTGGCATTTGAAGACTTGATCATATGGGTCATATGAGTTATATGGGACAATTTTTAGACTTTTATGGTACTTTATTGTCTTTTTCGGAGCTTGACAGCCCCTGGTGACTGTATGCTTTCATTGCATTGAAAAGATCAGTTTGACTATTCTTTATAGTTTCTCCTTTTGTGTTCCACGTTAGAAAAACATAATTTCATTAAAAATGTGGGTGAGAAAATAATGAGAAAATAGTCTTTTGTGTCAGAATGTGAATTGTATGTTTAAGCCTGTACAATAAGCTTTTTGACCATACCAGAGTTTTGCAGCAGTCCTTTAGGAATTCGGGGGGAGTAATTCCTGCCTCTTCATCTGTTGTGCTTTCCCATCTATGCCTGATACTGGATGTGACTTGCTCTGGAAAAAAACAAACTTATACTCAGTCTCTCATCCTCTGAATGAAAACACCCTTTTCCCTGACCTCCACAGCAGAAACCCACCTGAGATCTCCCCACTCGCCTCTGCACGCGTCTCCTCCGTCTCCGTGCAGATATTTTTACTGTAAATATACAGCAGAATATCAATCATACTCACAAGTCATATGTCTAAACATACTGCCTGCAGTCAAAAAAGAGGGTTTATTGGAGAAGCTGAAATATACATCTGACTTTTAACCTTCAAACTTGAAGGTTTGTTATGCTTGTGTCTTACCCAGAATATGCTGCTTGGAGAGTATATGTAGCACAAATTAGCAATTCAATGCAAAAGAGTTTCTGAAGAAAATGTGCAAAATGCTAAACTGTGATTGCCAGGTAATAGCTATGCAGTGTTCTGATTGGTTTACAGTGAATTGCTAAGGCATTGCTGGATAGTTGCTAGGGTCTTCCGGGTGGTTGCTTGGGCATTGCTTGTTGTTTACTCTCTGACCGATGTCAAAAGAGCCCACCTCAAAATCTCTATGATTATCTTGATTATATAAAATCGTTAGTGTAATTGCTTAGAAACATAATTTGATAATTTAAAAATTGAAAAAAACAAAACATTTTTGATCATCAAAAATAATTTATGGACAAAGTGCAAATGGTGTGGGATGAGTTTTGTGCCGCAGATTAAATTCTTACATTCTTTAGGTTCAGAAAAAGTTAATGCAATAATAATAGTGATGCCTTACAAAGCAACACTATATAGACAGACAGACAGACAGACAGACATGATAGACAGATAGACGGATAGATAGATAGATAGATAGATAGATAGATAGACAGGCAGACAGACAGACAGGATAGATAGATAGATAGATAGATAGATAGATAGATAGATAGATAGATAGATAGATAGATAGATAGATAGATGGACGGACGGACGGACGAGATAGATAGATAGATAGATAGATAGATTAGACGGATAGTTTGATAGACAGACAGACAGACAGATAGACAGACATACTGACTGACGGGCGGGAGGACGGATGGAGTGTTGTAGTGTTGCCCACCTGACTGTTTTCAGGCAGCTCCTGATACCTTTGTGGTTACTCTCCTCTTTTACCTTCTCCCTTTCTCTCTCTTTTTCTTTCAGATCTCCCCTACATCTTTGGTGGCAGAAGACAATGTAGTTTGTGCCTCCATTGTTGGCCCAAAAGGTCCCAACAGCACTCTCATAACGCAGACAAAACTCCACCCGCATCCCTTTAGCCTGGAACGGAGGCATTAACATAAGCTGGAAGGCGAAACGGTCCGTCTCGCCATCACTGGAGCCAGGCATATACTCTGCCTGCAGGTCGAAGTGGCTCTGCCAACTGTCCAGTGTTGTCCGGACGTATACGGCCTTGTGAAAGCAAAGGTTGAGAACACGGATGATGCCTTGGATGGTCGTGGATTCAGGGAGCAGCTTTATGCTCTCCAACTCAAGCTTCTGCTTCTGAATTTTCATCTCCAGCTCCTGGTCCGAAGCCGGGACAGTAAAAAGGCAGGACATGCGATATTCCTCGCCCTCTCTGTTCTCTGTCCCCATTAACCCAAATAAATCTTGCCCTCTTGAATCTTGGCTGTCATACTGCTTCACGGAAACCAGGTCCAGGCCGAAAGCATCTGCAAAAGAGACCTTTCTCCGCACAGCTGCTGGTGGCGGCTCGGGTTCCAGCTCCTCGGATTCATCAGCAGAACTTCCTTCCCATGTCTGGTCCGATTTTGCCTCCTTTTCTTCTTTGCCTTGCCTTACCCAGTCTCTGCAGATGGGAGACTCCAGGTTGCAAGAGACCACAAAAGGTGCACGCTCTTCTGCAGACATGCCTGGTCAATGCTGGATGGGTAGTGTCAGGCAGAACAACTCAAGCTCCCTGAAAAACCCACACACAACGTGACTAGTCACACAGCGTCGGGTTGCAGCTGAACACTGTGAGGTTGCCAGGATTAAAAATAGAGGCAAGTGCTCCCATACTATGCTTGTGTTCCTGCAGTGGTCACAAGGGCCTGGTGGACGTGGGGCACATTGATGTGTCCATATCATCTGCGACCTCTCTTGAACTTGAAGCTTGCTTGAAGAAACGCTGATGAATTGAGTATATGCATCGGTACCAAAACAATACTGCCCTTCCATTTGGACATCTAGGGGGACCGGGGCCAATTGTCACACAGGGTAACTTTCACAATTGCTATATCTCAGTAACAATAAGGTTTTAAATCAAAAGTCTACGTGGTTTCAAACAGATAAACTGGTCTTAAATTAGGATTTATTTATGTGTGTGTTAATTTTATCTTCTAAAATAATTTCCAGTAATATCATATTTTTGTTATAGCTTTTGGGTAAACAATGGAATAATATAAAACCTGTGTATATATATATCCACTATATATATATATATATATATATTTGCACTCAGAACAAGGGTAGGTTTCCATACATTTCATTTTGGGTCAAGTTGTCACACATTTTGTATGTAGTAATTATATACAGTTCATTAATTACAATTTTTGTTGACCCAAACAATGGTTTCATATTCATGTATGCAATTGTTTTCATGTTTGCTGATTCATGAATTGTGTGTTTCATAATTGTATTTAATATTAAATTCACATTGCACACAAGTTAAATTAGTGTAAATAGCAGGTGTCCATTGGGTCTTATTTATCCCAAATATTCCATATTCTCATGTATTTGTAAACATTTCCTAATTGTTTACCCGAATCAAAGGGAGACTTCGGTATGTTGTAATACACACACACACACACACACACACACACACACACACACACACACACAATGCATTATCTCAATTCACCGCCACTAGGCGCCACTGTCTGATCACAGTTTATGCACACCAGCTGTTTAATTGAAAATCAAATGTGGGTCACAAAACCTTCCAGTAGGTGTCAGCAAACCCTTATGATTCACCACAGATCTTTAAGTTTTAAATGTTCTACGTTTCACACAAATAAATACCCATTTTTCTCTCTTTCTTGTGATAAAAGCAATGAAAATCGGTCAAGTCTTTTTGTCTTTCTTGAAAGTTGCACTTTTGCAAAAGAATGAGACATTCAATATTATTTTATCAATGGGGGAAAAATCTTTAACACATATGTACAGATATCTGACACATATTTATTATCAGAATTACAAGTGTTAAAATGTTCTCACAAATCTGCCATGTCGCTCTTATTTAAATATTCATTTGAATATTGTTCTTTATTAAGCAAATAAACAACACTTTTTAATCATTATTTACATGATGTGTAATCCAATATCATTTTAACTAATATATGCTTGCAGAGACAATTAATTCACAAATGGAGTTTTCTGATTTGATCCTTTATCTGAAAATTCATAGGCCATATTTCCTTGAGACAAAACATGGCATCAAAATGCACGAGTGCAACATACATTTATGTTTCTTCTAATTTAATAAATGTGGAATTTTACAGGCAATGTAAACTAGTTACAGTATAGTACACATAATGTATATATCATAATTTGTAGAAACTGTTATACTACAAATTGGTTATAATATAAACACTACTGAGTAATGCAAAAATGTATGTATAAGCACACTGACCACTGCAAAAATTATTGCAAAAAAAATAAAAAATTTAAAAATTATGAGAAAAACAATTATAATAATTATATATATATATATATATATATATATATATATATATATATATATATATATATATATATACACACACACACACAGACACACACACACACAAAGTATCATCAAAAATTGGCAAAAATACTTTCTGATTTTAAATAAATACAATTGTTTGCCTAAAGGTTTATTTGCATGTTTTGGGAGATCTAATGCAATACAACAAATATTTTAAAACAGCCACAATTTAAATTAAAAGAAAACATTAACAGAAAAAAAAACCGCACACAATAATTCTCTGTTGTTCTTTTATTGGAACACTCTTCCACATCGCATCACCACATTTTGTTTTGTTTTATTATGCATCCTCCATGAAAGCCGTGTTGCTAAAATAGTGAGATTTCAACAACGGCCAACACAAAACTTCTCATGACTTTATTGTTTACCTAGGCAGGTGGACATGACGTCAAGTGTGGTCATAGTACGCAAAAAATAACAACATCCACCTCCGCGCAAGTGCCTCCCCGCATTCTATTAAGCTAGTCCTCCCCCCCCCCCAAAACTCAGGCCGATACATTGCGGTGTATTGAATCGAAACGCAAAAAACAAGCCGCCGCTTCGCATTGCGCGTCATGCACGCGCATTCAAACAGGAGTCTGTGTTACTCTCGCGTGTTTTTTTTTTTACTGTTGCATCGGTAATAACAGCACCACACTGACTTGAAGACAGCAGCGGGCAGACAAACTCGTTTCGCATCTCCGAGCGGAGGAATATCAACAGAGTTTATTTACTAGAAAACTTGTTGTTCTGTTTTAGCGCGTTTGTTTTTTTGTTTTTTTTTACCATTGACTCGTAAACACGTAAACACGTGCGCGCGCGTCCCTCGCGACTTTGTATACGTGAAAGAGAGAAAATTACTTGTTTTGGTGAGTTTTCCACATGTTTGTTTATGTCTTCTGTACACAAAGCCTGCGAGTTTCACTTTACTTACAGGTTATTGTCAGGTTGTTGTCAGTTGGATGTTTCTCGGTGGGTCTATCTTGTGTTTTTTTCTTGTTTTGACAGTATTGGTAGTGTTGAGAGTTTTTGTCAGTCAGAAGTCAAATAGCGAAGTCTTTACTTATAGTCACATCGTTATAGTTTTTGTTAAAATTCAACGAAAGTAAGTATGTTAGTGTATTTTAACTTTATATTTTCTTTATTTCATACACTTTGTTTGTTTATTGATTTTAATATTTTATTGTGTGTTTGTAGCATATATGAGGAAGTTAGGCTCTGCGAAATATAAACATGCAATTGTTTTAATCGTAAACAACACATGTTTAAAAACCCCTTTATGCATAACATAATAAGCCAAAGGAATTCAGTTAGTTGATACAGTGATAAACTGTAAATGATACACAATCGATTTGTTGATGAAACTGTGTGTGTAAAAAGTGCTTTGAAATTCGCTCTCACATAATTTTTTTTATTTTTTTTTTAAGTGTTGCTTAAATTCTTTGCAAATGAACATGTCAACATTTCATTAAAAGTAATAAAAAAATTTTTTTTATCTTTAGCAAATTATTGATTTGGTTTAATTAATAGCTGTCTGTTGGAATTTTTTTTTTTTAAACTGTAAGATTGATGAAATTCAGTAATATTTTGTGATCAACAAAATATATTATAATATATAATATATATGAATACTGCATATATATATATATATACACATACATAGTGTTACTATATATATATATATATATATATATATATAATAGGTAATAGTGCATTATTATTATTAGTATTAACATTAATCTTACCTTGGTTGCTTGCTCCATATCCATAATCCAGCGTGAATTCTCCATTGCTTTTTTTCTGCTCATACGCAGTGTGTGTCAGGACTCTTAGACTCTGGGTAATACTAAGCCTGATGTATTACAGTGTTAATGGACAGAACTCATCTTAAGACACAGGCTTATTTAATGCCAGTACTGTTTAAGTGGGTTAAAGGGATCTGGGACTAAATCAATAGGATATGCAATTTTGTTTTTTTGAAGGCAGGTGTATAGTATAGTATTACAGCTCCAGCAATGGCTCCGATTATCTCTGGAGTTTTCACCTCCTTGTGTCTGTTGCAGAAGAACCCGACTCTTCACTCTGGTTGCTGTGCAGGTGAAGTACAGGTGTGCATCACTCTACACTCAATTGCTTCAAAGAGACCATAATAGCAGTAGTAAAAAATTTTGCCGTATACACACACACACACACACACACCTCCACAGCTCCAGACGTACTCTGTAATGTGAAGCCCGACCCTTTGTTAGCCCCACGCAGGTCTTCCCATGTGATTTTAATTAGCACTGTTTCAATGAGCAGAATTTGGAGTGTGATGTTTCACGTTCAATGCTCAAGTGACAGTTGACCTGTGATGAGAAAAGGGGGACCCGAACTGGAATTTTCCCCATGTTTTTGCAGGCACTGCCTGATTACTGCATTCATCATTGGCTGTTGTGTGTGTGTGTGTAAGTGTGTATGCACTATGCGTTAATATAATAATAAAGAAAGCCTTTCAGGATTAACGTGTGTGCATTGAGTGAAGTAAAAATAATGTGTCTAAATGAACCTGCCTTAGTGAGTTGACTAGTTATATGTGACGCTTTTGTCTATATCGATTCTGTCTTTTTGGTTTTGCGTGTTTGAAATCAGGCATTTCATTCAGAGTTGTTTTTTCATATAGTTAGGTTCGCATCTGCCAGTCACAATTGAAAGAAAATGCCTCGCTCTCTGCACCCACATAAACTTCTTTGTGTGCCAACCCTGGCACATCCGCTGTTTTTCAAAGGAACTGCCCTGTTATGTGAACTTGAGGTGTCGGACAGTTTTTTGGGATAAAAAAAGAAACAATAAAAAGCCAGGAAAAGCAAAGGTTGGCGCTCGTTCCCATTAGTACTCTTATCCTGTGTATGTTTTCGTTTAAACATCTCTAAACACGCTCATTGAACTCCAATGGCAATTAAGCCCAAAAGCCTTCTGTTTGTATCCATGTTAACTTCACAGAAATGTTTCCATGACAACCTCCATGAACGTTAAGGCAACCAGAGGTGATCAAACCACCCCCCCCCCCCCCCCCCACTCCCCCCCACTCCCTTTCTATCTCCACCTCTTGCAAGAATGGAATTTGTGTTGACATATTTGGCCTTTAATGGCACTTTGGTGCGGCGTGATAGTATTTGTTTACCGGGATCATATGCTGCTAGCTGTCAGCCCAGAAGAGATTGACTTCTTCAGATAAAAGACTGTATTACATGCTTAAGAGGTTCTTATGCACCGTAATTATCCACATCATCCTAATGACGTTTGGTGTGCTTCAGTAACTAAGAAGCTGAGTGCAGAGGCTTTTTGAGTGCTGTGCTGTAGCCTGGCTGTGGCTGCATGGTTTTCTAAGAAATACTGATGTCTTGCTGGAGATAAAGCAGTGGACATGGATTTTATGTGTTGCAATTAAGAATTAACTGTTTAATGTGTTGTCTGAACTACAACCGGCTGAGGGAAATGATCCTTCTCAAGGCTACTCAAATATTTCATTGAGTTAAAAACTGCATTTCTCATAGAAACAAATATTGTTTCAACTTTAAACAAATCAGAGGATTTTGACTGTGGCACTTGTTAACAGAAATGATATCACATGACCTTTGTGGAGAGGTGCGATAATCCTCAAAAGCAACTTGTCTCTTGATATTAATGCTAGTGGTTGATCAATATGGATTTTTGCTTATGGCTGATGCTTATATCAACAGCAGAGGGTGTCTGATGTCATGGTGATACACTATTAATAATTCAATTTAATAATTGTATTTGAGATGTAGTTATTTATTGACACATTTATTAAATGTGTATTTATATGTATATCAGTAATTCATGTCCTTGACATTTGTTATGCATTTCTGAACATATGCCTCACATAATTTCTGTTGCGCTGATATGTTTTGTCATCTATAATTCTTTGCATTAGTTTACACTGTATGTAAATAAGAATGCATGACAGGATCTTGTTGGCTGAAGGAACCCATATTTGACACTCTAGCACTGTTTGAATAGTTTTTTGCCCACTGGTCCAGCTCAAACCCTTAAGTCACTGGGGGTGTGGAGAGGTGTCATTTGTAGTAAACGGCAAGGTCAACACCGCTCGGACCAAACTTGCCCGCAGCCCATCTGAACTATAAACAATAAGCCATGGGATGCGAGGAAGTAAAGATGTGGACTCGTTGTTTATGTGTTGCTGATTGGTTTATTTGTGCTCTAATTAAAGGGATGCTTTATAGCATTTGTCAGAGCTCTGTTTATTAAAATGATTTGGCCAATTGCTAAATTATCCTTTAGCTGAAAAAGTTCTCATCATGTTGTTTCAAACCTGTATGACATTCTGTCTTCTGTGGGACACATAAGGAGATGTTAGGAAACATATTAGGCGAGTCTTTGTCTCTATTCACTTTTACTGCATTTTTTACCCATACTATGGAAGTGGATGGTGACTGAGGCTGCCGTTCTGCCTAACTCATTTTGTGCTCTACGTTACAAATAGAAAGAAATTCACACAGGTTTGGAACGACACAAGGGTGATGATGTATTTTAATTTTTGGGTGAACTGTCCCTTTAAGAATGGTTGTGATTGAAATAACTAAGAAACCATTACAAAATGATTTTTGAAACAATACGAATAGAGTAAATAAGTGATGCTGTCAGTACAGTATAATCCCAAAACACTGACCTTCTTATAGCTGGAATCTCTGAGGACAGTTCTGTTAGCAAGGGAAAAAAAACTGTTTATGAAACACGTTGTAAAAAACAGAGGATTTGTGACAGTAACGTCTCTTGACAGGCGAATTAGGCTGCAGAAAGAGCATCGGGCCTCAGGCAGCAGGCATATGGTGATGCCTTCTGCTAGCATCGCTTTAGAACAAGTTGCAACACTGTGGCAGGGTCACGACAGGCTCAGGTTTGTTCCTCCTGCCCCGCTCTAAATAACAACAGGGCAGAAAAACAGGCAAATTAATGCCCCTTTGTCTTTGACAAGGGCAGAGCAAATATTTTTAGTTTGACTTTTTTGACCGAATTGTTTTCAAGGGTTTTCTTCTTGTTGTTGTTAATGTGTTTGACCTTCATGTTTGTCTATTGTTTGATGTTAACATTCATTTTCATTGCTGACTCTTTTGTATATTTGCTATAAAGTACCATGGTATTACCATGATTTTTGGGCGGGCATAGTACCATGGTAATACTATGTTTTTTATGTACTATGGTAATTTTGTGGTATTCTTCTAATGTGGTACCTTGACATTCCATATAATGATGGTATTTGCATATAATATATCACAGTGCCATGGTATATATCATAGTACTAAAGTATTAAGTACTACGGTATTACCATCAATGCCATCACTGTACTGCAGAAAATACCATGTTTTTTATTTGTATTTTTTACATGTACTGTTGTAATACCCTGGTATTCTTTGGCATACCTTGGAGTACCATTTAAATGTCATGGTATATGTGTATGATAATCAGTCAGAACCATGGTATCATAGTAAAAAGGGTATTGCTGTCTAGTATTTTCACTGTATCACGATCATACCATGTTTTTTGCATTCATTATGGTAATACTGTGGGACACTTTGATGTACTTTTAGTTCTATTTAAATATCTAATTAAATATCTGTTTAAATATCTAATGCAATTAATATGTATTTTCAATAGGGATGTGCACGAGTAGTAGAATATTCAAATATTCGTTCTGCAATAATTATTCGAATAATAAAAATACTATTCGAATTTGGCAAAGTTTTGCTTTGCTGGCGATATATACTGCGAGATGCATGTTAAACCTTGAACACACAAACTAAAACTGGCAGTTCTAACAGAATGCACTGGGTGGCGCTGTTGAGTGTGGACACAAGTTGATCACATTTGATTAGTAAACTGTTCTGTAACTTGGTACATTCAGATGGACACCAGAAAAGCGGGTTATTGTGAGAAAGCTGGGTTCCTGTTTAAATGTACTGGATAAGCGTGTACACTTTATTCTCGTATATATACAGCTCGTCAGAAAGCAGCGTCCCCGTAGCAACGTAATCCCCGTGACGCTTCTGTAAACAACAAACATGGCGTCCGAGAAAGACTATGCTAGCGGAGGTAAGGGACATTCCATCATTTAAACTGATGTGTATAAATGTGGATATGCTTGTTTTTCTCAACAAAAACATGACATGAGATACAACATAAACATGATAACTTATATGCCGAGTGTTTATACTCGTCATGTCCATTAACTGCGTCAGTCTACTTCATTAGCGGTTGCTTTTTCTTTGCTTTGCGTGTGCTTAAATGCTTTCATTCTATACTTTTGTGTTTTCACGCATTGCTTGTTTTGATTATAATTAGAAGCTTGTTTTTTTTTTTAAATAAATACAGCTATTTTCCAACCTCTCTTTCTCATTGATTACCTTCATTTAAATAATAGAATATTCAAATATTCGTTTTATATGAGCTTAAATATTCAAATACCGAATTATTGATGAATGCCCATCCCTAATTTTTAATGATCATTCCGTACCATTTTTTAAAATTAAATATGGAATTTCCGTCTAATACAATCGATGTACCATGGTAATATTTTTTTATACATGTACTATAAAAATACCATGGTAGGCTTTTCTTTAACCATAAAAAGGGCAAGCATATAAAGCTCCCCCCATCAAGAATGCTTTTATTTTTAAACTTTATAACTTTATAAAATTAACATTAAATAGGAGCTTTTGCCTCAAAAATGTAAGCATTTTACATTTACATAAATAATGTGAGTTGATGCCAGACTTATATATACAAAGTCACATGTCCTTAGTATTTGCTTAGAACCGCTTTTCAATATTTGTTTACAAAAATTTGACACAATCACTTAGTACTCCTCTCCCAGCCTTTTAAATGTTTGTATCCCCCAGAATATATAAAGCTTTTTAGAGTTAAAGTACCTTGAAGTACCATGTAAATATCATGAATATTATAGTATGCATATGATAATCATTCAGTACCACAGTATATATCAAAGTACTATGGGATTGTCATCTGATGTCATCACTATACCATAATATCACCACAGTACATTCTTTTTTTGGAAGAGTAAGTACAGAAAAATGTGGTTTTATATTTGCTATTGTTATTTTATTATTGATCTTACATCTTCAGCTAATACATCTATCTCAACTCTTAAACATCTATTGTGTTAAAAAAACTCACTGATTATA
Organism: Moxostoma hubbsi; assembly: GCA_032164185.1. Taxonomy (NCBI): domain Eukaryota; kingdom Metazoa; phylum Chordata; class Actinopteri; order Cypriniformes; family Catostomidae; genus Moxostoma; species Moxostoma hubbsi. The sequence continues at coordinate 5,594,565 of JAVLUX010000043.1, forward strand.
CTACAGCAAAATAATATACCGTACATCAACATCATTCATTAAGACAGCTCTTATTTTGAATATTAAAACAACGGCCACACAATTATCCTTTCAGGAAAGTAGCTACAACTCTACATCGTCTCTTCCATAAAGATTATGAAAATGCATTCAGGTGCCTGCAGGAATATGTGTGTGTGTAGCAAAGAAGCCATTGTTTTGTTTGGTGCTCAGTGATGTCTTTGGATGGCCTGTGTTGCAGACACTGCAGAGGGTTAATTATACTCACTGAGTCTCTCTGGATCACTCTCTGGTGCTTTGATAGGGCCACTTACAGCATATGGCCACAGCAATACAATAGTTTATTTTTATGATATTTGATGAGTGGTTTTTAATTTAGATTGTCACTTCTGGCAACCAGCAAGGCAGATGGTGCAGATTTGAATGCCCACCAGAGCCTAAAACACCCTCCAGGCAGCTGTTGCTAATAAACTTTTTTTTTATCTCCATGTGTTTTCCCATTTTCCCCCACGCAACACGTTTTAGGTCAAGAGGAGTCAAACCTGTAACAACACCTGTTTCTGCATATGTAAATCTGTTGTTTTGTCATTTCATTAAACAAGAAAAAAAAGGCAACAGTCCCTTGTGGTTGCAAATGCGACTGGCATCCAGCCCACTTGGCAGTGTGAAGACAGCGAGAGAAAAGGAGGGGAGGGGAAAGATGTGGAAAAGACAACTGCGGTTTGTGTCGCACGACCACAGGACCATTGGATGCTGCCTCTGTTTGAGGATTTGTTTTTTTCCTAAAAGGCTTCCCCCACTTTGTATCTGGAAGTTATTTGTTTTTCTTATTTACCCAAAAAAAGAAAATTCTGCCACATTTACTCACCCTCATGTGGTTTAAAGTGCAATCTCCGCACAATAAAAAGTTAATGGTGACTAAGGCTAGCATTCTTACATCACCTTCTGTGTTACACGGCCAAAAGAGAGTCAAGTTAAGACTGAGAAAGTCGAGTTAGGTTTGGAACGACATGAGGGTGATTAACACAAATAAAATTTTTGGGTGAATTATCACTTTAAAGGGGAGATGCGCTAAGAACACAATCCCCTCCTGCTCTTTTTCCTTTCCTGCCTCTATGAGAAAAGAAAGCTGGAACAGGCAATTGCCAGGAGTTAGCAGCTGGCACACGCCTGGCTGCCACACACTTTCGTTGCAGGCATACTCGAGGCCCCCTCCCCATATTCCTAATGCCCTCCTATCATCTGTCGTAATGTCACAGTTCTGCTCCAAGCCACATGTGCTGGTCCTGCATGTGACCACTGCATCTGGGGTGAATTGCCCCCCTTCCCCCTTCAATGCCCACCCCAGCCCCCCCTGAAGCCGTAAATTGCTGGTGCATGTAGATTTTGACGCTAACCAGAGTCCAATATTATCAGTGCTTCCTATATACAGTTGAATATTTCTCAGCCTGATCTAAAAAAAATATGGCAAAATCTTTTGCCAAAAAAAATTTGTTTTGCAATTCCGAGGTGAGATGTCCAATGTGTGGTGCTAAAAGAGAGTGAATTTTTCCCCAAAACAGATTTTTTTTTAAGGTTAATAATTTATCATGCTTTACATCAACAAAATGTATCAGTTACATATGTAACCTCGGTTCCCTGAGATGAAGAGAATGAGACATTGCGTACTAATGCATATGGGGAGTTGTCCTTCCACACGACCTAGTTGAAACCTCTCAATATTGCAAATATTCTAATATTGGTTATGTTGTTTGAGCCCTACCATTTTAGGTACGAAACAGGTGCACAAACACCATTCCTCAGGAATGTCCTGTCTGAGGGACAAGGAGTGCATCACTCGCACCACAGAAGATTCTTGTAATGCGGAAAAAGGCTGGTGCTGTCCATGGTGCTAGAGCTGCCAGACAGTGACGAGTTTTCGCAATGCACAGGAAAATTAAATGACATCAGTAGTAAAGTTTTTTCAGTTTTACTGAAACAGACACCGAAGAATGGTCTGTATGCGCTCTTTCATGAAGTGTTCACGCATGAATGGCTAAAAAGGAGATTTGCTGAAAAGTGTGCTTTTCAGCAGTTCACATTAGACCAGATTTTACATATGCAAAGCAATACGTCTATGTGTTTGCTCAGTAGTGCTTCTCATTGGCTAGTAATAACCAATCACTGAGGTAATTCAAAACACACACACCGTTCATTTTCAATGGGACAAGCGCTGCATCGATACATTTCATGGACATGCGTGGAGCCAGAGACTTTCAGATCTATGAACGAAGATCTGTTTCTGAGTTAACATTATGAATGGGTGTCACAAGCGCACGATTCTAGGAACTAGAATGGGCCAAAGCCCGCCATCTTTCTCCAGAAAGAGGAATTAATGGCTGAAATCCAACTGTGTGTGTGTCGCAGTCTGTGCACGCAACACCGGCATATCGTGTGGTTAGACCATAGATTGTGCTCGATTGTTGTAAACACCAGCTCTGACACGTCCGTGAGGACTTGCCACACATTCTTGCAGTGGGACAGCAGGCTTATTAATTTATATGAAACAACCTCTGTCATGAAGAGTGTGTATTTTGGCTCGTAACACTGGTTCATCTTCAGACGGAACCGTGGAAGACAGAACACCTTTGAAACGGTTCGGCTGATGTGCAAATTGGATCATATAACCATGTTTGATCACATGCATGTAATGGGATAGAGGGCAATTTGGTATGTTCATAACATGATATAATGCGGCATTCACCATTGGGAAGCGGTTGTGCACAATGTGCACACTTTCTTGCATGTGATTAATGGGAGACACAGACAACAACATGTTGAACAACAATATTCCAATAACATTTGTAAGGATACACAATACCTGCTGAAGCGCTGTGGGGCATTAGGATGCTGAAGCGGCCCGTTCACCAGCGAAGCGTCAAGCAGCGAGGTGGAGTGATGTTTGCCGGAACACTGCAGGGGAGCTGAGAGTCTTCTTGTTGCCATGAAGATTCCACCCGCTGACTCATGTAGTCGACGGCGAAGCAGTAGAGGGCTTCTAGACGAGAGATGAATCGCTGTCTTGAAGGAAGAAAATTCTGCAGAATGGTGTTTGTGCACCTGCTTTTATAGCGGACAGCTTTAAGGCTAAAAGGGTGGGGCTCAATCACCATAGCCAATATTAGTATATTTGCATTATTGTAGAGGGGTTTCAACTAGGTCATGTTGAAGGACAACGCCTCATATGCGTTAGCATGCAAGTGTACTGAGTTGTAAGGGAACCGACCTCCCCTACCCTAAACCTTAAGCATAACTGGAAATGGATAGAGTTTTAAAAAGCAAATGTTAGATTAAAAAATGCATTTGCTGAAGCAACCATGTCATTTTATGGTGCTTCTATGACACTTTTTTCTCACATCTAGTTGGCAGTTGACTTGTACCCTAGTCCTTTTGAGCTGCCGCACAATTTGATCACACTCAAACAAGATTGTAAATGTTGTTGATAGGGGTGGGCGATATACTGGTAGACATGATAAACTGGTAGAAATTTGGCAACCGGTAAATATTTTGGATTATCGTCTGTATTTTCGATACGCAAAATCGCCACCACGTGCAAGAAATGTGCACCTCCTTCTATTCACATAACACTTATGCAGTACACATTCTGTCTGAGAAATGGAGGAAGGATGAGTGGCTTTATGTGAGACTGAGAGAATTGAAGAAACAGGGTTTTTCAGGTACTGACAAATTTTCGGCAGCCACCTAAGCAAAATTCCGGACTGCCGAAGCAAATGATGTGTTATCGGTCATGCAGATTTTTAAACTAAACAAAATCACCCTTAATAAAATCTGTTTGAATAATGTTGGATATTAGAAAACAAACTGGCTTAATGGTTTGATATAAATCGTTATCATGATATATAATTAGTGATATTGTGATATAATATTTTGGTCATATCGCCCACCCCTAGTAGTTGTTTATGTAATGCAAATGTTAATTCATGATTTTGTGAACTCATTATCTGATTTGGGTGAAAGGGAATAAAACGCATTGTTTCAGCACCACTAGTGTTCATTTCACCAGGAAACTGTTGCTATAAATACAGCGAGCCACATAAAGATGATTTTGCAAATTGTAAGTATAGTAACATGATTCTATGAGACCAGGTTTATTTCTCCCTCTCTCCCTCACCCACCCAAGTAAATTGTGGGATTTGACTTGTAATCCTGTCACTGTACTCAAGATGCAACAAATATGGCATGAAATTAGAGGTTATTCCCCAAATATAATGGCTCGGCTTTGAAGGTTACATCATCATGGCGGCACCGAAGTAAGAACGGGGCTTTGTGTGAATGCCTGTGTCTTGTGGCCGCCATCCAATATGTGCCAACGTGTACTTTTCTGTTCCACGGCAGTCTGTGTTTTAATCGTTTCATGCATCCATCATACCTTAAAGCCCCCTCCACTACACACTGTCAATCTCCTATCTGAGTCTTTTAATTTGGTCATTATTCTGCAGTTAAACCACAAAGAACCCAGGCTGGTCTCAGAACGGCCCCCTTCGGCGGATTCACGGAGGGTTCCCATCGCCTGTTAATCTCCCTGGTCTGTGGAGGTATCCTTTCTCCATTTTTTTTCCCTCCTCTCTCCCTCTCTCTCTCTCTCTGAGCCTCTCCGAAGCACCACACCAGCCCTCTCTAATATGTAAGTTCATTAAGGACGTGCCTTTGATGGGGCAGATGTGACGGCTCTCTCAAATACCTTGATGCCGAAGCTTAAGAAGCCATTGTGCCGCGAGCGTGTCTTATTTAGATCTGCATAGTAAATCAAGCCGAGTAAATACCGTCGAAGCAGATGGAAGCAACGAGATAAGGCCCAGATGAACAATCGCATTTGTATTTTGTTATGATGTTGACAGCAGCTAAAATTCACTAATCTAGCGCCTCTGATCTGCATTTCAAAGAAATCTCATTTAGCAGCAGGGAGGATAAAGTTCTTTTCATTGTGGGTACTCTTCTTTTTTTTTTTTTATTGCATTCTTCGCTAATTTATCTGCCGTAGATTTAATGTCGGGCCAGGCGCGAGTGGCATGCATGTTGCAAAGGGGATCTTAAATACCCTGAAAGAGGTAATGTCTAGACTGTGAGCCAGGGGTAATTACACGTCCACTGATAAATGGGCCCGAATTTGAAAACTCGTCTTTGTTCGGGGGGCCTGAATTGCTTGACAAACCAGATAAGGCCGTTTGGCCAAAAATATTGCGGTGGCTTCCACCTCCTAATGCCTCATAACACGGGAATGATATTTACTTGAAAAGGTAAAAAAATATTGTGTACAGTAATCTGACTTGTTAGCATAATGTCTTCTTTCATCCGTTTACTCAGCCAAGGGTCTGAAGAGGTATTCGTGCCCTTGATTTGAAATGGTTTATCTCGATTTAACGCAGGGCTTCAAGTAAATATCAGACAGTGGCATTAGGAGACGCTGTAAATAGGTAATGCAGTGTGTTTGTGTAATTCGGTAGTATTTAGAGATATCTGTATAGTGAATTGAAATTGGCCCAGTATTGTGTAAACTCTCCATAGTGAGGCACGCAGACTAATAACATTGGCGAGTTGAATTAAATTGTGAGTTTTCACAGTCCAAAGCTATTGTGGTATAAAAATAAACTCGGAGGCAGTTAAAAATGAATGAACGTAAAATAATGTCTTTGCAGAATGATTATTTGGTGGGAGCCTGTAATATTGCATTTCATTTCCAAAGTTAGTGTGTACACAAAAAGGCACACACAGAACACTTTAAAATCAAATTTTGATCTCTCGTTCAATGTTAACTGAGCATATAAGCTTAAATATACTGCAAGTACCTCACTGTTTGAGCTCCTAAACCATACATACTTCCTAAATTATGAGAACTGTATACGTTTGTGTAATAAGCACATGTACTTGAGCTGGGAAGATGTGTAATTTTAATACTTGGGCTAATAGATGGTTTTTGTGTTGTTTTCTCCAAATACTCCATCTTAGCAGAAGTTCATCAAATACAGTTAAGGCAATGGCATTTGCCTGGTTTTGTTTGCAGAAATCCTATCCCAAGCAACCCACCCCTTCCCCCACTGTTTTTTTTTTTTTAACGTACAGTTCAGGGAGCGCATTCCTCAGGATTCAGAAGTTGTTAGTTGCCTTCAGGGGTATTTGGAATTCTGCGAGAGAGTCCACTCGTTTTTTGTGTGTGTGTGTGTGTGTGTGTGTGTGTGTGTGTGTGTGTGTTCTTTCATTCCGTGCCATAGTGTAGCTTCGAGAAACGTGAAGCTTAGTTTACAAACGAGGTGAACTTATCAGCACGCTCATTTAGTCGAACATACCTGTAAGTGTCAGCAAAAAAATGGCAGAAGCCTTGATGGAAAGTTTTGATTTATGCTCGGTTAGTTTTAACCTGCCAGCATCGCAAGCTGTTACGAGGGCAAAAAAGAATTTCTCTCATTTTTGAAGCATATTCAGAATGTGATGTATGTCAGTCTGAAACTCAGAAGAAGATACACCAAGTGGAACAGAAGGGTTCATTTAATTGAATTCAAGTCCTTTTTTCCAATTGAATCCCAAGAATTTAAAATTGAAATCAATAAAGCTAATGAAAAAAAAATGTGAAAATGATTTTCTGAATATGGAATTTTACTTCTCCCCCCCCCAACAGGTTCTCTCAGACTCGCCTCTCCCAAACAAACACGGACATCAACTGAAAGTTTCCCCTCAGGGTAAGATTGAAAAACACAGCTTCTCTTGTACTTCTGTCAACACTTTCATCTTTTTTGGTAGTGCACTCTTTGAAAAAGAGATAAAAACGAGAGGGGGACACACATTAAGACACGTTGACGTAAAACGAGTCCACGTCCAGTTATTTGATTGAACTTTTCTACTGATGATGTTTGATAGACTTTGTCATAATTATTTTAGCAGGGAGGAAAACTCTTCACATGAAGCAAATATTGTAAAAACTTGCTAAAATCACTGACTGGATGCTTACACTGGCAATTTTTGTTGTCTTGCTACCAACAATTTAAAAGGTAGCATTCAAATTGGTAATATGTAAACAATTGCATGCCTCAAGGACAAATCAAATGTTTACATGTCTTTCTCATTCTATCTGGTGTGTTGGTTAGGATGAGACCTGGTATGGCTGTTGTTCACAGAGTATTCTGAAAACCAAGGCGAAAACGGTGAGTAAAAGCAATCTTTAAAGTGCTAATTTGCATGTTCTGTCGGTCTGTCTCAAACATAATTGATATATTCTCTTAAAAATCACTTCCATTATACAATTCCGGAAAAAATTGAGAGACCACTGCAAAATTATCAGTTTCTCTGGATTTAGGTATGGGTTGAGTAAAATATAAACATTTAGTTTTATCCTATAAAGTACTGACATAATTTCTCCCAGATTCCAAATAAAAATATTGTCACTTAGAGCATTTATTTGCAGAAAATGAAACTGGTCAAAATAACAAAAAAGATGCAGTGTTTTTAGACCCGAATAATGCAAAGAAAACGAGTTCATATTAATTTTTAAACATCACAATACTAATATTTTAACTTAGAATAACCCTGATTTTCAGAAAGCTTTCATGCGCCTTGGCATGCTCTCTGCCAGTCTTTCACATTGATGTTGGGTGACTTTATGCCACTCCTGCTTTGTTTGCTGGCTTGTGGCCATCCGTCTTCCTCTTGATCACATTGAATATGAACTCATTTTCTTTGCATTATTCGAGGTCTGAAAACACTGCATCTTTTTTGTTATTTTGACCAGTTGTCATTTTCTTCAAATAAATGCTCTAAATGACAATATTTTTAGTTGAAATTTGGGAGAAATGTTGTCAGTACTTTATAGAATAAAACAAAGATGTTCATTCTACTCAAACCGTACCTAAATCCAGAGAAACTGATTTGCTGATTTGAGGTGGTCACTTAATTTTTTCCAGAGCTGTATATTCCATCAACCACATCCTGAGAGGAGTGTTAATAACAACAAGACCGTGGACCTCTTAAGGCCTTGATACATCATGATAATCAAGGGTCCACTTCCATTCTTGAAGTGGGTTTTATGTTAAATGCTGTTTAAATCTGATGAAATGTATGGTGGTATATAATGCAGAAAGTAAATGTTTAAAGTGTATAGTATGGCACCGCGTACCCTCTGGCCCTCCATTGAAGCCCTGTTGATGGTTTGTCACCAAGTAAGTGCAATATGTGCATAAGGAATCCAACCATCTGTGAGAATCTGGTCACTAATTATGTGAGGTTGTGGACATTGTCATTAGTGATAAAGACATTGCCAGACATGGGGCTACAGTTGCGAAGGGTAGAAATTCAAGCCAATTCATGCACATGGCATGTTTAGGCCTAAGATCATTGAAACATAAGATTTTTGTAAGGGTTTTACTTAGTTTTTAAGAAATAGTTCCCGCAAAAACGAACATTTGGTCATCATTTACTCACATTTATGTTGTTCCAAACCCATATGAATATCTGTCTTTTGTGCAATGCAAAAGGAGATGCAGAATGACAGCTTTAGTCCCATTCACTTATGTTGTAAAGAAAAAAGATGCAATAAAAGTGAATAGTGAGTGACTGAGACTAACACGCCTAACATATACTTTGGATGAAAGTAAGACCAGGTCCACACTAATCCACACTAAAACTGTTTTTACGTTTGCTAACATCTTAGTTTTCCCTTAGTTTTTGTAATAGACAGGGTTTTCTAAATGCTGCATTTTCAGAGGATGGAAATGCCATTTTAGTGTGGATTAGAGGCATAAACGTAGCAAAATTGGTGCGTTTTCAAATAAAAACATATTAATGGGGACTTGGCCTATAATGGTGGATTCACATCAAGTCAGAATTACAGTAATTAAATGTATAAACCCAGAGTTCTATGAAAGCTCCGACTTGACCATCTTGATGTCAAACTAAAAAACAAAAATGGCAGCAGCATCCATAGTTAAAGGTAGTTTACAGATATTTTAGCTTTATGTAACAGTTTATTTTACCTACTGTTACACACCATAATTCAGGACAAATTTGAGATAACGCGAATGTGTGTAAATGATGACGTAAAAAATTATGATGCATATTATGACGCGATTTAACACGTTAATTCAGTGCGATTAATTTTATTAAAAATAACGACTTAAAAAAATGTACGCAATTAATCGCAATCCCCCCGGATTGTAATAAGGAAGATTCCTGAGAAATGCAAGCTTGTAGTACCACCTGTTTACACCAGAGGGCAGTAAGTGAAATTTCAGCTGTGTGGCAATGCACAGTTTATACAGTGAAGAAAACAACCAGACAGCACAAAACAGACATTTGTTACGTTCTTGCGTTCAAAACACTTGATGGAGTGCTAAATTCGAACTAAGAGATCTCAAGATGTGTTCTAAGTATTAAACTAGATTTAACTTGACACAGTGACCTAAAAAAATGTATGTTTATGATGCAATGCACCCGAGACGCCTCACAAGCATGTCTGATGCTTGTTGAAATTGACGGGTCCTTAAACAAGCCCTCATAATAAATCTCCAACTGATTGACAAATTCACTTGGGAAATGGATTGCTTTGTGAACTGTATGCCAATGATTGACTTATGTTCAATAATATGGTAGTAAACAATACATTGTATTCTAAAGCCGTTTTTTTGTATGGTCTTATCAATGATTAACTCTTCTGCCACAAGAATGTAATGCATCTAATTTATTTGAATATCTTTATATATATATATATATATATATATATATATATATATATATATATATATAATTTTTTAATATTTAAAGATAACTATGTATAATTATTTCATCATTATATATTTAATTATTGTTATATAAGGGGCTTTCTCAGCAAATATTTGTATATGCGATTATATGGGGCATCATGTAAATAATTTGATTACAAAATTTAATCGATTGACAACCCTAATAAATATATATATATATATATATATATATATATACACAGTATCTCACAAAAGTGAGTACACCCCTCACATTTTTGTAAATATTTGATTATATAATTTCATGTGACAACATGAAACTTACTTTGCTACAATGTAAAGTAGTGAGTGTACAGCTTGTATAACAGTGTAAATTTGCTGTCCCCTCAAAATAACTCAACACACAGCCATTAATGTCTAAACCTCTGGCAACAAAAGTGAGTACACCCCTAAGTGAAAATCTCCAAATTGGGCCCAAAGTGTCAATATTTTGTGTGACCACCATTGTTTTCCAGTACTGCTTTAACCCTCTTGGGCATGGAGTTCACCAGAGCTTCACTCCAGGTTGCCACTGGAGTCCTCTTCCACTCCTCCATGACGACTTCACAGAGCTGGTGGATGTTAGATACCTTGTGCTCCTCCACCTTCCTTTTGAGGATGCCCCACAGATGCTCAATAGGGTTTAGGTCTGGAGACATGCTTGGCCAGTCCATCACCTTCACCCTCAGCTTCTTTAGCAAGGCAGTGGTTGTCTTGGAGATGTGTTTGGGGACGTTATCATGCTGGAATACTGCTCTGCGGCCCAGTCTCCGAAGGGAGGGGATCATGCTCTGCTTCAGTATGTCACAGTACATGTTGGAATTGATGGTTCCCTCAATGAACTGTATCTCCCCAGTGCCGGCAGCACTCATGCAGCCCCAGACCATGACACTCCCACCACCATGCTTGACTGTAGGCAAGACACACCCACTTTACACCATCTGAACCAAATAAGTTTACCTTGGTCTCATCAGACCACAGGACATGGTTCCAGTAATCCATGTCCTTAGTCTACTTGTCTTCAGCAAACTGTTTGTGGGCTTTCTTTAGAAGAGGCTTCCTTCTGGGACGACAGCCATGCAGACCAATTTGATGCAGTGTGAGGCGTATATGGCCTGAGCACTGACAGGCTGACCACCCCACCCCTTCAACCTCTGCAGCAATGCTGGCAGCACTCATACGTATATTTCCCAAAGACAACCTCTGGATATGACGCTGAGCACGTGCAATTAACTTCTTTGGTCAACCATGGCGAGGCCTGTTCTGAGTGGAACCTGTCCTGTTAAACAGCTGCAGCTCAGTGTCAGTGTCTTGGCCATCTTCATGTAGAGCAACAATTCTTTTTTTCAGATCCTCAGAGAGTTATTTGCCATGAGGTGCCATGTTGAATTTCCAGTGACCAGTATGAGGGAGTGCGAGAGCAATGACACCAAATTTAACACACCTGCTCCCAATTCACACCTGAGACCTTGTAACACTTACAAGTCAATGACACCGGGGAGGGAAAATGGTTAATTGTGCCCAATTTGGACATTTTCACTTAGGGGTGTACTCACTTTTGTTGCCAGCGGTTTAAACATTAATGGCTGAGTTATTTTGAGGGGACAGCAAATTTACACTGTTATACAAGCTGTACACTCACTACTTTACATTGTAGCAAAGTGGCATTTCTTCAGTGTTGTCACATGAAAAGATCGAATCAAATATATACAAAAATGTGAGGGGTGTACACACTTTAGTGAGATACTGCGTGTGTATATATATATATATAAATATATTTGTTTCAGGATGTACATTATTTATTGAGTAGACTTATTATGAACAGTGTTCTCATGGTTATAGAAAACCTGGAATTATCAGAGAAATTTAAATTACTGAAATTTTAAAAAGTCATAGCTATTTCTATAGTCAGTGTTTTTCAAGTAATGTTTTGCTAAAAAAATACTTCATCTAGAAATTTCTCTTTGTAAGTGAAATATCTATAAAACAATTTATAAATCCTTATCCAGTAATTGACTGGAAATAGTATGGTAATTGATTGGTCAAAAGGTGTAGAAAGACCAAGCTCAGCTTTTAAAGTTGGCTAAGATTTCAGTCCAAAGTCTTGGACATTTTTTCATATGAGTTAAGAAAGTTTCTCATAGGGCACGAATTAACGGCCAGCGCTTTGCTGTCTGATTGATAAACCTGGCAGAGCCCAGCGAATCCTTGCGCTCGACTCTGTTGAGAAGCATCCATCTGAGAGGGTATTCCAGCCCATTACTTTGCCTTTGAGGTGCAAGGCTGATTAAAGTTTGCATTTGCACTGCGGTTGGGTGTCTTGGCTTCAAGCAGGGGCTGAAATCCCCAGAAGTCGCCGCCTCACAAGACTAAGCAAAAACCCAGCTCCTCTCTTCCCACCTTAAAGAGATTTGAATATTAGTTTTTAATTTGACGAGTATCCACTTAAATCTTCAAAGATGAACTCTTAAAGCATATCTGTTCTGGAACAGAAGTCCTCTGATCAGAGCGTTAAAAAGTATAATTGCCCCCCAACTTCACACTGCCAATGCACACACATTATAAATTCTACAGAAATTAAGCATATCTCACCCAAGTTTAAAGATGAGGGATGGTATTGCTCACTCTTCGGATGAACGTCCTTTGCTTTGAAAATTGATTTCTTGTTCTAGCAGAGCAGCTGTCATTTCCATCTTAAATGGCTCAGAGAGAGCTCTTCCACTCCCCGGAGTGGAGACTAACCTCCAGCTTTGCTCTGGACACTTGGAGCGGAGAGGACGGAAGAATATCAAAGGAACCAGGCTTCATTTCCATTGGTAGGTCTCATTGTGTGGCTGATTTGGCATTGGAAAGGGAAGGTGATTGGGGACAGAGATGAAGCAAAGCCTGGTTCCTCTTAATCTTTATCCCCCATTAACCTCCAAACCAGAGGAGCTCCTGGGATCAGGTCACTGGCCAATCCTGCCATTTCCAGCCACAAAGAATATTTTAAACGTAAGACCTTTTGTAAGGAAAAAGGAAGGCCATCAAAGTTTCACTTCATGTTCTAGTGTTGCAGTCATTTCTAAACTCTTCGGTTCATTGTTTTGTCTCCATATTAGATATATTCCTGTTAAGCTGGGTTTGGGAAAGGGCTCATAAAGCCATGCTCCTTCTCTCAGCCATATTTCTTTAAATGTGATAATAAGAGGTTTATAAAGCCAATTCTGGAAATCAAGTTGACTGCATCAGAGGCACCTCCCCTTCCTTACTTCCAAACCTCTTACTTCCACTTTTAGGCCAGATAAAAATTCTCAGTAACATCAAAATTATATAACTAACAGACAGTTTTATTTACTCACGATCAAAGACAAGGAAACAAATAGATGCTGGCTTGAAAAATTGTTGAGTTTGTGGAGAATGTGCAGTTGCCCTGAGAATAGAGTTACAAAGGAGAGTCTGCAGTGTGCTGCCATCAGTCCTGATAGAGGCGACAGGCTAAGTCAATGAGGTTATTGATCCAGCAGGAGTGCTATGCTAATCAACAGTCTGAATGGGCCGAGAGACAGTGCCCTTCACTGCGTCTTCTACCCAACTCGATTTCTTTAGCCTTTCAATATCTATCCAGCATCATCCACCAAACCAGCCCATTGAATGTAAGTTTGAGTTGCATAGCTCCAAGTTTGTAGGAGAGATAGATATATAATTGATTTGACCAATACGTGCACTTTCCTACTTATTTGGTTATAAGTTATTCTAAAGAATAGAACCCAAAAATGCCATTGCAATACTGTACTTTGAACTGAAAACAACCGTGTTCACAGATAGCTTATTTAATATAATGATATTATAAATTACTAAACTTTTTATGTTAAAGCCAGAGAAACACGATGAAACAAAAATTAAAAGAAATGCGCAACAAAAAAAATCATAATAATATTAAAATAATAACAAATAATATAAAGAAATAACAATAACAACAACAAAAATATATACAAATAAAATAAACTAAATAAATGATGAAAGTAACAATAAATTAATGAATACAATAACAAAAAAATAAAATATAACAAAACTCATTCATATACTATTTTATTTTTGTAGTTTGTTTCATTTATACTTGACAAAATGCAGAAATAAAAAAAAAAAAATATTAGAAAGTACTAGTTCTGCAAATCTGTTAATATAAAAAAATATAAAATTTAAATAAAATACACGAATGACAATTTAGATAGCAAAAGTTTGCCTAAATTCATAATCAAATAAAAATAGATATTTTTATAAAATATTAAATATATTGAGAAAATATAATAAAACAAGTAATACAATAAAACTAATATATATATATATATATATATATATATATATATATATATATATATATATATATATATATATATATATATATATATATATTAATGATAATAATAAATAAAATAATCCATTTTATTTTAATACATTTTTTTTAATAATATACTTTTGAAAATAATTTTCGTTAATCTGTATATTTGCAGTATACAATTATTTTGTGTGTGCGCCTGATGGCATCAAATTTATGCCATTAATCCTTTGTGGGTTACTGTGGAGAGCTCTGGGCACGGAATCCCAAGTGTTGGAATTCTTCCAAGTGCTGAAATGATTGTGAAACGAGACCCTCTTTCAAGCATGACATCAGAGTGGCCTGACACAGGTCTGACCCCATCGTTCCATGTGGGGGGATATATGCAGACGCTTTGCTTGCAGGTGATCATGTCCAATGCATTGGTCTCACACCGTCTCATCCCCTGCGTGTCGCCTGGAGTATATTTTCCCAGTAGGGCTGAACCCCGCAGGAAACTGAGTGATCATGAAATAAATCGCAGTCTAGAATAGACACGGGTGGATTAGGAGTTAATGGGTGCAGACTGAATGAGAATTTGAATGTATAACAACATTGCATATCTGCACTTGCCAATTTCAAAGTTATGAGTGTGTATTAAACAACCAAAGTCAGATTAGAAACTGATGTTCGGACAATTGTCAAATCAACTCCAATTGAGTTTCAAATGCCAACAGCCAGGGATTACTGCATAAAACACGCGCTATTAGCGGCCATTGGTTTCTTGCAACCAATTTATTAAGAGGCTTTGAACTAAGTTTAGGCTGAAGGATTTTGTCCTCCTGTGGAGTTGTAAGACTCCTTGATTATTTTAATAATTGTCCACAAAAAGGATTCATTTAAATGAAAATTAGATTAAATTAGCTTAGTCTTTTATTTTTTGTGTGTTTTATAAAATATGATTCTTCTCACAAGAATTCCAATATTTCAGTGTTTGATATTTTATATAAACTGCTGATATTGTTTTTGTTGGAATAAAGATATGTTATTAGTTAACTGAAATCTCCCCCCCAATGCTTAGATAGTGCTGTTTTGAAATACTTGTCCATTTGAATGCTTTGTCAAGTCTCATTCACAGCAAAAGCTTATACTTCAAAAGATACAATCCAACTGCTTTGGTCCTCACGATAATTTGATCGTGGCTTGAAAATTTGTCTTGCGGAAGGAGAGGTTCTAAAGCCTGGTATTTGGCGTCCTCGCCACAAACCGCAAGCCTGTGCAATCAAACCATGTTACGGCTACCTGGCTTGATAGATGTGAAACTGTTTGTTGTTGGGAGGAAAGCTACCCCGTTTTGGGTCACATGCCTGTCTAAGACTGGAATGTTGAGACTTGTAGCTAAGATTTGTGCGTAGACTGGTGTCTGTGTGTCGGACTGTTTGGAAAGGGGTCTCTGATTTCTCTCCATAGTATACAATTTACTTTTGTAACTCCTCTCTTGAAAGCCATGCTTCTGGGCCAATTCTGTGGTCACACTACCTGATTCTGAGGCTCATACAGTAGAGTGATGTTGACCGCTGAAGCCAGAGGGAGTCATGTGAGAGATATTCCGTCTGCATAAACATACTCTTCTTCTCTCAGAGACCAAACAGGGAGAAAATAGAATGCCCAACGGTCAATGGCCAATCACCTTTTAGAAACCGATATCGCCTGTCTATCAACTCAAGAACACACATGTGCATTAAATATACAAGCTGGGAAAATTGCGTTTTTAGCATAATCTGAGGTAAAAAAGCACAATTTATGAAATCATTGTTGTCAGATTTTACTGCTGATTTGAAATTTGTGCTTTGATCATAATCTTGACCAAACATTTTGGGGATTTTCTTCTTTTAAGTAGATAGAAGATATACTTTTATTCTGCTTGTATCCATAAATTATAGCTGCCTGGGAGCATTCCAAAGATGGCCGCCCATTGAACTGACTTGCTTAGAAGACTTTGCTGTAACCACATTTATTTGATATATTTTTTTATATACAAGGGCCAAGTTAATTGTTATATATTTTGTGTGTGTGTGTGTGTGTGGTAATCAACATTGTGCCATAAATCGATCTTGACTTGTAATGAACCTGAAACATTCCTTTTAATGTTGGTTAAAAAAAAATCTCAAAATGATTATCCTGGTGGTTGAGGAGAATGCTTTGAGTCTAATGTCAGAAAAGAGCTATATAAATGTAACATTCATTCATTCATTCATTCATTCGTTTTTCCAAATCTTTCTTTCATTCTTTCTCTAAATCTATTTCCATTTGCTTAATTCTCTCTCTTTCATTCATAGTTTTTCTGATTCAGTCTTCACTCTCTCTGTTATTAGACAAATTTAGCTCTCCCTCGCCTGTCTGTTCCTTCTGTTACACCACACACACACACACACACACACACACACACACACACACACACACACCAGCGCTGGATGCAGACTGACAGTGCTGCCACAGGACTGATTGAAACTCATGTCTCAAAGTTGCTAATGTTCACTGAAGCATTTTATTGAAGATAAAGTAAATAAAATAGGTGGCCTTATGAGAATTCACTGAAAAAGACTAGAATGATTCAGAAAACACACTCGCGCACACTCATACTCACACTCTGAGGAGACGTAGTCCTGATTGGTTCATGGAATCCAGGCGAGTGACTGGGATGAGGTGTTTTCTAAAAGTATAAGAGACAGAAGGGCTGTTTTTATGGCCCAGGAATTTCAAAAGTTCAATGTTTTTTGAGAGGCTTGAGAAAAAGCAAACAGCCCAATTTAAATCCATTTCTAAGGAAAGACTTTTATAAATATACTTGCGGTATACCACAGAACCCAGTCGTTCCTGACAGGTGATGTAATCCAGCTTTTCTGTTTACTTTGTTTTAAGTTGTTTCGTGGAATCTTACAGCTTGTTGGTACTGAAGTTCTTTCATGAAAGGCAGGAAGACTCTTATGACATTGTTCAGCTCTCAAAAGTAGAAATCACACAATGTACTGTACTTTCAACAGTATAAAGACAGCTTTAGTGTGTCAATAGGAAATGTTAGACTCCCAAACATTACTTTTGCAAATAGAAAAGATTAGAATAGAAGAACAGGGAGCCCTGCAACATATGTTATGCCAAAGTTTTAGGCACTTGTGAAAAATGTTGCATAGTGAGGATTTCTTCAAATATAATGCCATTAATAGTTTTCATTTATCAATTATCTTCAAACAAATTCCAGTAAACATAAAAAAGCTAAATCAATATTCGGTGTGACCACCTTTGCCTTCAAAACAGCACCAATTCTCCTAGGTACACCTGGACACAGTTTTTCTTGGCTGTTGGATGATAGGATGTACCAAGCTTCTGTTGCAGGGCTCCCTGTTCTTCTATTCTAATCTTTTCAATTTGCAAAAGTAATGTTTGTGAGTCTAACTATACCTGTGAGTCCCATTGATTCACTATCCTGATTTACCATCCTGATTTCTTCTGTTTTTATGCATTTTTCATACTAAATTGTTTAAGATCTTCCAACAAGATATATCATAAAACAAAGGCAAGCGGAGTAAACACAAAATGCAGTTTTCACATATATATATATATATATTATTATTGAAGCATCAATATTATCCAACTCCTATATCACCATGTGAAAAACTAACTGCCCCCTTAAACTTAATTTAATAACTGATTGTGCCATCTTTAGCAGTAGTGATGGGCATTCTGGCTCTTTTCAGTGAGATGTTTTGTATTTTTTCAAGTAAAACAGTTTGCGATTAGTTTTACCATGATTGGTGTTAAAACAGTTCTATTTAAATTATTAAATTAAATCATACTCTACCTTAACCACAATGTATTTAAAAATGCATTGGTTTGCGTTTGCATTTAAAATATAACTTTTTTAATGCACAAAGTGCATATAAATCAAACCATTCAAAATGAATACAATCTGAACAGCAAAATAGACTATTGCACCATATCAAAGAAAAATAAATAACAATTTGCAAAACTGCAGCACCCACGAATTGAAATAAATGTAAAAAAGGAGGACACTATTACACGGGTGCATTTAAAGTATACATTTTTTAATGTATATAAACAAAGTGTATATAAATGTAACAATTCAAAATGAATACAATCTGAACAACATAATAAATTGGCTCTGCACTCCTTTAAGCATCTTTGGTTTGTTGGTTGATACTGCGTGTCTGATTGACAGGAACAACAGGTGAGGCTGTTAGTCTGAGCAGACTGTCAGAATGTGTGTGCGCTTGAGCATTTAGGCCTATATTATTTTATTTCTTTATTCATTCTTTGAATTCGTTAATTCTATTCATTTAAATAATTTGATAATTCATATCATATCATATTTTATAAATAGATTTGGCTCTTCTGATATGCGAGCCGGCTCCCAACATTCACATAGAAGAGCAGGCTCTTAGAGCCGACTCGTTCGCGAACGTCCCATCACTATTTAGAAGCAACAACCGCAACCAAACGCTTCCGATAACAGGAGATCAGTCTTTCACAATGCTGTGGTGGAATTTTGGATCACTCTTCTTTACAGAACTGCTTTAGTTCAGCAACATTGGAGGGTTTGAGCATGAACTGCCCATTTAAGGTCCTGCCACAGCATCTCAATCAGGTTCAAGTCAGGACTTTGACTAAGCCACCTCAAAACTTATATTTAGCTTTTTTTGAGCCATTCATAGGTGAATTTACTCCTGTGCTTTGGATCATTGTCTTGCGGCGTAATCTAGTTGTGCTTGAGCTTCAACTCATGGACTGATGATTGGACGTTCTCCTTCAGGATTTTCTGGTAAAGAGCAGAGTTCATGTTTTCCTCAATTATTGCAAGTTGCCCTGGCCCTGAAGCAGCAAAGCACCCCACACCACTACACTACCACCGCCATGCTTGACCATATGTATGATGATCTTTTTGTGGAATTCTGTGTTTGATTTACTCCAGATGTAATTGGACCCCTCTCTTCCAAACAGTTCCAATTTTGACTCATCAGACCACAGAACATTCTCCCAAAATCTTTGAGGATCATCAAGGTGTGTTTTGGCAAAATTCAGACAAGCCCTAATGTTCTTCTGGGTTAGCAGTGGTTTTCACCTCACCACTCTTCCATGAATGGCATTTTTGGCCAGTGTCTTTCTGAATGTAGAGTCATGAACAGTGACCTTTATTGATGCAAGAGAGGCCCGCAGTTCCTTGGATGTTGTCCTTGGCTTTTTTGTGACTTCCTTGATGAATCGTTTCTGTGCTCTTTGAGGAATTTTTGAAGGTCTGCCACTTCTTGGAAAGTTCACTACTGTGCCAAGTGTTTTCCATTTGGGGAAATTGGTGGTTTTGGGAGTCCCAGAGCCATTGAAAAAGCATGTTATCCCTTCCCAGACGGATGTATTTCAATCACCTTTTTCCTCATAATTTCTGGAATTTCTTTTGACCTTGGCTTAGTGAGCTACTGGGTGAGACATTTTAGCCAGCTTCAAGCTGCTAAAAAAGTTCTATTTATGTGTTGATTTGATTAAACCGGTAGTAATCAGGCCTGGGTGTGTTTAGTCCAGCTGAAATATGAATGCAGTTTCTTAGATTTGGGGATTTAGTAACTAGGAGCAAATACTTTTTCACACAGGCCCAGTTGGTATGTGATAAATGTTTTGCTTCGATAACATTATAATTTAAAAACTGTATTGTGTGCTTACTCAGATCGCCTTTTTTATGTTAGATTTTGTTTGAAGATTTGAAACAATTTAGAATGAGATATACACAAAAACAGAAGAAATCAGGATTGGGGCAAATACTTTTCCACAGCACTCTATCTGACTTCGTATATTATTTCCTGAAAAATTTAAATGTTCTTTAAAATCGTATTTAACAGACATATGTCACATTATTGAACTTACATTAATTGGGAATGCAATTAACGTTGTCTTTTAAATACAATGTTCTCAACCCATTGTACATTCAATGTTTCAATGCAAAGAAAAACATTTGTAGAACAAGGCTTGACTTTATTTTTGGGAACTGATTGAATCATGAAAAGAACAGAAAACAAACAAACAAAACATGTCACATTCAATAAGCTCCTTGTACCCATTCAACCATGTGAAAAATGATCCACATTCTCTTTACATTTACATTCGTCCAGATTTCTACAAAACCACCTCCCAGCCCATCATTCTCTTCTGGAAGATAAAGAGAACATTTGAATATGATTCCCTTTGGCTTAGAGGAGGTATAGGTTTCACCCTAATACATTAGCATTGTCCTCTGTTATAAATATTCTGCCAGCCCTTCCTCAGTCGGCTGCCTCTGAATGGTGCCACTCCACGCACTGGTCTTTCTGAATTCACTCTTTTATCAAACATCCTGACACTTTGATAGTTTCTTCATTTTATATAGTGAATAGTTGGAGGGGAATAAAGGAAAAGAGAATAAAAGAATGGAAGAAAGCAAGAGTTTTTACAGTATGTAAATGGAGGAGGGGGAGTTCTTCTGTAATCTCTCTCATGCTCATCACGGTAGACATTCACATTCAGAGATGGTACTGCCCTCCTGGAAGCCATTGTTGAGATTTCAAGCCACTTTCCTGGCCGGCTCAAAGCCTTTTAGAGGATTTTTATATGTGCGGCTTTCCGCAAAACAATGTTTACAAGTCGCTGTTTAGAAAATCTCTAGTTCGTCAATGTTTCCTTTGACTGGTCACAGGCAAAGCATTAAGCATTATGGATGATACAAGAACATAATAGTGGCTTTGAGTGTGTGTGTGTGTTCTTGGTATAAATTGCGCTAATGCACTCACACATGCACAAAGGATCTAAAATAAAGCAATAAGTCATGAGAGGCTGTGCTTTACAGTGGTTTTGACACAGTTAAGGGGTGTTCTTGGTCACAACAGAGCACCTAAAGCGGTCTTACTGTAGAAATCAAGATTAAATCATTATAACGCATGGCCTTTTTTAAAATGGTTGAAACAGCACTATAATAAAAGACACCAATGTGCAATAAGAGTTCTATTTATTAGTATTAATTTATTACTATAATAAATCATTCTTCCGCCAAGTGGTAGGCTGTAGGTTGGGTTTGTGAATGATGTGCAATATAGCAACTTACCACATAAATATAGAATATGCCATCACAGGGGTTCATTTATAGTAATTTTACAACTGTTTCAAACATGGTTCATCCAACTGGAATTTAGAGTAGGGACTATACATTTTATAATGATACATTTTTCCACTGAGGCTAAAGAAGAAAGTAGTCCCAATAGTCACTGGTGTTTTTTTTTATTTACATGTCTTTCCTTGCATCACTCAGACTAGTGTCAAAAATTTACTTTTACATTAAGGTGCAATAAAAAAAATTCTGCAATCAGTTCCCCTTCTGTCACTCACTCGACGTTGTGTCGTTATAGTGACACTAGGGGTCGCTCGTGAGAGTCCCAAACATCTCCAATTCTTTGAGAAAAGGCCAATGAGAATTGGAATTGGAAGTGGAATTTGCATGCCACTCCCCCGGACATACGGGAATAAAAGAAGCTGGAATGCCCACTCCATTCAGATTTTTTCTTCGGAGCCAAGCGGTTGTGTTATCAGCGAGCTGAATACTACTGCTGTTCCATTCCCCTCTTAAAAGCATATGCTGACATATGGCGCATTTCCAGCGGCTTTCCCTCCTTCTGCACGACGAGCGCAGATTTTGTCCTTGGGTGCTTCGACAGTGCTAAAAGTGTGTATATTCCTGCTAAAGAGTATATTTTCTCAATTAGAGCACACACAATGACATTGAACGTCTTTTTAAAGACGCATCTTTATAAAGATTACTTTCCGTCTTTGTGTGATTCCTGGATGCGGTCATTATCTCTCTACTTCTGACGGCCATGTGCGCTGCCTCACGTGTCTGGGCAGTGATCACACTGAGGCAGCGTTTGTGGATGGTTAATGTTCTCATTGCGAGAATATGACCATGGCAACGTTGCGTTCGCGGCTTTCCTTCTCTAGCCACTGTAGCCGCCCCCCCATGCTGCGCCTTCTACCCATGGGTATGAGGCCTGCCCGGCTGGCGCTGGAGGCTCCTGTCCGGTTCCGAAATGAGACTTAACCCGCCTCACCGGCAGCATGACGTTTTTTTCGGGGCCTGCTAGCAGGATGAGTCTTTGATCACTGCATTGGAGAGTGCTCTGGCATTGTCGGTCACTGATAACTCGACTGGGCCTGCCAGTCCTTCGGGCCTGCCCACCCAGTTTGAGGCAGATGCAGAGCTGACCACCATGCTTGCCCGGGCCACCGCAAGCTTTGGGTTGGACTGGAACCCTCAACCCTCCCCTGAGTGCTCGCGGCTTGATGATTGGTTCCTGTGTTTGGGGCACCACTCACGGGCAACAACCCCCCCCCCCCCCCGCTCCCTTTCTTCCCGGATGTGCACGATGAACTGACGAGGTCGTGGAGGGCAGATTTCGATGCCCGAAACAGAGTTCCAGGTTCGTGCGCCCTCACTACCCTTGACGGCGGGGCGGTACACGGAGGTCCTTCAGGTGGATAAGGCGGTTGCGATGCACCTGTGCCCGCAAAACGCCGCCACATGGCGGGATCGACCAGCACTCCCCTCCCGAGCCTGTAGGATTACGTTGTCGCTGGTGAACAAAGCCTACATTGCCGCTGGACCGGGCTCCTCTGCCCTGCATCCATGGCCATCCTGCAGGTACACCAGGCCAAGGCACTCAAAGAACTGCACATCGTAGTCCTAATCCCGACGTACTGCAGGAGCTGCACTCAGCGACCGACCTCACCCTCCAGGCGATGAATGTCACAGCACAAACACTCAGGCAGGAGCGATACCTGTGACTGAATCTGGTCGAGATAAGGGATGCCAACAAAGCCCGCTTTCTCAACGCACCCATCTCCCAGATTGGACTTTTCAGCAACACCATTGAGGACTTCGCCCAGCAGTTCTCAGCAGTGAAGAAGCAAGCGGAGGCCATCCAGCACATCTTGCGCTGGCACGGCTCAAGATCTCGCACCGCTTCTGCTCACTGAGGGCGTCCCCCTGTGGCGGATAAAGCCCAGGCAGCTCCGCCTCAACCCGAGCCCAGTTCTTGGCCCCAGCGTAGAACCCCCCCATCTCACGGGCCGGCACGAGTACCCGGAAGGCTCCTAAGCGCCCCTGAGACTGATGACCCAGTGTACGATACATCTGATTTGGGAAACACAGAGTCCTGTCGTTGCTGTGTCCGGTGCGTGCTTTGTGCACCTACTTAGATCGCACGCAGAGCTTTAGATGCTCTAAGCAGCTCTTCGTCTGCTTTGGTGGACAGCGGAAAGGGAACGGCTTGTCTATACAGAGGCTTGCCAACTGGATCGTGGATGCCATTGCATTGGCCTACCAGACCCAGGCCGTGCCTGCCCCCTTGCGGGTTCGAGCACGTTCTACAAGAAGTGTGGCTTCCTCATGGGCACTGGCGAATGACACCTCTCAAGCAGACATGTACAGAGCATCGGGCTGGGTAACACCCAATACCACCAGGGATGTGGGGAAATACATGAAGTCTTTTGGGGCATTGGGGGAGGTTATGTGCAAACTGATGCTCCTGATATTATGCATGCAACACCTTGCTTGCACCTGCATTAGCAGTTCACTTAACACAGTTCATCTGTTGTGGCATTTTTCTATAGGGACCCCTATTGTCTCTACATCCACACAATGTCGAGTGAGTGACAGAAAACGTCATGGTTACTCTTGCAACCTCCATTCCCTGATGGAGGGAACGAGACGTTGTGTCCCTCTTGCCATAAGAGTGTACCTTGTCTCTGCTCCTCAGCATATTACCTGAATGGAGTGGGCATTCCAGCTGCTTTTATACACATATAGTCTCTTTGGCCTTTTCTCAAAGAGTGGGAGGTGTTCGGGGCTCTCAAGAGTGACCCCTAGTGTCACTACATCAACAAAACTTCTCATTCCCTCCATCAGGGAACGGAGGTTATGACAGTAACCATGACGTTCATTATTACAAATTCTCAAGACTTTATTATTTTATACCCAAGAAATTAAATAAACCTCAAATCATAATTTATGCCATACTATGAATAACAATCCAAGGACATCAACAGTTACAGAAATACTCAAACCATCCCGTCTGGCACCAACAATCATCCATGCAATTATCTAATCAGCCAATCATGTGGCAGCAGTGCAGTGCATAAATTAATTCAGATACGGGGCAGGAGTTTCTGTTAATGTTCACATCAACCATCAGAATGTGGAAAAAATGCGATCTCAGTGATTTCAACCTTGGCATGATTGTTGGTGCCTTATGGGCTGGTTTGAGTATTTCTGTATCTGCTGATCTCCTGGGATTTTCTCGCACAACAGTCTCTAGAATTTACTCAGGATGGTGCCAAAACAAAATTGCCTGCTACAACAAACGACAAAACTAACGCAGGTAATTGTTACCTTTATAGGTTCACTCTGTGAATTTTTTTATTTGTGTCATCTTGGATGCAGCATAATTCAAAAGCAATAGTAAAGAATGTCATGGGGTTTAAAACAAAATGAGAGTGAGTGAATGATGAGTTTATATGGGTTTTAATGTTTGAGTTATCGACACAACTGTTTCTCTTATGAAACCATGCATATGCGGACTAATGAGCTTTCTAAATATATATTTTACCTGCTTCTCCTTGAGAATTAGATGTTTGTCTGGCTTTTTTCCCTCCTCAAATTGTTTCCTTTCATTGCCTTGACAGCAGATAGGATTTGCAGCATAGCTGTTCACAACCATCAATGTGTTTTCACTGCCGTGTCACATAGCATGTTTTTTTCCTCCTCACGATTTCTCACTTGATTCACATGGCAACTAAAAATGAAAAACAATCACTTTGACCTCTGGTGGCCCCTTTTGACGTACAGTGAGTTAAATGGTATGTAAGACGTTTAATTACCAAATGGTATAATCATTATTCATCTCATGATTAGTTGTATCATATTAAGTGAATCTCCTCCCTTGAGTCCTGTGTTTCACAGATCAATAGATTTAAAATGGGTATGGGGGAAGGATTAGACAAAATATCCCTCTGATGTTTTTTAGCAGACCAATCTCTCATTTATTTATATAATTAGCTTTCATATATGTTTAATTAAATGCAAATTTGATCACACTGAAAACTGATACTATACAGTGTACGTTTTATATCGCATGCTATTTTTAATGTAGTGTGTAGTACATTATGCAATATAAATGTTTAAAACAGCAAATAGCCTAAAATTATTTTAATGCACACAGTTTGTCAGCTGATTTAAATGCTGTTTTAGTATCTTAGTCAACATAAAATCTCATGTTTTTCCAAGTGCATTGAGGTATTCAACGAGGAAAAAATGGTGGGACATGATGGGTGTTACATACCAGAATGGAGCCTCATACTGTTAAAAATAAAGAGGAAGAGGTGACGTCAAGCGGAAAAGGAAAGTCGTTTCAGAGCCGGGAGAAATTTATTACAATTTTTACTATTTCTATTGCTATTACTACATTGCTATTGCAGCAGTTGCTATACTACACTTTTGAAAGATTATTTTGGAATAACATGCACAGATAAATCATGCATAATTAGTCTAGGAATGTGTATTAGGGTCAATTTTGTTGTCTTTAACTTCAAAAGTTTTTTCTAGTTCACAGAGGAAGCAACTCCATAGTAATTGAGGGTCACATGATGTAACAAGGTTTAAATAATGGGGAATCACTGCTGTCTGATGAAATCGCTTGGATGGAAAAACTTTTTCCACCCAGATGCTTCTGAAAAACTTTCATCATATGGTCCCATTTTTGCCTTTTTTTTTTTCTTTTTTTTTTAAATCTGACACAAATAAGTGAACCAGTTAAAGGCCAATCATTTTCATCACATTTTACCTGCAGATACTTTTTCTCAATATGTTCAAGACTGAAACCATCTGCTTATTTCCCTCTACAAAGCCACAAATTAGATGAAGATGGATACGTTTATCTCCGGTTTCCTGGTGTAACTCCCCAGCTACTCAAAATCACCACTTGTACTATCAAAACACACATGCATACAGGGCCTTACCATTATTCATTCTGATGTATTTTGCCCACCGTTCCACCGAGACAGATTTCTGTCTTTAGTCAGCACAAAGAACAAATGACAGATTACAGGATTTTGCCTGTATGTGCTTCCTGGAGATCAAGACTTGGGTCAGGGTAATGCACTTGAGGAATGCCCAGAAACATCACTGGATGGCACTGTTTCCATTTTTCGCTCTCCTGAACCCCTTCGGCTGGAACAACAGGGTTTGTTTTATTCAGGCTGAGAGTGCTTAAAAAGCCAGGAGCTTTGAAAGAGCCAAGGGCTTCTTAAAAACTGTGTCCCAGTAGGGGAAGCATGAATCCTGGGGAAGATGAACATACTAGACCACTGGAGTGGTTGGTAAAACCTAAGGCCTAAAGTGAGCAATAGGAAATTGTAGTGTATTATTTCCCTCCAAAAATTCAGAGCATGTTATTAATTTGTCAAACTATGCATTTGTTCAATTCTATTGAAATTGAATTATGTGGTCTTATTTCGAGTCTGCAATTATTTATTTATTTATTTTTTGCCGTAAGAACGTGAGAGACTATCCAAATTTGAACAGGATGCTGATATGAAATAACTTAAAATAAAAAGTAAGTTTAGCATGTTAAAGAGATTCCGTGAAAATATTCTGTCAGTCGATTTAATCATCAACAGTTTAATTAGCTGACTTTTTTATTTTTTTTTATTTTAAATTATGCATACAGCTTTATTAACTTCACCGTTATGGAGAGACTAAATTGATTATTTGTGCTTTTACTTTCATTTGTAAAACCACAAGACCATTTAAAATATATATTTATATAGATGGCAAAAATGTGATTAATATGATAAAGAAAACAATTGTGACCAGTTACAGGACATAAGATTTTATATTTGTATTTTTTTCATTTTAAAGTCATAATAAGACATATGTCATCCGTTTTTGATTTCTAACATTCATCTCTTTGCACATTTTTACAATGAGAATTTTGTGGTTACTCATCCATTAAAATTAATTAAATTAGATTCGTCTGATGCTGCCAGGCGCTCAGATGATAATTGCATCAACACGCCGAAACATAATAGCGTCCTGAGTGTTTCCAGCGCACTTCATTTCAATCTAAATCTCCTGGTCCTCTGGCGAGACCGTCAGCACGTTCACAAGACCCCCTCATCTTCATCAGGAGCTTCTCCAACAAAACATTTATCTGGGGCTAACTTGTCAAACTGCATTCAGAGACGTTTTGTTAATGAACCATTTACAAAATCGTTGTAGCCAAATGGTAGGGGCTGATATTTGACATGCTACAACTGTTTGCTCCCTCCGAGGAGAGATCTAGCTTGGCTTTTAGCGATTCTGAGACAAAAGCACAGTGAGTGGAAGAATGGACGTTTCAAGCGCGCTGTACAGTCACACCTTCATAAATAAAGGGGGGCGTGTAATTGAGTGATGTGCGCTGGGGGAATGGAAAGAGATTGAATGCTGTGTACTGGTAAATAGATAATCACACAAAAGTAAATGGGGTTTTCAAGCCTCAATCTACCACACCAGCGTGAGTTCGTTTGCATGTTAATCACCACAGCGATTTCCCTCATCACAAGGAAGTCTGCACTCTTTCATAACCAGTTTTTAATTGCATTTAAAATGTCACAGAGGTGAAACACATGTAATTTAGCCATAACTGTGTCCAAATTAATGGCCTCTACTCTAATGGCGTTCCATTCAATGGGTTTAAACGAGTCTGTCACTTTGGTGTTTTGATCATTTATTTTTTCCTGCCCACTTAGATTTGTATTTATTTGAAATGCATTAGGCAGTTTCTGAATATATATACATAAGTGATGTTGTGCATGTCTGTATAGAGAGTGTGTAAATTTACAGAATACAACCTTATTTACAGGTTATTATCCTAAATGCATTTGTGAACGTTTTAAAAAGATTGTCCAAAAATTAACTAAAATGGATCAAATTAAAAATGAGTGCAAAACATCAACAGACTAGATTTAAAGAGTGTATTATTCTTTATCACCAGGTGTTCAAGCACATATTAATTAATGAGATTATGTTTCCTTAACAGAGCGGAGGGCACTCCAGAAAGCCAAACCTGCAAAACAGACTTTTAAAATGTTTCGTAGAGATAGACCATCAGGAGCAATAAGCCAAAATTCTCCTTCCCTTTTACCAGATGCTTTCTCTAGCCTTGCATCTTTCCAAACCCTAGCCTTTACATTTTTTCCAGAAAAAAGCAGTTTCTGCGGAGTCCTACATGAAAGAAGAGAACTGTTGAAATGTTAATTTTACCATCTGCTGTTGAGGCCTGCTACCTTTGTGTGTGAGAGTGTGCGCGAATGAGTGTGTGCATACTCTCTCCGTCTTAAATTCCCAGCGGTTCTGTTCTGTTTTATGAATGTGCTGGTATTTTGGTTGTTTGAAGTTTTAGGATCTGGGAGTTTGAAAGTCAGACTTAGAATAACAGAATGCCACAAGATGCTCAGAGTGACGAACCCATTATCCTGCCCTCGAAGTCCTGAAACCCCAAGTCCCTCACCTGCTCCAGTTAGCATCTGTGGCCTTGGTATCCCAGTAAAGTCTTGTCCATGCACCTCTACCAATAGCTCACTCCATTACCAAATTGTCACTTGCCTGCCTCAATTTGGTACTTTGTACCACATGGACGCAGAGCGTTTGAAGGATAGGAATGTGTAAGAACCGTTTTGAGATGTGGAAAGAGTTTGAAATCATGCTGGAATATGGTGAATTGTATTTTTGTAGTGCTCACCAAAAACTCTCCAAAATTAAAATTCTCACTGTTCCATTGATGCCTATGTCAGAGTGCTATGCAGCAAATGTTGAATTGTTCTTATAGAACATAATTTTTTCGTGAATCCTTTGTGATTATCCTCTATGTCTTTGCAATGTAAAATCCCCATTGAAATCAACAGCCTTGTCTGAAGCAGCATACATTCTAGTGTGTGAACTGTGTTTTGCTTATTAGATCACTAGTCCCCTTTTTAGCTCTTTTTTATGATTTTGTCAATGTAACTAACATATTTACTTATGTTTAGTACAATTACACATTGGATAAAGCTCTGGTGGAGTTCTTGATGAATAGGAATTTGGGAGATCTGTTTTGAGGGTGTGGAAAGAGCCAAGTCAGTTTGAAATTAAGCTGGAACATAGTGAATTGGATTTCCAAAAGCACAACGAACCCCCTCTCTAATGGTCAATGGATGCCTATGTCAGAGTTCAATGCTACAAGAGCTGAAGTGCTCTGTTTTTGGTTGCATGACAAAAAATTACTTTCCAAATCCCTTTGCGATTATCCTCTTTGTCGTTGCAATGCACCGTCCCATTAAAATTGCTTTTGCCAAACTAGAGGTTTTTGTAGGTTTTTGCACTAAAATACCACATGCATCTTCTTACTAAACACTCGCAATCTAGTTTAAGTTTGAGTATTTAATTAAAGTCATTGTCATTCTTTTCAGTGCAAACACTCCTCCTTTCTATCTAATTTAGGCTTAATATAAATTGTGCTTTGTACTTAAAACTCTGTTCTAATTGTCGTACGCAGGCCGGGCAGGAAATTGCGATGACTGCCCGAGGAAAGCAGGTGGTAAACAATTTTTTTTAAAAAGATGCTCAAGATTATGATGGTCTGCTGTATCGTTCACTATGTAGTGCTCAGAATAGGCCCACAAGAATGGAATTGCGGTGTACAAATTGCATTCAGTTTTATGGGCATGTTTGCAGCATTGCCTAATCTGCATAATACTTTTAGTGAATCAGGCTCTGAATCAGCTCAGACAGCATGTGCAAAAACACCTTGTGCCATTAATGTTTTGTTAATTCCCCCCTCTCTTTGTTTTAGGTCCCCCTCTTAGTATAAAATCGAGAAACAAATGAAAAAGTGCCGAACACCGGTATTTCGTCAAATCGATTTTCTTCTCATTGCACGGCGAAGCTGACACTTTTTAAAACAACATTGTATCAGGTCCACTGGCGGGGCCTCTACCAAATGGACAGATTCCATTGTGAGATTTGATAGTTGGCAATTAAGCCGAGACATCCTGAAATGTGACTGTGTGCAAAGTTGCACAGCGTTTGCCTTGGCCGGGATCGGATTGTTTAGTCTGCTCTCATTGTGAAGCAGCGCTGTTTCTGAATAGCATTTGACGGTTGTTTGCAAAGCGCAGGGGGAAAATGTTAGAGGCCACCATTCCCTGCCATTTATTTATTTTTCCCTGTCATTGGGACTGGAATTTGATTTTTTTCATGTTGCTCTATTCTTTGGGAGTTATTATCTTTTTCCTGTATATGGGCTGCTGAAATGTAGACTTTTCATGACCTCACTGAGCAGCCTGCATTTCATTAATGACCAGCTCTGTGGTTTGGGTAGTGGAATAGTTTTCATATTACACCGCCTTGCATTAGTGCAGCGCAGCAGCTGCAGAGAGCCCAAAAGCAGCCAATTCTGTGGCTTTGAAAGGTGTGAAAAGTTCAACTCCCCATTGCGTTTATAATTTGTGTGTGTAAAATGCTGTTAGTGCATAGAAGTGTGTGTGTGTGTGTGTGTGTGTGTGTGTGTGTGCATGGGTTAAATCAGAACTGCTAGAGAATAAAAAGTTACCTACTAATGAATATTTGTCTTTCATTCTCGTGGCAAGTTGTCAGCTAAATTTGGACATTGGCCCATTCCCCTGTGCCAGTGTAATACATAAACACGGCGTGATTCTACACCTGAAAAAAGTCAAATAAACCCAAAGAACACTTGAGATAATTAAAATACATTTAAGCCTGACAAACAACGGTTACAAACAAGTCTACCATTTAACACCTTGCTGTTTTTTGGACCAAAGCCTCTTCTTAGAGCAAGTTCTAAGAAGGTTTATTTGTGGTTATGATAGTTTGGCACATATATAGGTGGCAGCCATCCACCCTTGATGCATTTATTTTTCAGGGTTTTGAAGGAGGAAATCATTTAAATCAGTCTTTAATTGACTGTGCAGCTTTCAGTATACTGGACTCCATTATATAGGCTACACCTTTTCCTATATGTGTGCACACTGGACAACTGTAGCCACCGGTTTTCTTCTTCTGCAGAGTATTAAATGTCATAAGGGGAAGCCCAAATTTGTCTGGGCCAAACAAAAGACCCCTGTTTAGCGCCTGTCTCCTGCTGCTCGAGTCTTCCTCTGGCCTTCGTGATAACGGAATTCAAGTAAAAAAAATTCCTGTCATTGCAATACTGATATATGCATATTTCTCTGGTCATTTTACATATTAACTGTACTGCTGTTGTCATGCTGGCATTGAGGGATCTGTTGTTAGTCTAGGGTTGTAGTTTTAGCAGTAGGGAAGATGGGGGCCATCCATCGAAATCAGTGAGCCTGAACAAAGGAAGGATTAGCTAACAGTCCAGCTATGTATTTGAAGTTGAGTCTGCTGTTTGTTTGGGGAGGAGGTTGTGTTAGATGATCCAACTGCAACAGCTGTTGGGCACTTTTAAACTGTCAGAAAATCCTTCGATTTTTTTTTTTTTTTTTTCCTTCTGTTTTACATTTACATGGCAGAGAATGTTGTCAGACTCTTAAGTGCAATATAATAAAGAAAAAAGTTCCACGCATTTGGAAGTTGTGCATATTAGATGTGCCTTGATAGTTTGGATGCATATCATCTTCCATTTAGAGTAATGCACCAATGAATCAATTAAATAAACAATTAATGCTCGCTCTGAAGACAATTTCTGCACAGAAATCAATTAAACCATTGTAGAACAGAACAGAATTTATCATAACAACTGAACATAATTAAATTGAAGATATGCCTTTTATCTAAACTTATCAAGAGACTTTCCGTACTATGTGCAGTAGCATACATTATTTCTTTACTTTATATTTCTTGTCATGCTTTAAACCCTGCACATCACATTCCATCTCTGAAAATGTGGTTTTAATTCTTGACTTTTTATTTTATTTGGTTAATTTAGTTTATTTGAAACCACTTATTTCAACTTTGATTCCTGTGCTTTTGGTGCAAATTGTCTATGCGTTTTACGGAACAGAGCAATTTTCACTTTAAATTGAAGCTGCCGTTTAATACGTTTATTTTGCCATTTTTTATTGGCCTGCATTTGAAATGGGATTGGTACGTATTTAATAGCAAATGCATCCATTTTTAACTCTTATTTGTTATTTTTTTTCTTCCTTTAGCATAAACAGTTTCATTTTTTTTTGTGCCATTTCAGGAATTAATGGAAACCATTTGCATCTGGGAAAATTTGTACATCAAGTGCTGTTTTCAATGTCATCACAGTCTACTTTTTGGTCGTTTAAATAGCAGAAGAGGACTGCTTTTAAGTACCACACAAGCAAACTGATAAGTGAATCATTTCACTCTAAACCCTTTTTATTGGGGCTTTAATAACCACTGTATTATAAATTATAATGTATTCCACCATTTGCTAATGCCCTTCAATATAACTGTCTGATGTGCCTAAAACGTGGCCTGAAAAGTTATTGTGGCTACCTTTTCAAAGGCAAATCAATTACATGTTTTTGGTAATGCACTGTAATTCCACCGTCAATGCCTTTATGGATGGAGGGATGAATTGAAGTGATTCAGAGGAAGAGGTTATTCAGTTGTAGCCAGCTAGATGTTTTTGTTTGTGCTCTGTTCTATTGACAGCATCAAATCAAGAGCTCATATTCAGTCAGAATAAAAACTCATGACCAACAGTAATGTTCGTCTAATGGAAAATGGAGGTCTCACTCGCCATCAACCCCTGAATGATGCTAAAGCAATCCCAGGCAAAAGTTTCCCCCAAACTTGAAGGTAAAAGGGTTTGCCAATTCCGCCAAATTGCAGAGCACAAGACTTAAGAAGGATATCAGTAGGGAGATCTTCAGGAAGTTAAAATTGCATACTGTCTTTGACTGACCGTGCCAAAGCTTAACCACTCCACGGGAACATATGCCATTTAGGAAGATATAAAGAAGTGATTTTATTACCTGGTACATCTCTCCTAAGAAGTGATTTCATTTCTCCTTTCAACCGCCACAGGAGTCTTTATTTGATCTCATATTCCAGAGTTTAACTGCCTCAAACTGGCCAGCCTCAGTTTATTTTCATTTGGAAAACACATTTTCTGTTCAAGAGGACATGGGATGAGGCAGGATTGAGGTGGGGGCTGTCAGGGTCTGCATCGAATGTAAACATCTTCATTTAGTCACTTTTCAAAGTAGATTATTGGAGTCCAAACGTTTCATTTTTTCCTCCTGAGTGTGTGTGGAAAAACAATGTCCACAATTGATACCACCAAGTTTTAAGTCTTTCACTTCCTTCTTTATAAGTTTTGAACTATTCAAAGACCCTGTCTGCTTGTTCACGTCTTGAACGTTCATTATTAAACGTAGAGTTCCAACTCTAAATTATGATTGGATGAGACGCGTTCAAAGCTGTTGTAAAAGGACTATGAAAGCACACCTGTAGCTGCACATTTTATTTTAATGTGCCACGTTCCAATGTTACACAGATAGCTTATGGGCTGCTAATCACATGGGAAATTGATATGTTGCTACCGAATGTTCCGGTACCATGGTATTGACCCCATTTTGATGAATTACTGACAAGCACCACATACAGACACTTTTGCATCTTTTCAAATGTGTTTACCTTTTTCTGTGGCACTACTGATTGCACGTTTCGTGAGCAGCCTCGGAAACATGGGTTCTGGTCCCATGGAAACCAGAAAGTAATTGCATTCACATAATTAATGATGAGCATGATTCAGAGGTTGCATTTTCCTTCTAAAATTGCATTTTTACTCCAGTAATGGTTTTAGGGTTGGGGTTTGGGTTATGCATTCCTGTTGATGGCATTAAATAACTTATTCCAACTTGATTTTTAACTCACTTTGGGCACGACACTATTGACATTGGAAACTGGAGCTGACATGTGCCCATACATTCAACAACATTTCCTGTTTTGGCTACTGGGGCAGTGGTTCGAATTTCAGGAAGCACAGACTGATTTCAGCTGAAGAACTTCTGACTTACGGTCTGCGAATTCAAAGTGAGATCAGATTGGTTACTTTGAAGATGAACGGTTAGTTACGATGATTATTAATGATGAATTTTCTAAAATCAATTTACTACTCCATTCTGTGCATTACGGTGATTTTATCACGGATAAGGGGATTTCAAATCATGTTGTGCCTAATAACAACCATTACCTGTGGTAAAATGATCATAATGCACAGCTTCTCATGGCTTATTGCTTTAATATACAGGTCTTGACTGGGGTTGGGAATTGTAGTCCTTTACATGTTCTGGCATTCTCAAGCTGTCTGAGGCACCCAAAAGTGGGGTGCCTCAGACAAAATGTGACGAGACTCCAGAATACCCAACAGACTCGTGCAGCGCGTGCAAGCCTTTTGCGCATCACGAGCTGGCTGCACTTTGCTTTCGGTTAATCGCACAAGTCAACATCCTGTGTTTCATTCATTTCTTTTTGCTTTCAGAACAACACGTGATGTAATAAGGAAA
The DNA here is from genome assembly GCA_032164185.1 of Moxostoma hubbsi. Classification (NCBI taxonomy): domain Eukaryota; kingdom Metazoa; phylum Chordata; class Actinopteri; order Cypriniformes; family Catostomidae; genus Moxostoma; species Moxostoma hubbsi. The sequence goes on from JAVLUX010000043.1 coordinate 5,629,272, forward strand.
ACTCCACTATTAATCCTTGAGATTTTCAAGCCAGCATACAGGTTCACCCTTCTTAAACCATGGTCACACTCAAAATGACATTAAACGATTAAAAGAGGAAACATAATCCCGCAATATGTGGTTCAAAAATCTGAGTCTATTCAATATACATTAAACCTGGATATAAAGTTTTAGGATTTTGCAGGTACGAAATTTTCACTGAAAAGGGCTGCATCACACTCCCATTTAGCAGATGAAAACACGCTGCGTGATAATGAGGAAGGATTACATCAAGATGTAGTTTGGAATTCAGGTGCGAAAAACTTAATATGATTAAAATAGACTGCTCCTCTCTCCCTGTTGCTTGCATGATTACCTCTCTGTGTGATTTTGTAAAATGCATGACATAATATAAGAAATACTGGTCGGCACAGCCAATGAACGGAAAAATAAAAAAATGGCACTCCCCTATCGAAAAGTTTGCCAACCCCTGGTCTAGACAAAAGAGGGCTACAACCTTTCGAAGCAGCCTGATCATTTGGGACCGGGTTCCTTTATCAACTTAAATCTTCAGTGTCCCTTTTGTCTGATTCTCCCTGCACACACTTGAGCCATGTCTGATGCCAGCACTATGAAAACATTCTGCAATTTTGAGAAACTAGAAAGCCCCCCAACCAGCCCCACCCCTTAGTCTTTCACTCCTATTTTTTTTTATTTGGCGAGCCTCCATGTAGCGAATTACCTCCAGATGTAATTCCAATCCCCGCCTCCTCTGAATTAGTGGCTAGTAAAAATAGGTTAAATAGGTTTAAATTAGCTGCGACATGGAGAATGGTTAAGTTTGAAATGTCCCTATAATGAGTTTATTATTCTTTGGTGTGATACCACTTTCCTGAATTCATTTTCTTTTTTTTGAGTAATTGGTGTCTGATTGAATAGAATAAAACTGCTGGATGGATGTAGCTCATGGAACGTCTGTTTTTTGTGAGTGTAGCTAAGATATGTCCAACTTACCCTCTGCGCTTAATAACTCTCTCTCTCTCTCTCTCTCTCTCTCTCTCTCTTTTTTTTTTTAATGTTTGGAATAGTTGTGATCTGGCTGTGTAAATCTTTATGTTTAATTAACCAGTTAGCTGTAAAAAAGCCCAGAATTCTTATTAGTGGTGCTTAGACTTGCAAAGACTTAATTAAACAGTGGAAAAATTGAAGGAGGGACCTAATCAATATCTAGAAATGCTAAACATTAAAAAAAACACTCAAAACACCTGAGCCACCACAGCAACCTGCAGGCAAGGAGAAAACAAAAAGGCAACACATTACAGGTTGCATTTGTTAACAGTAGTTAACTTTATTAGTTGCAATGAACTAACATTTAACAATGTTTTTATAACACTTATTAATCTTGGTTAATGTTAATTTCAATATATATTAATACTTCTTAAAATTTTTAATTAAAAGTTGTATAAGCATTAATTAATGCATTATGAACTAACAAAGAACATTTTTAATTTTATAAATTAACAGTAACCAAGGATATAAAGTGCTGTAAAGTATTTTCATTGTTAGTTCATGATTCCAAATGCATTCACTAATGCTAACAAATAAAAAATTATTGTAAAGTGTTACCGTTGAAATCTAGTTTTCTTTTATTTTGGATTTATTTGAGAGTCAAAAAAATGAAGCACATCACTGTTTTTTGGAGTTTTTATGTTTTTGTCATATTATGAATGTGTTGAGTGGTCATTGCTGAATTTTGTTGCGTTGCCTTTCATTTTATTACAAGTTTGGCAGCTCGGAATGCATCAAATACCCATTACCTGCGCTTCCCGAACAATGTGAATCTAATACAAATTGCAGCCTTTACAATATGATAATATCTCTTGAGTGAAAAGGGAAGCTGGCTGTCACTCCGCTTGCTTTCATCTGCCGCCAATCTGCCGCATAACAGGTAAACTGCTGTGAGCTGCACTTGCTTGTATAAATTTACCCACACAGTCAAGTCTTTGATTTCATCAACTCATCTAATTCAAATGCGCTTTTGAAGAAGCACACATTTTAAGGGTAGACACATAAGAGCCAATTTAACCTGGAGTGTCTGTCTCGTTCTGCGGGGCTTTCTGTTTGAAGTGGCCGGCCAACTTGAACTGTCTGACTTCTGTCATTTCGATCTCTTTTATTTCTGCACTGAAATGTATACTTCAATCCTCCTTACAGATGCTAGAGTGGAGCAGGTATCATTAAACAGAGAGAAAACGAGAGAGCGAGAACGAGAAAACACAGAAGAGCGTTATATACGTAGCTCCCAGTGGTGTGTGTTGATGTTTCGGCCCTTGTGTAAGTGTGTGCTGGTTTATTTTCAATAGGAACTGGAGGCTGGGCCCTTTCCACGGGCCACTTGCTGCGCCTGTTGATATTGAATCGAGCAAACACTCTCTCTTGGATGTCCTGTTGGGCGTCCGGTCAGAGTCGCAAATGGAAGACACATGTAAGGGATCCACGGCCCAGCCCCGCTGGGGGGCCCCATCTCACTCCCGGCCCCAAGCTTAATTAGCTTTATAACGGAGGTGCCTCCAAACGTGGCTTATTTACCAGCCCAGATAGTGGCTTATTTTGATGTGCTTTATGTCCCTGAGTTCTTTGAGGCTTGGGGTTGTTATTTTCAGAGTAATGCTCCGGATTAAATGCACATCATATCTTGCGCTGTTGTGATTGTTGAGCTTTGTTCTGCCCCACCCCCCCTTCCCCTGTCTACTGAAGTGTATATATGCAAATACATTTGGAAACTATCATTATAGGCTACTTAATAGGACTTCATTAATGTTCTGCCATGCTAGGCAAAGGGAGGTTGCCATGGATACCTTGGTGCTTAAGTACAGTATATTATAATGTTTAGCTGCCTGTTATATAATCATTGTGCTCTAATGGTCCATTTCAGGTCATATCGATCTGCGATGAACATCATTAAGATGAAGAGAAGCTGGTCTTATGAGTTTGCCATTCATTTTTCTTTTTCTGTGTTTTTTTTTTTTTTTTTGCTCAAAAAGAGAATAGGTGTATACTTTTATATGGATAGATCAAACCATGTACTATAATTGGACTAAGATGTTCTCACCTTTTGAAATGGTAAGAACGTTATGAACACCATTGGAGCACAGATCTGTAGCATTCCTGGGCTAAAAACTAAGAGATGTTTAAACCATAAATGTGAAGGAATAATAGGGACAGTTCACCCAAAAATTAAAATTGTCTCATTATTAACTCACCCTCATGTTATTCCAAACCCATATGAGTTGTCTTCTGTGGAACACAAAATAAGATGTTAAGCAGTATGTTGGAGGCTGACAGCCTCATTGGATAGAAAATAATATATAGTGAAAATTAATGGTGACTTCTGTCAGTCCCTAACATTCTGCCTAACAAAGCCTTTTGTGTTCCACAGAGGAAAGAAAGTCAAACGGGTTTAAATGAGCATGAGGGTGAGTACAATTGTACTGAATTAAAATTTTTGGGTGATCTATGCTTTTAACTAATGGTCTGTTTGATTAGGGTTTTTCAATGGCTGATGCCAATACCAATATTTAGAGAGAAAGGTGACGAACGAGCAATGTAATACCAATATAGGCCTATATTATACAGTTAGTTTAATGACAGTGAGTGATACATATACAAAAAAAAGTACAATTTAGAAGTGTGTCAATTCTATGTAATTAACTATTAAATAATGGCAGTTTCCCGTCTGTCGCTCACTTTGACGTTGTGTCGAAGAAGCGACACTAGGGGTCTCTCTTGAGCGCCAAATATGCCTCTGATCTATGAAAAAAGGCCAATGAGAAGTTGTCAGACAGTATTTGCATACCCCGCCCCCAGACATACGGGTATAAAGGCGGGGAAATATGTCTAGTTCATTCAGAAATTTTCTTTGGAGCCGATGGTCGTGTATGCAGTTTGCCCCTGGGTGCTTCGACAGCGCAACTAAAAGGGTTGTTATTAAAAGAGTGATTATTTTTTTTCCTCTATAAGAGTAATACACAGTGGCGTTGAACGTCCTTTTCCTTCAACCAAAGGAATGCCACTCCAGCCGCCCCCCGCATTGCTCCTCCTTCCCATGGGATTAAGGATGATGCAGCTGGCGATGGAGGCGATCTGGGGACGGCAGCAGGTGCGGTTCTGCCGGGTATGCCCCCTCGGATCACCTGTCCCCTGGCACGTTCGTTGACTCCCGTCCGTGCTCGAGGCAACAGCGGCTCACCTCACGACCAGCCTGCCTATCCTCTAGAGCTCGAGGTGGATGAGCTCGCCGCTGCATAGGAGAGCGGTCCGGTGTCTGACACGGACGACTCCTCTTGGCTGCCGCCTTCGGGCCTGACATGCTTGCCCGGGCCGCCGCCAGCGTGTTGCTGGACAGAAAACCTCCATCCTCCCCACAGCCCCCCCCCCAGTCCCATTTTTCCCGGAAGTGCATGATGAGCTGACGACTTCATGGAGGGCACCCCTCTCCACTCGTCACAAAGCCACGCGCTCATCCGCTCTCACTACCCTTGATGGCGGAGCACCCCACAGGTACATACCACCTATGCCCCGAGAACGCCGCCACCTAACGGGGTCGCCCTGCAAGGCCTGTAGGACAACGTCATCACTGACCGCCAAAGTCTACAGCGCAACCGGACAGGCCACTTCCACCATGCATGCCATGGCCCTCCTGCAAGTCCACCAGGCCAAGGCACTTAAAAAGCTGCACATGGGTAGTCCTGATCCTGACGTGCTCAGGGCCACGAAGGCCACAGCGCAGTCACTCGGGCAGGTGATGGCCACACTCGTGGTTCAGGAATGTCATCTATGGCTGAACTTGGTCGAGATGCGTGAGACGGACAAGACACACTTCCTCAACGCCCATGTCTCGCAGTTCGGCCTCTTCGGCGACACCGTCGAGCAGACGGAGGCCATTTCACAAACCTGCCGCCACGGGCCATGTCTGCTCACGAGGGCGTCCTCCTGTGGCTAAGAAACACCCTGCTCAACCATCCCGGGCCCAGCTCTCAGCCCGTGCATCGAGCACCCTGCAGGAAGCACACACCCCCTGTCTCACGGACACCCTCAAGGTCCCGGAAGGCTCCCAGGTGCTCCTGAGACGATCGACCCAGGGACCAAGACGTTAGCTCCGGAGCTGGTAAGCAGACCACTCCATCTCCCGGTGGAGGGCCGGGAGGAGAATCTTTTGTTGAATTAATTTAATTTGCTGCACCCCCTTGGGGCTGCGGTACCCACATTCTCAGTAAAAGAGCTATTTCCTTTGTCTCTGGGTCACCTGGCCCGCAAATGCCGTTCTCACAGCACTCTGCCGCCACACCTCAACAGTCCCAGCACGCTGGACGCGGACCCCCCGCCCTCAGCCCCATGACCGTTCCCCTGCCGGCCGGTTCTGATGTGTCTAGAGGACGCCTCCACCGGACCTCCTCCTCAGTCACTAACCTGCCCCCTGCCGGGTGTGTGGAGCAAGGTAAGTGCTTCGAGTCTTTTCTCAGCACCAGAGCCTCGGGACGCGTCCTCGCCTCCCGACGCCGTATTACCTGCTCCGCCCCACTGCGAAGCCCTGCCAGGTACGTCAAAGATAATCGTCCCCTTAGTGCCCCTAGCGCGGAGTTTGGACGCATGGCTTTCACTTCCCAACCCGTCACGCTGGCTGGCCAGGACCATTTGACTCGGTTACGCAATTCAGTTTGCCAGGCCCCCCCCCCCCCCCTCCTTCGGGGGTGTCCGCTTTACTACAGTACATGGCGAATATGCCAAATTTCTGCACGTGGAAATCTCAACCCTCTTACTCAAAGACGTGATAGAGCCTGTCCCTCAAACCTAGATGAAGAAGAGTTTCTACAGCCCTTACTTCATCGTACCCGAGTAAGGCGCCGGCTTATGACCGATCTTGGACTTGCGAGTATTCAACCGGGCTTTGCACAAACTCCTGTTCAAAATGCTCACACAAAAACACATCTTAACTTGCGTCCAGCATCTAGATTGGTTCACAGCGGTAGACCTGAAGGACGCCTACTTTCATGTCTCAAAACAGACCCTTTCTACGGTTCACGTTCGACGGTCAGGCATATCGGTACAAAGTCCTCCCCTTCGGCATGTCCCTGTCCCCTCGCGTCTTTATGAAAGTCGCAGAGGCATCCCTTGCCCCACTCCGAGAAGTCGGCATCTGCATACTCGACTACCTCGACGACTGGCTCATCCTGGACCACTCCCGAGAGTTACTATGCACTCACAGGGACAAGCTGCTCAGGCACTTCAGCCATTTGGGGCTTCAGGTCAACTGGGAAAAAGGCAAGCTTGCCCCGGTTCAGAGCATCTCTTTTCTCGGCATGGAGTTAGACTCAGTCTCAATGTCAACGCGCCTCCCCAATGAGCGCGTGCAGTCCTGGCCCGGGGCATATGGCATCCTCCGTGGCGGTCGCGCCGCTGGGGTTGATGCATATGAGACCGCTTCAGCACTGGCTGCAGACTCGAGTCCCGAGACGAGCATGGCGCCGCGGCACGCACCGTGTGATGGTCACCCCCGCCGGCCGTCAAACATTCAGAGCTATCCCCTTCCACCTTGAAGGTGTACGTAGCTGCTATCGCGGCCCACCATGATGCAGTAGACGGAAAGTCTTTGGATAAGCACGACTTAATTATCAGGTTCCTAAGAGGCGCCCGGAGGTTAAATCTCTCCCGCCCAAGCCTGTTCCCCTCCTGGGATCTCTCAGTGGTACTCTCAGGTCTTCAGAGACCTCCCTTTGAGCCGTCAATTGGACTCGGGGCCCTCTCCCTGAAGACAGCCCTGCTGATCGCGCTTGCCTCCATCAAGAGGGTCGGGGACCTGCAAGCGTTCTCTGTTAGCGACACTTGCCTGGAGTTCTGACCGGCAGACACTCATGTGATCCTAAGACCGCGGCCGGGCTATGTGCCCAAGGTTCCTACGACTCCCTTCAGAGACCAAGTAGTGAACCTGCAAGCGCTGCCCTGGGTGGAGGCAGACCCAGCCTCTTCGTTGCTGTGTCCGGTATGTTCTTTTTTCGTACCTACTTGGGCCACACGCAGAGCTTTAGACGTTCTGAGCAGCTCTTTGTCTGCTTTGGTGGACAGCGGAAACGGAATGCTTTCTCCAAACAGAGGCTTTCCCACTGTGTGATGGACGCCATTTCATTGACCTATCACACCCAGGACCCCCCCCCCCCCCCCCCCCAAACCCCCCCCCCCCCACTTGCGGGTCCGAGCACACTCAAAAATGAGTGTTGTGTCCTCATGGGCACTGGCCAGAGGCACCTCCCTGGCAGACATATGCATAGCAGTGGGTTGGGCAACACCTAGTACCTGTGCGAGATTCTACAATCTCAGGGTTGAGTCAGTATCGTCCAGTGTTTTCTCAGGTCCGATCCGGCACGCTGACAGACTGACCAAGTGGATCGCTTGCACCTAGCGCCCTTTCCCTCGGCCGAGGTAAAACTGTGTGCTTTCTCTCCCAGGAGATCCCACTCATTCGGATCCCTGGATGACTCCTCCCTAGCCCTTTGGGGCCGCAGTTCAGCGGAGGAACTCACCGACCCAATCCACCAATCCAATAGATTAATTACCCGTGTACTTATTCTACCCTGTACTGGAATAGGTGCTCAACAGCTCAGGACTCCTACATGGACTCCCCCTGTGTGTATTTTCCGTGGTACGGTCCCCTTACGAGCGGACCCGCGTCTCCCTTGGGCAGTTCCCACTGAAGGATGCCGTGTTTGTAGTAACTCCTCCCTCCGGAGAGGTGGGATCTACCACCGCGCCACTTTCCACATGTCGCCTAACAACCCATTTGATATATTCGCCACTCCTACATCCCCCTCTCTGGGCAGTTGTGGTCTCCGCAGGGTCTTTTCCCACTGAAAAACAGGAAACCGGGTAAGACCGCCTTCCCACAATGCGTGTAAAGGCCCCAGCCGTTTGGCTCTATGCGAGAAACATGGAGAGAAAAGAGGCCCGGCTAGGCTCGGCCCATTCCCAGGTTGGCAAGCATCTCCTTGTTCCCCTGTCTAGGGTAACCAGAAGGATTCCTTTGACTTTTTTGGGGCATTGGAAAAGGGTACGTGCAGTCTGATACAGCTGGTCACTTTTGCACATCAAGTACCTGCCCACTTCTGTGTCAGCAGTACACGTACACAGCTCAGCGCATGGCATGATTTAAATAGGACACCTAGTGTCGCTTCTTCGACACCACGTCGAAGTGAGCGACAGACGGGGAACGTCTAGGTTACGTATGTAACCTCCCTTCCCTGATGGAGGGAACAATACGTTGTGTCCTCCCAGCCATGTCGCTGAGCCGAGCCACTGTGGTAGCCGGACCATTTCCGGCTCCTCAGAAAAATCCTGAATGAACTAGACATATTTCCCCGCCTTTATACCCGTATGTCCGGGGGCGGGGTATGCAAATATTGTCTGCCAACTTCTCATTGGCCTTTTTTCATAGATCAGAGGCATATTCGGCACTCAAGAGAGACCCCTAGTGTCGCTTCTTCGACACAATGTCTCGTTCCCTCCATCAGGGAACGGAGGTTACATACATAACCTAGACGTTTTCAACCAGGTTTTCCGAACACACCCCCTGTCCTGAATTGATCAGACAGATTATGGAAACCAATACATTTGCAAATAAGTGTAGGCAGAACTACACCTGAGAGTTTATTAGGGCTGGTTACTGTGAAGTGTGGAGAGTGAGTTAGGCTCAGCATCAGTTGTATGCATGGGAGGTGGAGATGAGCTAGAGTGGATAACTCTCCAGCGAGAGTACAACTTTAATGCTGCCAGCATTTCTGTGTGGCCGAAACATGCATTAGACCCTCACTGAGTGCACACTATTTCAGCTTAAGCTGAATCTATAGTAGTGGTTGATCAATATGGGGTTTTCAGTAGCTGATACCAATATCAAGAGAGAAAAGTGGCCAATATAATTCAGAAATATACATAATTAATGACGCAATTACATTTAATGACAGCACATTAATTGTTTTATACTTATTTAATGATTTGTTTACTTAAAATTCAGAAACGGAAATTGTAACAAGTCCATTCCTTCTTTCATTGTGGTGTTGGGGTTTTGAGGAACTGTCTGATTTCATTATGACATACATCAAGGACTATGTCAGTGTGCTATTATATGATAATAAACTGCAAAAAAGTAATTAAGACAAAGAAAGCGTGAACAAAACCGGCTCGGGGATTATCCCAGATGCATCTTAGTGGCGTAGCCTACCTCTAGTAGTTCAGCTTCAGATGTGTGTGCTTGTCATCTTGTCACCCGACATGTTGATATCAGACAGAAACACTTAGGACAAACTTTTGTTTGGTGGGTGATTGACAGGTGAGAGTTGGTGCTTTGCTGCTATCAGGGAAGCATCAGGACAGCGTTTAAATGTGATGTGGCCCCATAATTTTTTTGACTTACCTCTGAATGTGTTTTTTGTGATCCAATCACAAAACGTTTTGCACCCCATCTACAACTGTATATATTGCACTGACCATTTGCGATCACATCATTAGCTTTAAACATGGTCTAAAATTACTGCAGCCAGAGCTAGTGAATGCTATAGAATGGCTTCCAGTGGATGTTGCACCCACATTAGTTTCCCTAGTAAGACCCCCCAGGGAAAAAGGTGGATAATTTGGAACTGACACTGTAGAGAACTGACACGATTTATTGGCCTGGCCGTTATATCAGTCTATCTTTAGCAAGCATGTGTTTCAACTGGGGATGAATGGTGTATTTGGTGTTGATTGTGAAATTATTCGGTGTTGTGATTATGCTACTTTGAACCAGTAGTGCCAACATGATTCCATAAAGGTTCCGGTCCCCTTGAGAAAGAGTGTTGATTTCATAGACAGGCTCTTGACACCTTATGCAGGCTCAGGGCAGGGCATTCTGATTTTGTTTTAATTGAAAATGAATAGTTAGATGGGTTGCCATGGAAGTTATGCCATTATTGAAGACAGAACGCTACACCAGCGTTGCCACCGCACAAGTCAACCCTCCCATTCCCCCACCGACAGCCCGATTCTTTCCTCTGTACACATTCAGGAGCCGCTGCTGTCCATTTGTGGCCATCAAAAGCCCTGTGAAATGAGGAAAAAAAAGAGAGAGAAAGAGCTAAGTGAAAGACAAATCAAAATCTAGATATCTAAATGTAAATCTAGAGGCATGACTTAGTGTGGTTTGCATGCACCATGTTTGTCTTGTGAAATGAAGGTTAGGGCGCAACGTAGCCTGCAGCTCTATGGTCGAAATGTAACTATGACACATTAGTCGCTATTCCTGCGGTAATACTGAGACCAGGAGGCCTTTTCACAACCTTTTACACTTCCTTGCTAAGCATTGCCCCAGTCTAGAGGGGTGGGGCAATGGGTCTAATGCTGCCAACAGCAGCATTTTACTGTTCTTGGCTTGAGATCAGCAGTTTCTAATGATATCATACAGTTGAAATATGTTCCAGTAGAGCAGGAAGATAATGTGCTTTTCGGAGCTTGTTATATCATGCAACCATAGCGCTCTGAGCAGGAGTTGAAGTGGTCTTACAATGCGTTGGAGGTTAGATCTTTAAATAAATCTGTCGTGCCTGTCTTGGGTGTATTGTGCACAATATGAAAGTTCTTAGCAATCAGGATGTGTGTTTGCTGTGTGTGCATCATTTTAGATTCCACAGTTGTAAGTAGGTTAATTGATTTTATAAGGGGGTTGATATAGTGTTCTCTAGTTATCATTTCCATATAAATCTTGTGCAAAAAGCTTTCAAGTCAGTCTACATGTATTTTGTTAATTCATCTATTTGATATTCGTCTCTCGCTCTCAGTCAAACATGCTCTTGTTCTACCCGTATACAAACAGCTGGTTCCTTGCTCATGTTCAAGCGCCATCTATGCAAACACATCTAAACAAGCCTCACTTTTCAACTTCCTTGTGGCGGAGGGAAGCTCGTGGCAGATGGACTTGGTTTTGCATCTGCCACGTGCAGACTGGCCTTTGTACTGCTCTCCTGGGGGAGAGCGTGGCTTTCATCTTGCGAGTAGATTCTTGTCTGCGGGAGCAACTTAGAAAAACATCTGTGGCACGCAGGGAGAAAGAAGGCTAAAAGGGAAAGGAAAAAATACAAAAGGACTGGGAAACACCATTAGTTGAAAATGTTCCACATTGCATGCCGTGTGCAGCGTTTACAGTACGACATATTAGTCAGCGTCATTGTGAAAGATTGCGAGCAGAACTGTGCTCTGTGGGTTTAGTTATGGTTAGTAAATGGAAGAGTGTGTCATTCATTTAAGCTTGATTAACACCTGTAAAGACAAATTTCCCTTTTGCTTTATCTGATGCGGGAAAAGCTGTGAAAAAGCTTTTCTGGTCTGCTTTTATTCTTTATTGCCCTCTTCCATGTTCTATCACTCAAATACTATCTTTGTAATACTTCCCTACTGTCCCCCCCCCCAAACCACCAACCCCTAAACCACCCCCCTTCCGAACTCTGACAATCAAACTGCTAATTTTTGTGTACAATTAGTTCTCGGGTGCCAAAACAATCAGAGGTCTAGTTGATTTGTTTTAATTACAGGCGTAAAATGTCACGAGTCTCGGACGTGATCGGGCACAGGCGCTTTGCGTTGTTCTTGTAAATACTGCTGTAAATAGTTCTTTGATGATTGCTTTGACAGTAAACGTCAGCTAGTTTTTTATCTTTGTACCCCCCCCTCCTCCCCCCTTCTATTTTTTTTTTTCTTGCTCTGATGATGTTGCCTACCAGTGGCATCTTATGCCTCATTTTTGATGCAAGTTAATGCTTCAAGGCTTCTAAGAATATCTTCAAATGACTCTACCTTTGGGGAGTGAGATTGTCAGTCGTTCTTTAAAAGGTAGGTTACTTTCTTGGTTTTGCAATACGTGCCTTGCGGGCTTAGAGTGTTGTTGATGTGTTTAGTTGGAAAAAAAAAAAAAAAAAAAAATCACGCTCACTAATTGTTGTTTAAAGACATGCCTCCCTTAAGAACTTCTTTAAGAAGGTTGCATTCTAACGAGCCATTCCTGGTTAATCTTATTCAAACGTGCATGCAATGTGAAAATAAAAAGGCATGCACACTTACCTCTCTCCGGGAGAGTTTTAGAGAGTCCTTCGTGCTGGTTGCATGTGCATTAAATCCCCCTTGGTAAGAGTCCACAGGAGCGTGTGAGAGAGTGGGGAGAGAGAAAGTGTGTGTGCGTGTGTCGCCGCTGCTTGCTCAAATGAGAGCTGCGAGAGGCGCCTGGCAGAGCGCGTTCCGAGCCTCGACTCTGCATGCAGGCTGTGAGGAGAGCGCTCAGACGCTGGCACACAGAGAACGCAGTCACACACACATGCACACACACTCTCACTTCTTTCACTCACCAGCTACTCACCATAGCTGAAAGACTTCCTTCAAAAACAAACAAACAAAAAAAAGGACAAGGGAGATGGACACAATTTTTGAAGACCATTTTCTGACTAGAAAGCCTAGAAACAATAAGTAGCAATAATAGCAGGAAATTTGAATTTATTGCTTGTATTTGAAAGTTATTTTATGTGTTTAATTAGAGAACACTCTGAAGATTCTATTATTTCCAGTGCGTCAAGAAAGACAGGATAGGCTTGCTATATTTCCATTTTTGCGTTTTTTTTTCATCTCCATTATTCCGCGGCCGGTCGCTCTGCTTCCCAAAGCCCCACGTCTCCTATTGGGCCCTGTCTTCACGCTGTCGTAATTGCTCGTTGACAAGAGGAGATGAAGGAATAATTGTCAGGAGATAGGGGTCGTTTTTTTTAATGGGTGCACTGCTGATTTAAGTATGCATGAGCGACGCGTGAGGGACGGGGCCAAAGAGGCGCTTGTTTATGATGCGAGTCTGTATGAACACAGTTGGAGTGATGACACTGATAAACGCACGCTCTGTCCCGTGATGCTTGCCTCTGCCGCCAACTCTCTGAGAAACACCCTCTCCAGCCAGCCGTCCCACGCCGTTCACCTGCAGGTATTAAAGCCACCTCTTCGGCCATCTATCCATCCCTCTTTCCATCCCTCTATCCTTCCATCTGTCTCTCTGGTTATTTCATTGTGGTTGTCATTGCTCAAGGCTTGCGGCATGCTCCGATTTGGTTTGTGGGCTGCTTTCATCTGTGGATTAATTGCTGGTGATAATAGCAATGACGATAATGAATGTGGTTTTGTGCTGGTGTGTGTGTGCACGTCGTTAAGTGTGGAAGTGTGTGTGTGTGTTCTTGTGCTGAGAACAGTGTGATTTGACTTTGCCTAGTAGATGATTTTATTTGAAATGTCCTCTGGATTTAGGATTTTTGTGTTGTGGAGTTTACAATGTGCTAATGGGAAATTAATTCAAAATTAAAATCAGGAGGCTGAAACAAATGTATTTTTGTCTGTATACTGGTAATTAAAAAAAATCAAACAGCTATTTTCATATTTAATTAACCAATAATAGTTTAACAGTAATTTCATGTACTGTACATATGTCATTTTTTATTGTAATTTGTAACTTTATTTTTTTGTATTTAATTTTTTTTCATAGACGTCTAAAACTTTACAGAGCCTGTCCCATTTTGGAGGTGGGGTCAGTAAAATGATTAGCCCTCCAGTGCTAATTACCCCTATCAAAGGCGGGCAGATAATTTGTTTACTTAAATATTCATAAGGGTGTGCAAGGCTCGCTATTGGGCCATCCTGAGCATATGATTCACTTTTTATGGCTTTTGCTGGAATGTGGACGTGGTCTTTATAATTTAAAGCCCACGTGCATAATGAGGTACTTGATTAGTGCGTATGGTGAATTGGAAGGATAATTTACATTGTTCTCCAGAGTCTGTGTATAATAGCTTATTTAGTGCAATAAAATTAAATGCTACATATTGTTTCATTCAACAAATCCCCTTGGTAATGTCGTGTTTATTGGGTTTTTGTAAGCTTGTTTTCACACCCTCTAAAAATAAAGAAAAGAAAACAAAAAAAAAATAATTTACTAAAACACGTTTACGTATATGTTTTATTTAGAACGTGCCCATGCCAATTAACACCGCTCATTAGCCGAGGTGAGTATTTGTTTTGAAAATGTAACCGATCACTTTGTTATGCTAATTGTGATGTAATTTAATTTGAGTCCCATAATGATGATGCCGCTATTATCCCTATAAATGATGCAGTTAAGCATCACAGCCTTATTTGCATGTGCTTGAAGGGGGATTCTGGTTGAGACGACGCCAGCATCACTCTCTCTCTCTTTCTCCTGTCGTTCTCCACTACCTCTGTTCTCCTCGTCCCTTCAGGTCGTCCTAGCCTGTCTCTGCTCATTGATGATCAACCTTTTTATTCTGATGTTTAAATGCAAAATAAGTCGGCTGATTACTTGCAGTGCATAGATGAAAATTAAATAATTGAAATACCAGACTATTAAAAAATGCTAATTAATTTCTTCAGTCGAGGCATCACACAGTGAAGTCAGAGAAACTATTGATTTGTAATTATTTATTTGTTTTACTTCTCTTTTTGGGTCCATTGTGCTAGTTTGCAAATCTATCTTCTGGAGTTAACATTTGCACATCAAAGCACTCCTTTGTTGGTGAGAGATTAATTTTTAATCTATTGATTTCATGGCCTCTGGTTTGGACATGTAGATGGTGGCTGATTAGTCAGTGTGCATGCTTGAGTTATGCAGAAGTGTGGTTGAATTTGAAGAAAAATCTATTTGAAAGTCCTACAAGAGACGCTTCCCTCTTTAAATGCACTTGTGAGAGCCCTTCAGCCCATACCCTCTGTGACTATGTCTCCCTTAAAGACTGCACATTATCTATATTGTCGAGATTTTAGACTTGGGTCATTTTCCTCAGAAAAGATTATTTTTCTCCCCACCAATCTCGCCTGTTACCGCCCTAATTGGTTACATAAATCTTGTCTGGTATGAATGAGAAATGCTGAGGTGTTGTCATGTGTAATCTTCACCCTTATTTACCAATTCATTAAGATCTATTGATGTAGAACTGGCTCGAAAGAATGACAACATAAATCAGACTGGGGCACATAATGACCCTAATCAGCCCCAAATAAGTGGAAACGTCATGATGAGCTATGTCTTCGCGGCTTTGCGTCTATATGGCGGGCGACCGGACCGGCCCTCTCATCACCCCGATAGAACTCATAAGCACTTCTCCGCACCATGTCCACCCCACTCTTTTAATCTTGCCCCACGCAGCTACGCAACTGTCTCCCTCCTTGTGCAAAAAGCCTCAGGATAATTGCGATGGAACAATGCAGAGCTGAAATATGCATTTGAATCAGGTAAATAGTCTAAGAAGGTGGATAAATAGAGGTTTAACAGTGAAAATGAGAAAGAGAGATTGCCTCTTGCCAAAGATGATTGGAGCAGACAGTGGGGTCTCCTTCTTTTATAGGTCAATTACTGGTGATTTGGTGGGCTGAGTTAATTAAAGAAATTAGCCAAAATGCAAACGGGATGACTGCTTGATGAGATAGCACCACTGTCTGCGTGTAACCCACTTTTGAAAGCTCTTTCGTCCAAGAGGGAGGTGCTTCCTAGGCAAAATGTGAATTAAATGGAAAGTACTCAAGAATAAGAGAGAGCGAGAGAGAGAGAGCCTGAAACGTTACCTTACTCTCTGCATTCTTTTATACTACAATATGTATATTTGAAGTGCTGCACATCTGCTTGAAAACAAACTGAAATCTACCTCCACCTTTGCTGGTTGCAGTGTTGCTCAACAGTAATGAATTGTGTAAATGATTTCATAGCATCTCAAGGACTTATTGCATATTTCTTTCTCCCTCAGATTGAGATTTGAATAAAGATGTACTTTTATTCTTTCTGCTTTTTCTATCTGTCTGTTCTCTCTTTTATCTGCCTATTCTTTTCTCCTTTTAATGTAAATAGCACAGAATTAAGTTCTGAACATTCTTTGCTGAATGAATTAAATCACAGATGGTCTATTTATCGTCAGTGGAAGCGGTTAATTGAAATATGGTGGTGGGCTTTTCTTGAATATGTTCTCATTTTAACCACCGATAACAACTCTTCAGTTTGTCTGCATACTATTAATCCTGAAAAGCAATGTATTCATCCTCCCTTTTCATTTTTGAACTCACGGTATAAATGTGATTTCCATCACACACTTTTCCTCCGTAATCTCGTCCATTGTGAATCACTTTGAAATCCCTCTATCTGAAAGAGGGGCCTGTAATATTACATTAAGCTTTAGAGGGGGAGTCATTAACTATCTGAATTGCCTTAGGAGCCAAAAAAGACTTGTGGTGTGTGTTGTTCAACTTTAAAGGTGTGTGTGTGTGTGTGTGTGTGTGTGTGGTGTTTTTAATTATCATATTTGCATATATACCTGTGTATAAAGTACACATGTGTGGTACAGATGCTAAATGGAACTTATATTTTTGAATCTGTTCAAATTTGTCATTTTGATTGATTAAGTATTCCTGATCGTTTAATATTTGAATATACCATGGCTTTGTATGCAAAGTAACTTATGGCAATGATGAATTAATTCCAGTGGAGCACAGAATTTGTGATTATTTTAAATAGTATATACATATCTGAACTGATTCAGTGTGTGGTGAAGCTAGCAGACTGTGAAATGTAATTTTTAGCATTCCCCCCCATCTTTTTTACTCTTCCTTGCAATATTAGGATCTCTGGCACCTGAGCAATGCACTGATAATAACTAGTCTTCTTGGATCACAGAGTCCGATGCCTCTCTGAAATAATCATCAAGCTTTTTTCCAAGTCTGTTCTCACTTCCTATCAGGAGAGAGGATCACTGGTTTGTTCGGGAGGGGAAAAATGTTGTGCATCTCTGAGATTGTGTGAGAGAATGCGCTAATGTCATAGTGGCAGCCTCCAGTGCCCCTCTTCATCGACTTGTATAAAACATACCCCACCATGTCTATGTGAAATTAGCTGTTTTCCCCCTTTAGAATATGTGAATATCCAGAAATGTGATACCCAAGCTCCTATGCCAATAAGGAGGGTGCCACATTTGATAACGAGGCAAAATGTGTGGTTGTAAAATCAGATCAGGTTTGCAAACGAGCTTGAGTAACTTTACTCCTCAGTGATGAGAAGTGTGCGTGTCCATATGAGAAACATATGTGCTGTAAGTGTCTTCCCCCCACCCCACGCCTTTCTTTGCCACCCCACCCACCCAAAATCACAGACGTAGTCCTGAATGCATTGTTAGGATCCTGTATGGGATTTTCCACCTGATGCAAAGGACAGATTTGCACAGCCTACGATTCTAGAGCAAACATTTACCCAGACAGAGACAAATTGCAAGTGGTACTGTTACAGCATTAAAAGAAGAAAAGAAGAAAAATGCTTTTAAGCTCGCCAAATAATCCATCTTTATTCCAGACACAGAGTGATTTGGTTGTATTTTTGGAGCTGCAAATACAGATATGATGAATTAAAAATCTGACAGCTTTACCAGCAAACACTGCTGTGATTTCTCCTTTAGATAATATCCCTAAAATCACACCGTACCCACACTAGTATCTGTCGATGACTGTTATTGAGATGATATGGGTAATAACGGCCCTCAAGCTCTGTCTTTAACGCAGAAATGGATGTGGAGACACGTTTTGGAGGGACGTTTTAGGACTGGTGCCAAATGGGCCAGAGAAGCGTGTTCGCGCTCTAGCTAGGGGACAAGCAAGGGCTGTAAATATTGTTCTAGTGTAGCTGACCCTCAACCCCATGGGTTTTTAGGAAAGGACAGTCTGATAAAGTGACAGGGGAGCGGCCCCAAGGGTCGACATGTCTGCCTGAAAAGAAAGGGGGACCTACAATAGACACAAACAAAGACAGACTTTGGGTGCTCGCTCTCTCTCTCTCTCTCTCTCTCTCTCTCTCTCTCGGTCGGTACAGTCCCGTACAACTCTCTCTCTCCTTCACTCAGTGTCATTCAGACTCATACACCAGCCTTCCCGTCCGCTCCATCATGTGGAAACGATCGCAAACCAAGGATGTGTTTCTAATTGACATTGTAATTGGCAGATTTGGATGCTGCCTTCAGATGGCTAATTAATTTATCTCACCGCTGTCATTAATGTTAAAGCACCACCTGATCTCCCTGAATATACTTTGCATATATCTGCATGAGTATTACGTTCAGTTAGACACCTACATGCCAGTTGTGGATCATGTGGATTTAAGGGATACAGTGTTAATAATGTGTGTTTCCATAATGACAGCATCATTATTCTGCGTCATTAAACCCAAAACCAAATTCAAGTTTGGAGAAAAAATGTATCCTGTTATTTTGTTTTTGTTTTTGTTTTTTTCCTTAACAAAAACAAACATGTTGTAGTTAATATTTAATTCTAAACAGCAAAAAAAATATTTTTTTTTTATTTCAAACACACATTGTCCTGTCCAGGGTGTACCCCGCCTTTCGCCCAATGTTAGCTGGGATAGGCTCCAGCCCCCCGTGACCCTGTACAGGATAAGCGGTTGAAGATGAATGAAAACACACATTGTGATTCAAATGATCCGAAATGTAATTTTAATTAGTGTCTTCCAGTTTGGAGTAGATTTTGGAGAAAGAAACATTGTCTTAAACCAAGGCCGTAACCATGTCTTGAACATTGGGGGGTCGCGGTTGTTGAGGTCACAAATATAATGGTCGTCGGTCCTTTAAAATTGCAAGGGTGATAAAATTAAAATTTTCTGAGTAAAGGCTTTAAAACAGGTTTTGTTTTTTTAAATGTGACCAAAAGTTTATAATTTTTGAAAGTTTTAAAAAATGCTTTTTTTTTTTTTTTTTTTTTACTGTGTCTGCATCGCTAGCTGTTTGTCTGTTTCAGTCATCTTTCAGTTCTTTTTTGTGCTACGTCAAAGAAAAGATTTATATAATTTGAATTTCTTTTCATGACTAATGTATCTGTAAAATGACATGACTGTCAGCTGGCTAGCTAAAACTAAATACACAAAAATATTTACTGTCCTCAAGTTATGCCTCATTGTTTTCTTCCCCCATAGGATCTTAAATCAATCTTTTTTCAGGAATCCTAATGCTGCACTCTTGCATACAAAAACACTTCCAAGATTTTAAGAATTTAAAATAAAAATCATCATTAAAATACCATAAAGTAGTCCATACAACAAAAAAACTGTTCTATGGCCCCAGAAAGCTTGGAATATAATGCATGAGTCACATGGACTACTGTTATGATGTCTTTATACTGAAACTTTAATTACGCTTTATAGGATTTGTCCTTTTTGAAGCTCGACAGTTCCTGCTCACTATAAACGGTTATTCTATGGAATAGAGCTGCTTAAAATATCAATTTTAATGTTCAGAGTAAGTAAAGTAAATGAGTGAGTAAAAGTACATTTTCCATTTTTAGGTGAACTTCTCATTTAACTGGTGGCTCATCCTCAAAATAAAATCTATTTTAAAAGTAGACTCTTAGGAGATGCTGTACAATATTCAGAATGAATCAAAGACATAAAGAAATTATTTAGAAAATTAATGACTACTAGACGGCAATGCATAACGGACTGCAGCAGAACAGCAACAATGGTATCAATTAATAGGGGGAAATCTGACCATATCTGATTATTGGGGGGCACTTGTCCCTCACAGTGTATATTGCGGTTACGGCCCTGTCTTAAACTCTTTTTTGCAAGTAATATACTCCTTTATTGGCATTAAAACACACTCCATTACAATGTTCATAAAATTTGGGTAAATGCAATCAAGCCGCCATTCTCTGAATATTTTAAACATGGGGCATGTAAAATTTATGCCTAATTTGAATACTTCATTCAGCTAATCTCTAAGGCAGTGTTTCTTCAGGAGAGATTCGTCAGCCCTCACACTGTGCAAATCTCTCTGTCTCTTTTCTCCCTTCTGAGTTTTTGTCCCTAAATTGTTTATCTTTACCACTCCGAGAACTTTTGTCACCCAAGTGCATGCTTTTGCATTTTGTTGTTAATTTTGCATTTTTGGACAGCCTTAAAAAAAAACAAAAAAAACAACGGTTCGCCTCCTTTGTTTTTTTATAAGACACATGCCGTGCTGTTAAAATGTCATTTGCTGATCTGAAAAGCAGGCACGGATTAGAACCCTACTTCTTTGTTGTGTCGCACATTTGATTAGCGCCGTTCTTTTTCATGGCTCGGCAGTCGAGTTATTGTACACTCTCATTCAAAGATCGCTGCTAATTGTCCGTGTGTAGCAGGTGACACATTTGATGTGTTTAATCTGTGGAAAGAAGGATTACAGAGCTGTCACTGAAATAAATGAAAGTGTTCCTCCAAAATGAATCCCCTCTAAAATTACACGAGTTTAGGGACATTTTATGAGGCGCAGTCACCCTTATTGTAATTAATATTGTTTATATTTGAATGTGCTGAAATATGAGACAGTCAGTCATCATTTTCTAAGAGGAACAATTCGATTAATATGTGAATGATAGAAAAGAGAATAGGAATGTGTGTGTGTGTATATATTAATAAGTCTTGTGGGTATATTAGCTATGCAGAACACACCTTGAATTGCGTTTGTTGGGTCGGACCAATTCTTTCATATATTGCAAGGATCTCCACAGATCTTAGGGCTTCTATGAATGTACAGAGCTTTTACTGTATGGAGGGGAAATGATAAAACATTTATTATAGAGAAGAGGTAATATGCATAATTTATGCTGTTTTTAGCACAATCATTAGTGATATTCGTGAAAGATTTTTTTGTGGAGCAACCGCTGTTTTCATATCTAATAGATGCAAGGGAAATTAATTTCATATCTTTCATTTGTTTGTGAGAGTAAAATTGGACATGTACGTTTTTTTGTTCTGTTTAAATTTGGCTTGTTTTAATTGTGTTCAGTGGACGGCACTAAATGTATGATTATAATGAATATTTTAAATGTGATTAAAATAAAGGAAAAGGAGACAGAGAGCCAGCCTGTATGTTTCAAGCTTTTTTTTCCCTGTGTTAGCCAACAGGCAAATTTTAGCTAGCTATGTTAAAATGGGAAGACCATTATATCATTCATCACATAACAGAGCCATGTGATTTGTAACCCCCCCCCCCCCCCCCCACCTCCTGTACCAAATTTTAATTTTGCATGATTAGCTGCGTGTCATTAAGCAACTCCATTCGGTCAAGACGCAGCGCTGGTCTCAAACACACTCAAGACAAGGTATTTTAGGACGTTTGTAGATGAACAGGAGTTAGCATGCGGAAAAAAGCTGAAAGTCTCACACATTTCTTTTTAGCCCATTTCAAACATGTTTGTTTGAAAATTATTCACATAGTATACAAGTCACTGTTCAAATTGTATTTTTAAACAGTGCGATATATTTTTCTGTGTGATGTTCGATATACAAAGAATAATAATTAAAAAACATTTGTTTTGAATGCATGAGTCAAATGTATATAATTTAGGAAGAAAAACAAAGCTCGAAGTGACACGTGCATCTCTTTCTATTGCTTCATTTACACAGTGAATGCATAATTCCACCCCTCCCCCCTCTAAATGGTTTTATTTGCAAAGGGAGCAGAGCTTGATAATGAAAAGCTTTTATTTTCTTGTCCCGTTTTTCCTTTTTCTTTTTACCCCCCTCTTTTTTTAGGAGGCAAATAAAGGGGATTGTAACAAGAGCCTTAACTGGTGCCTCTTAATCACTTCTAGGTATTAAGTCATGATGCAGGAGTCGGCCAATGAGACAATAAGCAACAGTTCAATGAGTCAAAATGGAATGTGCAGCCTAAGCAGCCAATTAGATGCTGGCAGTAGAGATGGAAGATCAAGTGGGGAGACGTGCAATGAAGTAAGCGCAGTCGAGCTGCTGCATCTTCAACAACAGCAGGTAAGTTGTGTCTCTCTCCCCCCCGTCAGTTGTCATCCGCTGCGCTCTCTCTGTCTCTCCCTCCCTCCCTCTCTCACTCTCTGGCTTTCTCGCAGGGCTCAGATTTACGTGGGCATTTGACTGACACTCTTTTGAAGTTGTGTACATTTAGACAGGACTGGACTATTTCTGTTATTTCTATGTGTGTTTTGGTGCTTTGTGAGAGATTGTGTGTTGTTTGCAGGGATGCATTTGTGTAGACATGCTTTTGGTGTGGGTTTTTTTTGGTGTGTGACATATTTTGGAGAAATGTCAGGGTTTCTGGATGAGAAACATTCCGGCTGAGGCTGTGTGTGGGTGTGTGAAGTACGGACCGTGTGTGTGTGTGTGTGTGTGTGTGTGGGCCGTGAAGCTTGTTCTTTTGGCAGCCACTAGAGGGCCTCCTCATTTGCTTTTACTTCACTGTATCAGCTCCCAGGCAACCCATCTCTCTCCAAAAAGCTTTCTGTTAGCTCAAACCTTGTGAAGAATATATGTTTTTCTGTAAACTGTGCATCAGTATTTGTGCAGATATACTGTATATCAGTGTATAAGTGCTGGTATATCAGATTGAAGGCTCTCGTTTGATAGTTTGGCTTTAGCAGGACTTTTAAAATGATGTGTGTGTATCTCAGTCCAGTGAATGATGGCTTTGACAGCTCACCAAAAGAGCAGCATCAGAGGTCAGGCAGAGCTCAGAGACTGTCTACGGGCAATGTGGCGTGTGTATTCGTTTATTCACTCGTGTGTGTCATTGCATGTGAGTATTTGTCTGTGTGGAAACAGAATTTGTGGCTCCTTAGGCTCCTTAGTGAACATGCATACTCCTGTTTTGTTTGTTTAACCAATATTGTAAATGCTTTAAATACTCAAAATATTTCCAAAATTATAAAATGATTAAGTTATTTAAAATAATGGAATATTGTGTTTGTTTTATACAATCAGTTTTATGTTAAAAACAATCAGTAATTAAAATAAAAAACTATAGTTTGTTATTAACATTACAACTGATTGTATACAACAGTCACATAGCAAAAGTCAATTTTAATGTTTAGTTTGTATTTTTTATTGTTTGTTTGTTTACTGAACTGACATGTCTGGATGTTTACAACTAAAATATACTGTATTAGCTTCCTTTATTATCTATATGGGCTTTACATGTGTGTTTGTGTGTGCATATTTGTCAATGTGTGTGAGTACCCGAGTACTGGTGAATGCAGCTGAAAGCCGCCTGTCGGCGTGTGTGTGGGATCAGTGTAACAGAGTGAAGTGTGTCCCACGGCTCTTTGTGGGCCCCTTCGTTCACAGCACCCCCCCCCCCCCTTCAGTCACCCTCTCCAGCTGGTGATTACAACGGCACCCCCATCTCAGGGCCACCCCCCCACCATTCATCATCACAGTGCCCGTCTCTCTCTCTCTCTCTGTCACACACACACACGCGTCTGATTGGGGTCAACCCCCCACTTTCTTATTACTGACTTGTGTTTTAACCTGCAGACAACACTAAATGATTTTGTGCTTAACAATATACTTTGGGATGTTGTTTTTGTTCTTTTTTGTTGCGGAGCCATTTTTGTACATATTTTGGAAACATTTCTACATTTATTTTCATGCTATTTATATTTATAGTAATAATAATAGTGATTGTGTTTTATAAGAGTTAATCTTTAAATATATTGCATTTTTATCATTTACTTTGAAATATCCAGTACATTTATTTAATAATATATTTTATAAATATATAATGCTTATAATAAAATAAATACACAAAAAATATGATATTATCATAATATATAAAATAATGCAATGTAATATATATTGTTATTGCATATTTCAAATATTTTTTTTGTAAATATTTTATGTATTTATATGTAATAATGTAATTGTTAAACTGCTTTTAAATTTTATCATTATTTGTATTACTTATTATTTATATCAAAATAATAATTGAACAATTACAATAATAATAAAAATATGTTATTATTTTAAATAATTAGTTATTATTTAGTTTAGTGTGTATATATATATATATATAAAATATCATTCAAATTAAAGGTAAAAAAATATGATATTCATTATGATATTCATTTATATTCATAAAATATTGCATATTTTAACCATTTGTAATATTTTTTTTATTTTTAAGTGTAACAATGTTTATTTTTTACAATTAATATTCGTACTACATTTTAATGTATATTATTATTTCTGTAGGGCTGTATCATAGATTTTGTGATATCTGCCTGTAGATAGTCTGCACTAACAGTAAAAGAAAAAGGCAGTTTAAGCAGAATGAGTGAAGAGAGGAGAGATAAGTGCCATAGATACTGAGGAGGAGAGAGTGACAGTGTTCACTTGCAGAGAGAGAGAGAGAGAGACTGAGAGTGCAGACAGACACACTGAAATGAGTGGGCCAGCTAACAGGCCTCGAGAGGGTTTTAAAAGAGAGGCCAGGTGCTGTTAACTTCACACACTTCCTGCACAATTCTCTCTAACACACGCCATAATCCGAGAATTCCGACATATCCACCTATTAACCACACAGACCTCTTTATGTTTTGACTGCGGATGTGTCTGTGTAAGAAATGAAAGAATTCAATTAAAAATGTAATTATTAGTAAACTAATGTTTTTGTACCATTTGTCATCTAGGCTTAGGACAAAGCATTTTTTATTAGTGGAAAAATGCCCAAAAGAGGCACATTGCTTTGTGTTTTCGACTCCCAAATGAATTAGTGATTGATGCATATCAATAGTTTTAAGAAACATGTTTATTTTTATTATTATTATTTGCATAGCATATTAAATGGCATTAAAACCTTTTAGCTATTGAAGATCTCTGAGATCCAGATGTTTCTAACAAGAACAGAAATCACCTTATGAATTCTTAGTCGTAAGGACGTGGACTTTATTGATTGAAGGCTGTTGTTAAATGAGCTTTTAATGTTGTTATATTTATAATGGTGTGTGTATTCCACAAGGTTTGCATTGATCTGTAGATAATGTGATGTGATATAATGGAGCCTCTGGATGATTGCTGTGGTTTATTAATCTCTGGTATGTTTTATGGAGTAGTCTAGTTTAGTTAAACTCAAGCTCTGCTCTTGAATTTCTGTCTGAAGAGGAAGTTCTCTGTTTTGGGGAACACCAGACTCCAAGCTTTTTTCAGCTCTTGCTTATGACGTCAAGAAGGGACGTCTAAAATCTTTTAGTTTCTTCTTAATTAAATCTGTCCATATTGTGGAGTGTCACAGCATCTATATTTTGAAAGGCTCTTGGAATAATTTTACATTTATGCATTTGGCAAACACTTTTATCCAAAACAACTTAAAGTGCAATTAAAGTGTACGTTTATTAACATACATGTTGCTTGGCAACTGAACCCATGACCTTGGCGCATGTTCTACCAGTCGTGCTGCAATATTCACTCTATATTTCTCCTGTATAGTTCTGTAGACCACTTAGCTTGTTTGCAAAACATTCATATTCATTTTTTTACGTTTTGTGCAGATGCAAAGGGCACTGTTTTTGTCCCTGCTCACAGCAAACAGGAATCTCTCATTAAGTCATGGCCCAGTGTAAAAATGACAGCAATTAACCATATATTTAGCTTAAGGAGTATTAAGATGAGAAGCCTGACAGCCAATGCCAACCATATTTACCTCCTCCTCTTCTGGTGTAAGAGCAAATGAAATGGGTAGCAACACATTTAAGGAGAGGGGTGGGGTGTTCGCAGAAAACGAATGATCAAAATATGACTTGTGATATTTGTGTTATTATTTGAATCGATGTAGCCTTTTAACTTCATTTTCCTAACAAATTTCCTTACAGAAAACTGGCAAAAATCCATAAACATGCCATAAACATGAGCATAACAGAGGGAAAACTACCATGTTAATTGATATTCAATGAGGCTGACTCTATCGTCACCCCTCAAACACATTAACGCACACACTCGTGTGCGTTCAGAGGAGGGTGGGGATCTCAAGGGGTCCATTGACTGTCATTCAGGAAGGGAAGTAACAAAGTAATGCCGAGACGCCACACAAACAACGGGTCTCGCTTCCATCTCCCTCGCCGTCCACCGGGAGCTGCGAGTGCAACATCTTCAGGCAGGGTGATGACGGCTTTCGCCGCTCATCAGGCAAATAAAAGCTCCTCTGATGCAAATAGTGCTTTGCCCTTGAGCATAATTTAAAGCAGTAATCACCCCTGGAGTCACTAGCATGCAGATAGCAAAAGCTGAGGTGTCTGTCTCATTTACACTCCAGCACAAAGAAGCTCATTAGCTTTATCACACCGGCCCGAGACTCCTCCACTACAATGTGTAAATAACACACATACACACACGCAGTTAAATTAGAGTCGCATTTCATAAAGCTCTCTGAAATAGCCACTCAAAAAAAACAAAAAAAAAAACATGGTGACTGTAAGGTACAAGGCTCAAGGAACAACATCCAGGAATTTTTAAATTGTGATTTCCAGTTCACACATCGCTGTTTACATCTGGTCGCTTAAATGCATCTACAGTGACCACATGTAATCAGATGCCAAGGAGAGGGTCTCTGATTTTCTGATAACATACATCAATCACTAAATCAGTGTGTTACTGCAAGATAATACAATTCAGAAAAGACAAAGAAAGCGCATCTAGGTTTCTCCTAGATGGAGCTGAAATATAATCTAAGCACAAACGCTACATTTCGAGCAGAATTGTCTGTTGTTTTTAGTGGATTACCTGTATTAAAGGAGCTTCAGATGTTCGTGCTTCTAAGTGTCCCTGCATATTGATATCAGACACACTGAAGATGATCCATGAAGTTCTCGTGCTTGTTTATGTGTCCGCTTTTTTAAAAGTTCCATGACTGATATTTACTTTTAAAGCCGCTCATAACCGGTCGATTGACAGCTGAGGGGTAGTGCTTCGTTGCTATTAAGCATTTACATAAATGCAATGTTGTCTCATGCGTTTTCGACTACCTTCATGTGTGGTTTTGTAATCCGATCACAAAACATTTTAGACCCCATTCATGTGATCTGATCACCCAAAACGCATCTTAATACCAGGTGTAAATGGGGTCATGGAGAAATAATAAAAATATCTATTGTGAATGTCATCTTTGTAGTTCTGAAAAATTTCATTGGCTTGAAAGTGCTTTTAGTGAGTGCAATCTCTATAAAAACGATTTTTAAAACATCTTTATTTTTTAAACGTTCATTGGTCAAAAGGTGTGGAAATCCTGAAAATGATTACCCTTGCAAAATATCACAATGGTAACCCTAGTTTCTGCCCCAAATATTATAGTTAATACAGTTATTTTAACTAAAACTGTGGGAACAGCCACATCCACACTAGGAAACAAAATGACCAATGTGTGTTTTAAGCATTCTTGATGACTTGCCATTTTGCATGCCCGCTGACATGCAGACCTGGCTTCTTACACTTATGTTTTATTCCTAATATTTTACAGTTAACATTTCGCTATCAGCAGACATCTTACAACATCATACAGGGAGCTTTGACATATAGAGGCGTGCTGCTTCTCGTGATGACACTGCAAGATATAGGGCTCACAGTAAGAGCTTCGTTGCCTCCCCCGACAACAGTGGGCATTATTCTATTATCGCCACGCACACACACACACAGAGATTAGATCCTGGAGTGGTCATTTGTGTTTAGGCACATTACATGTGGCAGCATGGAATTTACAGTGTGGCTGAAGTAGTAACTCCATTTCCCATCAGCCTCTCCCGAGACTGAGCAAAATGTCAAGCTGCGGCCTTGAAAGAGAGATCGAGCGAGGGATGGGGACTGGGGGTTGGTGGAGGGGATAGAAAGAAAGAATCAGAGTGAAATCTGCTGGAAACAAACACTCATGACTGTTGCTCATGCTTGGGTGGCTTGCATAAAGTCATAGGGGAAACACGGGTCATAAATGTTCACAGGTGGAAAACACACACAAACACCCTCAGCCTTAGAGTTGTATATGCAATCTGTCTGCACATTTAGGCAAAGTGAACGTGCATGTCTCTTTTGTAGCATGCTTTTTGTTTTGTTTTGCTCTGTTGGAGCATATGAACTAACCACTAGGCCACGACACTGACCATCCCATTGTGTCTGCCGATTACATTTAACCTCTATGTGTAAATAAAACTCCAGCCGGTCAAAATCAATGACCTCTTTACATCTCATTTCCGGCTGTTTTGATGTTTCCTAACTGCCCTGTCTGAGGAAATTAATGGCACTAAAATCTATAACAACCCTCAAGGCAGAACCCTCAAGGCTTTTGCCGGTGCCAGAAGTCATATACTTTAACTCTGGATTATGCCTTCAAACTGCTGTCTTAAAACCTCTGCAGCAGGTAGCTATTGGTAATGTAGTCCACTGACCAAAACATGAGTGGTGAACACAGCAGTGAATTAAATATTCCTTAAAGCAGATTATTCTGAGAATGGCCCCTCAGAGCAAAGCTTCTATTAGAGCTGCATTGAGCTTAAATGCAATAAAAACAAGCAGTTTATGTTTGGAGGAAACTGGAGCATTCTGAACCTCATACTCCCAGTGCCTCTGACAGCCTATGACACCACAAACCATTTAACAGAGCTTAAAAAGCTCATATATGCAGATGCCCGGCATCTTAAGCTGACAACCAAGAGGCAGGATTTTCTAGAAGGCAGCTTTGGAGCCTTGTGAATTTAACAAGCATGTCTAGTATTACAGTTTCTCTCTGGTTTATCCATGAATAGTAACAAATCAGCCTGTGAAACGCCTGCCTGGGGATGTTTGTATGTGAAGGTTTTCCGGAACAATATTAAAATGATGTAAATCTGGTTAAGGGGTTGAGGGCTACCAATGCCAGTGCTGTTTCTCTCTCCCACTTTCTCTCTATTTACTATGCACAATGTAGTCAGGTGTTGCCACTCTTCCTCTTGAATATTTGAATTCCATAATGCTGGAAGAGAGACAGAGAGAGAGAGAGAGAGAGAGAGAGAGACAGAGAGACAGAGAGAAAAAGATCAAAAGAGTGGCGTCTGGCCAGGCTTATAGCTCGCTGCCCCCAGACACTGAATACATATGTAAGAGACCCTCTCAGCTTTCGGCTTTTCAGGGCTTTTCAACAAATGCTGTAAATAAGCCCAGCCTCTGTTTGCAAATACACAAGAGGCTTTTCAAACGCACGCATATGTCATTTAGCCAGGGCTTCTAGTCATTCTTTTTTGTGGGAGTTATTTTTGGGGGCTTGTCCAGGTTTTTTTCTTTCTTTCTTTTATAAAGTATAGGATAGATGTTATTTTCCCTCTTTAGATTGCTGTCATTTTGGCCTGAACGTTTTCATCAGATGCCAGAGAACAGCCAAGAGTGTTAGCAAGCACAGAGTTAGCAACCACTCTCTTAGAACACCATAATGCATGCGTATGTCTGTGTGTAAGGGAGCGAGTGAACACACAGCAATAAGGCAACGCTGTCATCATATGCAAAACATGAATTAATGTTGTGTGTGAGGCTTCATGCTTGATTTGACGCTAAGATGATATTGCTTTCACGCTTAAATCTTCCAATGCTACTCTATTTCAATTGAAATGTGATTGTTATTGCTAGAGGTATTTACCAGAAGTTATTTGATGCATGAATTTGCCCGCTAGGTATTTCCTCAGTTGTGTGCTGACGTTGGGTTTTTGCCTCAGTTGGGCTGTGTTGTTTAAGCGAAATATATGACACTGAAGACTGAAGTTTAAAAAGATAATACTAAAGCTATCAGCCACAGTTTGTACAAGTGCAGTAAAATTGCACAGTAGTTTAACTGATGTAGCATTGCACTTGCAATGCAAAAGAACGGTATATGAGTCCTAAAGATCATGCATGTCGACACTTATGCCGAAAGTGTCGTAGAAGAACCACAAAAGGATGTGGTTGCTTCAGCAATTGCGTTTTTCATCTCAATTTTGGTTTTTATGACACTATGGGTTAGGTTTAAGGTTTAGTTTAAGGAGGTTGGTGTTGTTGATTTAAAACTTAGTAGAGCATTAACCTTAAAAACCTCATCTGTTTGGGAAAACATTTAACTTGTCTTTTTGATGTAAATTGTAGTCACTGGTTTCTTTTTAATAACCAATGTAATCATGTAGTAATGGTCAGAAGTGATATGTAGGGAATGATGATGCTTAAGGAATGTTCATCAAAGCGTAGAAAAAAGAGAGAAAGAGAAGGTCGGGATTGTCTCATGGTTTGACTGAGTGAATGCCATTGTGATGAATTTTCTTGTTAGTAGAAATTACATCCACTAAGTTGAGTTACCTCAGCATGAAATTGAAAAAGAAGCATTTCTCTGGAATTTCCTTTCTTGATTCAATGAAAAATGTAGATTAGCTGTTGGGTGGTGGTGGGCAATGAAACTACAAAAGTATGACTTTTGTTCATGCTAGGTTTGCGGAATAAAACTGGTAAAGGCGAATAGGCCTGTCAAAGGGTTTGTATACAGGAGTGAGTGCAGTCAGGCAATTCACCAGCTGATTGTAGCAGTGATACATGGGAAATGAATACACATACGGACATGTTTGACTGAACACATATGTTTATCTCTTTGATTATGTTCATGTGGGCACAGCGAATAATGCATCCTAATCACTGCTTGTCTTTGGGTATGTGTAACAATCCATTGCCATTTGTAATCAGACTGAAATCCTTCTAGAGCATATCTCTCTCTCTCTCTCTCTCTCTCGTCTCTCTCTCTCTCTCACTAAAACCTTGACTGATAGCCACAGTGTGTCAGGAGTGAAGATAACTGTACCCCAGTTCTGCTCACTCAAAAGGTCAGGCACATGCTGTAATATTCACAAATCAAAGGCTGCAGATTGCTGGCACACATAGCCAGGAGGGCCCTGAGCCCCAGTGCTCCATCAGGAGGCAGGATTGACGGAGATGCATTGGCCCTCCACCAGCGCAATGTAATGCTATTAACTCCGCTGATCTGCGGAGGAGCTCAGCGCTCATTGAGATGGCCCGGTAAGATCCATCACACGGGATGAATGGACTAGAAGGCCACCAAAAACTAATGACACTTGAGCACTCGGGTAAATGGGCTGAAAACAATGGTTTGTCTTCACCTGGCATATCATTTGGGTCTTGTAGACTTTCTACGGAACCAGATTCCATTTTGCGGTGGTCATTTTTTTTGCTCCATTGAAAAGTGATAAGTTGGACCACCATTGTGGGCTTCCACCTCACAGAGCTCATCACATATTCCACTGGAGAAAGAATCTAGTCAGGAACCATATGTTTTACCACAACATGCCATCTGAGGTTAGCAGCACAGTAATCAGGGTTATGTTCTTCAATTCAAAGGTCATAGAGGGGCCTTTCATCCTTGTGGGTAACAGTGTAAGAGCACGGTGTGGACAACACACACACACACACACACACACACACACACACACACACACACACATACTCAGACATATATTATTGACTTTTAGAGTGCTGCCAGGAGTGTGTCTAGGGTATACACACACACATACAGTAAATGCATCTACCTAGCTATCTAAATACCCTAACCCTACCTATAAAATGTTTTGCATTTTTAGAAATATATATATATATATATATATACACACAGTTGAAATCAGAACTTTACATACACTTAGGTTGAAGTCATTAAAACTATTTTTTTTTAACTTCTCCACAGATTTAATATAAGCAAACTATAGTTTTGGCAAGTAATTTAGGACATCTACTTTGTGTATGACACAAGTAATTGTTCCAACAATTGAATACAGACAGATTGTTTAACTTTTAATTGACTACATCACAATTACAGTGGGTCAGAAGTTTACACACACTAAGTTAACTGTGCCTTTAAGCAGCTTTGAATATTACATAAAAATATGTCAAGCCTTTAGACAATTAGCTAATTAGCTTCTGATGGGGGGTGTATTGAATTGGATGAGTATTTTAAGGCAACATTCAAACTCAGTGCCTCTTTGCTTGACATCATGGGAAAATCAAAATATATCAGCCAAGACCTCAGAAAAACAATTGTTTTTTCAACCAAATTGGCCCGGTTGCTAGGGAGGGTACAGTCACATGGGGTAACCTCCTTGTGGTCGCGATTACTGGTTCTTGCTCTCAATGGGGCACGTGGTAAGTTGTGCGTGTGTCGCGGAGAGTAGCATGAGCCTCTACATGCTGGGAGTCTCCACTCTGTCATGCACAACGAGCCATGTGATAAAATGCGTGGATTGACTGTCTCAGAAGTGGAGGCAACTGAGACTTGTCCTCCGCCAGCTAGATTGAGGTGAGTAACTGTGCCACCACGAGGACCTACTAAGCAGTGGGAATTGGGCATTCCAAATTGGGGAGAAAAGGGGATAAAAAAAGTGAAAAAGACCGGGGTACGAGTCCTTAAGAACATGCAAGTCGACACATGAGTCAAAGCAACACAAATTTACATTTACATTTATTCATTTGGCAGACGATTTTATCCAGAGTGACTTACAGTGCATTTATTACAGGGACAATACCCCAGAGCAACCTGGTATTAAGTGCCTTGCTCAAGGACAAAATGGTGTTGGCTGTGGGGATCGAATCAGCGACCTTCTGATTAACAGTTATGCGCTTTAGCCCACTATGCCACCACCACTCCCCCCAAATTACGTGTTTGCTTCAGAAGTTGTGTTTTTCATGTAAAATTTGCTTTTTCAGTTAGGTTCAACACTATCAGTTAAGTTTAAGATTTAGGGTGGGGAGGTAGGATTTGTTGATTTAAAACTCAACAGAACATTAACCTTAAAAACCTCATCTGTTTGGGAGCACATTGAACTCGCTTTTAGTGCCAAGCAGAGGATGTTAAATCTTGAAACTACCTTGATTCTTGTTAAGTGCCACATAATAAAATTTTTCTAAAAACATTTTGCCACAGTCAAGAAACTTTCATGAGATCAGGCATGGGAAATCTGCATCTCATTCACTCATAACTTTAATATTTACTGCCTGTATTAATAATCTGCAATGATTTAATTCTCAAAGAACATTTGCAGACTTACAGTTTGTTTATCATCTTAGTTTGTTTATCATCTTAGTTATGTGTATTGCTATCGACACCCAGCACAAACACTTCTTTGGTCGATGGGGCTGAAAGATCACCTGCTCTAACCCCTACTGCGGAGTGTCTATACATCGCCTCTAGCCGTGTACTTTCTCTGAGCCTCTTAATAATTTCTTGTCAACAAACTCTACACCCCAAACAGATCCTCACAGGAAACAAGTTCATTTTCACGGGCTGACATAAGCTCCGGCGCTGCTTTTTTACTGCTTTCACTCTAAGTGAAGTGTGGTGCTCTTTCTCTCACCCCTCAATGCAACATTTATAAAGAGGTATTTCTCCAACTGTGTGACGATCAGTGGCTTGGAACTGTGAAAAAGAGATGGATCATAATCACTCAAAAAAGAAGCCAAGTGCATCGAACGCACGCTAGGAAGTGGGCACTCGTTCGCTGCCTCTTTTTTTGACAGTTCTCTCGAAATCCAGTCTCTTCTCTTACTTTTCTGCAAGCTCTCGTCGTGGCTCTGTAAGGAACTTGGAGAGAAAGCAGATAAAAGGCCTGTAGAGTCACCTTATCTAACCCCAGATGATATACAGCAGTTGAAAGCAAGGGCTTTACGAAAGCCAGTCATTGATAAGCAGTGATAGATCGAATTACACAATTGTAGAAGCAGGAGAAAGATGTGTAGAAACAAAGTCAATGCTCCCAGAGAGAGAAAGCGAGGATGGTAAAGATAAACTAGTAGAGACTCTTGGTTTTAAACTGATTTGTGAAACGTATTTATTACGTTTAAAAGTTATTAAAGTGAGTGAGTTTAAATGATACTAGATTGTGTACTAGGTTTTTTTTACCACTGGGTGCTTGCCAGGGCATTGCTATGGGGTTACTAATGTCAGTGAACATTCATAAAATCTTTAGTTTGAAATTTGTGGCATAGCTCACAGATGAAACCCTTCACTTGCTTTGTAGGGGAGGAAAAAAACAGAAAGTGAATGTTGACTGAGGCTAACATTCTGCCTTATATCTCCTTTTGTGTTCCAAAGAAGAAAGAAAGTCATATTGCTTTAAAGCCTAACTGTACATTAACACACTGCCCATATTTCTGGTAAAAAAAAATCTTGAACATGTCTCTTAAAATCACTTAAAGGCACCAAACATTGCAGTCTCAACGTTTGGTGAAGAGTGTTCCAAGACGAGGGAGCAGAAAAAGCAAAGGCCTTCTTTCCAAATTCTGTTCTCACTTTAGGCTCTAACACAGGTAAATCTTCCGATGATGAGTTACTTTACATCCTGTAATGAGTCTCAGAACCCACTGTTAAGGAGCGGCTGTGGCTCAGGTGATAGAGTGGGTTGGCCACTAATCGCAAGGTTGGTGGTTCGATTCCCAGCCCACATGACTCCACATGCCGACGTGTCCATGGGCAAGACACTGAACCACAAGTTGCTCCCAATGGCAGGCTAGCGCCTTGCATGCCGTCTTTGGTGTGTGAATGTAAGTGTGAATGGGTGAATGAGACGCAGTGTAAAGCGATTTGTATACTGCTATGGTTAAAAAGGCGCTATATAAGTGCAGACCATAAACTTTATAAGGCTTTTGCAATGGTGAAGCTGTAGCATTTCTGTATAAAATGTCACCATTGTCTAATACAGGTAAAAACAAAGTAGCAGCAACAAATCTTTATAGCATACAAAGAAATATGAGCAATAGCAATGCTAGCCTTAGCAAACACCTCTATTTGGCATCTATAGTAATGATGAAAAAAAAATGCCAGAACCAAATGATTTTCATGTCTTTTATCAAAAGCCAAAAAAGTCAAACCATTCTCAAACAAGCATTTTTCTGCCTTTGTGTGCCGCGATGGCATCTACAGTACGAAACATACAGCGCGAACACTATAGCCCGATTCCCAAAAGTTTTTTATCTACACTGAATTAATGACTCATATGAGTCAGTTAATTTATGTGAATCAAACTTGCTGAACCGCAAGTCATTCATTTAGCTGTCCATTCATTTAAATTTAGGGTATTTACTGTATTGAGATCAATTAATGGATGGTTGTTGAAATGGCATAATGTGTAGTTAGGCATTCACATAATTAATTTAGTTCAAGAGGAATTGGAAATGGAACCAACATTTTTTAATTCCTTATGAATCCCATCCCTGATAAACATTTTGTAAGGAAACTTATCCAGTAACCACAAGTGACTGGAAAATCCATTGAAATCCATCGGTCAGTAGGTGTTGAAACCCGTCTTAAAAGTCTTAACACATCTCTTCTCATCAAACTCCACGAATTTAGGTATCATTCAACTTTGTAGCACAAATAGGTCCTGAGTTTAAAACAGGGGGTTTGTTCAAATCCCTAATCCTAAGTATTAGCAATAGTAATGCTAGTCTTAGCAAACACCTCTTATTAGCAGCAATAGTGATGATTGTTCGAACTCTGGTCTCTCGCACTCTCAGTACTTGTTGCATTTCTATGGGATACAGATGTTGTTTTCAGTACGGGGCCCCTGCAGTCTAATTCCCTCCACAGGTTGCTGGCAATACTGTAAACTATTATACATGCTCCAGTGCAAAACTGTGGTGTGGATTTGCAATGAATATCCACAACAATGTCTGCAGGAGGCAGGGAAGTGTATGAATGTTTGTGGTTGCATTGAACGATGGAAGCCGACTCTGTTTGGCCTGTTATTGCTGGCACACATTGCTGTCGTCTGCACATACACACGCACACACCCTGATGGGCTGGGCAGACTTGTGTTTTGTCTCCTTGCACTTGAAAAAACAAGTGTGAGGTTACACAATGTTCTCTTTTTCTCTCTCTCCTGCCCCTAAATAGCCAGCTTCCTGGGTTGGAAATGACTGAATTCATCTCGAATTCACAAGGGAGGCCTGAGCTGTGCCTCTGTGTTTACAGTGGCAGAAAGTTAATATACATTTTCATCAGAAGGGGAAGTTTACACATATGATTCTATTTGTCCTTCATTATTAGCACCTGAGACTGGGCTGGGGAAGCATAATTGTCTACAGACACAGGCCAAATAGATGCAAGGGAAAGGCAAATAAGCACACCCCAAAATAATTTGATGGTTGTGTATTACAATCCCTCTCCATGGGATCCTTAATCTAGAAAATCAATAAACAAGGAACGAGCGAGTGAGAGAGATATGTGAGGCAAGGAAAAAAAAGCAGGAACACGTACGAGATTGAGAGGAAAAATGTGGAAAAAGAATGAAAGTGAGAAAGTGAGTGTAGCTCACAGAAGCCCATTGTTCTGCTAGTTAGCGCACGCTTGGCCCTGCAGCTGAGAAGCGTCTCCACGGACCGACCTGCGAGCTGCACACACTGCTGATTTATTGAGTCATACATAAAAACACTCATTATTCCCACATCCTTTTCTCTTGTCTGAGAATTATGGCGTTTGGCTGAGGAAAAACACTCGTGTCTGACTCCACAATAACTAAGATCCCTCTCTTTCTCAGCCTCTCTCTCTCGCTCTCTCCCCTCCTCATTTTTTATTTGTGTCTGCTGCTGAAATGGATATTGTGTCTTCATGGTTCATCCGTACTGGACATGTTGTTTCTTTACAGTGTTTTCACAGTTGAAGAACTCAAGACTTTATAAGTGTAAAAGAAACCAGTTCTCTTTGCATTCACACTGTCCCTAAAAAGTGGACTCAGATTGTGTGTCAATCCACTTTCAATTCAAAAGTTTTTTTTTACCACTTAAATATTTTTTTCAGTTTAATTATCTTCTTATTAGTTTTATTATTTATACTACTTTTTCAATTATGTTTATTGTATTTTTCATTTTGATATTTATATCAGTAATAACAAATATATAGTGAAAAGACTATTATTAATATTAAAATATTGCTATACAATAGGACCATACATATTCTATGTTAGAAAATTACTATATTAGTAATATTTCCATTTCTTAATTTCTTTATTTTTATGCAGCTAAATGTATGTTGGTTATTCGTGTTTTTGAGACAACGCAGATATTACAGCTGATGTTCTTTAAAGCTTCTTTGGAATAATGTGTATTGGGAAAAGCATAAAAAAAAACTATTCAAATAAAAGCTTTTATGTTCAAATGGGGCTTTTTTGTTCCACTTTGGAAAATATCAAATATTAATGTTATAAAATATCAAATATCAATACAAAATATCAATGTTCTCTGTTTGCACTGTCAAACAAACATGTGATAGCCAGTCCTGAAGCATTTTACCAGTCAGAAATTAGCATAAATAATTCTGATTCAAAGTAATGTCCACCATCATCCATTCACTGCCTGAGTAACTGATCTAAGTACTGATTACCATTGTCGCATGTTGAGTGGTCCAAACATCATCTGCAGCCTAAAACTGAACTGAACTTGGTCGAATGTTGGAAGTGAATTCACTTGGCTGCATAGGAAAGCTATAGGATGCTCCCTTGCTCTCTATGTTGTGAATGACTTTACCTCCAGTGTGCTGTGTGTCTGCACTGGTCTCAGAACAGTTCGAAATGCACCATATTTTCTTCCTAACTCCATGTAAAGCCCCTAAAATCAATATACTTTTTTTCTTAATCTAAAAATGTTCAGTAAATATAGGATTTCTTATGAAAAACTAGCGCTATTGTACACTATATTGGTCATTGTGTATAACATTGTGGCTTTTGCTATAAATAACTAGATAAATCACAAAAATGACATACCGGATGAAACTAGAGATTCTAATCTTTTGACTCAAAAAGGTTTTGATGTAAAAACTTAATTAGGTTTCTTTCCAGATGTAGTTTTGTTGGCGGTTCTCCCAAAGACAAACTCTGCTGTGATCGGCGCCATGTTGCTTTATCACATGCCTTGGTGCATCACAAATGTAACCCTTTACTGACAGTCCAGAGTGTTCTGAAATGAGATTAGTCAGTTTAGATGAAATAAAATGATGCATAGCATATAGCGAAGACAAAACACAATGTCCACGCAGTAGGACGTGGGGACGCACAAGGTGAACGTGGTCTGAGTTTGTTTGTATTCACATAATGTATAAGCCAAAATTCTCAAGCATCGATTTTTGAAGATCATTAAAACAAAGTTACTGTGAAAACATAATGCTTATCCGTTCCAGGCTGCTATTTTGATCTCCATTCCTTGGAAACCTCCATAGAGTCCATTGAGGTAGAAGCTGCTTCAGTTTGAGGCTCAGATAAGCCATGACTCGCAGACGACTGGTGCGCTAACACGCATCACAGCTATGGATGACCTTTGATAAATGTGGCCTGTTTTGCTCTTGTGTCAGTCAACTTCCTCACAACAGAGGTTGGAACACTTTTCACAGACTGACCTACTGCCGTTGTGTGTTCAAACGAACCTTTAACACGCTCAGCTGTTATTCATACTGACGTCTGTGTGGTGTGTGGTGTGGCAAAGCTTTGGGGCTGTTATGTCCTCAGCGCACGTCTTGTTTATGAAATCCGTGCCTGGAGCGCCGCTTTCTATTCATGAGTGGCCTGGCCTCTCATCAGACATTTGTGTCCAAAACACACTTACATAAAAGATATGATGTCAATATTTTGGCGTCAAGAGTGGGGTCCATATCTTTGCACAGGCCTCGCAGGCCACCGGCCAATCAGCTCTGTTTGTTTGTTCAGCTTAAACTGTTTGTCCTTTTGTTTTCTGTGGCAGCCGACTCCTGTTGGTTTGATAAGGGTTGTGCCCCCTCTCATTCGCTCTATCTGGGATTTGCTGTGCCTGTGCAATTGAGATTCTGTAATA
The DNA here is from genome assembly GCA_032164185.1 of Moxostoma hubbsi. Lineage (NCBI taxonomy): Eukaryota > Metazoa > Chordata > Actinopteri > Cypriniformes > Catostomidae > Moxostoma > Moxostoma hubbsi. Next base: position 5,667,985 of record JAVLUX010000043.1, read on the forward strand.
TCCAAATTGCTATCAGATATATTTATGGATCTGGTACCTTTTTAGAAAGCAGCAAGTTAATTTATCAATATATTGGTATAATTGTGCAGTAATTAAGACAATGCAGGAGGAATGGTGGATGTGTGATTAAAACAACCATTGCCAGATTATAGGTTAATCTGTGTTATGTCATCATAACAACAAAGTCATGATATAACTTTGAACAGATGAGGTTAGTAAGTGTTTTTTTTGTGTTTTTATCGCACTAAACTTTTTATGCCACAAAAAAAACTTGTATTTAACCTGGAGCGTTCCTTTAAACTGGTAAAAATAGCAATAGCATCTAATGCAAGTGGTGGTGGCGTAGGGTCTAAAGCACATAATTGTTAATCAGAAGGTTGCTGGTTCAATCCCCACGGCCACCACCATTGTGTCCTTGAGCAAGACACTTAACTCCAGGTTGCTCTGGGAGGATTGTCCCTGTAATAAGTGCACTGTAAGTCACTTTGGATAAAAGCATATGCCAAATGCATAAATGTAAATGTAATGCATCTATCTTTAACATTTATTGATCTCATGGCTCCCAATAAATAAGCTGTGATTTGAAACAGACATCAGAGTATCTTTTGATTTTTTTCAGCTGAATTTTCCCAATGATCCAGATTATTTCACTGTATTTCCATTCTCAGACAAATCCACCTCCCTTTAGAACCCCATGAGGTATTTTTCTCAGGCTATCATTGTAATGTTTGTATTTTCTAATAATGCATTTGGTCACAGTTGCGCAGGCCGTTTCGCCTCTAAAAGCCTAGTTCAAGTGATGATCCAGGGGAATGAAGATGCGTTTGTAATGATGTGCTGAGCTGTGACTGGCTGCTAATGTATTTCATGCTTGTTTTAGCATTGGAAATGGTCGTACAAAGGTGCATTGTGATGTATTCCTCATTACTCCGGTGTTAAGTCTAAACACAGACTTGCATGTTGAAGGGGTGGGAGAGCTGACATATGTTTCTTTCGTCTGTCTCTTTCTCTCTACCTCACTCCGGTGATCTCTGTCCAGCTATTAACATAACCGAGGAATGCCTGTGTAAACATGCACGTTTCTCCCTCAGTTTGGTATAATAGCGACTAGTATTGCATTTCCCCCAACCCCACTATCTGAAACCAATTATGGCTGATCCATTTGGGCCGCATCATATTTTCATAAGGATTCTGAAGCCCTCATCATTGTACAGAATGTGCAAGTTTGTGTCTTTTTTCCCTCCCCAGTCCTTAGAGATAGATATCAACATCAAATATGTTCCTGAGTGCCTTGTTATTTACGCTCCAGCCTGGGTTCTTGTCGAGCTCCTAGCTCTGTGGAATGTGATGCATTGTGCTGTTTATACAATGTGTGCATTAATGGATGGGAGCTCACATTTCTTTGGCACAGCAACAAAACTTATAGGATGAAGAAAAGCAATGCAAAGCAAGCAGAACCGGAGGGTTTCGGCTGCTCCTAGTCATAAAGCAAAACTTCAGTGGATGCTTTGCCTTTGTTGATGGTGGAAAGCACCTAATATTTCTTTGTGTTGAATTCTGGGTGTTAATATCAGGAATAAATTACAATAGACTATTGTCACTAATAAGCGGGCCCCGTCAGACTTTAAAGACTCTTTTTGACAGTTTCTACACTGATTTGAGGGGAAAATTTGAAGCATTAAAGGAAAAGATCATCACAGTTCTTAACGAATGTCTCTAATAAGCAAAATAGAGTTGATTACATTCCCCTGCCTTCCCACTTTGCAGGGTTTGTATTGGAAAAGCCATTAAACGTGTGTTCATGTGCTATCGGAAGTGCCACTCTCCTGACCTCTACCATGTATTGAATGACTTCTTTGACTTTGTCCTTTATTCATCAGAGGACAGTGAGTTTCTATTGATCGGATAAACATTTCCTTCTGCTAATTGTTGTGCTCAAGCCATTAGCCGACCACTAAAGCCACACAATCACCGCTTGGATGGGCGTGAAATCTCCCGCAATTTACAATCTCATCCTCGTGGTCTCACTGATAATGACTTGAAATCCAGAGCATGGCAGGGCTACTTATAACTCACTCATGCATCCGAAAGTAATGCACACACCATAACAAATCAATAATTATGTCATTTAGAACAGAGAAATAAGGCACATTGAAGCACGGAAAGTTATTTTGCTGAAGCCTGTTGCTTTGTTTGAAACTTCACAACTTGGGTTTGTAGTGCTTGAGCATCTTTTGACGTTTTTGGATGACATAGCCCTGGAATACCTTCTGGAATAGTTTGAGCAAGTCAGAGATGTTGCACTGGTAACATGGGGGATTTAACTTAAAAAGTCCATGTGAAAAAGAATTTGCAAACCATTTTACTTTCATAATGTGTCATGTTTCAAAGTGAAAAGTGGTCACTATATGACAGAGGGATGGAGGGGTTTTAAAATAACTCTGAAAAATAAGACAGAAAGTTGTTTCAGATGAATCGCCTGGATGAATCCTTCACAATAAGACCAAAAAAGAGCAAAAGTCTGGTTCCGGAAGTAAAAATCCAAATCATCCAACCATAGGCGAATTTATTTTTTACGATAACTTATAAAGCTTTAAAGACAGGCCAACGTCAAGCTCTGAGGTTGTTAACCGATAGTAAATGCTTCTGTTTAAGCCACCAGTCCACAATATTTCAGCTTTTATAAAACATTTTATTTGTGTACTTGTATTAAACAGAGCAAATTACGCAATTGAGTCGGTCTCCGTAGACTCTCAAAATACAGTCTTGCACCTTTGTCTTTTGTCCGATATTCAAAAATGTTTTGCTTCGAATCAATGCATGTAATGGTATAATTCACCTATGAGTTGGTTGATTTGGTTAATAGCTTTGAATGGTTTTATGAAGGATTTTATTAAATCCCTATTGGAAAAAAATTAATGGGAAAAATTATGTTGAATCCAAGATGGATGAAAAAGTGGGTGGTCAGTGTTGCACTCTATAATGTGTATTAAGACAGTAGGGGTGTAACGATTCACTCGTTTTCTCGATGCAACGATTACTAATCCTGCCAATTCATATGCATCAATCTTTAAGTAATATTTTTGTATCGAGAATCGTTCATGTTGGTCAATAATCGATTTAAAGTATAACAAATTTGATGATCACGATTCTGCAAATTAGTATACAGTATTTTAGAATATATAGACTTTTAAGCACCTTATGTCTGACATCTCCGGATAGCAACTATTTCATGAGCAATTGACGGCTCGCATTAGTTGTCGCGAGTCAAACGTGCTCAAACCTTTTGATACAGCTGCCAACTCTCAGCATGGCCAATACATGGTTGGAAATTAAGGGGAGCTTGGGACAAGCTTGCTCCCGAAATTCAAAATGTGGAGGCAAAAAATGCCCCATTCTTCTGTTTTTTATTTGTAACAACTTATATAGTTGATGTTGATGTAATGTTTAGGGTAAGACATGGTAATACATTCTCATATTTAAGAATTTTTATTAATGAACTGATTAAATTGACATTTTGACATAAACAGATAAGATGCAGTTTATGTTTTAAATTGGTAGAAAAAAATTTATAAAGTCATAAAGTTAAAACAAGCCCCTGAAAATCAAATGCAGGGGGCAAGTATTGACCATAAATGTAAAAGTTAATTTCTGACACTCGGTCACTGAAATAAAGTGATTTCATTGTGAAAAATTAAGCCGTTCTTTTCTATAGGATCAATTATTGCCATTTATCATTGTTTAGGTTGGGAATTTAAATTGAAGTCATCTTTATGATTTTCTCTTTTCTTTGAAACTGAATGTAGTCAGATGATATTACTTTAATGTTGTAATATTTGGACTGATTCAGGTCCCTACAGTCACAGAAAACCTGTAAATATCAGGACATTTTTAAATTGTGATTTCACGGCCTGGAAAATTTTTTAAATAAAATAAAAAAAACTTTTATAGTGAAACAAAATTACTTTTTATAGTGACATATGGAATATTTTTTTAGCCATGTTAATTTCTGAAATATCGTATTGGCACAATGTACTCTTGTACTGTTATTGTATTCCATTTAGCCTGTTTGTACATGTATTTAATGTGTTTTCATTCAAGTTACTTTACAATAAACAATGTTAATTTTCTTGTTTGTGACACATAAGGGAAGTATTTAAAAATACTATACGTTAATCAAAATTTCATTGTGAATAGAATTGAATAGTTTTGAATTTGCAAAAATCTTTTTTAAATCTTTTTAAAAAAAATTAAGATTCACACCACTACAAGACAGTAAATTATTTAATGTTGACTTAAAGCTCCTACTTTAAGTTTATGACAAGTTATCCCAAAATGTATCCAACTTCTAAGGACAGGATGGGGAACTGATTTAAAGTAGACCTTCACTCTTCTACATCTTGGTATCCTCTGAAGTGTAAGACCATGGCTGAGGTGTGCGCGTGCGCGCGTTTGTGTGTCAGAGGAGACAGATCGATGCTGTTAGGACCCAGCGCCACTCTGTTGTGTTTGTTTACCAGGAGCTTGAGAGCCTGGCTCCGCCACCGCACAGCCAGACAGACAGTGGCAGCTCTTCGCCCTGTCTCTTCATAATTGATCAGGGGGATGTCTGCCTTCCCAGAGGTTTAAGACGTGGCAACTTTTACCCTAGCTCTCTCTTTCTTCCTCCCTGTTTGCTCAGCATCACAATGTACCAGTTCAAACATTGTTCACACCAGCTTGCAGAGCAGTGCCATATGTATATCCTGTCAAGGCAGCTGTTGTCATGGATACTGGCAAGCACCAGGAAATAAAACAAGCCCTTTATTCGCCTACACGATGTGTCAGTCTTTATCTAAAAGAGCTTTCCCCTCGGCCTTCATGCTCCTCTCCTTGATATATGAAACACATGAAAAGTTATTGTGTTGTTTACATTGCTTTATTTATTTTGTTGCTTTCACCTTGTGTCTGGGCACCGAGGCCATGTGCAGCTGTGTTCGGAGAACCGTTGCTCACTTCTATCGCTGCATGGTCGACATAAAGCTTTGGGAAGTCTTGAAAAGAGTTGCTTTTCTTTGTACGCTTGTATCAGTATTCCTACATGGACAACACTAAGAAAGTACATAACCTTAAAACCTACCTGGAATCATGCTTGTCTTACACATATAGATAAAAAAAAAAAAGTCTATGGGATTTTTTTGCCTGTTTTATTAAGCCTGATTTCATAAAAATTGTCTGACTGTGGCAACATTTTTCCTTACACATACCATGGCCATTCCTTTGGTGCTAAAAATTTGTCAAATGGTCTCCTTAACAGATTGGTGACTCAGAGGTTGAGGCTCAGGGTTTCTGACCAGAAGGTTGGGGGTTCAAGACCCAGAACCACCAAGATACCTCTTTTGGGCCCTCGAGCAAGGGCCTTAACCCTACCTGCTCCAGGGGCACCGTATCATGTCTGACCCTGCACTCTGACACCAGCTTAGCTGGGATATGTGAAAACTAATACATTTTACTGTACATACGCAAAAAACGGTGTGTATAACGTGTGAACAAAAATAAAGGATTCTATTTTTATTTTTACTTTAATGCTATATCAAGTTTTAAATCAACAAAATATACTGTACATCCCAACCCTAAACCTTAAACCTAAACCTAACCGATAATGTCATAATAGCAAATGTGAGATGAAAACCACAATTGCTGAAGAAACAATGTAATTTTGTTGTCTCTTTCGGCTCACGTCTCGACTCACGTGCCCTTCGGGACTTTTAACCAGGTCCTTAAAATGCAAATGCAATGTTCTCTTGACTGAGCTACTGTGCAATTTGATTGCACTCAAACAAGCTTGTAAATGTAGTTGGGTATGTAATAAAACGTTCAAATGTAAATCATGTGTACTATAGTAAAACTGTTTAGATGTCATAAGAGAGGAGCAAGGCAAAAAGAAAGTGTTTATAAACTGTTAATATGCCATTGTACTTGTGATTTGTTTGAAAGTGAATAAAAGTCGTTGTTGATGTAGCGACTCGAGTGTTCATTTCTCACCAGGTAATTGCCCAGATACGTAAAACAAGCCACGTAAAAATTATTTTGCACACATGTTGGTATAGTGCAAGATTCAATGATACGTTGTAGTATGAGCAATCGTACTCAAACTTACCAAGCACCACAAAAAAAATCCCATCCCAAACCTATACTCTTAACACAGATTTGTTATTTGGAGTGATTTGGCAGAGAAGGGCCGCCGCCACCCCTGTGCTCATGGGCCCGGCTAATGCTTGGCTCCTTGTTAATTCACTCCCGTGGTAATCTGATGTTGATTTTGTCAACTTTAATTACAGCTTCTAGGAACACTTCATGTCGCCTGTCTCTACTTCAAATTGATATTATGAATATGCAAATGGGACGGTAATTTGCAGAGAAGTGGGTATTTCAGCTGAGCACACACTAGACAGGTCAATACCACTGACACTCACTGTGTTTTCTCCCCCCTCCTGCTCTTCAAAGGTGCTAGACAAACTGTATTTATCTTTCATCACAGCTTCGTGGATTATCATGAAAAATGTATATCTAAGGGATGCTTCATGGCTCATCAAAAACAATGAATGGTCTAGAGGATGAATTGTGCAGGGTTGATGTCACAGTGAGTTTTATAGTTGGAAAAGAATGAAAAAAAATCACATTTCACGTCTCCCTTTCTCTTCTCTTCACAGGCCCTACAAGCAGCAAGGCAATTACTCCTACAGCAACCAGGCAGTGGCCTGAAGTCTCCAAAGAACAACGACAAACATCGTCCGTTGCAGGTGAGCAGTTCCTCACTAATCTCTTAAGTCCATCCATAATACATGGTGCTCAGCAGAAGATTTCCTCTGTTCCAGCAACTGTTTGATTTGGCAATGTAATTCAGGAGCTGTCAGTAAAATTCTCAACCTGTCAGGCCTGCCCTTCTCCTGAAGAAACAAAACAAAATACCTCACACCTATGCCTTTCTGTTGTCTACAACTACATTACCTCATCATCTCTGTCTGACATGGCTGTATGACCTCAAAAGCTTCTGTACCGTGGAAAGATAATGACATATTACACTGGCAATGAAGGATTTCATGCTTAACGAAGAATAATCGGCCAGCTGTTGCTTTTGAAAACCTTCAAAAACACATCTCCTACAGTGAATTGTAAATGATCCGTTTATTACATTGTAATTACAATGATATAAACTTTAATACAACTCAAACGCATAACTAACCTGTACAGACCTAAACAGCTCTCTGAAAATGTGCTTCCTCAAGATGCCTCTGTGGCATTGCATATCTTAACTAGCTGTCATTTGTACCCCTCCAAGATAATTTGCCATTATTGATTCAAGCTGCACCGCATCGCTATTGTCAGTGATTTGGAAAAGGTCACCGCGGCGTCACACACACCGCGTTCCCTATTACCAGACCTGTTTACTTATCCGCCGACTGTCGATGTGTTATTTCTCTCACATCTCTGCAATACAAACGCACTCAAATTATGTAAGCGTTTGACATCTGCCAGGCCCTGTATTTTTAGGTTTAAATTAAGTGTGAGCGAGAGAGCTCCCTCCTCCCTGCTAATAAGCGCTATCAGCTAGCAGTGGTTTACCTCATTAGAACCCCATGCATTTAATTAAAGAAAGGGAAAATTCACGATAACCCTTGTCGTTAATATTTTCACAGAGGATAACAATGGCGACACCTTTTCACAGTCACACCCCTGTGAATTTAATTATGCGGATATATATGCATGTATTATGCGCAAAGTTGTTTAGTGAGATAGAAATTGGACAGTTGTACACTTGTACAAGTTGTACAAGTTTTATTTAATTATGTTAAACATTTCACAATTCATTATGGTAGAATTTTGTTATTAAAATGCGTAAATCTTAAAATTAGGCAAAAATATATTTTTTGCCCAATTCTTTTTTTAATTTATAGAAAGATTTTTCACAACATAAATATTACAGTTACTTTCTCTCTTTGTTTAAATTATCATAATTTTAAATATGCAATAATTTGTAATTTTAGAATGGATTTTCATAGTTTAATATTGAAATCTGGGTTTGGGACGAGGCTAAAACATTTAAATATATACATTAAAGGCATTTTAAACGATGAAGGTCTGGTAAAAAAGTTTCAAATTTAGTTTTAATGAGACCTTAACATAACAAAAAGAAAAAGTTCAAAAATTTCAGTTTTAATACAAATTAATCCCTGGGACACAAAATTGACCCAAGTTGAAGAAACACCCAAATATGACTTTTGTATTCGAGAAATTAAAAAACCTGTGTTACACAAAGTTGTTCTTTATTTATTTTTCCCCTCTGGGTTATGATATATTAAAACAAAGCCTAGGTAACTGCAGTTCCATGTATCTATTGTAGTTTCACACCCATCTGTATACTTAGAAGAATGGATTCATGGGACACTGCGTGACTGTAAATTGTGTGCTATTGGTTGAGGAAGGTCTGTGATAACTGGTGGCCCATGACCGAGCCCTTGACTCTAATAACACCACAGGATTGTAAATATTGAATATTTACATTTGCTTATGCCATCCTTGCCTCATGTTAGCCATATGAATCAATATGATTCAGGGCTTGTTGAGCGCTGTCTACCTGCTGTAGTTAATCAATGCTGTTGATCCCATTTATTTATTAACTTGTTCAGTGCTGTTTCAATAGCCTAAAGGTCTAGTAATCCTGTTAAAACTTCTCAAAACAAGCCAATGAAATCTTCTACAGTTTAACAACTTATTCAAAGTAACTATATTTATACAGTCAGATCGCATACTTAGACATGCCAAGGAACATGGAGTTTGAAAAATGACTTATTTACATAAATAAGTAAACGTACCGACACTGATAAATCTTCCACTTTTCTTGTCCAGGAAAGACAGAGAAAGTGTTCCACAGATCATGCCTTATAAATTATTTACCGCACAAGCATCTAAGTGCTGGAGCTCACAGTTTTAATTACTTGTATTAGTGTCTAAAGCCTGTCAGATGACTAATTCTATCCACTGTCTCATCGCAAGCATTTGACGTGCTCACTAGCTTCTTTTCCACATTTGTGTAATGTGACAAGTCTATTATTACCCCGTAAGCCCAGAGAAGTCAATAAACACCTATTTCTTCCCCGTAAATCCTCACGCCTTCTCCATGCTGCTTACAAGGATTTCCCAAGGCACACAACAGTCCTCTCGCGTCGCAGAGCCTTTCCCTCTGAGTGGTAATATCTCCTCCGCATTTTATACACTGACATTTAAAACACAAATAAAAAGTGCCGAGGACGAAAGGGAAGGAGGATTACAGAGAGCTTGTGCGACTCACAATTGTTGTCTCCTGCCCGCCAAATCAACCCAGCTGCCATTCTTCATATAAGCTACATGCCAGTTTGTTTGTTTGACATTGCCGTGCACTGTGTGCCACCTAGGTGTCTCGTCCTCATGGCAGAATGGGCATTTAACACAGAGAAAATAGTAAGCGCCATGCTTATACATGTTTACGACACTCTGATTACCGATAGAAAGGTAGCGGAGGATGCTGAACAAACAGATGCATCTCTTGCCCTGCCAAAGTGTGTGTTTGTGACAACAGGCTGTTATGGTGATCTAATACAGCCGCCTGGGTATCAGACTGGTGTTTAGAGAGGGAGAGTTGACCTTTGACCTGTTTGCGGTGTGCACTCAGGGAGACTGATATACCACCTTTAACAAGGTGAAACCTCACAATGGGAGAGTGAACAAAAGTAATTTCACCTTCTGTCCTCAGACATATGTGATTAGTACAGTACAAACACTCACTTTAAACTGGATTTCCACTTTCAACAGCAACAGACGGCCATTGACCTTTTTTTTCCACTCTAAACAACACAGCGCCTATGTAACTTTTTCTGAACATTTAGAGCAGCGCCTCACGGTTTTCCTAACTTCCACCCCCCTGCATTCGGCTGAACGGCTCGTTGCATGCGTGCATTCCTAGATGAGGGAAGTACGAGATAGCTCAACCCAATCACTTCCTGAGCAGTGAGCCATCCTTCGAGTGTCACCAATTTAAAGGTCAGCAATGCACAGCTCATCTGAGCATCAGACTGCTGCACCATGTTCCTTAAAATTCATCTACTCAGGCCATCAACTGGAACGTGCACAAAGCCAGAGGAATTTATAAAGGAGATGGCCTCATATTTAACATTTATTATTAAAGGAATAGTTCACCCAAAACTGAAATTCTGTTATCATGTACTCAACCTCATGTTGACTAAACCCATATGACTTTCTTTCTTCCATGGAACACAAAATGAGATGTTAGGCAGTATGTAAGTCTCACATTCACAGCACATTTTTCTATAAAATGAAAGAGAATGGTGACCGAGACATTCTCAGCCTGATCTTAAGAAATTGATTAAATATTTTGTGGCAGTTCTGAGGGGAAATGTCCACTGTGTGGCACTAATAGTGTTAAATTTTCTCCCAAGTTTTCTCCCAAGAGTTTTAAAACAATAAAACCGACCTCCCTACACTAAACCTTAAATCTAAACCTAACCTGTAATTTAACAAAAAGCAAATGTGGTGCTTCTATGACACTTTTGGCTCATGTGTCAACTTCAGGACTCCGGTCTTTTGCATCGCAAATGTAACGCTCAATCAGTTCAGCTACTGCTCAATTTAATCACACTCGAACAAGCATGTAAATGTAGTTCATGTCATGCGCTATAGTAAAAGTGTTTTGATGTCATAACAACAAGGTGTGAGGAACAAGGTGAAAAGAAAATGTTTATGAACTGATAATCTGCCGTTTTACTCATGATTTATGTGAAAGGTAATGAAAGTCATTGTTGTTGTAGCACCCTAATGTTCATTTCACTAGGAAAGTGCCAAGCCCATGTAAAAAAAATAGGCATAGTAACTTGATTCTATGAGACCAGGTTTTTAAATTCTGCCTAACATCCCCTTTTGTGTTCCATAGAGCTGTCACGATTATGAAATTTGTCTGCCAATTAATTGTCAAATAAATAATTGCGATTATGACGATTAATTGTCATATACAATTGAATAATTCGTAATTCAATTCATAATAAGTCAATAAAATACGTTTTTTTTAACCACTCCACAGATTTCATATTAGCGAACTATAGTTTTGGCAAGTTGTTTAGGACATCTACTTTGTGCATGACATTTTTCCAAAAAAAAAATTACAGACCAATTGTTTCACTTTTAAATGACTATATCACAATTCCAGTGGGTCAGAAGTTTACACACACTAAGTTAACTGTGCCTTTAAGCAGCTTGGAATATTCCAGAAAAATATGTCAAGCCTTTAGATAATTAGCTAATTAGCTTCTGATGGGGGGTGTATTGAATTGGAGGAGTATTTTAAGGCGACATTCAAGCTCAGTGCATCTTTGCTTGGCATCATGGGAAAACCAAAATAAATCAACCAAGACCTCAGAAAAACAATTGTGGACCTCCACAAGTCTGGTTCATTCTTGGGACCATTTTTCAAATGGCTGCAAGTACCACGTTCATCTGTACAAACAATAGTACGCAAGTATAAACACCATGGGACCACACAGTCATCATACTGCTCAGGAAGGAGAAGCATTCTGTCTCCTAGAGTTGAATGTAGTTTGGTGTGAAAAGTGCAAATCAATCCCAGAACAACAGCAAAGGACCTTGTGAAGATGCTGGAGGAAACAGGTATAGCAGTATCTATATCCACAGTAAAACAAGTCCTATATCGACATAACCTGAAAGTCTGCTCAGCAAGGAAAAAGCCTCTGCTCCAAAACCACCATAAAAAAAGCCAGACTACAATTTGCAAGTGCACATGGGGACAAAGATCCTACTTTTTGGAGAAATTTCCTCTGGTCTGATGAAACACAAATGTAACTGTTTGGCCATAATGACCATCATTATCTTTGGAGGAAAAAGGGTGAGGCTTGCAAGCTGAAGAACATCATCCCAACCATGAAGCATGGGGGTGGCAGCATCATGTTGTGGTGGTGCTTTACTTCAGGAGAGACTGTTGCAATTCACAAAATAGAAGGCATCATGAGGAAGGAAAATTATGTGGATATATTTAAGCGACATCTTAAGACATCAGCTAGGAACTTAAATCTCGGTGGAAATTGGGTCTTCCAAATGGACAATGACCCCAAGCATACCTCCAAATTTGTGGTGAAATGGCTTAAGGACAACTGTATCCTGTAAAATGTATCTCTCTTTTTGGTCAACTTTAGTTTTGATACATTTTACATTTACACCATTGTTTTTGGAACCTGTAAATTTTATAAAAATTTTTAAAATAAAAAATAAAATGTAAATGTTTTATATATTTTTATTATATTATATTATGCAATAGTGTAATATTTCTGTCCTATTTCTTCATTTTCACACATTATTTGTATGGTCTTTGATTAAACCCAAGAGCCCTTATTTCTCATGAAGTACTGTATAACCTTTGATATTTAGTTTTATCATTTTTATCACCACAGAAATAGAGTAACCATCTATCTCCTCCGTGTCACAGCGTGCAAATCTAAATTTAAAAATCTCCAAATGACCAGAACCCTTTGCCATTACACAACCATTAAATTAAAGTGCAATTGGAGCCCTTTGCGTTCACAATCAAAGTTTATATTTGTTAGTTTATATTTTCGCTGGAGTTTGCACGAGCCTCTGTTAATGGCACATACATCACTACATGAGTAGTGTTTCACACGCTCTTCCGGACAGGAGCTGCTCTGGTTGATGTCTGATGTGTGGCATGCTCAGAGTTGAATTGAATGACACAGAAACATGCCATTGATGGCATTTATACATTCGCTTAAAATTACGTTATTTGGACATTAAAAGGTGATTGGAATTTGAAGTGCACAATAATTTTGGTTAAATCAAATTATCTCTTAATAATCACGACATGCCTGGTATACCGCATAAGAAAGTAAGTAATTTAACATTGTCCGGTGAGCAGAGATGAAGAAATTAGAAAAATTCTGCCATTACAACAGGCTTGGAATAAGGTGGAAATCATGCTATTTCAGTGACACTTTCTTGCTTTGGTAACCAGGAAAACAACCTACTTTACCCCAGCATAGGTAAATTGCATGGGACTCAGTTTGTGAGGGCTCACATTGTGATGCAAAGGAAGTTGGAGCCTAACCCTAAGGCAAGTACTGGGAAGAGTTGAAATGGAGGGAGTGGGGATAAAAAAATAGTGCCGTTGCACTGCTTTGATGTAGAAGCAACACATGTACCTTCTGACAGAAGATGCATGGGAGTAATAAACCAGTTCCACTGGCCCTTACGCATGTAGTCTGATTACTCTGGCCAGAGTGTTAATTGGATCCTAACTGGCAGATCTGATACGTGTAGCCCTGTGGTGGGTAGTCTTTCCAATTGATGAACTATAATTCACCGAGCTGCTTGAAGCTTGTGTAATTTACTGCATGTCACTCGACGAGGAGAGCGATCCATCCAACTCCCTATTACCTGCGACATCACAAAAGTGGCAAGAGATAGAAAAGTGTGGGGGGGTTGATGTGAAGTGAGCAAGAGAGACAGATTTCTGTGTTAATGCCAGATAATGTACCTTTGCAGATACTGTAGCGGGAAACAAATTAAAGGAAAATTAGCTTTTTAAAAATACAATTCTGTCACTGTTTACTCAACTTCGTGTTGTTCCAACCTCAGATGACTTTCTATGAAGGAAGTCGTTTGGATTTGGAATGACATGAGGATAAGTAAATGTTTTGGAACTATTCCTTTTAAGTGCACAAAAAGTTAGATTTTTCTGGGCTCTATTTATATTTGAAAGGATTTTCTCTTGACGTTTTCTTTGCATGAGCTTTTCTTCCCTTCGGTGCTTAAAGCCCTCTTATAGTTACTTGGAAAGCATGCTCAGGCTTAGCTCCAGTCAAATCTCTTCCTGTAGTACATGTTTGATCTTTCCCTATATTGACAGAAATGAAAGCGTGGTTATCTACATTGTGATAAGTCTTTGCGTAAGGCCTTTCTAGGTTCCCTAACGGAGACTACACTCCACTCTATCATCATTTGAATTGCAATACACTTCCTATACTGTTTTGCTGAACTGTAAAATAAATTGATTTGGGAAAATGGTCCTGTAATGTACTTAGCTCCGATCCCAAGGAGTGTCCACATTAATCCTATAATCCGAACTATCACTGCTAGAATGGAGGGAAAATGCATTTCAGTTTTAAATGAGTGCAAATATGTGTTTGTTTGTGTTGTCACCGGCTCTTGAATACATAAGTGTGTATTGGTGGTCTCTCAACTAAAGTAACTTCATCAATAACTTCACCCCTTGACTGCAGAGCCATTAATGATAGACTGATTAAGCAATGCTTGCTTTACTGAAATGGAGGGTCAACAGTGGGTCCCACATTCCCAACATAGGAGTTGGATTGAGATGAATGAGTGAGACATAGAGTAGCAGAATCATTGTTGCTTTTTCTATTACTTTTACATTCTCAAGTAAAAAAGGCTTTACACTTTAATTAACACACTGTCTCTTTCTGGCAAGCCGCTAAAGTCATTACTGCCACATGCCCCTCCATTTCTCATTTTGTTTATCTGAATAGTATCTTTGGCAAGTGGCACCACCAGTGCTAGTCTGAAGTGGCCACATTATTCACTCCATTGAGAAGCCGACTGCCTGCACCACACATCTGATCCGGAAACTTTCTTCATCGAGCCAATGAATAGTGCAAGTTGAGAATTTAATCAGTTCTCTCTAATTGTTTTTCAGCTTGAAACTTGCCCTTGTGCCAACTCTGGTAGTTTAGCACAGCAGTTTTAACTGTTGTTGTGGGAACACACCAATGGTGATAAGGGGCCATGTCATGTATTGAAGTACTGCAGGAAGGCCAGACTGTGTTGCTATGGAATAGGAAACTTTAGGGGGGGGGCACTTTTAGCACTGTGGACTTGTAGTAAGTAAGGTTCACACTCTTCATTTTTAACTTGTCTACTACTCCAACAGTGTACATACATCATAGGATATTTACTGTATGTAATTTTTTGTATCAGAAAAATTCAAACCACTGTGTAATTTCCACCACATCTCAAATTCTGTATTCTGTTTTTATAGAAATTCTCGGTGGAAATGTCTGTGTAATAAAACGAGTCTCGTTTGTCTTGCTATGGCTAGTTTAATAGCTATTATTTTATGTATCCTAAATACACATGATTAAATATTTTCATGCTTCGCAGCTTGATTGGAATTGACACTCAGTAAAAATACTCTTCTAACAAGTGATGTTTACATAGTTTATTTTCTTCATTAAACACTTTCATTGACTTGGTTAACCTTTGAAAAAGCATTGTTAGGAGCAAAATGGTTTGGTGTGCTGGAAATCACACCACAAATATGGAACTATTGTAATGATTGAGATATTGATAGAAAAATTAAATATTAAAATGGTTTGTGTTTATTTATTCTAAGTTGTCATAGTTTTAAACATGTAATAGTTTGTATTTTAATAATTCGTTTTCACAGTTTAATATTGAAAGTCTGGGTCAAGGCTAAAACAGGAAAATCTGTAAATACGATGTATTTGAAAAGTACCAAAAATAAATGAAGGCCTGGTAAAAAGTTTCGGTTTTAATGTGACCAAGTAACAAAACAAAAAAGTTTAAACCTGTTTTAGTAAAAATCAACCTCTGTGATATGAAAATGCCCTAAGTTGAAGAAATACCCAATTACATTTACAATTACGTCCAGTCAAGCCAGCAAGTGGCTTGTTTGGTGTTGACCTTTCTCACGTTGGGACTCGTTTCAGACTTGAGCGTAGTGAGAGCCTCGTAATGATCTACTCGTTCTTCAGGAGGGCCACTGATGGTTTCTCATCATTGGCCAATTTAAAGCTATTTGTTCAGGTGCCAAGATACATGGTTCTAAATTGCAGGTCAGTGGAGATCAGCTGGTCAACTTGCATTTTCATTTGTTTTCCAATAGAAATCAAAGTAACCTCGCCATATGGATTGCTATTTGTGGACATGCTTGTTGCTTACATAGATGTGAGTTGTTGGTTTGCAAGTAAGACTGCTCAGAAATTCATGATTTTTTCAAGAACAAATGCTTCTTGGATTTTTTTCAAGTGCAGATGATTGAAGATGATTTTTTTGATTCTTCAAGAATCCCATTATCTGAGAGCACACGTTGGGTTTCATCAACACTCTCGCAGACATTTTTCGTCTACTATCCTGCAAAGAGAAGGCCCATTGTCTGCTAATGTTTACGGCTCGACCCCTCTGCAAATGCTCATTAATTATGCCCCTTCTTGGCAAAATCATTTCGGGGAGAAGCAATTCAGCCTCTGTTCTTTTCAATTCACCCGGCTTGTCAATCATCGCCCCCCGCAGAATCCCGCGGAATGGAGGTGTTATATTCCGCCAATTATAATGTCATATACTCGAAAATGTAAATGAACATGTGTGTAAAATTAAATTTATGGGTTGTCAGTGAAGAATAAGAACCAGGAGAGCAATTACTTATCTGCTTTCATCTTTCAAGCTCTGATATATCATGCAGAAAACTCTGGCGTTAAATGCTGGAATTAGCATTGTGCGTGTCACTGGGAAGTGAGTGGGATAAAGCTTCAACTTTGTCTCTCTCTTTTCTCAAATTTTTGTTTGGAAGAGCATGAAATGAAGATGCATATCATCCGTTTCTCTGAGAAAAAGCTAATGAGAGACTGAGAGGCATCTCCCGACTACCCTGTTATCATTTTGAGCATCTTTTTGGCTTTTATCTGTACATTTTGGTGAAGATGTAACACTATACTCCCTAGTTATGTCCTCCATGCCTTTGGAGTACACATAATCAGCTATGGTTGAAAAATAAATGTAATGAATTGTTCTGAAATGTACATGTTTATTGTATTTGGTACATTGCGGAGTAAGCTATGTGATTGTTTGTTATTCAGCCAAAAGCTCATTTAAATATACAAATAATGGGCGTAATGAGAACATCTCCGCTTGTATTTTCATGCTTTGGTCTTTAGATTGTCATTTAGGCCGGCGAAGCACCCTTGCTGAACCTGGGGGTAATTACACATCACAAATGTGTCTTAAGGTTTAATAACATTGAAGGTGTAAGCATATATTTGCATAATTACATGCAGCTGTTTAATTTGTGACTTTGTTGCTTTTGTTCTTTTGTTTTTTTCCCCTCTTCACACCTTTCCTCTCCAAAGACAGATACGGAGAACGAAAGTGTATTTGCATGCTCTTTCCTCCATAGTGGTGCTCGTTAAGTTTTGGGGCCGGTCTAATGAAGAATAGTGCTTGGATTTGTTTGAATATGAATATGAGTGGGGATGGAGTGTGACCTTCAGCTCTGCTACTCAGTTCATCAGGATTAGTCAAGCTTGGCGCTCAGGAGCGCTAATGCATAATGACTTCTAAAATGAAAAATGTGTAGTGACCATGCAAATGTCTCGGCTAATCAAAGAGGGGAACCTGAGCTGGGCCGAGCCAGGAGACTAAAACAAGGACATGTCAA
Organism: Moxostoma hubbsi; assembly: GCA_032164185.1. Lineage (NCBI taxonomy): Eukaryota > Metazoa > Chordata > Actinopteri > Cypriniformes > Catostomidae > Moxostoma > Moxostoma hubbsi. Next base: position 5,685,512 of record JAVLUX010000043.1, read on the forward strand.
GGCCCTGAGAACTCAGACGTACGGAAAGCAATCAAGCAGTCTTGATTAGCTGCCGTGAGGAGCCCCATGCGTCACGACTGGCTCCTGACATGACGCTTGCACCACTCACATCGTTCTGATGGATCCCGAGTCCAGCTTTCAATCTCTTCTGTAACCTTAAAAACACAACAATAGAGATGTTTACCTGTCATGACACTAGAGGCGTCTTTATGATAGACAGATACACTGTTGGATGATGCATCTTGCAACACACATCAAGTACAAAAGAATGCCCTAAAGAGTCAGTTGACAGGTGAAGTGTCCAGAAAAATGGACGGAAAAATGTTTCTCTTCGTCTATGTTGTCTGCAAGACTTTTCATTGTTCAGTCTTGAAAAAACGAGGCAAATGAAAGTAAATGTTGCATGTTCCCCTGTTAATATGTGTGCTGGCAAGCGAGCGAGTGATGCTCTGAAAAAAGTTGCATGCTTTATTGATCTGTTCGTTTCAATGCCGTCTTATAAGAAGTGGGCTGAGAAAATATTTTCTTTGTTTTGTTTTTCTACAGAAAAATTCTCCCGCACAGTTTGACAGCGGCTATTTTAATGATTCCTATCATTTAAGAAATGACATGAATTTTTTAAAATGACATATTGTAGAAGGCTTGCGCCTCTGGCTGCTTTCTTCCAAGCTTGCAACTTGCAAACTTCAATGCGCAGCATGCGGCAGCTGGTAATTCGCCTCACCTCAGTAAAACAGAATACTTCACAGCAGCTCAGCTTCAATCTGGAGTTTCTTGACGGGTTTTCAAAGCGGAGCACTGTAAACCCTCAGCTGTCTAAATCCATGTTGCATAGCTTAACTGCTCCTAAATAGGCCCTGTGTCCACTTCCAACCCACTGTCCCTGTCCGCTCTGAAGACATGTGAATCTTCCTGCTGTCTTCTTGTGTCTTGTAGCACTTGAAATCGTTTAAGGGAGTTCAAAGGGTCGTCTAATTAAGGTTCTCCTCTATTTAAAGCGCAGTACTTTATCCATTGGGAGTAGATGAAAAAAATTAGCATAGAGTATGAAAGTACACATGCACTGGCATATATACACATACATGATTACTTATGCTGCACTTACACGGTTTTGGTTTTATCAAATATAAGAAGTGGTGAGAAGAGCTGAAGCCTTCTGTTCTATATGATCACATCACTTTATAGTAAGACTTGGCTAATATTCTGTCATTCCCTATGTCTCTCTGTCAGGTGCCAGTGTCTATGGCAATGATGAGTCCACAGGTTATCACTCCCCAACAGATGCAGCAAATCCTTCAACAGCAGGTTCTGTCCCCCCAGCAGCTCCAAGCACTCCTACAACAACAGCAAGCAGTCATGCTTCAGCAGGTACACACATACATTTAACTAGGTATCAAAATGGGGACATATCCTTGACTTTTTTTGCGATAAATATGGTTAGTAAAGACTTAGGGGCCACTCAGAACGAATGTGTTCTTGCACTAGAGAAACCTAGACGCGTCACATGAAACATAGCAAAATGTGCAGCGCAGCGGTGCATGGTTGAAAAACAGCGCATATGTCTAAAAAGTGTGGCTCTCCTCTGTGAGATGCTGAAAAAAAACAGTGGGATGAAGCACAACTCTCAGAGATGGCCCTCTATCACATATTTACATTGAAAAAAAGCACACACACCATCTAAGAAACACAACTCTCTCCTTTGCAAAAATCGGCAATACTCCGCTGCGGTCGAAGACGTTCGTCTAGTGCATGTTTACACAGGAAAACAAAGAAAACTCAGCGCAGATGGACACAAAAGACATTCGGTGTGAACGGCCCTTACCCTAACAAAACGTAATGCATTTTTAGAATAAAAAATGTTTTATACTTTATTTCACCTTTGATGGCATCCCAAACATCCCCAAAGGAAGGATTTGTCAGATTTATCTCATTAAATTAAGAACACACAAACACAGATCCATATACACATACACAAATCGTTCATGTGGGTATGTTTGGGACATCATCAAAGGTAAAAAATGTTTAATAAAGTAAATAACTAATTTTTTTTATATTTATTCTGAAAGTGCAATAGGTTTTCTCATGTTTTGAGAATAGCACTTGTATAGTATATAGCACAATATATATATATATATATATATATATATATATATATATATATATATAAAACACCATAATACATATTCTTTCTTGGTCTCATTCTGTCCTTGACATAGTTAGATGAGGCAAACAAATACAGACATGTAATTAGCTGTTTTCAGCAGGGACATGTTTTTGGGACAAATTCAGCACAGAAATAAGCAAATACAACTGAATGGTTTGCTTCCAGACTAAACAGTCCACCCAGTAAATACATTAAGATTGAGTCGCATATTATTTTAGGACAGTGAGTACTGGATAATGGAGAGAAGAGGGGGGATTTGGGAAACAACATAAGCCAGACTCGAACTTGTGTTCCACTAAAGGCTTATCTTGTCAAAGCACATGAGCCACTAAACTACAGCTCCAACAAGAGTAGTTTTTAAAAGTAATTTTAAAAGCTCTCAGAGAGAACTCTTTATTGAAAACATCTCCATTTGACAGTTGAACTTGGTTAGCCTTGATTATAATTAGGTCTGGATTAACTGTGACGAGCGTCATGTACTGAAGACATCTCCTGCCGAACGCTGATCAAGATGGGAGAGCTGTGCTCCTGTACTCTGACGATGAGCTCCTGAGGACAGCACTCTGCGGAGGAGCATAGAAGTGTGCTAAATGCATTAATTCACAATGATGAATTCTCTCCTTTGAGTGCTTCGCATTCATTTCAGAATTTCACTGCCTGTCGAAAAATATATAGGCAATAAGATTAATTGTTCCTCCAGCGGAAATGTGCAGCTGCGTAAAAGTCTATATGGAGATGGTGCTGGTCTCTTTGTCTCTACCAGAGAGAGATGTTATTTATGATGTGACATGCAGAAGAACATCCTCAAGAGCCCACAGTTTGGGTTGCAATACTGTTTATTTGTTAAATTGTACTTCAGCTCTTAGATTCTGCCTTATATATGCCAAACTTCTTGGTAGATGTTCTATTAATGGACCTGTGGGACAATGAAAAAGTGGAATAAATTGTGCTAGAATATTAAAGTATTTTCAAGCCATATACAACTGTTTTGTTTTGTTGGAGCTGTGGCCTAATGGTTCAGGCATGTGCTCCAAAGTATTGAGCCTTGTTGCTCATGGGGGCAATGCAAGTTTGAGTCCCATTTGTTTCATTTTCTAACCTCAGTGCCCCATCTTCCCCCATCATCCGGTCTTTTTTTGACTGTCCAATAAAATATCCTTAGTGAAAAGTGACAAAAAAAAAAAAAAAATTGCATATTGTTTTATACTGTGTATTACTGGTCTAAAACATTGAGCCTTTGCTCTAAAGGGGGCAATGCAGGTTCGAGTCCCACTCACATAGCAGCTGAAAATGGCTGCTTTGTGTTATAGATTACCAGTTTTGATATGTGTTTGTGTTTAGGGGCATTCACGCAGGACGCTAAATGGAATTGAAAAAAAAAAATGTTTATAGGGGTATTAACTCCCAAACATCGATGCTAATGTACACATTCTGTGCACTTGATATGGTTAAGCCACTCCCAGATTCTTCTGATTGGTGTGTTTTTTTTTTAATCTGGCATTGATCCGCAGTGCTATATCTCAAAAGTTTAAAAATGTTACGCATCTTAAAAATATGGCGCTCGTGGTGTAAATGCTGAAAAAAAAGTGAGAAGCGACGCAACAGCCAAAGACATCCATCTGAAGTATTTGTATCTAGACCAACAAATGAAAAATAGCACACACACAAAGAATGTATCCTATTTGAATAGTCTTTACTCTGTTTCCTTGGCAGCAAGATTCTTGTACAGATAATGTTTCTTTGAAGGTTTTGTTGTAATGGCGTATATCCATGTCTTTGTATCCACAGCAACACATGCAGGAATTTTATAAGAAACAACAAGAACAACTTCATCTACAGCTTTTGCAGCAACAGCACCCAGGCAAACAGGCAAAAGAGGTACGATACACGCACTAATACACACATACATGAGGCAAATTGGTGGTTTCCTCTGAATTTGCCACAACAAGCTACTTGTAAATCTGTCTCTGCTGTCATTATCAAGGGAACACTCTTTTACCACTGAAAAAACGTAGTCTGTTTGTGGCCAGTTAACTAACGAAGCAAAGTGCTAAAATTAGGCAACCATGGAACAACTATTTTCAGGTGTTTCAACTCCATCCTTTGTGGCAATGTGGAGTTGCGTTGATGATAAAAGGCCCACTTAAGCATATAGCACAGGGTTCGTCCATTAATTAAGCACTGCGGTGGGTTTGGGGCGGTAAGCTGAAATGTTTGACCATAGCGAGCTCATAAATCAAACTGACACTCAGACTGCGCGTCTATCTGGCAGACAGACAGAAAGAGACGGAAAGAGCGTGTTTCTGACATGGAGGAGCAGGCATCAAAAAGAAAAGCCTGGTGGAGAGGGGGGGTGGCAAACCAAACAAAACGTGTGGAAGCAGTTAAATTGATCAGCTATGTATCGCAGACACAACAACCACCCCCCCAACTCCAAACGTCTCTTCAACTACTACCTTCCACCTTCAAGCAAGCCATTATGCAGGGCCTACAGATAGCAGGACTGACCTCCCGAAGGCTTTGTTTCTGTTTGGATTTGCGAATAGATTTTTTTTTCAGGCTTGTGCCATCAAATATGGAATAGAAATTGCTCACTTATTTCTCATGAGAGGACAAGGCCAATCCACGTGGCTCACTCCATTATGCAGTCTGTTTTCCAGTGAGCACATCACAAGTTTTGCCTCTCTTTTTCTCGCTCTCATCCCTAAACTAAGAGCGTGAGGTCTTCCTCATTGTTTCGCTCTTACCACTGATATATTTCTGAGTAAAAATGGGAAGCTTAACTTTTCTCCGTAATGGGGTCTTTGCTTTCTTGGCACTGAGTAGGTTGTAATGTATTCTGACAGGAGAAGAGGAGAGGGGAAAAAGGGTTGAATCTAATAGGGTCTCGTCAGAAACCAACTAAGTTCGCTAATGGACTTCAGGAGACTTTGTCCACAGAAGCAAACTTCTGTAATTTTTAGCCAGACTTCCTAAAAATCAGCTAATGATTAGAGTCTGTATGACATGGTTATGCAACTACTACTACAATGTACATACTCATACATACAAGACTACATAATTCCTTTTTTAAAACACATTCTCACATAATTTGTCCCGTTGAATTGATTGGGGCATTTAACATAAGAAATGTTTTATGAACGATTTGCGCAGAAATCCGTTCTGCCTGCATTTCATTATTAAGCCCACTCAGAAATTTGTTATTCTTATGTTTCACAAATGAGGCGCTTTGTAACTGGGATTTTGCAATTATATTTTTATTATGTTAAATGCTTTTTCTTTTTTCAATTCAATGTGACAATTTGCACAAGAATGGTTTAACAAGCGATTTATGCAATTTCAAGGCCCGTGCAAACATTTTCGCTGTTTCAATTATTTTGTATTTGAGTTCCACTGTTAAATGTTTTGTTTTGTAACATTATTGCTTATCTGATTTACAAGTATTTTTTGTCCATGGACTGATTTCAAGCACTGTTGCTACACTTTGATCACTGAATTGAATGCAATTTAATTTCACTTTGTCAAATGCTTCATTTGTTTTGGTTTTATTTCGTAACGTTATCATTCACGTGCATTTTAAGCACTGCTGCCATGCACTGATCACTGTAGTGCTGCATTTTTTTCATTTCATTGGGACAAATAAGCTAAGGCAACAAATTATATAAGAATGATTTGCACAGAAATTCAGTCTGCTCGTGTTTTAAGAATTAGGCCCAATTGTCCGAAAATGTTGCTCGTATTTAGAGATGGGATTTAGCCATTTTATTTTACTTTAATTGCTTTGCATTGTGTTTTATATCTAAAACAGAATGATGTCTAATAATTCCTACACATACAGAGTTGGACTAACATTGAGCCTCATTCATGTAATGCGTGCATTGCGAATTTCTGTGTAAATTGTTCATAAAAACCAAGGTAAATGCAACATTTGAAGGACATTTTTAATGCTCATGTTTCAAGAATGAGCCCAATTTCACAAAAAATTGTTGTTTGTATGTTTGTAAAATCTATGGGATTTTGCTAATTTATTTAAATAAAAAAATTAAGATTTTTTTTTTTATTTTTGGTTGTATTTCGTAACATTACTGATATATGATTCATATGCAGCATTTATCTGCGTAGTTGCTATACTTTGATGACTGAAGTGCTGAATTGCTTTTCAATTCATTTCATTGACAATTCAGCTCAGTGCAACAATTTATATAAGAATGACCTTGCGAGGGGGGCCTGGGTAGCTCAGCATGTAAAGACACTGACTACCACACCTGGAGTCGCAAGTTCGAATCCAGGGTGTGCTGAGGGAATCCAGTCAGGCTTCCTATGCAACCAATTTGCCCGGTTGCTAGGGTGGCTAGAATCACATTGGGCTATCTTCCTTGTGGTCGCTATAATGAGAATAGCGCGAGGCCTCCACTCGCGCTTGGTCTCCACGGTAACATGCTCAACAAGCCACATGATAAGATGCGCGCATTGACAGTCTCAGACGCGGAGGCAACTGAGATTTGTCCTCTGCCATCCTGATTGAGCCGAGCCACTATGCCACTACGAGGACTTAGGCATTCCAAATTGGGGAGAAAGAAAAAAAAAGAATGACTTTGCAAATGATTTGCACAGAAATGTTTTCTGCTTGTGTTTTAAGAATTAGGCCCAATTGTATAAAAATGTTGCTTGTTGTTAGCGACGGGATTTAGCTATTTAATTTTTTTTTGTTTTAATGTGCAACATTATCATATATCGGATGTACAAGTATTTTTCATCCATGGAATTATTTCAAGCACTGTTGCTATGCTATGATCACTGAAGCACTGCATTGTTTTTCTGTTGTCTGCTGCCACCACTGCTGTTGTTGTTGTTGTTGTTGTTGTTGTCTTTGCTGGCTTATGCAAGAGGCAGACTCGACTAGCGGTAAACAGGGCTCAGAGGGGAGGGGGATGATGCTGTAAATCTCTATCTCTCTCTGTTCCCTCCCTCCATGTGGCCCCATAAGATATAATGAACCATTAGAAATGCAAGACATTTAACTATCAATGGCGGAAGGCGGGGGCAACCACCCCCCCCCCCCCCCCCCCCACACATCCACCCAAGACACGTGCCAGGGAGACGGAGAGAGAAAGAGCAAGGTTTGGGTGGCTGGGCGGCACTTGGGCCACATCTACGCAGAGAGTACATTTTCTCGCCCATGTGTGTGATTAGTGTTTGTGTATGCGCTCACTCTCTCTCTCTTTATTCTCTCTCTCACTATAGCAACAGCAGCAGCAACAGCAATTGGCAGCACAGCAGCTGGTCTTTCAGCAACAGCTCTTGCAAATGCAGCAACTGCAGCAGCAACAGCACCTGCTCAACATGCAGAGACAGGGCCTCCTCTCTCTGCCGCCAGGCCCAGGACAGCCCACCCTCCCAGGACAGACTCTACCACCAGGTAATGTCCTCACATGACCCTTATGAACCATCTGAGAGTTTGTGTATTAGACAAAGGGAGCTTTCACACTAGAGCCTGAATCTATCTGACGTCAGAGTTTGGTTCGGTTGGTAAGAGTGAACGTGGTTTTCCGAACTCGAATGCGCACCAGCGAACCACATCCATTTAAAAAATGGATGGAACAGTAGGCAGTTGGTTTGACAACAATCTGTCCTTACTTGTGGAAGTGAAGCACTATTGATGATGTTTAATATACGTTTGTAGCTGCTAGTCTCTGAATAAATTCTTGCTTGAATCGCATACGCAACAGACAAATGCAAGTGCAGTTCTGTACAGTTTTGATGGTGAATCCAAAGAGATGAAAACAGAAAAAATTCCCAGATTGTTTTTTATTTTCAGTTTTAAACAACTGCTGCTAGTAACCACGGTGGTACTTACTGATAATGCAAACATACCGTGGTCCGGATGCAAATAATACAATTTGAGAAGAACTAAAGGGGAAAAGGGGTGAAACCGAACTCTGATTCAGACCAAGCAATCGAACCAAATGTGAAAACAGTCCTAAAACTGCTCACTGTGTGGCTCCATCATTTTATCTTACCTCCTTTTTCATGCTGTATATCTTTTCTGTTTCCCTGCTAGTGTTTTTTTTTAGTTCTATTTCTCTCTCTATCATGCCTGTCTGTGAGGTTGTTGTTCCCCCCCCCCTCACTCTCTCTCTCTCTCTCTCTCTCTCTCTCTCTTTATCTCCCTCCTCCCCTCCTTGCCTGTTGTTGTTGTTTACGGACTCGCAGTGCGAGCTGAGAGCTCAGAGGAAGACGAGCTGTTGCCATTTGCTTTTCCTGGAACAAACACCTGGTGCTACCGTTTTTATCGAAATGGCGCTGGATGACAGTAGATTGAAAAAGGTTCTTAATTGGAGTATCGCTGTGGCAAAATGGGTTGGAATAGTAATTTTATCATTGGAGGGATTACATGATGATTTGATTCTGCAGACAGAGGCTCATTTATGAATGCATAATCATGCACAGATGAGTTCATGCCCTCTTGGTGAAGTCTAGTTGGTTTGCACTTCTGGATCCTGTCAAAACGAGGCGAGGGATGAGTGTCCAAGTCGATCTCGCGCCGGTTTACCTCCAGATGCTTAAGTGTGACACTCAAGTTTTGGATTATGAGAAAACGCAACAGAGCTGCACAGGTTTTTCCTACTTTAATCATTATGTGGGCCACCTGTAATAGGGCAGCACTTCGAAAAGGGTGAAAATGAGCTTATTTTGAGATGCTTATACGATGAGGATGCTCCTTAATGCATTTGTTACTCTGTTTGTGTGTTCTAGCCGGTCTGAGCCCTGCCGAACTCCAGCAAATCTGGAAAGACGTCACCAGCAGCCACACCATGGAGGACAATGGACTGAAACACGGCGGCCTGGACCTGAGCATCACTAACAACTCCTCCACTACCTCCACCAACAACTCCAAAGCTTCTCCGCCCATCACCCATCACAGCATCTCCAACGGCCAGTCCCCAGCTCTCAACAATCGAAGAGAGAGGTACCGTCATCACACATTCACATGTAGTGAAATAGCTAAAGCTTGGTATTGTCCATTAGTGCATGGCAAGTCTCTTTAAATAGAAGCGTCTGCTAAACTGATTGTTTTTACTCAACACTAAGACTCCAGTTCCCATTTGTCATACTTTCATGATCACAAGCTTATTCACGCATTGATGCAAAAATATGCTAACACAAACCATGCAGCTATTTAAACTTTGCATTTCATGTGAGACACCAGCGATATGTGTTAAAAACAGAACAATGTATGTGTTTGTCCCCATTTGCAAACCCTGAAACAAGACATGCTTATTCCTGGAGGGAGGACTGTGTGTTTTTGTTTGTTTGCTCATCAATAGTGTTTTAAACTCTAGGGGACTTATTTCAGCTGATATCCAGAGACCATACGCTGTTGAACGCAGTGTCTTCTTGTATATCAAACACAAACAGCGCTTTTCTTTTGAAATTATCACAGCTTGTCATGTAAATAGAATGCACAACACCTGCACTTATATGCTGCACTGCTGCTGCTGTAAAATATAGATGCGCATATTTCTCCATCCTTTGGCATCTATTATTCAGTCTGTAGCACCCATACGTTAGTACGTAGCAACAGTCGTCGGTTACACTGGGGGTGAATGTTTTGTGTAATTGGTTTCAAGTACAATGTGTCTTCACAGAAAATCCTTTTGTGAGAGAGATATCTTTAGATTGAGAGAACAGCAAAGAAGATAAAGAAAAAAACAATGAGGGAAATGATTTAAGAAATAAGTTACACTCTTTTTTTCATGTGCTGCCGTAGTCTGTTGGGCCCACCTTCGTTCATGATCATGGAGTGTGTTGTGTTGTTCGAGCTGGCTGCTTACTAAGATGTGCTGGATCGATAAAGGCAAGATAAAACAGCCAGTGAGATTTTTGTGCATGTGTGTGTTTGTGTGTGCCACGTTAGCCCCTTAGCACCATTACAGACTGCAGTGTTGGCTGAGGTCGTGATTTACCTCAACGTCTTCTCTCAAAAAGTTGTGTCCACTGCAAATTAATATCCTGCTGAAAATTAAAGAACAAGGGCTGTTTTTTTTTTTTTTTTGCACTGTTTACACAAGTTGCCCATAATGGTTTTGCAGTGTGAAAGTCTGCGTAAAAAATGTTGACTGCAATTTTACTTGGCCACACCTTTGTTTTTAACACACTAGTGTCTCCTCAGTAACATCCTGGATCAATAATCTCAAGGTGGCCTGATGTTGAGGGAGACTGTGTATGTTTTTCAAGCTTTTTGAAGTATCAGATCTGCTTTCATCTTTGATTTAATTGGCCGCCCTTCCCTCTAACTAGCCTTGGAAGTTGAATCATTCCAGAAAACTGCACTAACTTGACCTGTTTTTACCTGACTGTAGTTGATTGTAACCTGGCAGGTGCTTGTAACCACCAACCTCAAACGATTTGATGAGAATTTGTGTTTTTGCCCCCCTGTTTTAATGCTTTTACATTATATTTACGCATTTGGCAGACGCTTTCATCCAAAGCAACTTACAGTGGACTTATTACAGCAACAATCCCACCAGAGTAACTTGGATTTAAGTGCCTTGCTCATGGACACAATGGTGATGGCTGTGGGGAGCGAACCAGCAACCTTCTGATTACCAGTTATGTGCTTTAGCCCACTACGCCACCACCACTTTTAATCATTCTCCTTCTGTCTCTTTCTTTTTCAGTTCACTGCATGAAGAGACTGGAGCGTCGCACTCACTCTATGGTCATGGAGTGTGCAAGTGGCCAGGATGTGAAAGTGTTTGTGAAGACTTTGGGCAGTTTTTGAAGTAAGTGGGCAGTAGGATAAAGTGTATGTCCATTCATTGGGTCTCATTCATGAAACATGCAGACCCAAACAGAAGACATTTTGGTGTAAAATATTTTAATTTAATGCTACAATTTACGTAAGAATGGTTTTATGCAAGTATGTAATATAAGATTGGACAGGACCAAAAGTAAAAGTATTTTAACACGTCATCAATGTCTCAGCCCTTTGTGTTTATCTCTGTATTAACTTTATTAAAATTAGAAGTTTAATCTGTGTGATCTTTTCCCTCCATCAACAAAATCGTCAAATCGACAGATTTTTATATCTGCTTTTTTAACTAAGATTTTAGCTTTCAGCTCTTACACATAGCTGTGAATTCGTAAAAACACGATCTGTGAATCTCACGGGCAGATTATCCCAAAACGTCTATCAGCCTGCCAGAGGCAAGGCTCAGAAATGACCGTAGATTGAGCATGCATCGCCACGGCTACGGGAGTAGATGATGGGATGCATCGAACAGCAAAAGCTAATGGCAAAATGCGTAACCCTGCGAGCCTCCTCACAATGGCACAAATTCACCGTTGTCATGGCAGGGCTATCGGAGTGAAAGGAACTCTTCATGCTCCATCAACAGTTTAGTTAATTAGTTCATTTGTAATTGGCCAGCTTTGTTGCCAGGATGTGAGTGGGGGGACATCAAATGAAGAAGGTGTTTGCGATGCTGAAGATTGCAGGTTATCACAGCCATTCTGAGGAAAATGCCTCGCCACCAATGAATGGAAGTTAATTTTAATATTCTGATTGGATACGTAATTAACTGTGAATTAATAATCTGACGTGTTTTAGGTGGGTGTAAATGTCCACGTCAATAATAAATAATAAACAGCATTTGAGAATGGCAACATTGTTTCTGTTTTGTTTTTGTTTTGGTGAGGGAAAGGGGTGGGGGGGGTTGTCGGACATCACAAAAGCTTCAGACATTATTTATAGAGTCCACCCCAAACAAGTCAACAGATATATGGCTTAACCTAGTTATTAATAGAGGACTTAGTTTAATTTAAGTGTGTCTTTCTAACCCTTTTTCAAAATTTTATCTGAATCTCTTGCTTTTTCACATTTGTGGGAAAATCTTCAGAATTCTGCTAAACGGATTTAAACATTTGGATTTATTGCAAGCATTATTGGTAAACGAGAAAAATTGTACCGGTTTTAGAACATAATTCAACCAGAAGTGTATGGTTTTCATGATGTTCAGTTCCAGTAACAATGCAAATGGAATATTACTGTATAATAGTACTGAAATACTTCGAGAACGTTTCCTATTTCCTATTCAGCGGCAGCACTCAAAAGTGTTCCCACATCCCCACTAATCCGTTTTCATGTTCCCACTGTCATCATTTCCCAATGAATGAGGTAATGGAGACAATCCATTTTCAATGGAGGAAAAAGAGGTGTAAACGTAGCAAAATCAGTGCTTATACGGCTAAAAAAAACACATTAGTGTGGAAGTGGCCGCAAATTCCTAAAAGTACAAAACATTTTTTTTTAATGCAATCGTTAAGTGGAATTGGAACCAATAATTGTTACGTTCATTACTCCCAGTGCTACTGTTTACAGAGTTACTGTAATTCTGTCTTTTATGTTAATGGTGCTCCTTTTGTGTCATTTTTTTACCTACATTTTGTCACACCATACATCAGAGATCATGCGATCATTTTCCTGCCAAGCTCAATGGTAATCAGTGGTTAAAGAGAACAACGTGATCCGCTTTGAACTGACAGCCTGTGTGAAAGGACACATTTTTAGCAATCATTCTAGAAAGTGTTTCTCCATTGCCAGCTGCTAAAATTGGGACGAGACAACCTCGCAGAATCAGAGACGCCTGTACTGTAACCCGTACATGAAAACACTCCAACAAAATACAGCGTGATCTGAGGTAGCGAGATGGCGGGTGGCGCTGTGCCTTGGAGGAGCGATTGTCATGTCAAGAAGACGCTTTTAATGTCTTCTGGAGATGCCAGTCACTGATGTGTATCATACAGGTACACACGCTTAAAATGGTTTACATAAAATAGGTGTCAGATTCAAATGGCACCTTTGATGGGAAAGCGGAAGAGGGGTGGAGGGATTCACCCAGCTCGCGCGGCGCTTGTAGCTCGCGGAGAAGAAACCAGGCTCAGTTTTGTAATCTTTGTTGTGTTGCTGAGAAAGTTGTCAAGATCAGCATTTAAGCACAGCTCCACGCTCTTTCATGCGGCTCTCAACTGGAGAGTGTAGCCAAGAGGTGCCTGGCACGTTATATTAGCTCTGAAGTTCAAATGGAATATTGCTCTACTGTGCATGTGTGTGTGTGTGTGTGTGTGTGCAATCAGATCTATGTGACTGCAAGATGTTGCTGCACACATTTCATCTCAATACATGTACTGTATATGCTACAGAGAATGCATTGTTCAGGGCACTTCATGTAGGTCAGATTTTGGTCAACTTATTTGGAGGTTATGTAGAACTAAAATGTATGGCTAATGCATTCATAGCCATGCAGGCGAGTTTGTTATTGTTTAAGCTATAGATTGCTGCCCTAGATATCATATTGATTTCCTCTCACATTAAGGAATGGAGAGAGAAAAATAGTGATATACCCAGTGGCCTGTAAAAAAGATTTGACATGCTGTCATCGCAGTCGTTCCCTTATGAACTCATATGAATACAGGTTTATGTATTACAGTAAACAAACTCTTTCCAGATCTAATGGGGCTTTTGCAGGGAAATAAATCTTCTATCTTCCACCTGCCTAACTTTTAACACCATTGGTGTTGTCCTTATTATAAACAGTACTGAGAAGCAACCTGCCAAGCTTCCACCACAAACCGGAATGGTCTTAAATTGAACACATGTCTAGTTGAAGGTCCTTTTGAAATTGCAAGAAGTGGTTCAGTCATTTGAGAATTAGCTAAACATGAGGCCCAGTGTCAAAAATTAGCTATTTATGACTATTCAGGGGCAATATTTTCAATATTTTAATTCACACTCCTTTCATTTATAAATGAACCTCTTCATATTATCTAAGCATTCAACAACACCTGCCACTCAAACAGCAAATTCAGGCATCTAAAGACTACAAGTCACAATGGTGGCTATAAAGCTACTTAACCTAAAACTACATAGGCCGAAAATAGACTATTGTGAAATATATAAATTATTATATGGCATATATCAGGAGGAATTCACCATGTGGACATTTTTGTCACTTTCGGTGGTGTTTTTGACCCAAACCCTGATTCACTTCTGAACCTGGATCTCTGACCCTTGCAATTTGTTTGGTCCATTTTGAATTCTAAAAACTAAAGGGGCAAATGTGAGATTTAACCATCTAGCTTCATCTAGTGTGGCTTTTGAATACATATTAGTACCAGAGGTTCTCAGCCCCTGTCAGTCTGTAATGTACCTCTTCGTCTGTTTCTAGACCTCAGTTCCATCAGAGCCCTTATTCCCAATCTCAAAACAAAAATCAATATGCCTATAAAGTGACCCATAAATTACTGGCGGCTCCAGAGATATTTGCTTAGAGCTAAGTGCGAGCATGTGGCCCCTTTTCCTCTCACCTCTCTGTTTGAACTAAACTCACCGCCACCAACTCGTTAAGAGATGTTGGTGACTGCACCTAACCCCCATCCAACCCCCTGCTTTTATCTCTGCATAGTCAAACACCTACAGCCTAAATATTTCATAGCAGCATGGTAATCTGCATGTAATTTCTCACAAACTGCACTATGTTAGTATTAGAGAAAGATTTGATCCAGATTCCAGAATGAACACTTGTGAAACACCTAATAATTGGTTAGTATTAAATACTGACTCATTAGCCAATACTCACCAGTTAGCCAATAACTTCACTAATAACTGGAACATTATGTGTAATACATGGTTTTAAAGGAATTGCAATAACAGTAAACAGATTGTGCTGATATAAGTAGCATATACGTGATTCAAATCAAAGACAACATCTGTCACGACTTAGAAATACAGTTGAAATTTTATCATTGCATGTTTATCTAGGATGGCTAAAGTTTTTATTGTCCAACAATACTCAACACATGGGTGAAATATTCTTTACAGTAAGCTACCAAATTTGAAGTATGAGGAACAGTATCAAATGTCTTGAGGTTTTTGAAACAGTTTCACCAAAGAATGGCTTATCTTAAAGAGCACCTATTATGGATTTTAAACATGCCTAATTTTGTTTTAAAGGTCTCATGCAATAGATTTTCATGCATCCAAGGTCAAAAAACTTTAATTTGCTCATAATTTAAATCGCAGCATTACCTTTTTTTTCCCAGTGTCAAAAACAACTTGTTCAATGCATTCATTCTAAACCCCTCCTTTCAGAAAGCCTACTCTGCTCTGATTGGTCAGATGTCCCAGTCTGTTGTGATTGGTCTACCACTTAGTGTAGTATTTGAGGGCGTGTCAAAGCTGATTGCGAGCAGCCAATAAAGACCAGAGGCGGGTTTTTTGTTACCAAATTACTTCGGTTCATACAGGAAGTAAGCCTAGAATTACTAACGACTCGTTTCAGGTGTTAGATTCGGTTCTTTCTTTTGGGAGTCAATAACTCCATTTGTCGTGCACTTTGATTTTTGAAACTTTGCAGACTTTTTTTACATTCATAAACTATATATCACACTACATGAAAGGTAATATTTGAAAAACCATAATAGTTGCTCTTTAAATATATTGCTGTGAATGCTGCATGTTTGCACTTCTTGGCGCACATATGCTAGAAAGAAAAAACTGCTTTATAATTTAGTTTTCATTGGGGAGAAAATCGGATTTTAATAAAAATAATGCAAAATATTGTTTCGGGGCTTATTTCACCTACCATTGGCAGGTGTAGCAAGTTACTTTTGGTCCCTGATTATATTGTACTCACTTTGCTATGAAACAAGGAAATAAGATTAAAATCTAGATGGTTGGTAATGAGAAAGGGTGTGCGTGAGATAAGATGTGTTATTTAGCAAGCTACCTGTCTGGATGGCGGAACTAGGCAGTCGGCGCTTTTGAAGCAGCTGTAATTTATGACAACCACCATACATCAAGTGCGTAAGATAGCATTATGAGCATTGAAATGAAAAGGGTATTTGCAGCATTAGTTCCCTGCGAGAGACCTGATTACATGATTAATGAAAGGCCCCTTTGCATGCGCATTCTGAAACAGCAATTAGGCACGGGGCCGAAGGAAGCCACCAGCTCAAGTCATCCTCGTTGGCTTTTTTCTATACTATCTCACTCTTGATTTATAATGGAGAATATCTGAGCATTAGACCTGAAACGGTTACAATAGCAGAAACGGGCGTGATGGAATGAAATAATTTTAAATGGGAACGGGTGTAATTGAAAGGTAGCACAGGCTATTGTGTTCGCAAATGTCCTCTGCTTTGATTGGCGTGTTTGAGGAGGATTATGAATACGTTGTTATTTTGCATATTGCACATAAACAATAGCTCAGGATGTGAATAGAGAATGAATAAGAGAAAATGCTTAGTAGTGTTAAAACTGTAGCTGTCTCTCTGGGCGTGTATTTGCGTGCGGGTGTGTGTGTGTGTGTGTGTGTGTGTGTGCACAATGTAAGCTCACACTAATGCATCGGAGGTTGTACTGTAAATGATCATTGAAGGGTCTGCAAGCTAACCTATAATTACAGGAAAGAGAGTGGCAGCTTTGGCATTTCACAAGCATGTCTCCTCAAAGAGCGCTTTGTGGCTTTGTCACCAATGATAATTTAGATAGAGGCTCATTACCGAACATCACAACACTTTTAAAAACCTTTTCGCCTCTGTGCGTTCACCGAGAATAAAGGTCTATTTTAATGGCGGGCTTCTTTTGTGTTCTCCAGACAAAATCCAATCAAGGAAATCCACCATTGACTGCTCCAGCAGTCTGGAGTGTTTTTTTTTTTTCTAATATTCTAATGAAAGAATGAGTAGATACGTTTAATATGTCGGCGGAATGCGCTCTTCGTAGGAGGTGCTTTTTAAACTCTACTCGAGTTAAATTGCATTTATTGTATTTATTGCTTGATAAATGCAGAAGACAAAATCTCTGCACGAGGCCTTTTGTACGCCAACATCTCTCATAAGCCGTTCTGTTCTAAATGCTTCCTCGTACAAGATGACAGTCGCTCTATTATGATGTTAAACACTGGCTTTCAGCGAGCGGAGAACACACTTGTTTGACAGACTGTTGTTTGTTAAAAATGTAGTGGGTTGGACATTCTGTAATCCAAAAATCATATTCATCATCGTCTTTGGTATCTGATCAACATACATTTTTGTTACACCCTTTATTATCAAGTCAGCGTGTGTGTGTGTGTGTGTGTGTGTGTGTGTGTGTGTGTGTGTGTGTGTGTGTGTGACATAAATGCTGGAATCTTTATTAAAAAGGATGTAGGCACTACGGTTGGTTTTATTGGCTGATGTGTTTCTTTTGTTTGCATATAGGCACCTTAACAATGAACACGCTTTGGATGACAGGAGTACCGCTCAGTGTCGGGTACAGATGCAGGTGGTACAACAACTAGAGATACAGGTACAGTTGACTTGCATATATAAACATATACATACAATGACTTGCATTTTAAAGAGGTATTCTGGGTTCAATATAAGTTAAGCTCACTCGACAGCATTTGTGACATAATGTTGATTACCACAAATATGTATTTTGACTTGCCCTCCTTTTCTTTTAAAAAAGCAAAATTTTGTGTTCCACTTACAATGGAAGTGAATGGGACCAGTTTTTGAATGTTAAAATACTCACAGTTTTTAAAAGTTTAGTCACAAGACATAAACAATATGTGTGTTAACATGATTTTAGAATGATAAAATCACTTACAAAACTTTTCTGTGTAAAGATATAGCCAATTTTATAACTTTGTTGCCATGACACTCAAATAATGCATGTTTTTTAACAAAAGAATTAATGTAAGTGCTTTTATACAATTATAAGCTTCACATTTCACAAAATTTGGCCCCATTGACTTCCATTGTAAGTGCCTCACTGTAACCTCAATGTTTTCTTTTTTTAAAGAAAAGTAAGGACTAGTCAATAAAAATGTTTGTGGTAATCAACATTATGCCACAAATTCTGTCGATTGAGCTTAACATGTATTGAGCTCGGAAAATTCCTTGAATTCCTTGAGTTTTATATTCAAATGAACTTGTGATTTGCCACAAATGTTTGGCAGAAGTTTGCAGCTCTGCACCGGTAGTGGTGAACCTGCCGTAAACCTTTGGCAAAAATTGATAGTTTGTCGCAATAATCAAAGCTTATTTGCATGTGAAAATGTTCGAGTGACGAATTTGCGGAACTTTTTGTAAGGGACAACATGAAATGGCTTTTGCAATATATTTAAAGGCGATGTAATTTTATTGATGTCAAAAACGTCCTCCTATCCCTGCTTAACATGCAGAATCAACTAAATTCAAGCCATTTATATATTGATTTCTCAGTAAATTTCAAAACATTGCTAAGTTTGTTTGAGCAAACCAGCCAGCACAACAATGTTTTCTCAGCCAGTGGCATGATTTTGGGGGTGTGGCTTTTTGTTTTCTCAACCAATGGCTCCTGGCGAGTGTGTTGGAAAACCCTATTTAAATAACAGTTACAATTTTTGCAATACTGTATAGTTAAATTTGTGGTGCAGGAATTACACACTTCACCTTTAACTTCCATAATGTGATGTATATCCATAATGTGACAAATTAAAAACAGTATTAGGCAGGAAATAATGTAGAATGGGACTTATTTTTATGGATTAGAATCTGATTGGATCATGACATGTTGGTGTTTTATACATACATATCAGGCTAAGTAAGAAAATAAGTATGGTCAATTTCATGTTATCTCACAGTACAGATACTCACAATTTGTCACAGTTTGCTTACTTTAAAACTGCTTTCTTGCAACATGCTTGAACTTGCTTATTTCCATCAAATCATCACAGCACATAAATTGCACAAGGAACACCCTCGTACGTAAATCCATCCCAACAAAGTTGGAGACCATCACAGGCATTTATAATTGAATCGTGATTTGTGCTTATTTTCTATGCCGTCCAATTAATATGCACGCATCTGGGCTGGTCCTTGCTAGGGTTGCGCGGTATACCGGTATTAACGAAATATCACGATCCAACATTTTTTAAAGCAGTACGATATCATCATATTGTTAATTTCAGTACCATATTAAAGTATGCTGCCATCAGCAAAATGTAATGTAATGTGACAGTTTTGAGATTAAATCAAAGACCATTTAAAAATAATATTAAAAAAGCCTCTATATGGCCAAGTGTGAGCATTAAACAGCAGAAGGATGTCATATAATGAAATAATATACAGTCACATGTGCTGCACGCCACAGTATGAATAAGAGGCACCACTTTACCCTGTAATCTCTTCACACACACAAATGAACTCTTCTCCATAGCAGCTCCTCTCAAGTCACAGGAAGCTTGATAAAGCAAACCCTTCACAAACAGGAAGCACTTCAAAGATCTTTCAAAATAAAAGTCCAGCTGAAAATGAGAGCTCTATTCAACCGGATGCATGAAATTGAGGCAGTCACAATAATAATCATAGTAACAATAATATATTAAATGGTTAAATCATTAGTATTATTATCTGTAAGAAATATCACATGAGCATGTGTACTGAATATCAGCTTGTTGTGATTCAGCCATAGCATCCTTTTGCCTCAGGTAATCAGATTGTTTTCATTTGAATGCTTTCATTAATATTATAAAGCTCTGTTGTGAATCTATTTTTTTTTACCAAAAATAATATAAATATTGTTAAAAAGTATTTTCATTTGATTAAAACTGTATCGGAGCAATGCTAGGCTCCGTGTTAATTAAAGACACACTTTGCACCTGGAGGAAGCTCTAAAGAGGGCCACTATTTTCAGGAGCTGGAGCGTGACCCTATTAAGGTGTCACGCTGACAAGATAATGAGAGCAGAGATTGAGAGATGCTATTACGCAGCGCTGCGGTCATCTCTCCCACCAGTAAACACTCGGTTCTGTCGTGAATTTGGTGCCGGGCTATATGTTTGGCACTTTGGAACATAGGGGGAGTGTTCAGGAAAACTGTTCACTTTGGTGATATCAGCAGTGCTTTTCACTGCATTAGTTTTTATGTTGATTACACAATGAACAGTCCATGTTGTTTGCACAAATAAAAGGCCGTCCTGCCTTTGTAGCGTGGATTGCTTTCTGACCGTGGCCCCTAAGCCCCTGTGATGCCCATCTGAATGTAAGCCAAGCGTTCATCGAAACCCTCCCTATTTATTCGTTGGGCACTTGAAACAGAAGGATTGAATAATTCTTATTTATATGTAAAAATAACAAAAAGACATCACTATTTCTTCCTTGACTTGTTCTCTTGTTTGCTGATACCTCAAGTTCTTACTCTGTGACCAATTACAGCAGTGCTGCTGTTTTCTGTACTCTTAGGGTTTTTTATGCTTTTTCCCCCTCATCCCTGCTCCGTCCGTGGTAATGAGGCCCGGTTCAGAGCTTGCACGCTGGCTCACTGCCGGAGTTCAAGGCAGTGCACTGCGCGGGCCGGTCCCTGCCACTCTCCTTGAGTTAGATTGATGATAGTGGATCACCGGGGCACTAACTGGACCTTGGAGGACCCGCGAGGAGGCAGGGAGGCGGGTCCGGCTGGCATTCTGTTTGCGGGACCCCTTCACCTCTCGGCAGCTGGTGATTTCAGTTCAGCCCTAACAGTGTCCACAGGACTTTGAGATGATGACAAGGATCCTCTAATTTATAGCCTGAGCAGCTTGTTACTGTCAGAGCTTTACTGACCTAAATTCTACTATTGACAAAAAGATGAAGTGCTATTTGTTTTCTATGACCTCTGAGCACAACCTTCAGCTCTCCATCACCACACCGCAAGAATGGTTCTCTTATCTTGGCTTTAATCTCTCTCTCTCTCTCTCTCTCTCTCTCTCTCTCTCTCTCTCTCTCTCTCTCTCTCTTTCCTTCTACTTAAGTCAGTGGTTCTCAACTGGTTTTGCTTTAGGACTCAGATTTTACATTGGACATCAAGTGGTGATCCAACACAGGACCATATTTTTTTTAGTATTTTTCTTAGCCCATTGGCAAATAGTTTTTTCTTGGTTTAAGCATAGACCCCACTAAGACTGAATATCTTATGTTGTTCAACTTCTCAAATATTTTTTTTTTTCTTGTTTGATTGGACATATGAACTTTGACATCAACCACAAATGATAATGGGAAGCATGTTTCTTTTTTTTTTGCCTCTCTTACTTTAAATTGCTTTTCTTCTGGTCCTTGCGATACTTTCAGAACAGACCTGCAACCCTTTTTTTGGGCACGACCCACCAGTTTAGAACCACTGGTTTATAGGGATAGTTTATCCAAAAATAGAAATTCTATAATCATTTGATCACCCTCATGTTGTTTCAAACCCATATTACAGTCTTTCTTTCGTGGAACACAAAAGGTTATTTTTAGCAGAATGTTCAAGCAGCACTTTTTCTATGCAATGAAATTTGATGGGCTCCAGGATGACCATTTACTTGTATGGAAAAGAGTATTTTTGGGTTAGCTCTCCCTTTAAGTCTCTTTCTTTGAGACAGGCTTAAGTAAGCCAGTCCAGGCCATATCCAGGATTTATTACAAGCAGACAAGCCAGATAACAAGCTGTATTACTGTGGTATTCTGGGGAAAATCACTCGTTTTTAAAACTGGTCTGTTTTCTTTTTTCTCTTCCTTCTCTCTTTCCGTTAACAGCTTTCTAAAGAACGTGAGCGTCTTCAGGCAATGATGGCACACTTGCACATGAGACCCTCAGAGCCAAAACCATCACCAAAACCGGTGAGTGCATATTGCTACGTGTACAGTAAACAGAGCTCTCTAAACGCAGATGTTAACAGCAGAGAAAAAGAAAGGAAGAAATAGAACTAGAGGATAAGAGGAGAATGGGATTTGTAATGCCTAGTTTAATGGACTCTATTATGGCGGATAGTGTATTAAATCACAGCGCCCGATCTAAGACAAAAACATAGAGTCATTATTCTCTGATGGCTTTAGTGCTGCAAACAACCTGTTGGCCGGTGAAAGCTGTTTAGCACCGTGATCAGAGGTGCACTTAAAGTAGGGAGAAGATGTTTCGTTCAGAAAACAAACAGTTTGAAATGATGGAATCTGAAAGATGATGATCTGTGAACAAATAACCCATAATCTGTAAACGTTCAAGATATAGCCAAAAAAATGGAGCAGAATTTGAAAAAGTTACAAATATCAGGTTCACTGTACAAAAAACGTAGCAAATTGTAATTTGAAGATGTTCTTAAAGGGATTGTTTACCCCAAAATGAAAATGTTGTCATTATTTACTCAGCCTCATGTTGCTCCAAACTTATATGACTTTCATTTTTCTTTCAGTGGAACACAGAGATATTTAGCAGAATATCTGAGTTGTCCTCTTCGTTATATTGAAAGTTCACGGGGACTATGGGCTGTCAAGCTTTTAGGAAGGACAAAAAAAATCTGTAGAAAAGGATCATAAATATAGTCTATATCTTGTGCACTGAATTCCAAATGTTCTGAAGCCATGAGATGGGGTCGTGAGGACTGAAATGGGTGTCGTTATTCGCTAAAAATCACTTTCATAGTAACATAGGAGTATCATAGACATTTTGCTTTTAAGGGATAGTTCACCCAAAAATGAAAATGATCTGATCATTTACTCATCTTCATGCCATCTCAGATGTTTATGACTTTATTTCTTCTGCAGAACACAAATGAGGATTTTTAGAAGAATATCTCAGCTCTCTAGGTCCATACAATGCAAGTGAATGGTGGCCAGAACTTTGAAGGTCCGACAATTATATAAAGGAGGCTTAAAATTAATCCATATGACTCCAGTGGTTAAATCCATGTCTTCTGAAGAAATATGATAGGTGTGCGTGAGAAACAGAACAATATTTAAGTCCTATTTTACTATCAATCTCCACCTTTAACCAGCTCCAACCAGTAGGTGGCGGAATGTGAACGTAATTTCCACACCAGAATGTGAAAGTTTAAGTGTAGATTTACAGTTAATCTAAAAAGGACTTAAATATTGATCTGTTTCTCACCCACACCTACCAGACCACTTCAGTAGATATGGATTTAACCACTGGAGACTTATGGACATACTGCATGGTATATACTGCCTTTTTAGACCTTCTGAGATCTGGTCACCATTCACTTGCATTGTGAAGACCAACAGAGCTGAAATATAATTTTTTTATGTTTTACAGAAGAAGGAAAGTCATACACATCTGGGATGGCATGAGGGTGAGTAAATGATGAGAGAATTTTCATTTTGGTGAACTATTCCTTTAACCATTACCAATATACACCTAGGATTGTTTTGGAAATCAAATTATCTACAAAAACGAGTAGACTGCAATAAATATTATTTATCAAAATTATTTATTGGGGATTCAATATTTTGTTAGGGAAAACATTGTTAGTGTGCTACCGCTGATTAGAATGTAGCTAATTTCAGCACCATAATTTTCCGCATCACCTCCCACCATATAAACCAGATAATCATCCTGTAAATCCATCAGGAATCGACTGCTCACCTCTGTCGATTTATTATTCATATTTATTTTTTCCTGTCTCCATCCTCAGAACCCCAGCAGCTCGGTGAAATCAACGTTCAGCCTATAATCCACAAGCGCATATGAATGAATAATATTAATGAAGTATTCCATTACATAAACCGCACATGAAAGGAATGCTAATTGCATTTGATGATGAGCAATTAATGACGAGTTCTTAAATAATCAGCGAGGGCTTCCTTTTTTTTTTTCCTGAGTTCCTTCCTTTTTGTCTTAACATGAATGTCTGTCTCATATGCGGGCATTTGTAAGTGCTTTAACGTTATCAGTTTTAGCAGGTACAAAAGAGAACATGTATCCCTCACAAATGCATTGTACAAAAGATGAGAGGTAATAGATAATATGGTGGTACTTTCACGCCTTCATATGCACAGGACAGAGAAAACCATCCCACACATTTGATAAATATTAATAGTGTGAATTTATTAGCACGGCAAAATGAGTACCGCCAAACCCTCAGCAGCTATCAGCAGCCCAACACAAGTTGCCTGTACACTGTTATAAGATCCCATTTAAACTCTGAATGGCACTTCATTAAATGTTACCTTTTGGCCATGCCATGGATGGCTGAAATCAAAGTTACCAAGGCTGCTAGTCCTGAATAATGAGGAGCTCTTTTTTTTTTTCAACCTCTTCTCTTCCTGTTAGCCGACCTTGAATATGTATTCAGATGAGCAGCTGTAGTAAAAGGCTGATCCCTGTGTCTTGTTCACTCCTGCACCATTTAGCTTTAATAAATTCCATTTCGCAAACACTCGATTGTATGCCTGCAAACATGTTATGCTTGTTGCCATAACCATGTGAGTAGAGAAAAGGAAAATCTTGTTTTAATGTTTTAAATATACATCCTCTCTCACTTGATAGGAATTATTATGGTGATTTTTTTTTTTTTTTTTGCAGTATTTAAGAGTGTATCAAAAGCTTTGTTGGTCCCTGTGTAGAGCAAGTAGTGTGTAATTACTGGTTAATGTGGTTATTTGACCGCAATGAGAAAGACATTATGAAAGAGACTTCAAATCTGGTGCCGTGACCCGTCCCTGAATGAATTATACGGATATGCATTATACACATCAAACAGTGCATTTCTGCAAGCAGGGAGAAAGATGGAAATACAAATGGCAATAAATTCAGCACCGCAGCTTTATTTGTGCTTTTCAACATTTCAGTTGTTAGGAAAACTCTTGCAATGTCTGATATTCTAATAGTTTTTTAACTATAACAAGCCATAAAAAGCATGAACAAAACATGAAATGCCATTTTTTACCGATTTTACTTGACATATCATGTTTCTGAGTGGAACCGGATATTCAACAATATTTTTTTTTCCCATTTACCCCATTTCTAAGACTTCCCTTGATACAGAACACATATTTGTCATTAATTTCCTTTCAAGGTCTTTGTTCCAGTCGTTTACCCAGGAAAGAACATTCCCCTAGAGGAGTCATTGATTTCCTCTGAAGCCGTTGAGTGGTATAGCGTTTGCCACTCTCTGTGTTGGCATTATCTCATTATCGTTAAGTGGAGCTGTAATTGTCTATAGAGTAGCACGCAGTCACCAGAGAATAGTCAACTTGACAGTTCATTGTATTTTGCATCAACACATGCCACAAACGATTGTTGATGCCCAACTGGCCGGTTGATTTCAATTCCAACAGCTCTGGAATTACGCTTGCCAATTTGCAATTAAGACAATTTGGCTTGAATATGTAATGATGTCATTACTATTCGTTGCAATTAACGAGACTAAATGTCAGCATGGAATTTTCCAGTCGGATTAAGTCTTCTCACACAAGAGTTGGAATGGGACACAAAAAATTGAAGCAATGGAAGATAAAGTAAGTGGTATATCTTGTGTAGGGATGTCATAAATGTGTATATTTTCAAACTCAACTAGTTGGTGGGTTGCCTGAATGGATAGTCCAACTCATCAGTCTTAAGGAAGCCACGTGTAATTAGGGCTGTTTTCGGGTCCAACTGATACTGACCTGGGGCGATTACATATGATGCATTCTAAACAATCTATACAATTAGTACTTCTGATACTGATGTTGTATTGAGAGAATCAATCCTCAAAAGGTTTTTAGTAAACTAGTGATTCATTTACTCTGAAAATTGTGTTTAACAATTCTGTTTTTGTTAATAAATTATTGATATATGAAACTAAAATATATGTCTGATAATTTGCAATTCAGGCATGTAAATTAAAGAAAGAAATAATGGCCTTTAAATATAATGTTCATTGGCTAAAATGAACAATTTTTATCCAGTGAAATCACACACACACACACACACAAATCTGTTTAAAGGAGGTATCGGTATTGTATCGATATTGCAAAATTGGCTTTGATAGTACGTGATTTCGTATCGAAAAGAAAATAAGTGGTATTGCCCATCCCTACTTGTTTTAAAACAAAGATGGACTTTTTTTTTACTTGATGTCTTCAGCTTAAAACATTGTGGTGGGACACTAAAAAAAACAGTCAGAGATACTCCACAACGCTCGAATGTGTCTGTCTGAAAGACGCAAAGACATGAGGTGCAGCACACTGTTAGCATGCTAATTAAAGCACTGCCACTGAAAATATCTAAACTAAAAATAAAAAATCGAGATGAACTAAACAATTGCTAATTGACCATGACCTATCCTTAATCTCATATGTGTATTGATATAAACCTGACACTGTGTGTTTGGAACAACAACAGGAAGAAAGACCAATCACTAGAGTTGCACCATGTTGTGGCAGAAAGCCAGGTTACGCATCTCTCTCGGTGTGCGTGTGTGTTTGTACACACACAGACTCGCACCCAGGGAGCTCTTATGAGATAGAGATAGGCTGGGATAACTCACAGGCTGATCATTAGATAATCTTTAACAGCGTGCTCTAATTAGAATTCTTATGACACAATTTCATCCTGTAATTAGTGCAGATTGGCTGCTTCCTCCTTTGCTTATTAGGGGAAACACAGCTGTAGGATTGAGCCAGCACTAGTTCTCAGTCTTTTAAAACTCTCTCTCTCTCTCTCCCTCTCTCTCTCTCCCTCTCTCTCTCTCTCTCTCCAGCTCAATCTCATCTCCAGTATCACCATGTCAAAGAACCTGCCGTCTATCTCACCCCCCAACTTACCTCAGACTCCCACCACGCCCACCGCCCCAGTCACGCCTCTTTCTCAGATACCCCAGGTCCCCTCCGTTCTCAGTCCAGCCAACGTGCCCAGCATGGGTGCTATGCGCAGACGTCACACTGACAAATACTCCATGTCTTTATCTTCAGGTACAAACACAAACAAACAGCTGTGCTTGAATTATACATTTATATTTTCTTATGTAATCTAAAAAAATGTTTGTTTGTTCTAATGAGAAACGACATGTAAGCAAAACTGTTTAGTTTTTTCTCTTCATGCAAAACAGACAAAAATCACACTGTGTAGTACATCAATATTCAATTAAATTTAATTACAGGCAAATAGAAAATGATACAATATTTATCACATTTTACATTTTAAGCTGTGCATGTAACAACATTTCTGTTTGATGTTTATATTTACTGGTCTTCCGCAACTGTTGGAAGCAGGAGGGAGGGCATGAATTATTCAAACACATACAAAATATCGACAGAGGCCCTAATTTCATGCGCGTGTTAATGTTTAAGATTTCTCCAGAGAGAGATTCATTAAAAATGTATTTAGTTGGACATGTAAAATGCTGATTTGAGGTGTTCTCCCTCCTTTCTCTCCTTTTAATTTGATAAAATCCTGAGCGAATTCCTCACGGAGACACATTTAGCAATTATCCCAGGTGGCGACACTGTGGTTTATTCATTTATTTATCTGCTTCACATTATTTCTTTATTTATTTTTCACAGAGATAGCCCCAAACTACGAGTTTTACAAGAACGCAGACGTCAGGCCGCCGTTTACGTATGCAACCCTCATCAGGCAGGTGAGTGGAAATAAATTAGCTTTAGCCTGATTAGATTCTAATTAATTGCTGCTTGAATTAAGTCTGGGTGAGGGTGCCTTAAACACACTCCAGTCCCTAACGTGCCGTTTAATGGCATCTCATCGCAGGCCATCATGGAGTCAAGTGACATGCAGCTAACGCTCAACGAAATCTACAGCTGGTTCACGCGCACATTCGCCTACTTCAGACGCAACGCCGCCACCTGGAAGGTAAAGTCCTTCTTCATCATAATCTTATCCTGAACAGCATGCAATAACTAAAACCGATTGATCATTTTAGGGGCTGTTTACACCGTACGCATTTTGTGTCCATCTGCGTTGTTTTTCAATAGCTTTTCTTGCGCTAGACGGATGTTTGTAACCATTGAGCCACGTCTTGCTGTTTTTCAGTATCTCGCGCAGGATCTCTGCATTTTTATGATCGCATAGCAATTAAAAAGAACTTCAACTTTTTAAAAAACATTAATTTCAAGCTTTTTTTAACGCTTTTGATCTAAACGGCTGCTTACATTTCATTCAGGCCAGTATAAGTTGCAGTACGGCCCAGGCCTCATGCCGTAATCAAAGGTCTGCCTACGCAAGACCAGATTCCACTGGCCGTAGAGTTACGGTGGCCTCGGAAGGACATTTATTTTCTTGACGTGGGCTGATTACCATCGTGCTCCCTTCTTTTTAACCTGCCTCCTGAAAAGGGCGAATTCTCTCTTTATCTTTCCCTGCTCTCGCTCCCTTTCTCTTTGACATGTGAAACAATAATACAGCTTTAGATATCGTTTTCTAATTTGGTGCAATTAATAGCCGAATCTTGACAGAGAGGTGTGCGTTCTGACACGCTAATTACTAACCAGCCACTCAATCATCAGCACCTTTTGTTAGATGCGACGTATTACTGCTTTCTCGGTCTCTCTACCTCATTTCTCCCCCACCATGCATATGATTGGTTAATTAGTTTGAAATATGGCTGTTTGCCTTGTAGACGCACACTACGGCCTTTCTTGTTGTTGTTGATGAGGCGCGAGTCTTTGTACACACCGTAGATCATGTGCTGAGACAAAAAACTAAAGACAAATGGAGGGAGGTTAAGACCTGTAAAGCGCTAATGCCCCTGTCATCCAGGAAACACACTTTATTTTCCAGGACAAAAGGCCTCATTTGTATATCTGTCCCAACAAATGCATTGTCAGACAGGGATAAAAAGAGAAGGAGGGTACAATAAAAACCACACCTCTATTTTTATAGACTGGAGATGCACTCTATTTATTCGATAGCCCCTTTTCAATAAAGTATTTACAGTTTAAGAGAAAATCATATAGTTCTATGCCCATTTGTTTTTCTGTGGAACACAAAATCAAATATTAGGGCACAATGTTAAAATAGAATATTCACCATTATCTTTCATTGTATGGAAAAAGATGCAATGAAAGTGAATGGTGACTATTCTATTCTTCTAGTCAGTTCTGTTCTTTTTATAATATATTTTGAGGCAGACAGCTCCGCTCGAAGGCTGCGAGGTTTCTCTGACTCTCATTAGCATGCGAAGCATTTCCAAGCACTAGATTTAGCAAAGTGAATTAATTTGGATTTGGCTTGCTAATGATGCCGGTGTATGATTACAGCTCCACAAGGGTGTGCAATAGCTCCCCGTACAAATGCATGCTGGGCCACGACTCATTTACTGCCGGGGTGTCTGTGTGGAGACACTCGGCTGAGAGTTTTTAAGCATTTTATAGCCACGTGTACATACTATGTACCTTCGTTTTTCCACAAGCCACTGTCTAAGACTGTCCTTATCAACCACATGTTTTAATATGGTCCTGAGTGGAACAAAGAAGCCAGTACAGGGGCTTTCTGAATATTTGGGTCCCTCCTTTTTACAATAACAGACCAGGAATTTCCATTCTGAGCCTGCCCGCTCTTTTGTGAGGGCCTGGGCTGGGGCTGGCTGGTGATGGGCTTGTCATTTGATTAACAGAGAGAATTTTTAAAAAGGAATGAAAGGTGATTTAATATCTGCACTTGGTCTCATCAGCTCAGCTTGGGGATCGAGCTCTCAGCCCCGCCAGCTTATTAGTTATAACTATATAGCATGCATAATAAAACTGCTCATTTGCTCATTAATATTAAAATTATCATATTCAGAGCCATGGGCATTAAGATCAATCAAATCCTGGGATTTTCAGGTCAGATGCGAGATCTGCTTATGAGGTTTTTTTTTTTATATTCCTCTCTCTTCCTTTCTTACAGCAAAACACAGCCTCCCCTCAAATAAAACATGAAAAAAATTGTATATGAGCAAAGGTTATTATATGGTGTCTTTGCTACATTTTTTAATTAGAATATTTTATGGCTATGTGCAAAACTTGTCATATATTGTTATTTCTTTATTTATAATGCATAGTCCTTGAGTATAAATGCATATGTGCTTATTGGTCATTTTCATACTTTTTTATATAGCATATAGTTTTTGTGGTCTTATTATGTAAAATATTATGCACAGTTGTCATAAGTTAAGGCAAGCTTTTATTTAATTATAGATTGTATGTCACAACTGAATCTGTAAACGCAACTAACATTGTTTTTAATTTCTTATTTATTTTAATTATTTTTTAATATCTGCTGAAACAATTTCCTTAATTCTGTATTCCTCCGAGATACATGTTGTTTCAGATGTGGAGAAAGTTATTACATTTTGATGAAATGACTATTATAAAAACACGTTTTCTTTTAAATAATGTGCTGTGATGAATCACAATAAGAGTCAAGTCAAGTCAAGTCAATTTTATTTGTATAGCGCCTTTCACAACACACATCATTTCAAAGCAGCTTTACAGAAGTTCAGCATTAACAGACGATAAAAAATGTAATGTCTATAAAGTCGATAAATCGTCATCCTTGTGCAGGGCTCCAAACTGCGACTAAAAATGGTCGCATTTATGACCAAATAAATTTATTTGCGAGTGTAATTTCTGTCAAGGTCGCCATTGGCGACAGTAAAAATTTACTCCCTTTGATTTTAAAATTTGCATTACATTTCCCGAGATACATTACAAAAGTTTATATCAAAAGAAATAGCGGGGAAAACGGAGTTCATTGCAGGAACTAACCATTTCAAAAAAGAGACTGTGAGAAAACACGGTGACAGTAACGAGCATAAAAAATGCACGTGATCACATAATTGCGAAGAATGCTCCACAGACTACACTGTTAGCATGTGCAGTTTTTCTTGCATGTGAGCTGCGGGACGAAAAGGAATGGAAGGAGTTAAAAATGAAAATATTTGGCGCCTGTTTTTCCCTCTATAGGAGCCAATCGCTCCTTAATTGATTTTTTGTTTGGAGCCTTGTTGTGGAATTAGATAAGATATGATTCTTTACAGTGTTTAAAAATAATTAAATAATAATTGTATTAACCCCAGTGAGCAAGCCGAAGGCGACTGTGGCAAGGAACACAACACTCCATAAGATGTTGGTTAATGGAGAAAAATAACCTTGGGAGAAACCAGACTAGAGCAGCAATATTAAAGCAGCAATATTAAAGCAATGTTCCAGGTTTAATACAAGTTAAGCTCAATCAACAACATCCGTGACATACCATATCATGTTATATCATGTTGATTACCACAAAAAATTATTTCGACTTGTCCTCGCTTATCTATTTATTTCATTAATTTGGAATGCCCAATTCCCAATGCGCTCTAAGTCCTCGTGGTGGCTTAGTGACTTGCCTCAATCCGGGTGGCGGAGGACAAATCTCAGTTGCCTTTGCGCCTGAGACCGTCAATCCGTGCATTTTATCACGTGGCTTGTTGAGCGAGTTACCATGGAGACCTAGTGCGTGTGGAGGCTTCACCCTATTCTCCGTGGCATCCACGCACAACTCACCACGTGCCACACAGAGAGCGAGAACCACATTATAGTGACCACGAGGAGGTTAGCCCAATGTGACTCTACCCACCCTAGCAACCGGGCCAATTGGTTGCTTAGGAAACTTGTAACTCCAGGTGTGGTAGTCAGTGTCTTTACTTGCTGAGCTACCCAGGCCCCCCTGCCCTCGCTTATTAAAAAAAGTGGTTACAATAAGGCACTTACAATGGGAGTGAATTGGCCCAGTCCATAAATGCTATAACTTTACACAAATAAGGTTAGTAAATCTATTTTGTCACACTAAAATCATGTTAACATTTATATTGTTTACATCTTGTGGCTATACTTTTGAAACAATGTGTATTTTAGCGTTTATGATCTGGCCCCATTCACTTCCATTGTAAGTGCTTTACTATAATCATGATTTTACCTGGTTTTTTTTTTGTTGTTTTTTTTATGAAGAAGGAACATGTCGAAATAGTTTTTGTGGTAATCATAATTATGCCACAATTGCTGTTAATTGAGTTTAACTTGTATTGAACCCAGAGTATTCCTTTAAGAAAAATTGGGTCATATTTGACCTCTTATATGTGTGTGTTAACAGAACGCCGTACGACACAACCTGAGCCTGCACAAGTGTTTTGTCCGAGTGGAAAACGTGAAAGGCGCCGTGTGGACCGTGGACGAAATGGAGTATCAGAAACGCAGATCTCAGAAGATAACTGGGTACACACAACACACACACAATTTGAATGTCTTTCAGACACTGTTTTAACAGGATTGATGGTAATGTACTTCATTATCTGAATTTGGGTTTTTTTTAGGAGCCCGACGCTGGTGAAGAACTTGCCGTCTAGTCTGGGTTATGGGGCGGCTCTCAATGCAAGCTTACAGGTAAACTCCCAGCTGATTCTATGTGTGTGTGAGGCTGGTTGGCACAGACAGTAAGAGTCTAGTAGGACACCATGTGGTAGAGGCAGGTATCTTCTCTGCCAGCCAAGTCTCAGATTGATAGCAGCCTGTGCAAATGCAAGGGCATAATCATTAATATTTATCCAAACTGTCATAAATTATTTGGCTCCGCAGCGTTGGACAACGAGGTGCTTGTGGCGAAAACTTTAAAATTTAATTAGTGTATAGAACTTTAATGTGCAGTAGGTGAAAATGTCTGGAGATCTTTTTTTTATGCGACTGTTTTGAAGTAAAGTTTTGGATGGTTTCATTATCATGTGGATGCTTGGGGTTTCTTGTTCACCGTTAATTTGAGACCTGTCTTTTAAGGTGAAGAGATTGTTTTTGCAACTTCAAAACTTTTCCATTGTTGTTTTTTGTTTTTTTTGTATTGCTGCTACTCTATGACAGCTCTCGTCCATTTTAATCTCATTGTTTTTTATAGGGTGAGATGTGGAAAACATTCATTCTTCAGGAATAATTTGGAAGTAACTCAAAAAAAAAAAAGGGGAAATTCATTTTGAACGAGATGGAAACCATAAATTGTGACGTCAAGTGTTGAAAAAGGCTGAAAGTGCGATTAATTCACCTTCCGTAGTGTGATGCATGTCAAACTGAATATTCAGCAGAAAATAATGTAAGATAGGACTGATAAGTGGGCTGTGATATTATTGGTTAATATTATTTTCCCAGCCTGCCCAACCTTGGTGACATCATCAGAAAACAAAAGCAATTCTCACCTGTTTGTATCTCTTTTATACAGAGAAAGATGGCATGAAAAGATGTATTTTTTTAATAACTTTATTTATTTTTTGAATGAGGTGGATGTTTAACAGAATAATCATCAGAAAATTATGTCGGGTGGGACTTGATTTTGTCCACCTCTATTTGATTTTATTGTGAAAAGTGGTCTATATAATATCACTGGTTAATTTTATTTTTCCCTGCCCACTAGGACTTGGTGACATCATAAAAAATTAAAAGTTGTTATTGCTATTGTTGTTACTTCAAACTTGTAATCGTTTTTTCCTGCCACTATGAGACAATTCTTGTCTGTTTTAATCTCTTTGTGGCACATGTGGAGAAGAGATGTAGAAAACATCTTCAAGAATAATTGGAAGTAAAAAGTAAATCAATTTTGAAAAAGGTTGAATACATACATATTTAATTGGACTGTGATAGGTGGGCAATGATTTTATTGGTTAATATTATCCCCACTCTATTTGGTATAGAGAGATGTGGCATGAAAATATATATTTTTCTGAAATAATTGGAAACCATGCATTATGACATGCCGACTGCTAAAAATGTTTGAATTTAAGCATTCTCTCTTGTTCTCTCTCTGTCTCTCATAGGCTGCACTGGCAGAGACCTCTTTGCCGTTGCTGGGTAATCCGGGCTTGATGAACAGTAGCGCGTCTGGTTTAATGGGGTTGAGCCCCCCAGGACTCATGGGTGGCAGCCCCACTGGCCTATTACATGGCACCATGCACGAAGATCTCAACGGCTCGCTTGATCACCTGGACACCAACGGACACAACAGCCCAGGTTACTCCCCACAGACCCAACTGTGAGTTAACACACACGCACATGAACACCTGCATGGGACTGAAGGGTGGTTATTCCAGATCAGGATTATTAGCAGTTAATCTGACAGTTAGACTATTTGTAACATACCTAAAATGCAATTTACAGTTTGCCTAAAATACATATGCTCACTCAAAGTCTCCATTAGAAAACCAAAACCAAAAGTGTACATTCAGTTCTTGGATTACAGCTCATACCTATAAATAGTTAAGAACTGGAAGGCTTCCATAATTATAGATTCCCTTGTAATTACACCACCGTCTGCATCACAAAGGTTTAGATGTTATATTTTATGCAAGACTGTTCCTATTAATATTTAGCAGCTAACTATATCATTAATTACTTTAAAATCTTTGCCTTTCCATCTTTTTTAATGGCTTACAGAGAGAAAGAAGGAGAGAAAGAGAGAGAGAGAGCATAGTCTGATTAAAGATTAATGCATTGCTGGTCGGACGAGTGGTAATATAGAACATGTGCTCGCCCTAATCAGTGATGTCACTCATGTTGGATGGCCGTGTTTACCAAGGCAAAGATAGTACCGTGAGCATTAAGGGAAGCAGGAAGTTTCTCGCACATCGTCAGACTCACACACTCTTACAAACACATGTAAACTGCATTGCATATCACTCTAGATCAGTGGTTCTAACTGGTTTTGCAATAGTTACAAGATTTTAAATTGGACCTCAATCAGCAGCAGAGTACTAATATTGTTTATCATACAAAAGTAAAGAAAAAATGTCCTTAAAAGACCCCATTATCTTAAAAACACACTGTACATTTGAGGAGAGTTGCAGAAATGTGTGTTAATCGGAGTGTGTGTTTGATTCAGAAGTGGGGCAGTAGTATGAAGTGGGCCAAATCTGAGATCCAGACAGAATCCGTGTATTCATTCCCTCTGGTTATTTCACTTTTAACAGCGGATAGTTGAGTGTATTTTTTAGACCCTTTCTTCATGTCTGTCTGATTTTTTTTTTTCTCATTTTCTCTTTCTCTCTAGTCGAAGCGATAAGACATAAATGCTCAATAGATGCGGAATCTCTTTTAAATGGCCTCTACATGGCCAAAATGGAAGAAATATGTTTTGTGAGTGGCTTTTCTGGGCTGCATTTAATAATGAAGAGGCTAAAGAGAACAACACATTCACATTAGGTCCCCTGTGAGAAACGGGAACGATTAGATTAGACCTTTCTCTGAACGTGTTAAGGTTAATGCTGTCAGTCAAATGCTACAGATAACTTGACTAGTATAGGGACAAATTTGTCCAAAGAAGTTCATGCTAAATTTGACAAAACATCTCTTTGGGCATGTCCTTAATTGGAAATTGTTTTTGTAAATAAATAAGTTGTTTTGAATCTAAAATATTTGTGTTATGGTTTATTTAAAGGTTATTTTCAGTTATATTAATTAGTCGATTTACATTTCTTTTTACATGTTCTTTTAATATAATTTACATAGTTATTTGCCAAATAACAAAATTTCTATCAGGAAGACTTGCAGACTTGAGTGAAATTTAAGATGCCATTTATTTGATGAATATAAAACACAAAAGTAATGTCTCTCTTTGGCGTAAACCCGGTCTGGCAGTCCGAAGAAGTTGTACTCGGAACCATCATATCCTGCCAGAGATAGGAGGCAGGGGCGAGGAGTCTACCCCGTGCAGGACGGGACTCAACTGGTGGCGGTGTGGTGGTGGAGGTTGCCGTGTTAGCACACTGAAACAGCAATATGATAGATTGTGAGCAGACTTATAAAGCAATGGCTTACATGTGATTGGCTAGGAGATACCCAGCTAATGTTACGATGGTGTACAGCTGCTAGTCTTCCAGCTATAACTATGCTGCGCTTATGTGGATATTAAATATTGGAGATTTAATTTTTATTATTATTTTCTGTTAGAAGAAAGAAATGACAGATGATTTGAAGAAATATGTCGCTTTGAACAACGGTCAATTATACAGTTTACCTGTTATATTTGACCACAGAATGCAGCTATTAACCAATCAGTATCAAGTACTCCAGAGAGCCATGTGATATAACTATTAAAGAACTCTTAAACTCAATTTCACCCACATACTCACTGAAACACTCCTGAAAATGGTTGTGTGTGCAGTCATAGCATCATTGTGATTGTTGCTTATCATTTTGGGCAAGCACTCTGTCAATGTCTATGCACACACAGATTGGCACAGACTCAGGCTCCAGTTTTTCCTTATGCCAGCCTCTCATTAAACACTAAATGAGTCATCCTGACATCTTAATACAGTGAAGAAGGGACAGCAAGGACTAATCATTACTCTCTTTCTCTCTCTCTCTCACTGTCTGCCGCCGTCTTCCTCCTCCGACCACACAAGCATGGCACTGATTTATAATTAATGCAAATGAAAGCTCTAAGCCATGCTTCTTCACATTAGGAGTAAAGGCCTGTGTCGAGCTTAATGGCCAGTGCAATGGTGGACTGACTGGGATCATTTGTCTCGTCGTAATACCCTTATATGTGTATCTGTTTGTTATTGTACAAGAAAGGGTACAGCTTACAGCTGACAGAACTTTAAGTGAGAAATTATGGTCAATGACATCTTTTATAGCCTAATTAAAGGTTATGACAACAAAATAACTGTTTACATATATTATAGAACCATTTTGACTCCCATTACAGAAATGAACAAATTATAAAACAAAAATAAAAATTATTACAAAAATTACATTTATATGCAAAAAATTCTGAAGATGAATTTTCATAATTATGAGAGCAGAGCATGATGGGTTATCTTTATCAAAGATTGCGTTGTTTGACAACAAGTAAAGAGTAAGCAGTGATGACCCACAAGTCTTTTTTAAAGATTTTTGCTAATATTATTGTATCTTTGTTACGTCATTAACGGCACTAAAATGATGACAATGAAGTTATGTGAATGAAAAAATAAACTAATGAAAATTCTCTCAAATTACTAACATAAGTACTAAATAAAATTACTTTTGAAATCAACCATTGTCTGCTAAATACATTTTTATTACCATTATAGTATCTTTGTTTAGCCTATGACAGCAGTAAAATGTTGAAAATGAGATACGTACATTAAAAAATAAACTTGTGAAAATAATGTAAAATTAGTAACATAAAAAAAAACAAAAAAAAAAACGCTAAAATTAAATGTTGAAATCAAATGTAAAAAAAAAAAAAAAATGGACGTTTGCTAACATTATAGTATCATTTTTACACCCATGATGGGAGTAAAATTGAAGCTATGCAAATTAAAAAGTAAAGTTACAGAAATTCTATAAACTCAAAAAAGTTTTTAAATCAAAAGTTATTTTGACCAAATTGATTTTTACTGATGAGTATTGTTGTTACACCTATGATGGCAGTAAAAATAACAAAAGCAAACTAGTTAATTAAGTGAAGTTACGAAAATTCTGAAAATTTAAATTGCGTACAAATGCTAAAAACATAATTTTTAAATCAAAGTTATGTCTAAAAATTGATTTTTACTAACCTACCGTTGTTATGTCTATGACAGCTGTAAAATGACGAAAATTAACTGAAGTTATGTAAATTAAAAAATAAAGTTAAGAAAATTCTATCAAATTAGTAACATTACGAATATTACATATTCAAATTATGTACAATTACGTAAAAAAAAAAAACTATCTTTTGAAATCACAAATGTACATTCCTACAAGAGCAAGAAAATGACTGGATATCTTTACCCAAGATTACACTGTCTAACAACCAGACGCCATTGCGCTTGAATTAATTGCTTTAATAAAAAGGGATAACTTTTAATCGTATATGCAGGTATTTCTTGAGGGTATGTAATACATCATTATGGTGGTCAAATGTAGTTTATGGGCCAACCCCAGTTCCTCCCCTCTTTCTCCACAGCACGTTGCGGATACAGGAGACAGAAACACCCCCTCCGCTTCCACATCTGAATAATAATCAATTTTGCTATAAATATTAAAGTAATCTGTACCTTTTAAAATTCTTTTCATATTCAAAGTTCCCTCTGCCATTGATGAGTGCGGCCCAAGAGAGAGCAGCCAGACATGGCCTAATACAGAGACTAGTTGATAAGGGTTTTTCTCTCTCTCTCTTCAGTCTAGCGGGATTTCCTGATGCATCCGACGTGTCAGAAATAATTAGGTTTTGTCAGATTTATCATGGTAGCACAAACCTCTCTCCCTGCCAAGGGCCTGAGATCATGTTAAAGCCTTGTTTGTGTATGACAGAATTATTATTCTTGTTAGTAACCTCACTTCCGCCCTCTCGTCTGTATTTCGCCACAGAGAAACGTTCCTCGCCAAACGCCTTCATGTTTTTTTCACGATTTTTTTAGCCACCTCCCTTCGTTTATTGACAGTCAGTAAAGATATTCATCCATTTGGAGTTAAAAACATGGATCATGGTGTCCGAGAGAACTGGCAGGCTGAAGTTGATTAATGGTGGAGTCTAGCTGCAGGTTGTCTCCCCACTTGAGAAGTGCCACCACAGCCCCTGCATATTAACGAAGGCCTGCACTTTCTATTAACAAGATAAAAAAAGCTCCACTATCCTCCCACCCAACAACCCCCCTTTGCTCTTGGGGCGAAAGGATGAAAAATCTTCCATCACTTATAATGGGGCTGCTACTACCTGCCAGAATACTTGCTTCTGATTGGTCAATCGCTCAATTGACTGCATTTGTTGATTACCACAAAAATACATTCTGCATGCAAGTGATTTTCTACATAGCTGTGTAAGTTTCATGTCTCTCGTATCTCTCTGGAGCCTCTTTCTTCTTGCATAGTAAAATAGTTTCAACTCAAAACAGTATTTTGGAGGCAGTCGTTTAGTAAGCAATCTTATGTGCAATTAGTCGATCATTATCGCAAAAAAAGCCCCTTAAATGGTGGAAAAAGTCTCCACTTACCCTGTCATAGTTTGTGATTTTATTTTATTTTAACCAGGCTTTCCTCTAAATTCTTATCATTTGTTGCTTTGTAACAGGCCTCCAATTCACGTCAAGGAGGAACCACTAAATATGGACGACGACGACTGTCCAATGTCATTGGTGACTACAGCCAATCACAGCCCTGAGCTGGATGATGACCGGGAGCTTGAAGAGGGCAACCTATCGGAGGACCTGGAGTGACTATTTTGCCCCATCCCTCAACTGGGGCCCTACCCCTTTCAGGCCCCACCCCTTCAACTTATCCACAACCACAGAAATGCAAAAGACTGGAAGCAGGGGGGAATATTTATTTAGCATGCGTCTGGAGACTGGCCCAAAGAAAATCTATTCCGCAGATCTTTAGGGACCACAGATGGACAGACACAAGACGTCTGCTTTTTAAAACAAAATAAAAGGAACAACAAAGGACAAGATTTCATTTTAAACTACTTGGCCACACAACAAACACGAGGCTCATGGACCTACTAAAAACTAAATCGGGAGTGAGTTCGTTCTGTAGAAAGCTAACGGCCACATATACTGCCAAAAAAAGAAGTTTTAAGTTTGTGAATATCCAAGCCACAGTAGTCGTCGATATTAGATGAAATTGCTGGTTCAATTCAAGTTGTTTCTGTGTTCTTTTTTGCATATGAGTAGTATCAAAAATTAGTGTCACTGCCTGTATGACAAACTTTGAAAAAGAAAAAAAGCAGTATTGTTTTCATTTGCTTTCATTCTTTTTTCATTCTTGTTTTTTTCCCCCTCCTGCAACATAGCTTATATTCCTCTAAGTCATGTTTGCAGCACCACCAACTGTAAATGGCATTAATGAAATCAAGTCAATAACACAACTGTGGTATCACGACTGTTGCAGCCATCCAAAAATGGAAAAAAATAGGACTCCAGTCAACTAGCTCTGTTTCTGCTGAAAAGTATGTGATTAAGTTGCATCTTAAAACTGTTTGTCCAAGCACCATGCCGAGAGAAAAAAAAAAGATGTGTTTCTGCATATTCTTCTAGTCTCTTTACCTCCTTGTTCTAAAGCTTTGTCTACCTGCAAAGAGTCACAGGTGACAGCTAGAAACCAAAGCCAACACTATCAACGGCCAATAGCTTAGACAGAAGCATGCCAGACTCTTTGGTAAGCCTTCTGTGGCTTTAACTAGTACAAAGAGAAGCTTTTTTCCAATAACTACCTTCGAAAAACCTCTGGGATCGTCTCCTTTAGCCCTGTACAAAGATTCAAATGATTTTGATGTAGTTTAATTGACAGATGAAGAGCTCACTCTACCCAATTGATGTCGGTCAACCCTGTTATGGGATAGTATGGGAAGACATTCATTCAGCTACCGTCATGGGGTTCGGGTCAAGCAAGAGAGCAGCTATAAATGGATCATGACCCAAATAACCGTTTGTGTATCAGGGGAAGTGCAGAAATTAAAATTGGATTACATTAAACCCACCAACCCATCATGCCATTTTTTTTTTACTAGTGTAATGTACTGTTCATTGTGGCTTTCCGACGTGTCATGTCTTATAACCGTACTTTCTTCAGAGCCGAAACCGAAAAATAACCAAACTTTTAACATATCTAGTGAAGCCAAAAAGGTCATAATTTCATGTCGATATGAAATGATGTGGCTTGGTTATATCGTAAAAGCAAATAACGTAGCCATTACGGAAAGGGAAAATTCTCACTGATGTTTGCTTTGCTCCATTGGTTTAGACTCATTGTATAATTCATGGCTATACAGACACAGCTAGTGTTGGATCATGGGAAGGTTTGTGGTTTAAACCATGAATGGTGTAAAGTAGCAGCCAGTTATTTGAGGTAAAACTTAGGAAAAACAGGAAGTGCTTAGTCGCTTTTATTTGAACATTGCTGATGTCATCGAGAAAAGCGGTTTCTGATTTCAGTCAAACCAAAGTTACACAGATCTCTGCCTCTTCTTGTATATCAGATGCAGATGAAAATATCACAAAGCCTTTTTTATTTTCTTCTCTGTTTTATTTCTGTTTAAATACCAACCCATCAGAAATGGATAACGGTTTTGTATTGTAATTGATATGTCAAAGTTTGTCTTATGTGTATGGAAACGTACTGTGCAGTTGTTCCAGTTTTGTGCCAAAACGAGGGGTTGTCTGCTAGTTTAGCACACAAACACATACTTACACACACTCACACACACACACTCAAACACACTAATAAGGTACCAGCTGGGTCCAGGAACAAAGCTTATCTCTTACCTTTGCTGGAGTCAGCAAATTGACTTGAAGATGACATTCATTATAATTTTATCACACCAAATATAAGGACGCAGCGTCTTTGAAGAAAAAGAAGATACAAAAAAGGGTTCTCCCACTTATCCAAAAAGGCTTTCTACCTCTTCACAACACTTTCTGAACAAAAGAATGGCAGATTGCACAAGTCGTTAGAATGCCACAAACACTGACATTTTCTGCTTGATTCATCTAGGACATTGCCAACAGCCAGTTTACATTCCCAAAGGCAGATATGGAAGGTTTGCATTGAAATAGTTTGTCTTCAAACATTTGTAGAATGAATATGTAAAAAATACCTGTAAGGGGATATTGTGTTATTAAAAAATGCATGTCTAAATTCATTTGGTGGACTGGAAATAAGAATTAATAAACACATATAATAAAAGTCAGGATGATGGACTAAGTATACAGTGCATAAAGTGTGCATACCTCAGCTATACTGTTTTTTTTGTGGGGGGGTCGACTAAAGGAACGTTCAGCCACAGAATGCATATTACCTGTAGAGTTTGCATGGCTTTTGTAAAAACATTTTTTAAAACATTTCTAAAATAGTTGCTTGCACATAACACCAGAAAAACAGGCAATCTCCTCCAATAGATTTTAGGATTGTCTGGATTTTTTCTGGGATGATTTTTGTCTGTATTTTGATAATTGTGCATATTATGTAAAAAGATACAAAAAAGAAAAAAACATTTGGTGGACCCATGAATTTACCAGACATTTTTTTTCTGAGCTAAAAACTATCAATGTTTTTTTTGTTTTTTTTTAAATTTCATGACTTTACTGTTCTCTCATTGCTTGCTAAGAATAGCAAACCTGCTTTTCCTGCATCTGCGTTGCGTAGCTGTAAGGTTTTTCCTAATGTGTGTATATATTGCTTGTACCTCTGTGCATACGTCCTGACGCATTACGTCTGGCCAGTTGAGTCATGTATCCTTTCTAATACTATCATTCTCCGGGAATATGAATCCCCTATGTATACAGTAAATTGGGACTGTAGCAAAAACATGTTTCTGTAATTGGTGAATACCTTTTCGTTGTTTTTGCTTTTTTAATTTGGTTTAATTTCTTCTAATCGAGACACATTTTTGATACTTTTCATTACCGTGACCTGTGTCCATATGTTAGCGATTTTTGCGCGAGTAGAGGTCGCGATTGAAGAACTGTAACGGCCGTTATTATTTTCTGTATTCATGGCTTTTCACTGCTGAATAAAATAAAGGACCAAAACTAGGATTTGAAAAGCAACTGTCTACCTCCAACATCAGGGAGTTCTCAGTTTTTTTGTACATGTATATCTTTTATTCTACAAAGACGCAGCGCATGGAAATGGGGCTGCATTATGCTTTTATGCAACGTGGAGGAGTTTGTCGCAGAACCTCAAAACAGCTCGACAAAGAAAGGCTGGAAAAACAATAAAACATTAATGGCTAAGTTACAAGTCTTTGTTCCAGCTCCCAGTGTTGTTTAGATGAGGGGAGAGAGGCGCTGCCCGTGCAGGCAGAGAGGTGCGTGTAATGGACTCGGTCCGTGTTCTCCAGTCGCACCTTTGATCTGAGGATGAGAGCATGGCCCAGCACAACTTACTTGAAAAGATTATTTGGGATGCAGCTAGCCTCTGTGGGAAATAGCATATCTTCCATGTTATTTTTGTTGGGTTCTTTTGGTCTTCGGCCCCAGTCAAATTGCAGACTGTGTTTACTATTGCATAGGAAGCATGCCGTAAGGGACCGATGGAGTTTATTCGCAAGAAATAATGCATAGCACTTGGCTTTAGCACTCTGTTGCTAGCATGTAGCTATGCTGTAACCACATTGAGGTCCTTTGTTATTGGCCTTATCGTCTAGGCTTAAATTCCCCATGAAAGGAATTTATTTGTGGCTTTAAGTCCATGTCCTTCAGCTTTGATGTCATCTATATGCTGGTGTACTTCTAAATGATGACCTTTAGCATGTATGCATTTGATTACAGACTTCCTCTGTCATGGACCAAAAATATTGATGACGAATCATGCACTACACACATTTTTGTCCAATCGAATGCTTTCAAGAATGAGAATGTCCTTACCCCTAATACCACCTGCCACTGATTAGAAAATAGCAATCATAATAGAGCAACTGTTGGGTTCCGGAAGTAAAAATCCCATACATTTTCCCATAGACAAATTGATTTTTAACAGTAACTTATAAACTTTTAAAGACTGACATTCTTTGAGGTGCAAGGTTGTTAATCGATGGCATATGCCTCTGTGGAAGCCACAAATCCAAAAAAGTTTAATTGCGGGATTTCTGGTGAAGAACTACACCATCCATGATTTGAACCCGAAAGATCCACCAATTAAAGAATCGTGGCAAACAGTTGGTCTCCTAATCCTCTCAAACTACATATATGTATACATCTGAATAGTTTGCAATAAACTTCAAATACTGTACATTGTTACTATGCAACAGATAACAATTAACAGCTTTAATCAAGAGTTTATTTGTCCGTCATTTTTAGTTCAATTACATCAATGCTTCATGGGATTGTAGTTCATTCTATCATAAAAGATGTTAAATACACAGAGTTGTACCTTTGTCTGTTTATCCGATTTTCAAATACTTTTTTGTTTTCAATCTAAGTTTGTAATAGCATGATTCGCCTAGGAGATAGTTGGTTTGGTTCATGGCTTAGAATACTTTTATGGAAGATTTTGGGAAAAATTAATGGGAAAAACATGTCCGGCTAAAACAAATGTGTGGACACTGTTGCGCTCCGTTCATTGCTGTGACAAATTCAACTTGGTCTCATAGTGAAAACGTGACTATATACATTTTTGCTACATTTGTAATACATGTCTCCAGGTACAATTCCCTGCAGTTTCCAGGAGAAATGAACACTAGAGGTGCTACAACAACTGTGTGTTTTATTCACTCAAATTTTGACTTTATAAATACATTACATTTCTGTTTCTCTCATTTACTGAACTTGGCACTTTATGATATCAACACACTTTTACACAAACACGTCTTTTGAAAAACAATCATTTTATTGCTTTTATTACAGACTCACCTACATATATACACTTATTCCAACACAGATAGCTTGAGCGGTAGCTATCGGTATGATGTGCTATCGGAATTATCCTTCTTCCCGCTTCTGAAGTGGTAATTACGATTACGTCGCATTCAAGTGCTTTGTTGCTGGAAAAAACGTTAATTCATATATATTTCTTGAGGAACTCTTATTTTCATACAATAAAAAATATTACTCCGCTTGCTGACATTAATGGAATTTTGGTCAAATAAACTCGGCAAAAAAAGGAACGTCCCTTTATCAGGACACTGTGTTTTAAAGATCTTTTTTTTTAAATCCAAATAACTTTACAGATATTCATTGTAAAGGTTTTAAACAATGTTTTCCATGCTTGATCAATGAACCATAAACAATAAATGAACATGCACCTGTGCAACGGTTGTTAAGACACTAACAGCTTACAGATGGTTGGCAATTAAGGTCACAGTTATAAAAAATTAGGACACTAAAGAGACCGTTCTACTGACTCTGAAAAACACCAAAAGAAAGATGCCCAGGGTCCCTGATTAGCTGCGTGAACGTGCCTTTGTCATGCTGCATGGAGGCATGAGGACTACAGACGTGGCCAGGGCAATAAATTGCAATGTCCATACTGTG
The DNA here is from genome assembly GCA_032164185.1 of Moxostoma hubbsi. Taxonomy (NCBI): domain Eukaryota; kingdom Metazoa; phylum Chordata; class Actinopteri; order Cypriniformes; family Catostomidae; genus Moxostoma; species Moxostoma hubbsi. Next base: position 5,730,388 of record JAVLUX010000043.1, read on the forward strand.
AGAGGCCTGTTGTAAGGCAGGTCCTTACCAGACATCTTCGGCAACAATGTCGACTATTGGCACAAACCCACCTTCGCTGGACCAGACAGGACTGGCAAAAATTGCTCTTCACTGACAAGTCACGGTTTTGTCTCACCAGGGGTGATGGTCGGAAATGAGGCTTGCGCTCTGGAGCAGGATCGATTTGGTGGCGGATGGTCCGGGGTGGTGTGTCACAGCATCATCAGACTGAGCTTGTCGTCATTGCTGGCAATCTCAATGCTGTGCGTTACAGGGAACACATCTTCCTCCCTCATGTGGTACCCTTCCTGCAGGCTCATCCTGACATGACCCTCCAGCATGACAATGCCTCCAGCCATACTGCTCATTCTGTGCATGATTTCCTGCAAGACAGGAATGTCAGTGTTCTGCCATGGCCAGCGAAGAGCCCGGATCTCAATCCCACTAAGCACGTCTGGGACCTGTTAGATCAGAGGGTGAGGGGCTAGGGTCATTCCCCCAGAAATGTCTGGGAACTTGCAAGTGCTTTGGTGGAAGAGTGGGTAAACATCTCCTCCTCACCCCCCCCCCCACCCCCCCCCCCCCCCCGTTCAGGGACACATTATTCAATTTCTGTTAGTCACATGTCTGTGAAACTTGTTCAGTTTATGTCTTAGTTGTTGAATCTCTTTATGTTCATACAAATATTTACACATGTTAAGTTTGCTGAAAATAAAAGCTGTTGAAAGTGAGAGAACTTTTCTTTATTTGCCGAGTTTACAAGCTATTTTACAGTGTAAAAATGAATCAAAAGGTCGCTGATATACATAAATGAATATATCCAAAATGGTAGGCGCTAACAATTAACTGTATTCAGAAAAATGAATAAAACAACAGAAACTGTACTCTCCTCCACCATGTTGAAAGTTTACGTCTCCTCCCATCACGGAAACTCGGGTAGGCCTATCAAAATTATTTGAGTTATAGAGTTTCCCAGACGTAATTACGACTTGAGGGGTCATTCATGAGCAACTTCCGAGCGGGAAACTCATATTTACAATAATTCTGATAGCACATCAAGGCAGTATTACAGTTGGAGGACTTGCGGTTCAAGTCCAGCCAGGAATTCAAGCTGACACGTGACATTACAGAGTCATAGCAGCGGCACGAAATGAGGTGGTTGCTTCAAAATATGTGCTTTTTCATTTTGCTTCTGCATTTTAAAAACTCATGGTTACACTGTAAATATTTGAAATGGTAAAAGACTGTAAAAATGCCACAGAAAAAAAACGTAAATTGATTAATGAGTATTAACAGTAAAATAGCCTTTACAGTAAAATAAATAATATATTGTAAGACAATGCGGTAGTTTTTACAATAAATGTACAAAAAAAAAAATGTAAAAAGTTTTTTTTTACATAAATACATAACATTATACATACTGAGAGTTTTACAGTAAATTATTGTAAAATTACAGTAAAAAACAATAATTGGGCATTCCCACAATTCCCTGCATGACCCATCATATTTCATTATATTTTATGAGAATAGTTATGTTTCTTCTTATTTTTAATATCAGTTATGTACATTGGGTTATGTTTTATATTTAATGTAGTTTAGTTCATGTTTAAAAAGCATTAAGCATTATTTAAATCTCACATGTGTTACCCTGATGGTGTTTAGTGTTTGTGTGAGTGCAACTGAGCACTACATGTTTATTGCTCATTGCTCCTTTTCTTGCTCATTTGTTTTTACAAAAAATGTGTAAAAACAACAGGATTTTTAACAGTATAGATTTAAGCATTGATTTGGTAAGGATGTCTTTTTTAATGTCTCTTTTATAGTTTAAAACTCTATTGGTTAGGTTCAGGCAAACGTTTTAGGTTAGGAAGGTATGTTTAAATATATATATATATATATATATATATATATATATATATATATATATATATATATATATATATATATATATATATATATAATACAAATTCACCATAAAATCGCATCTGAATATGACACCATTTAACTTACTTCTGGCGCCCCCAACTGGACATTTCACTGGAAACCGGCAGCCAAATGTGATATGCAACACATACATTTTGAAATGCAAAAATGTAGTCATGTTCACGTAAATTTCATGAGACCAGGCTGGACAAATTTAAGGCCAACTGGCTATTTTAATTAAAGGGTGATGAGCTTTTGATATGTTTTGCCCAAACTTCCTGTTTCAAGAGGAAATCTGTGCTCTGCAAGCAATTTCATGTGGTCTTTAAATACTATGTGTTGTTTTGTTTTTTCTGCACCAGTAGTGTTACCAAATGGGGTTGCAAAAATGTTTCAAAGAGGTTTCATAAACATTGGCCAAACAGAATGTCCGACCCCAAACTCACACCATTTCTTGAGTCAATGTTGCTGAGTTTTAGTGCTACCTTCAGCACCATGGTGTTTACTCTTTGTGGGAAATCAACCTCTGAATAGTTTACTTGTACTGTAGTTGACTTTGCACATTAAGTTGGAATAAGAGAAAGTATCTTAACATAAAAAAATGACACATTTCAGCTTTCTGCCACAGTATTTGCGTGGATGTTAAATTATCATGAGGCTCATTTCCTATCCTAGTTTGACTCTGATCAAACAAATCAACCCTTTTCCCATGGAAACTGCACTTTTTACATGAGGGTCAATGCAGACAGATGTGATTTAACCTCATTTCTGCCTTTGAAATTGAAATGCGTTGACCACAAATTTGCAAGAAATTTTAAAAGGTGTGTAAAATAGTAAAAGCAAAGTTTTAACTTGTCAAAGTCACGAGTAGGTCTCAGGCAGACCGTGATTGAACCCAAGTCCCTGGTGTGACCCAGCACTCATTTTCATTCATTACAGTTTTATCTTGACTGATGGGCTGCTCTGGTAGTGGCCTTTCACTCTGAAGGGATTCGACTTTAAGATCGGCACTCTAACAGTCCCCATCTCTTGGCATATCTTCAACTGAACTGAACTGCACTGCAAAAAACAGACAAAACAAAAAAAGTATTTTAATCAGTTGTTTGGACTTGTTATTCTATATAAACAAAAACATAACTGTCTAAACATCCTTAAAACAAGATAAGTCATTTGAGAAGCAAACTTGATGAAAAGGTTTTACTTTGGTGAAAAGGCGAAGATGAAAAAAGCATGACGTTACAACCACACTAATTTATTTATCAAATTTTAAATTATCAAATTGTACACCCATGATTCTGGCACATTGTTTTTTATATGGGGCAAGAGAACCTAGGTCGAGGTCAGCAGCACAATTTTCCTTAGGCCCAAATAAAATCATTTCTCTTTTATCTTCATTTAGGTTCAGGAATTTATATGCAAGCCATAACTTAAACTCTTGTAGAAAGTCCAACAAGGGTTGTAAGGCTGATTTATCGTTATGTCTTAGTGGAAGATAGATCTGAGTGTTGTCAGCATATAAATGAAAAGCAACTTTGTAATAATTAAAAATAAAAGTGAGAGGGAGCATATACAGGGAGAACAACACTGGACCAAGGACTGGTCCCTGAGGAACTCCACATTTGAGAGGTAAGTTAGAGGAGGAGGAGTGATGGCCAATGCGAACACTGTTTGTCAAATAGGAGCGGAACCACAGTAGTAAAGTACCACGAAGGTCCTCTGCTATCTCAAAGCAAGTCATCAAGATTTTATGGTCAACCAGATCGAACGCAGTACTCAGGTCTAACAAGACTAAAGCCATAGATTTCTCTGAATCAGTCTCGGTGAAAATATTGTTCGAAACTTTTTAAAGAGCCGCTTCGGTATTGTGGAAGGGTTTTAAACTGGATTGAAAGAGTTAACGGTCAAATATGATTGTAATTGAATCAATACCACTTTCTCTAGAATTTTCTAAATGAAAGTCAGATTACAAATCAGGCAGAAATTAGACAAATAAATCAAGGTTTGTTTTTTAGATATGGTGACACCACAGCATATTTAAGGCAGTTTGGGAAAGAACCAGCTAGACATCTGTTAATGACCAGCAACAGTGCAGGACCAACAGTGTCAATAATTTGTAAAGTAGGCAGAATAACATCCTGAGGACATATTTTTGGCTTTATGTGACCTACAATTTCCCTACATAAGCCCAAGTCAATAGTCTTAAACTCAGACCAAGTGACAGAGCAAAATATAATCCCGAGTGAGACATCTGAGATCGTAAAATTGTAATCTTCTCAATAAACCAAACTTTTCACAGAGAGAGAGACAGAAGGCTCAGAAAAAGGATGCACATAAGGGTTTAAAGATAATGGTAGGGAAAATAATTTTTGGTCTATGGCAATTATTTGTGATAAGTTTAGAAAAATACATACATTTTGCAGCTTTCTGAAACATGTTGTAGGAGATACTCAAGATTTTATATGAAACCTGCAGCCTGTCCTTTTCCACTTACTTTCAGCACGTCTGCAAGGCTGTCTTAGAGAGCGAGTAGTATCATTATGCCAGGGCACTGGCACAGGCTTATGATTTTTAAACCTTAAGTATACTAGCAAATAGATATTTTTATTTGGTCAGATTGTTGGTTTCAACAAGAAAAAAATTGCCTCTCAAGTACATTTTTCTTCTTTTAGATAATGTTTAGACAAAAAACACAGTTTTGTATTTTTTTGGCAGTCCTATCAACACGGTCCTTCCCAACCACCTCCCGCCCTTGTGCCCACCATGGCAGTTTGCTACAGTTATGCCTGTTTCCGTGGCTCCTCCATGGCGTTCTGCCACGGTACCTCTCAGGTCACTATTCTTCCGTGCTGTTTATGCACTTGGAAGTGTTTGTGAATTCAAGTGAGGGATGGCATACGACGTGCAACAAGGGATGCTGTGTACCACACAACATCAGAGTGAGCGCAGACATTAAAGTGTGAGCCACATTACAGAACCCTCTTTCAAAGGCCATGAAATAATAATGGCTTGTGGTTAGAGGTATTCGTGAGTCACATTCACTGCTTTTCATAAAGTGGAGTTATTTACAGAGCAATGAATAAAAGAATGGGATAGTGGTGAGAGAGAGAGAGAGAGAGAGAGATCTGAAATAGGTCAGCATACATTTTGTTCTTTAGGTAGAGGTCTCTGTTAGATCTTTGTCGCATTTTATAACACTGAGACTTATAAACATCCACTGGTGCCCTAGTCATCTATTGACAGCTACATCTAGTCCTTATTGTTTTACACTCAAATGGAAACCCACATTCAAACTCCCATCCAACCCAAAAGCTTTATTTTCTCTGTAACACTTAAAAATAACTTTTATTAAGGACATTTCTGTAGCCAAATTTATTAAAGGAATATTCCAGGTTCATTACAAGTTAAGCTCAATTGACAGCATTTGTGGCATAATAATGATTACAACAAAAATGTATTTCAATGTGTCCCTCTTTTTGTTTAAAAACAAAAATGAAAAATCAGGGTTACAGTGAGGCACTTACAATAGAAGTGAATGGGCCAATCTGTAAATGTTAAAATATTCACTGTTTTAAAAAATATAGCCACAAGATGTAAACATTATATATGTAAACATGATTTTAGTGAGATAAAATCACTAACTAACCTTTTATCTGTAAAGTTAATTACAATTTTACAACTTGGTGGCAATGACGACGTAACACCATAAACCCTAAAACCCCAAAATTATGATTTTAACAACTTAACAACTCAAACAATACATACATTTGAACAGAAAAGTTATTTTAATTAATGATAAGGCTCTTATTTCTGCCTTTAAACCCTCCAAAAATTGGCCCCATTTACTTCCATTATAAGTGCCTCACTTAATCCACGATTTCTGCTTTTTTTTTTTTAAAGAAAACGAGGGACAAGTCGAAGCTGTTTTTCGTGGCAATCAACATTATGCCACAAATGTTGTTGTTGTTGTTGCTGCGTATCATATGAAAATGACTGTTTACCAGCTTTACATGGTCATGACAGGAGCAAGTGATTTTATTTGTCTAGTCTCATGTTAACATGTGTAATGTTTAAATCATGTGGCTACACTTTTTCGAAACAGTGCTTATTTTAACGTTTCTCACGATGCAATACCTTGCTCCATAGACTTCCATTCAAAGCTTGTTGCTGTGCATTACTGTACACATGTTTTTTTGTTGTTTTTTTTTGCTTATTTTTACAAACTGAGGGACGAGTCGAGCTTCTATTGAACCAGGAACATTCCTTTAACATGTCTTTTCATTCTCTTCAAAAGCCAGTATGCATGCACAAATAACAAAAGTGGCCCTCTCCACTCAGCCCTGACATTGTGTGCCTGCTCTCCAGTGGGGACTTGCCTGCGGCTGCAGAATCGCCTCCTAAATCGTCAGAGGCGATGGCAACGCTAATTGAGATCATCATTATTATAATTGCAGCTCCTAAAAAAAGTGCATCTTAAATAATTTGCATTGCTCTCGAGATGATATTGGAATGCACAGCAGAAAATAATTGCATGGCTGCAAGGCACGTTTGGGTTGGACAGCTCCCTCTCTTTCTCTCTCTCTCTGTCTCTATCTATCTGTCTCTCTCCGTCTCTCTCTCTCTCTCACACCTCCCTCTGTCTCTCCTTGGGGTTGTTGGTGCACACCCTGTCCTGCTCTCAGCCGGGTATGGCCCAATTACTAATTTGCTTTTCTGCACAGCCACAAAACCCCTGACACATTATATCACAGATCACTAAATCGCTTAAATATGTGGAAGACCATTTTTATTAAAATGCAAGAATGATTGTGGGTGTTTATAGCACTATACATTTCTGGATGTGGGTGAAAAAATGGATGCATGAACTACTACCAAACAAACAAGAAATTATATTTTCAGATGGAAAATGAAGCCTATTCTTAGGTGCCTTTACGATTTTTTTTTCTTTTTACATTCTGAAATGATACTCATGACAGTTGTGCACATTTTAACCATCCAATTCTCATTGTGAAAACATTATGTATTATTTCAATTGTAAAGTATTCATACATCATAGTAGTACTTAGTCTTTGAACAGCCTTTCATTTTCGTTGATTTGAAAAAACATAAACAAAATCATTGAAGCCTACAACCAAATCTTTCTAATTGTAATACAGTAAGAATTTTTTTTTTTTACAGTAATAAGAATCATCATTGAAAACAATGGGAATAGTAAAAGTAAAACATCAGGACGAGTTATGGTTAAGAAACGAGTGTCATGTCATGTTCTATATATGTGTGTAATAAATATATATATATATATTTTTTTTTTACACTTGTGGCCAAAAGTTTGGACTAATGTACAAATTTTGTTCTTATGGAAAGAACATTGTACTTTTATTCACCAAAGTGGCAGTCAACTGATCACAATTTATAGTCAGGACTTTAATTACATGAAAAATTACTATTACAATAAAAAAAAATTAAAAAAATTAAAATACCTTAAACTACTTCAAAGAGTTATCATCACATAATCCTCCATGGGCAGCAATGACAGCTTTGCAGATGCTTGGTATTCTAGCTGTCAGTTTGTCCAGATACTCAGGTGACATTTCACCCCACACTTCCTGTAGCACTTGCCATAGATGTGTCTGTCTTGTCGGGCACTTCTCACGCACCTTACAGTCTAACTGATCCCACAAAAGCTCAATGGGGTTAAGATCCATAACACTCTTTTCCAATAATCTGTTGTCCAATGTCTGTGTTTCTTTGCCCTCTCAAACCTTTTCTTTTTGTTTTTCTGTTTCAAAAGTGGCTTTTTCTTTGCAATTCTTCCCATAAGTCCTGCACCCCTGAGTCTTCCCTTTACTGTTGTACATGAAACTGGTGTTTAGCAGGTAGAATTCAATGAAGCTGTCAGCTGAGGACATGTGAGGTGTCTATTTCTCAAACTAGAGACTCTGATGTACTTATCCTCTTGTTTAGTTGTACATCTGGTCTTCCACATCTCTTTCTGTCCTTGTTAGAGCCAGATGTGCTTTATCTTTGAAGACTGTAGTGTACGACTTTGTATGAAATCTTCAGTTTTTTGGCAATTTCAAGCATTGTATAGCCTTCATTCCTCAAAACAATGATTGACTGACTAGTTAGAAAAAGCTGTTTCTTTTTTTGCCAAATTTGACCTTAATACATGCCAGTCTGTTGCATACTGTGACAACTCAAAAACAAACAAAGACAATGTTAAGCATCATTTAACATACCAAATAGCTTTGAACTGTGTTTGATATAATGGCAAGTGATTTTCTAGTACCAAATTAGCAAATTAGCATGTTTCTTTGGGTTAAATATTACATTTTCTTGACAGATTTCATTAGAAATGCCCATACAGTTCTGTTTAAGGGCTCAGAATTTATTACACCACTCTTTTGAAAAATACATGTATTATTAATCATAAATCATTTTTGGTCCATTCCAAAAATTAAGATTAGGCCTACTAAAAGGGATTTTAGGCACATTTCAAATCAGAATGACTACCTAATCTCATAAATGAACACTTATTGTACACTTTACCCACATCTAGGCTACATCAAAATATGAGATTTGATACATAAAAGGGGCCTGAGTAATATCGCTCAAGGACCACTGCTATCAATTTCAGGCCAACCACGGGACCTAATTGCCAATGCATCCGAATTTATTAAAGAATGATTTCAATTACATACCGCAAGTATGGAGTACTGACACAATCAAATTCAAATTAAATTAGGACACTTGATTGTATCACTCGCTTAAGCACCTGCATACATTTGTTTCTTTCATTCTTTCAAAACTTCTGAAGATTAACTTTCTGTACGGTCTCAGTCTGGACTGGTAGCGAACATAAGAAAAGAAGGGTGAAAAACAAGTCTGGCATTAGTAAGGAATAGTGGGTTAAATCACTTACTGAAGATTTTTAATGACATTTCAGTGTTCCGCACATAATTACTCTTCATCTAAGATATCCCATAATGATGTTGGACAGTCTTGGTTCAGGCTGGCTGGCTCACTTCATTAGCGTGTCATTCCTATTTCACATCAGAAGATTTAATTGTAATGCTGAATATGCACAGCTCGCCGCGCTGCCCTAATCAAAGTGGATCCACTTGTATTATTAATATCGGAATATCGGACAGCTTGCTATTTTTTATAAATAAAAGAATACAGATGCATAAATCAGCTGTCATTTATTAGCATGATGGTGGCAGACGTGCCAACCCAACCATTCTCGTGCTCCTTGCCGGTGCATTCATCAAGACTGAGGAGTGAGGGATAAAAAAAGAAAGAAAATCCTGCATTAAATATGCATACTAATTCTGGCATGAAGTAATCAGATTACAGAGCAGGTGACAGTGGGCACTCAAATTCAAATGATTGGGAATAATGAGGCTTGGAATGGTGGATGGAAAAGACAGGAGGAGGGGAAAAGATGGATTCAAGGTTTATGTTCAATGGAGAAACCTTCCTTTTTCTTCCAGCAGAGCAGTAGGATTTAGGGGTGTGAATGAATGTGGATGAAACCGAATTTTCAATAGTTCTGCTGACCAATGTTAAAAATTGGATGCTTTTGGCTGAGTCCGAGAGCACGCGCTCTAATCCGGCGCGTGAACCCTCTAATGCTGCTCTGGATAGCTGGCATTCACTCTCCATGACTGGAGGATTTAAATGGCATGACTCCATAGAGATTAAAGCAAATATCTTTTCTACCAAAAAATTAACTCCCTTTTTAGTGTCTGAATGCATACACAGGTTTTGGCTATGCCCTAGAACACCACATTAATAAGATTTTAAATGTACAACTTATTAAATTATCCATGCCTAAACCCTTCAATTAAAGAAAGCTCTTAGAGCACAATTAATCACATGATTTTAGGGCCTTATAAGTTGAATTATTATTATAATTTTTTTTTTTTGTAAATAATAATAATACGTTTTCATATATAGGATATGGATTTTTTGGCATTCAAATGAACAGTTGTCGGGGACACCAGGGCTAGTTGTCATATTAAGGAGGTTTTATTTTTTATTTTCTTGCTTCATGTAGTTTCGTGTTGCAGCCACAGGAGTATGAGACCTGTAACCGTTACTTGAGCAACAGCGCAAACTCATTCGGAATATTTTGAAGGCGTAACAGCTGAATATTCTATCTCATGGTGAAAAAGTAGAAGACGATTGTAGACGGAAATGAAGAGAGATTTTATCTTAGTTTTTATTTTATGCAAAACATTTTAGTCTCGTCTTACATATTTTTTATATGTACGTTTAAGTCTTGGCTGAAGAAAAGCTACTGAGAATTTTTACCATTCTTGCCCAGTTGTAAAAAAAAAAATAAAAAACCGTGTGACAACATACCTTAAAAACTTTTCAGCTTCACAATAATAAACTTTCTGGACCCAGGCTCTCTCCCCAGACTGCTGGTTGTGTAGCTGCTTTTATGCCACTCTCCTCATGCTCACAGGTGTTTCTAATCATTTAGCTCAGGTTAAAGCGCCCTTGACCACGCCCCTGCTGCCACATACCATACCATTGAGAGCCAATTGAGCCATTGGAGTGGAGAGTGAGGACTGCCCACTTGATGGTCAGACACTCCTTTTCCACGGTGCTGTACTTTGTCTACCTTAAGGAGAGCTTACGGCTTATGTACATGATTTTGTCTTAAGAACAAAAAATGTGCCTTCATAATACCCCATTCCTTGATGTTTGCCAGGGTGGGTTGATGTTCACTCAAGAGCTATAACAAAAATATGATGATAGTGAAAATCTTCAGGTAGAATTCACTAAAATGATTCTAATTTAAGAGGGCTTTGAACTATGGGTTTGAAAACAACATACCAAACCTCTACTAGAAAAAACACGCCTTTGCACATTTGGACTTTTGACAAATCTTATTATTACTGGGGTATAGGGCTTGTGTCAACTTCCCTGTATGACAACTAGCCTCTGTACCCAATATACTCTTGGCCAGTGCCCCACATCTTTACCTTATTTAAAGAAGCTGCAGTGGAATTTATGTGACCACCAGTCAAGGTCATGTGTTATGGGTTATTAGCAGTAGTCACGGCAACGCAGTGTTTGGGAAAAATGTTCATCTGCTCGTCAGATGTGCTGCTAAACACTGACAGAAGAACAGCACTAACTTTCACACTATAGTTAATGCAACAAAAATAATTACAGTATTCTTCATTTATTTGATTTTGAATTTAAAATGTAAAAAAAAAACAAAAAAACAACAACAACAAAAAACATGAAAATTGAATTAAGAGGTGGATTTAAACTTTCTAAATGTTACATAGTCTGTGTGCATGTGTGGCCTCTGTCCTTGCCAGGTTTGTGTTGACGGAATAGTTCAACCAAAAATGAAAATTCTCTCATCATTTCCTCACCTTCATGCCATGCCAGATGTGTATTACTTTCTTTCTTCTGCAGAACACAAATTAAGATTTTTAGAAGAATGTTTGTAGCTCTGTAGGTCCATACAATGCAAGTGAATGGGTGCCAACATTTTGACAGTACAAAACACACATAAAGTCAACATAAAAGTAATCGATACAACTCCAATGTTTTAATCCATATTTTCATAAGTGATATGATAGGTGTGGGTGAGAAACAAATAAATATTTATGTCCTTTATGCTAGAAATTCTTCTCCATGCCCAGTAGGGGGCGATATGAATGAAGAACTACCAAAAACACAAGAAGAAGTATGTGAAAGTTAAACTGGAGATTGACTGAGCAGGGAGGACAGTTTATAGTAAAAAATGACAAATATTGATCTGTTTCTCACCTATATCTATCATATCGCTTTTGAAGAGATGGATTTAACCAATGGAGTCTTATGGATTACTTTTATGATGACGTCTGTTCTTTTTTTAGCTTAAAAATTTTGTATGGACCAAAAGAGCTGAGAAATTCTTCTAAAAGATTTCATTTGAGTTCAGCAGATGAAAGAAAGTCATACATTTTCATTTTTGGATGAACTACTCTTAAAGTGTGTGTGCTTGTGTGTATTAACAGCAACAACTGTTGGCGCTATCAGCAAAAATTGTCAAAATTGTTCCCAGAAGTGAGTCCCCTTCAAAATGTAAAATATTTTGGAAAGTATGCATGAAATCTTCACATACAGACTTTGTGATGCTTAACCTACATAGAGAAAACATGGTACCCAAAGACGCTATGATTTTTGCATTCATGTGAAGAGCTCTTACCCTCTCTCTCTCTCTCTCTCTCTCTCTCTCTCTCTCTCTCTCTCTCTCTCTACACACCTGGTCAGTGAGCATCAGCATCATTTTCCTCCAGTGCATGTAGTCCACTGCCTGATGATATTCACACCAATCTACTTTTTTTCCATCCAGTATGCTTTTGATCTCATATTTGCATGTATCTGCCTTTAGGGCAAGAAAATTATTTGGATGAGATTTTTTTTCTCTCTCAGTAACATCTCAGTATACCAGAGGCATATGTGACACACACACACACACACACACACACACACACACACACCCATACACATGTTGGTGCGGCTATCCTTATGAGGACTCTCCATAGACACAATGATTTTTGCACTTTACAAACTATGGATTCTATCCCCTACCCCTAATCCTAACCCTCACAAAAACTTTCGACATTTTTGCATTGTCAATAAGCAATTTTTTTAAGCGATTTGACTTATGGGGACATTAGAAATGTCCTCATTAACCACATTTATAGCATAATACCCTTGTAATTTCCTGTTTGTAACCTTTGTAAAATCTTAAAAAAGGTCCTCATAAATCACCCACGCAAGCACGCACGCCCACACACACACACACACACACACACACACACACACACACACACACACACACGTCACCATACAGTACAACCTTTTAATAATTACTGCTTCCGTTTAGCCCAGGATTGAAACAAAAAAACTCCTGTACAATCCAGAAGATTTTGGACTTGCTGAAGTGATCTTTTGAGTTCAGTGAACCATTTGAAAATTACATTTTATAGAGTATGGCTGATCGTTCTAATCTTTGGTGTCTGCTGAAGCAACCATCATTTACCATCAAGTTATCATTAAAAATAATTGTAATAATTATTTTAATTGCATTTATTTAGGACTGACGCCCCTCCCAAACCCCCACCTTAAGGGGTGCCTTTAGCTCCATGGTACCCCATTTCAAATCTCAAATTGAAACTTTGGGTAAGTGAACCCTTTTGACCAGTTAGCAACCTAGCAATCACCCAAAACACCCTAGCAACCACACAAAAAGGCACTAGCAACTATCCAGTTTACCTTAGCAACTAGTGACACACTGGCAACCACTCACAACAACCTAACATCTGGCTGCATGTTTTGCATGGTCAACCATGACTCACCTTTATCTGAAAATCTAGTATTAAAACCACTAATTGACTGTATAAGAAAATGCATTGGTTGCATAAGAAAGCTATTTAGGATCAGTTGGCGAGGTAAAATTAAAAGCAAAAGGAAATCGTTTTCAGACAAGCATCCAATAGGCCTGTAGCCAAACTTGCACTTTGAGTTTTTTTCAATAGACCCCACGCTACTTGTGTGGAAGTATAAGCCCAACTTCCCACACATTTGATATTTTTAAACAATTTATATTTGTTATCATATCAAAGAGGATGCGTGCAGTTATCAAAAGCATGCGAGGAACACGTAGCCCGTGGGTGCTTTCCCAGCATCACATTCCTTATTCTATTTTATCTTTCTTGGTTTTGACTAATGTCAGTAACAGCTACCGGTAATAAAGTGCTTGTTAGGATTTTGCTGTTGCCTCCGAGCACCAGCTTTGATTCATTGTCAGCTTATTTGGCAGTGTTTCTTGATTACCTCTCGCCAAGACTGCATGTTTATTGATTGGAAGTTAATAAAGCACTCCACCACTCGGGCGACTTCATTTAAAGGCGTCATTCGCCTTTGATGTGCGGGGCGACGCATCTGGGGCACAATAAACTATCTTGGGTTGTAATGTAAGCAAAAACAGCTTCGTTCGTAGAGTTGCCGGGTGTTATGAGTATGAAAATGCTGTGGTTTCAGTACACTGCATTGAAGTGACTTTTTTTGTGTTCCATTGCCAGATAAAAACGTTTGGCTTAGTGCATATGCAGAAAAGCCTTGTCTTACCCTAGTGTTTCCGTCGCACTGGTGTAAAATCCTAAAAACATCTTTAAAAATTCAGTTGACAGCGTCTGGCAAACCCAAGCCCCCTTGTTTGCTATTCATGTATGCCGGTGTACATTGTATAATAGTGCGTCTCGCCATGGGCCATGGATCCACAACATGGCCATTCCATCAAATTTTGATGTATTCATTTATTGTTGTGAATGAGAGTGTTTGTTTATAGATGAGATGTTTGCTTGGCGGACATCAGCAGCCATTCAGCTGGCAACTCTGGGGCTAGCGGCATTCCGATGAGTCTTATCTTGAATATGAGCTTGTTAACATGCCACTGGTGGGTGTGAGAACAGTGTCTAAGAAAGTTTAATGTCGTATTCTCCCATAGCCTGCCCTCCCCAAATGAAGGTACTGCTAGGGGTGTGTGTTTGTGTGTAGTATAGCCTATGATGGTGACCAGATTTAGAATCATACTCTCTGTGTATTTACATGTAGTCTGTGCAGGGTCAATCTTAAGGGCTTGCTATGAGGCACTGTTGTATTTAGGGAGCGTTCCTTTATGCATGTGTTAGGGAAGCCACTTTGAAACTCTAGCTTAAAGCCAAACTAAAAGCTTCTCAAGCTATTCTCAAGGGAAAAAAATCTTTAGATAATTATCAGACTACTATTAGCCATATAAAAAAGTGTTCTAAAAAATGAATTATCTTTATTTTATCTAATTTAATTATCTAATCCTTCTAATTATCAATTAATTGAATGTGCAATATGTAACAATTTTCATGTAATATTCACCTTTTTTGCCAATGTGTGAACAGCTTGTGACGGAACTTTAAAAATGAGCCCTTCGCGGACTTCTTGGGTTGCCCATTAAAGCCTGTAGTCTGATTTTCATCCGAAGGGAGCACATCATTTTGCTGGGAACATCCAAAGGATGTGACGTTTATGTGCGCTTCCAAGAGCCTTCCCTCAGTGCTTCTCTTCCACTATTCAACAACAAACTGCAACACAAGGTAACGTTATCTTAGTGATGGAATCCAGCAAACATCCGGCTACCAGCGCAAAATCGACTCCTACATAGTGTTAATTTTGTCACCTATTTTTAATTTAGTCTTAGTCTTAGTCTTGTGCGAAATGTCCTTGTTAGTTTTAGTCATATTTAGTCATTCACATATCTTTTTTTGTTAGTCAAGTTTTAGTCGACTAAAAGTCTCGTCATTTTAGTCTAGTTTTAGTCAAAAGAGAATTTAAGGTATCTTAGTCAAGTTTTAGTCAACTAAAAGTCTCGTCATTTTAGTCTAGTTTTAGTCAAAAGAAAACTCAATATATCTTAGTCAAGTTTCAAAACATTTTAGTCTTTTTTTAAATAAATTATTTCTGAGATTAATTCTGAGATAACCATTTCAGTCAAATAATGTTTCACACATCTCAAATATTGGTTAAATGTCATAATTACCTGACAAAATACACTTGTTGAATGATTTGTTGAATTCACTTTGTTAAACGTGTCTGGTTTTCTGATTTAAGAGACACATTCACAAATGATGAACTTGTTCTGAAGAGTATTTTATTAAGCAAATAAGTTACATAAAATATATATAACCTGCATAATGTATGTGCCACAGCACCATAGCTAACTGGTTAATTTACAGCGTAGATGCCTAAAATCAGCATTAGCTTATGAGACGTTAATTTAAGTTAACTTCCCTGAATGTGTGGATGGTTAGCCTTTAGATGTCGCTTAAGGTTGGTGGTGTTTTTCCCGGTAGTGTTTATCCGCAGTGCTTCCCGTCAGTTATAATGACACATTCTGACTTTTTGTCAATATCATTGTACCTAAAATGCGACCAAATATCGAGCCTCTTCCTTCTACCTAGCATGTCGTCGGCGCTCGTCGCGTGTTCGCCACTGTCTATGATTGTTGTGTTCTTGCTTCATGTAGTTTCGTGTTGCAGCCACAGGAGTATGAGACCTGTAACCGTTACTTGAGCAACAGCGCAAACTCATTCGGAATATTTTGAAGGCGTAACAGCTGAATATTCTATCTCATGGTGAAAAAGTAGAAGACGATTGTAGACGGAAATGAAGAGAGATTTTATCTTAGTTTTTATTTTATGCAAAACATTTTAGTCTCGTCTTTTTTCGTCAACAATAATGCATGTTAATTTAGTCTTAGTCAGCGTTTTTGGACATTGGTGCAGTCTCGTCATCATCTCGTCTTAGTCATGGAAAAAAAGGTCGTTGACGAACATATTTAGTCTCGTCTCGTCTGACGAAATTAACACTGCTCCTACACAAACTCTGATTAAGCCAAAAAAAACAAAAAAAAAAACATTTATCTACTGAATCCCATCTGTCTAAGCTGGAATGTGATCGTGGTCAAGCAAAACCTAGAGTGAACATCGGCAGGGCATTTGATTCCTGGATGGAGTTTTTGGGATCAAAACTGACCCTGAATTGGCGTTCTTCATATTGGAGAGTTAAGCTTACATGACAGCAAAGCATGTGAAATATAGTGCCATAAGGATTGATCTGTGTAATTTTAGCTAACTTGATCTTGCCTGCTAACGCTGATGCTACCAGCTACCTTGCTTCGTAACTTTCAAATAATTTCAATTATCTTCTCTTCATATTAAAAGTCAGGTATACGTGATAAATTTAAGCAAATACGCTGGTTTCTTATTCGTAGTACAACATATGACATAAACATAACAGTGCAGAGCAACAGTAAATTGTCTGGTATATTTCGGTAGTATGTAGCTGTATGTGCGTATCACTATGCTATGTTAGCTGATAAGTCGTTTTTAGTTTAGTTTCAAAGTTTGTAGTAAAACAATCATAACTGTGTAATTTTAATTATGCTACCTCATCTGTCAGCATGATGCCGGTGAATCACGTTCAGTCTTGTACGTTACGTAATTGTTTTGGCTGATGCTCGCTCGCGTCCCTATGGAGTGTGTACACGAGCAACACGTAGATGGCTGTAGTTCACTTAATGGCCACAGGTGTTATTAATAACAAGGGTTTCTGAATTGTACATTTATACTTTTATTAAAGGTTATTAAACTTTTACAAAGACATAGTAGAAGTGAAAACATATGCCCATTAACTTAATTAAAATAGGAATTTGCAAAAGAACGGAATCTAAACTGAAACAATAAATGTGAATAATAATAATAATAATAATAATAAAACAGAGGTTTATGTTTGTGGCACAAAAACAGGATCTTGGGTGACAGCATATACTTTGAGCTCTAAATAGACTTAATAAAACAAAACAAGTCTGGATTTGAAATACAGTAATATAGAGCACAATTTCATTAAATATTTATTTTGCTACAAATTGTGCATGTAAAATGACAAACAGAGATTTTTGTTGAAAACTACGGTGCAACAGTCAGGTTACGTAAAAATCCCATTAATTTTCTCCATAGGCGAATTGATTTTTTACGATAACCTATAAAACTTTAAAGACATACTGTGACCTCACAGGTTGTTAATTGATGGTATATGCTTATTTTGAAGCCATCATTCCTTAATAAAAAGCTCAATTGGTGGCCTGACTCATTACTTTGTTGTTTGGGGAACCCCAACTCGCAGCCCAACAACTTCTGGAGGCTAGTCTCCTGGACTACAGTGACCTAAAGTAGACCATACTGCAACGGGTTGGCCGAAGTCCAGAACAGTACTGGAAGCTCTTCCGGTCCATGGAATTGGAAAAGTTCGGCCACACTTTTGCCTTCTCCCAGCGACTTCGAGTTGCCTGCTGAAAATGGTGGCTTGTTGGGGACCGCACCATCGAGAAAATTATCGACCAGATGGTGCTGGAGCAGCTGATCTGTCGACTACCGGCGAGGATGGCGGAAAGTGTCCAGTGTCACCACCCGGCGTCGCTGGAGGTAGCAGTCCAATTGGCGGAGGACCATATGACGGCATACCCGAGGGCAGATGAGCCCTCCCTCTCTCTCTCCCCTCCTATGTTTTCCCCGTTTTCTTCCCCCTCCCCTCTTCTCTCTCACTCTGCTCTCCCCCCAGAGCCCGTTCCTGCCCCATGGAGGTGATGCGCAGGGGTTTGCAATGCCCACAGCAATGACAGTGCCCTGCCGCTCTCCCCCTCAGATGGAAATGTCAGCCGACGCAGGTGCGGGCGTGGTGCCTGGGCCGGTCTACTGGAGTTACAGAGATCCGGGACACTTCCGGGATCAATGCCCTGTGATGGAGCTGGGGACAGTGGTCCGGATTCCCGACACTCCGCAGGATGCCCCCAATCGGGCCAGAACATACCGGATACCGGTAAGAGTCAAGGGGGGTACTCAACAAGCATTGGTGGACAAGGGTTGTAATCAAACCACTATCTACCAACATGAGGCTTTAGGCACAACCAAAAGGGTGAGGGTGAAGTGTGTGCATGGGGATATTCACAACTACCCTGTGGTGACCCTTGTGATTACATTCCGGGGAACAAAACTTAGAGTGGAGGCCGCATTTAGTCCCTGCCTAACCCAAAAGTCAACGCTGTGTCTAAATTTGATGCATACCCAATGCCTCGCGTTGATGAGTTGCTTGATCGGTTGGGCACTGCTCGATTGTATTCGACACTGGATTTGAGAAAGGGTTATTGGCAGATCCTCTTGACACCAATTTCCAGTGAATTAAATGGCCTTCTCCACACCGTTTGGATTACACCAATATTTGGTGGCTATGTTTCAGCGTCTCATGGAGTGGGTCGGGCGGTGGGGATATGAGGTCTGGAGAGAGAGAAAGCGGTAAGGCACTTGCACCTGAGCTAGATTATGTTTAACACCTGTTTCTTATTCCAGTGAGTATGGGGAGAGCGGCATATAAGCAACTACACCATTAGCAGAGGAGAGAGTCGGGCACAAGGAAGGCCATTGTACTTGGCGCCCTTGTTAATGACGTAAAGTACACAGTCTTGCTCCTTTGTTTTTTGTCAAACTTTCAAATACTTTATTACTTTATTGCTTTGTATCAAACTTTGTAATGTTGTGATTCACCTTGGAGCTGGTTGGTTTGATTAATGGATTAGAACTCTATAATAAAGGATTTTATGGAATTCTTATGGAAATAAAAAAATACTTTTTTAACCAAGACAGCTGAGAATGTGGGCGTGCACTATTGCGCTCTATTCAGTGATGACTCAAATGATGAATTGGCAAAACTATTGTTTTATTATTTACTTACTCCCCATTACTGTTTTGTGTTAATCCATTTCTCCTCTCCTCCAACCTGTAATCTATTTCCTCAAATTACTCATTATAAGATTACAATATGGCTCACACTCATCCTCTGTAATATGTAAATACAGATCACCAAAAGTTCATTTACACAACCCATAGTCATAGATAGTGTATGAATCAGACTACAACACACACACACACACACACACACACTTTTTTACACATAAACGCACACCCTGCCCTTAATCACTTCTCCAGCTGTCTCATTTTTTTCCTCCTGCGTTTCTCTTTTTGGATCAAGCCCAAGTACTCATGGTGTCAAAATACATTACTAACATCTAAATATTTCTGTTTACAACATCACATTCATGTCAATTAAATCTGATAAATTATTTAAACATTTATCTTCCATTAGCCAGGGGAATTTTAAATGAAGATCGGTATTTATTTTAAATTAGCACTGTCAAGTCTAATCCCTGGTACCATTAAAGATTTATCAGCAGAAATCTGTTTGACTTTATTTTACTGTTAATTGGCTAAGTGGAGGGCACATGCAATGCACCAGCAACAAGTAACGCTGAGAGCCAGCAGAGGATTGGACGAAACAGAGTCACATGATAGGCTGAGTTTGCACAGTCGACAGACTGACAGAGTAAATTGTGTTTTTAATAAACTTTCAATTTTGCCTCAGCTTTGTTTCCAAGATATTGCACATCAAGCGGTTGAGCAGTCTCAGTCTTGCTCGTCAATGAGACACAGGCCAGAAGCGCTCAATAGGGGTGAGACTAGAGGCATTATTAGAAATTTGGGTGGCCTCTAGTCTCATCACTGAAGGCCTGTAATATTAATTGGATGTGATAAGAGTTTCAGAGGGCTTCTCTGAGATTGTGTGGGAGTCGCATACACACATACATGCTCTGCCCTTCAACTACTGCTGTAACCACAGCCAGGTGTTTGCCCCGAGCTATGCTCATGTCTTCAGGCTCGCAGACACTGATGTAATCGCTCTGTCCTGCGAACTGTGAAAAACAGAAAGAGATGAACTGTGTTTCAGGCATAAGAATGAGAAACATCTGTAAAATAAAAAAACAGCAACAGTTTATTGTTCAGTACTTTTGTAATATACAAGTCAAATGTTTGGAGACACTTACAGTATTCATTCTGTTTTCCATATTTCTGAATTGTTCATTCCGTTGTGGGTAGATTACTTCTGAAATGTAATCTGATATTGATTGCAAATTACACAGCTGAAATTGTAATTAGTAACACAATATTTTAGATTACACTTTTAGGTCATCTTATCTGATTACTTTTGGATTACTCATTGCATGTTTGATAAATCGAATTATTACATTTAAGTACATTATGTATCAAAGGTACAAGTTAACACTCCTTTCAAAATAAACAAGAAAACGTCCCACACAATGCTGTTGCTTACAAAAATATTACAAATGTATTGATTCAATGTTTCGGTTATGCATCACTTATCAGGCATTCATTTTCATTTTCATTTATGAACAAAATCAGTCAATTTTGAAAAGTGATTTAATTAATGCTATTGTCTGATTTTGCAATTTAATAAAAATGTAATCAAGTAATTGAGAAGTAATCTGATTATGCACATTTTAAAATGTAACACAATCTAATAATGTAATCCTGATGACATGCAGTCAGTTACCACCAAACTCTGTCTAAATTTTAGTCAGGCATCAAACTTTAAAAAATACAGCAACACAAAAGGGCATTTGGGAATTATAAAAATATTCTTAAATATTTACATCCAATTCAATATCATCAATTAAAGCGCTTCATTATTTAATTTTATTATTAATATTTGAATAGGTTACTAAATAACCAAGATAAGCCAAATATTTCATTGGTAGAGTATGCAAATATAGTATATGTGTGTGTAACTGTAACTGTGTAACCGAGATTTTGCAAATATGTATTTTTATCCCCAAGAGAGACAGTCATACAATGGCAACAAAGATGCATGCTTTTTGAGGATGTGAGGGCAATATCAATTAATGTATTCATGATATTTATAAATTTGAATATATTTATAAATGAGTACCCCATAAGAGGTGGTGGGCCCTGCTCTGCTAATGATATGCAAATGGGGTGTAATATCGGATTTTTTTGTTCTGTCTCAAGTTTATTCCGGTGTGTTTTGCATGGAGGTGAGTAACACCATTGAACTGCAGGCAAGAGAGGTCAGATTTTTTTTTCATGATGTTATGGTGGATCTCAGGAATTTGAGATATAGACAGATCAGGTGCAATCACAGAGGCCTGAGTTTGTTACTCTGCACTTATTAACACTGGACCATATAATGCAGAGCATCCATCCATCCATCCATCCATCCATCCATCCATCCATCCATACATCGTCTTTTGCTTTAGTGTTTGTATTATCAGCAGCAGCAACAGTCCATGAGTACACATTTTACAACCATATTCAAAGGAAAGCATTTTTAAACTATTCTTATTTCAAATGACTCCAAGTGCATTATCTTTGTATTTACAGTGATATCATTCTCTCTGATCACATTTCAGAAACCCAATGATGAGATTACTCTGAAAACCACAAGAGGCACCCTAAAGGGTCGAATCATATGCCCTCATAAATTTCACAGAACCTTAGTGTCATGGGTAAGCACTTATGATTCTGTTATTTGACTGTGTTTTATTTGTTGTTGGACATCAATACAAGAATTTTATGAACATGCTGGAAGATCCCATGAGCCCTGTGCTCTCTGTCTACAGCAGGGTGGCCTGTCTTTCTGAGTATCTGTG
Source organism: Moxostoma hubbsi (assembly GCA_032164185.1). Classification (NCBI taxonomy): domain Eukaryota; kingdom Metazoa; phylum Chordata; class Actinopteri; order Cypriniformes; family Catostomidae; genus Moxostoma; species Moxostoma hubbsi. Next base: position 5,752,436 of record JAVLUX010000043.1, read on the forward strand.
AAATTGGGTCAGATTCTTGGCTACCATTGCCATCTGTGGCGCACGCGTTGCCACATTTACATTCCGCTGTCACCATGAAGGGCAGATAAATGCCAAATAGCACAAATTCACACACACACACACACACACATAGATTCCGATAACATCTCAACAGCTGTTTTGTCATGTGTAGTGTCCATTCGGTGGCAGCGCATCTATTCTTGAGAGTCCTTTGTGATCTTAGATAAGAGATCACAGGTTTTGTCATAGAGACTTTACAATATCGTCTTGGTTTTGGGGGCATTCACAGCACTTTACTGGCAACTACAGTTGCAAGATAGCTAATGTAATTCAGTAAAATTATTGAAAATAAAATCTAATGTAAAATTTCAAAACAATGTTATACTGTAAAGAACAAAAATCTGTTGTGGTTCACATGCAATAGTTAGCTGTAAATTGCTTTCTAGTATCACACTTCAGTTGCTGTTTTTTTTTTCAGCTGTTAATAGAATTTGTACAGTACTTTCTTACTGTTTTTAACAGCTTGGCCTAATTCTTGGAAGTTCCAGCTTCTCGGGTATACTCCTCAAAGGGTGATAGTGGAACCAAATCCATTTGACTGATAGTATTTGCTTGTTAAACCATTAAACCAACTACTGTAAATGTATTTAATCATTTTTATAACTTAACCATCTCACTCAAACTGTGAATGCCAAATATGTTTTATTAGCCGTATTGTTTTGTTGATTCGTCTACTTGATAGGTAATTTATAATTTACCATGGCAAATCCTAATCCTCTTTCCTAATGCTGACATTTGGAGAATTCATGATTTACATAATAAAACAACTTTGATCTGTGATTTGTGGAATCCTCGTTTTAACACACATCTCTCACACCATACCCCGATGCTGCTAGTCCACGGCTTAGACATGACATTTAGAAGAACGTGTTTAACTGTACAGCACAAAAAAAGGTTCAGTATGTGCCCAGCTTGATGTTTAAAGTGTTTGTTTGAAGAGAATACACAATCATTCATCCAGGTTATTTGATGACATCATTTACGGATGAATCTATCGAAACATACCATTTAACATGCCAGGGTCATATTTCACTTCATACCAACAGAAATAAGAAATTATATTTTGCCTTAAAAACATGAAAAACTCATTACTTTAATGCAAATACTAAATTATGCATTCATATATAAATGATATACACAAAAAAAAAAAAAAGTTTTATTACAATAATGAGAATGAAATGAGTCTCACCGCTGAGGGTGACCTCTTTTAGGTCAGTTATCTCGGAGTATCTAGACCACAGAAAGACAGAGAAACAGACAGAGAGTGAGACAGAGCACTGTGGTGTCTCATTGATTTCTCTTTTTGTTCACTCGTGGGGTTTGAGTGGCAGACACAGGCCTCAGACTGTGATTCGGTGTCAAAGAGACCAATGCCTCTCAGCAGGACTTAGGTAAAAGTACCACACACTTTCCCTCTCTCTCTCCGTTACACACACACACACACACACACACACACAGACGTAGCATCACAGTAGGACATCCTTAAGTAATACTGCATCATGTTAATGTGTCAAAAAGAATTCATCTGTAAAGCTGGGGCTATTTTTGTCAGCTTTGTTGTACAGTAGAACAGAGGAAGAGTTTTAATACTCTGTTTTATAACACAACTCTCTGAAATACTTTATTCTGGTTGGTCAATTATGGCATTTGGCCTTATGTTTTTGTGTATTGACCATTGTCTAAGACAACTGATTTGATCTCATATCATCAGTCTCTTTTTTCTTACATAAAAAAACAACTAACTATTTCATGAACATTTATTTGGAAAGATTCAATAAGTGGGATAATGTACAGTCAGATGGTCATTATCGCAAGGTTTCTGGATGATAAAAGGCCCCTCCAATTCATGTCGGGATACCGCCCTGAAAAACAAACAAACAAACAATTTAAAAATATGCTTAAACCAGCCACTGCCAAGCTGGTTTTAGCCCATTTATGGTAACAGCTGGTTTAAACTGGTCTCCGAGACTGGTCAAGACAACGTTCAGCTGATTTAATTAAAAAGTGGCCAAAATCCCTTTAAAACCATCCAACAGACCAGCCTGGAAGACAAGTTAACAATCTTTGGACAATATTTTTATTTTTAGCAGGGCATGGATTTCACATCTGACTAATATCCTTTACAATATACTGAATGTTATTCCTAACATTCTGGACATGTTAGGTACTGACAGCCTCAGTAACCATTCACTTTCATTGGATTTCTTTCACTCAGCCTAACATCTCCTTTTGTGTTCCACAGAAGAAAGAGAGAAATTAAATTTATGTTTAGAACAAATTGATTAAATCATGACAGAATTGTAATTTTTGGGTGAACTATCCCTTTAAACTATTTAATCGTCAATCCACATGGAAACATTCACTAAATGTCAGGCTCAAAATCCTTTGTTTATCACACAGTAAATGCACTTCAAACTGTGTTTTCATAGACTGCTGCTGAAATCAGCAGTGCTAGGCCTGACCATAAGAATACAAATTTTTAGAAATGATCAGGTTTTCACCTTTGTCTGGGCCAGATTTTAATTATTATCAGTGCAGCACGCTGCGTTTGCCTCATCAACTGGATAAATATTTGACTGCCATTCCATAAATTGGAATGGGGGCTCAATTTAAAGACATGGTCTTGCCAAGTCCAGCTCGATGCGGTGTGGATTCTCTCTCCACAGGTGACCAATGCCGCCACCGCATGAGGTAAATTAAAACTGATTTCTTTTACAAAAAAAGAAGTGAATATTCCTGCACTTTCGTATTTTCAATATTTAATTACGACCTATTGCAGAGCCTAATCTTGGACTTAGGGAGAGCATTAAATTAATCATAGTGGGTGAAAATGCTACTGTTTTTTCTATGTATTTCATTATGCATGTAGGCTTCTTAGTGAAGAGTGTGCATGTGTATACGGTATGTGTTCTAACTGATCTGTGTTTACCCAGGGGTGTGCTAACAGGACTCAGGGGTATGTGTGCAGAGCGTGAGGTGGGGGCTTACAGCAGGACAATGGGAATATGGGGCGTCACGTATGCCTGGAATAAATACCCCCCCTGCCAGAACATAATCCCTGTCACCTACTAATGTTTATGATAAATCAAAATCTGTGAGTCACAATAAACAACTGAGATAAGAGCTGAAATTGTACATACTGATCACACCAGTAAACATGATCCTGATACAATATGATGATAATGTACAGATAAAAATATTAAGGCTGAGAGGCGTAAAAGTAGAAAAATCAGACCACATAATTTCTTTTCCTTTCATCATTTACCATAATATGCTGTAATAGAGAGAGTCCATTTTCAGCTGAAGAAAACACAGTTTTCTGTTTCTTAACATCATAGTTTTCTAAAGTATATGATACTAAAGTCTCTTGTCTCCGAAAGTCTCTGTTTTCAGGGTCGGAAAATGGCATTCCAGTATGGATGAGAGGTGTAAATGAAGCAAAAGTAGGCCACATCAACTCTAATCTGTTAACGCCATAGTTTTCCAAAGTAGGCGGTAATGGAGAGCTTTTCGAAAGTTTCAATTTTCGGTGGAGGAAAATATAATTTCTAGTGTGAATGAGGGCAAAATCAGAACGCATCTAGTATGGGAGCAGGCTTTTCTCTCGGGGCAGTGAGGGCTCTGCCCAAGAGAGAGGTGGGTCTACTGATAGGGAGTTAACAGGTAACCAGCACCTGTGGAGCACCTACCCCAGTACAGTGCATACTAGAATTCCTCTGCCGAATTCACGAACCAGAGGGCTTGGGAGGAAGTACATCCAGGGTTCACGGTTTCGTGAACTCTCATGGGGGAAGGAGCACACGTCTTCGCCTCATGGAGGGGAAAGTCATTATACGCAAGTGATACACCTGGCCAGCTGCCATATTCCCAAACTTACCTGTTCGTACCTGACAAAACACGGGACGAAACCAGCTCAACCCAGAGATTGTAAAATGACAAAGTTATTGGGTGTTGCAGATCCTTCTGCAGCTGTGAAGGTGGGGGGGGACTGCATTCTCGGGGTCCTGGCTGGAAGTGCATGTGTCCAGTCACCGTGATAACTGCGGCAATGGGCAATGGCTGTGTGACCCAAGGAGAGAGGAAACTGCTCTTTTTTTGACAATGTGGGTACCGCAGCCCCTCCAGGGTGCGGCGAACACAAAACAAAAGGGAACAAAAGATTCTCCTCCTGGCCCTCCAACAGGGGACGGAGTGGTCTGGTCACCAGTTCCCGAGTTCCAGTAGACATCTTCCTCCTTGGGTCGTCCATTTCAGAGATACTTAGAAGCCTTCTTGTGGGTCTAAGCACCAGGTCGTGAGTCAGTGGGCGTCAGCTTCCTGCGGGGGGCTCTGCGCTTGGGCCAGGGGGATGCCCTCGGTGAGCAGACGGGGTACACACTCTTGTATGCAATCATGAAAGATATGCTGTATCACCTCTGTCTGTTTCTTCACCACCGAGAACTGCTGGACAAAGTCCTCAACTGTGTCACCGAAAGGCCAATCTAGGAGATGGGCGCATTCAAGAAGTGTGCCTTGTCAGCATCCCTCATCTCATCCAGATTCAGCCATAGGTGGCGTTCCTGGACCACAAGAGCGGACATTGTTTGCCCGAGTGCCCGTGCCATGATCTTCGTCACCCGGTGGGCGAAGTCGGTCGCCAAGCGAAGTTCCTGCACCACATCGGGGGCAGAACTACCCTCGTGCAGTTCTTTCAGTGCCATGGCCTGGTGGACTTGCAGGAGGGCCATGGCATGCAGGGCGAAGGCAGCCTGTACAATGGTGTTGTAGGCGTTGGCCGCCAGAGACTACGTAGTCCTACAGGCCCTGGAGGGGAGTGCCTGTTGAAGAAAACACAATTTCCAGTGTGGATGAGAGGTATAAACGTAGCAAAACATAGACTCTGCTCTGCATAGGGGTGCTATGGACCTCTGTCAGAGAGGATGTCATAATTTTACAGTTGTATCATAATTTAATTTCATGTTCAAGAAAATGAGGGTGTGAGGTATAGGTGAATTCAATGCATATTTGTTGACAGATAAAGAAGAAATAAAAATTGTTATTTTAAATAACATGCGTCGATTAATCATGCAAAATAAGACGAAGAGCATGCAATTAGAACGTCAATACAACCAATGCAAATCACGTTGACTTTAGATCTGTCCAGAAATTAGGATTCTCCTTTCCATCTTCCATTCCAAAATCCAAGATTTCAAGTCATCTCTCTCTCCTTCAATATACATGAAGACCCATGGCCTTAGCGAACTTGACTGGATAATTAGACATGTATATTGGGGTTTTCAGTGAAATGCCAACAGGGTCAGATTGGCTGCATATGAGTCAGCACTTTACTCTATTCACAACCTATTTTGCAGCTGTTCACGAGTACGACTGCAGTTTTTGCACACTCCTGCATTTTCCAGCGAAGACAGCACGATGGCCTTTTACTTTAAAATATGTTATTGGCCCTGAGCAAACAACATTCCTTTTATTTAAGAGATACATATTTATGAACTTGAGACATGTCTGTATGGACATTTGCTACTGATTATACCTGCATATTTTAGATGTTGCACAGTTCTCTCCAGATGTGTGCCAGTGAATACAAGCTGCAAAACTCTTAACTTTTTTTAACCGCACTGCTATAAATGGTGTTTGTTTTCATTTCTATCAAAGCAATTACACATCGTTACTCATGAGTCCTATTGCTTCAATGAGTTTATTTATGCGTTCCACCTTTGCGCTGCCCTGATAATGTCCCTTTGGCCTGCCATGACTAAAACAACATGTCCCTGCTGATAAAATGGACGATAAAAATCCTTTAGCATGTTGCTCACACAGTGACCTAAACAAAAAAAGCAGACAAAGACAGAAAAAATGGTAAAAATAACCCTAACGCCATTAATCATCCAGGTCGTCAGGGTTCGTTCAGTTTTCACGGTCCGCTTGAGGAGTGGGGGGGGGGGGGGGGTGCTCTCTGCTTCAAAGCATGACTTATTAAGTTCTTTTCATTCTGCGGAGACTTCTGCAAGCTTTCTTTGAAGATTTGATCAGTTTCTTATGTGCATTGTGGCTGCGCCATGGTTCAAAGTGACACCTTTCTTGTGCTGGCCATTAAAGTCGAGATGGGAAAAGAATTGGTAAGTCTCCCATTTTTATTCCAATCACAGTGCCCATGAATAAGCTCATTAATGCTAATTACAGTTTTCCTATTCCACCACATTTCTTTCTACCCATTTGGTGGGAAATTTTAATTCCATAACAAAAACCAAATGGTAAGAACACAGAGAGGCGAGTCACAGTGCTCCACAAGGGGCCCTCTGTGCCTTTTTGTTAGCTACAGGTAACCCTCCCTCCCTACCTGCCTGCTTGGAGCAATTTGTTCTCCTTGATGGTAATAATAATAATTGAGTGGCACAGTTTTTTCTCTAGAAGTTGGAGAAATTGCCAACTTCATAGTGGGTATCTTTCATCAAAATGGCACAAAAAACCTTACTTGCTTCTGTAGGCGGGTCTCAAAGTGCGTGACTAGACTTTTCCTACTCATAAGATCTCTATGAATGCAAATATTCATATGGTAATTACTTTGGAGTGTTGGAGTCACTCAAAGACCAACTTAAAGTGGGCAATGGATTGGTGTAACTTCCTAAAAAAAACTGTCAAGTTTCAAATGCTTGGCAAAGTGAAAGCAGAAAAAGGAGGGAATTTTATTTTTCTTTATCCAGTAATTGTTCCCCTGTTGCCATTCCATTTATGCATGCATGCCTGATGTGTTAGCTCAAATATTTACAAAATCACAGTTGGTGGCTTTTTGTCATGGATGTCATTGTGACAGGAGGTTTTACTGCATGCATGCACTGTACACCCCAGTGTTTGGAGGGACTTCATCGGGCAGGATTACAAAGGGTCATTTGGCAGTATTTTAGCATTTAGGAATGTTGCAACACAAAAAGATGAAGTCAATAGAGATTTGCTCTTTCCTCTAAAATGCAATTTTGACAGATGCTCTGCTGACACAACAGTGACATGACTGCAACATAACATGATGGCTTGATGCAATCTCTGTGACTTTAGTTCCTTATTTGGGCTCAGAAACGTATGATTTAACACAAGATAAATGTTTGTCAGCTGCGTTATATCACAGTTACACAGGAAATCATAAAAGCGCTGTCCCTTAGTGAATGAAACACAATGATATGTTCAAATGGCAATGTTTGATATTGGCTTTTAGGAAACTAGAGTTTTTTTGTTCTACTTCTGGTAGTATTGAAGGATTAATTCTTCCATTATTTATTTACCAATTATTTAGAAAATTTTGTCATCATCTGATGCCAGTCTCTACCTAGCTCAAAGTGCAATATAATGTACATTCCAACCTATTTTAGCTTGTGTATATTATATTTTTGCTCTATTTCTTACTATTTAATTTCTATTATAATTGACTTAAAAATGTATTTGTTTCTCACCCACACCTATCATATCATGTCTGAAGACATGGATTCAACCACTGGAGTAGGGTTGCATGGTTTACCGGTACTAAAGAAGTATCATGATACCAAAAAAATTAAAACGGTAAAATATCATCTTGTTGCTAATTCCGGTACCATACTACAGTATGCTTACCAATGGCCTAATTAATATTTACTTCTTACTGCTTCAGAGGCCTTGGGATATGGACTATTTTTTGTGTGCTTTTGTGTTGTTTTATGTCCTTTTAGTGAGTAAACAATGACAACATTTAAATTTTTAGATGAACTATTCCTTTAAAATACAACGATCAAGCTGTGCTTTCCGTAAGTTTCAAAACTGATAACTTTTAAATCAAGGTGGGTCAGCTAAGCCCTGCTGATGCTGAGTTTTACCAATGGTGCAGAGTCTCAAAGAGCATCAGTATCTGAGTAATTACCGTATAAGGGGCACAAAGGCCGAAAGTTATTACCAATCAGTGGAGTAATAGATTCAACACTTATAAAAGGAGAATGCAGCATTTTACTGCAGCGCGGAGGGTCTCTGCAAGATGGATTAGGTGGGGTTTGTGAGTTCAACATTGACACAGATTCATCGTAAATCATTATGCCACAGACCTAGAGTGATTTCTGTATTAAGAGCTGAAAATGGAGTTCACCCAGTCAATGAGGAGGGCATATTTCACATCAATCACTTCCATGCTCATACATAGGCTTTATCCATGCACCTGCAAGGCCACTGCGAGAATGGACTGAATAAGTTTAGGGCTATTTGTGTACAGTGTGTGTGTGTGCAGAATTCAGGCAGCTTAGAAAGTAAATTATTTTGCATTGCAACCACATTACACAATAAATAAGCACGTTTGCATTAATATGGAAACACTTCGTTAGTCCGAATTACTTTTTCTCCCTTTTGTAAGAGTTATTTTGCTAAAGGTCTTTGTCCTTTAAATATCAATGGAATATTGTTTTACTAGTGTATGTGTTTGTAGCTTTGGGGATGTCCTCAAAGATATAATGATTAAAAAATCAAATGCTTTTATTCTAAAAATGCAAAAAAAAAAGTCTCTATTAGGAGTAAAGTTAGCTTTAGTAATTATAATTAGCTTTATAGAAAAACAATAAAAGTGTATTGTATGTCTTCATTTAGGCTAGACAGCTAGGTAAATGTCTGGTATATACTGTATATTGGGGATTTTAAGTCTTGTTTCATCAGGGTACACGGTTACTTTTCCAATCAGCCGACTCGTCAGCAAGATCTCACACCCTTCACTTTCAAATTATGTACATCACTTTTAGCATGCTTGCGTCACTCAAGACCAGCTAGAAGGCCTGGGGCATGTTCAATCTCAAAACGGTGTGCACAGTTTTGCTACGGTTTCTGGGTCGAACGACATTTTTCCTCAAAACAGTGTTCAACGGGCTTTGAGGTAAGTTTTCTCTCATTTGTTGGGTGTGTCAGAGGTGTTACCCAATCAGCAGTGACATGCATATAAACCCAGCCGTGTTAAAAAGGCAGTGTGCACAATGGATCCAACTAAACTCCTTTACAAATGTGTCCACTGCAGCTTGGTGTGTGCAACAATTGAAGACATTACATTCATCCTGAAATGCAAGGCAAATGTTGGATCACCATAATTAGGAAACACAGTTTCAACATATCCCTTCACTCAATTGGGATGTTCTCTGCTATTCTGGATGGCAAGGGCAGTGACTGTATCAACGAGCGTATTTTGTAGTGTTAAAAACATATTTAAGCCATCAAGTCATCAGGCTCTGAATATTATTCGAAAAGAACGCAAAGAATGACCTTCTCAGCTGCCATAGTTGCAACGCTTGCATAACACAACTGGGTGTTCAATGCACCACTGTTTCCGTTTAAATAAACGTTTTGCTACATTTTGTCGGGGCTGAACATGCCCCTGGACTGGGACATATCCTAAAGACCACACCCACCAAGAACAAATAAATCAATCTGATTGGCTGATGAATCTGACACTCTGGCTTTAGATGCCTATTCACTGCAGTGTTGAGGGGTTCTATGGAAATTCTGAAGGTCTGATGGGGTGGAGCTCAGACTCACGTGCTGCTTCAGCTAAGGAGCATGAGCATGAGATTTGTGAAAAAGTTGTCACACTTTGCTTGAAAGCATTTTGATTTGATGCATTTAAATTCTGATTGGATAAACTTTTTGTTTTTTGCCATTCGTTTGTATATGAATTAATGGAAAGCAATTGGAAATACATAGGTAAATGAGAATGAAAGGATGAAAAAATATTTATTTATTAGGCATGTTACCAGGGTTGGGAGGGTTACTTTTGAAATGTATTCCACTATAGAATACAGAATACATGCTGTAAAATGTGATTTGTAATGCATTCTGTTAGATTACTCAATGTCAGTAACGTATTCTAAATAATTTGGATCGCTTTTTGGTAGATTTTTTTCACTTGTTTTGACTATAAAAACTCTGCCAGTACAGTAAGACAAAATACACATGTTAAAAATACATTCTCTGAAAAACCCAAATATCTTTATGCAGTGTTGTTTCTAAAACAAGATACATCAAATTTATCTTGTTTTAAGGATTTTTAGATATTTTACAGGAAAATAATACACAAATTATTATCAAGAATATGATTTTTGCCCTAATATCAAAGGTCTTACTAGAGAAAAATAAATTATGATCCAACGTGAATTTTCTTGATAAAGAAATTGATTGTGCCTGGCAACATGTGCATGTAAATGGCAATAATTAGCATTTTAGCTTAGCATAAAGCTGACAATTTACACAAGGTTTATTTCTATTTCTTCTGCTCCAAACGTACTTCAAACGTATTCTCTGTCTGCTCGTATGAATATAACACATTATAAGAAAGTGTTTCACCGCTTGTTCAAATGCACTTTGGATCGCATCATTTATATATGTATAAATGTTTTCCATCTGAAAGGACTAAATATTAAATTAATCAAATGACAATAAAATGCAAAGTAATCTCTTCAGTAATCAAAATACTTTTAGAATGTAACTGTATTCTAATTACCAATTATTTAAATTGTAACTGTAGTGGAATACAGTTACATATATTTTGTATTTAAATACTTAATCCCGTTACATGCATTCCGTTACTCCCCAACCCTGGGTGTAACACGCAGATAAGGCCTTGCTGGCCCTGAGAAATCAACACTGATCAAAAGGGGGAAACATTAATAAAGAGACTAAATAATGTATTTATTCACAACCAGAAGTTATTTGGGGTTTAGTCTATACCCCGATAGCACACATACATCATAGGTCTATTTGATGTCAGTGCTTACATCTGGAAGACATATTTTTTTACATTGTTTGCTCATCTTCAATACGTCTAGAAGACGTTTCCTCTTGGATGCCAATACGTATATGGAACCCGTCCTGTAAAATACGGGATTGTCCCGTATTTAAAGATAAAATGATTTGTCCCGTATTTAAGCTGGTCAGATGGCATCACGGTGAAATTGTTCCAGATAACCAATTTAACATTGATACTGTGGAGGGTGTGGTAAGGGACCATCTGAAAAGTCCACAAATGGTGGTAAAAATTTTTAAAAAATTTAAAATTATTTAATTTGTTTATTTTTTTCCTTCACCTGTACTTGTCTTTATGATTGTATTCATTCATTGTTTGATCTTATATATATATATATATATATATATATATATATATATAAATATGTATAAACCATCCAAAATGTATACATAAATAAGATAAAAATTATCAAAAAAATTTAAATAAATATATTTTTAACATATAAATGATGTATTTTTTTTTATAAGTCATGCGTCAGGAAATGGCTCATTTTAGCATATAAGAAAGGATATACAATTTTAATTAATAACGCTTAGTAACTTTTATTAAACTCTGGAGGATGTAGTTAGGGGTCACAGGTAGGCTTCATACTTGGCATGAACTATGTATAGTAGTGGCCAAAAATATTGGCACCCTTGGTAAATATGAGCAAAGACGGCTGTGAAAAAAAAAAAAATCTTTGCTCTACCATTCAAAAAATCCACAAAAATCTAACCTTTAATTGAAGTTAAACAATTTAAAGAGGCGAAATATTGAATTATTAAATACATATTTTACTCCAAAACATGTTGGCCACAATTATTGGCACCCCTGGAAATTCTTATGATTAAAATATATCTGAGGTATATTCACATTCATATATTACATTTGATGAGTGCACCTGTGTGACTAGTAACATGAAATTGTTCAGCCATAACTTCCTGTTTCACAAAGGGTATGTGAGGTAACACACAAGACACGTTCCCTTAGTCATCAATCACAGTGGGTTAGGCTATAGAATATAGTTCTGGTGTGTGGCAAAAGGTTGTTGAGTTTCACAAAATGGGAAGTGGCTATAAGAAAATAGACAAAGCATTGAAAATACCCATTTCCACCATCAGGATAATAATTAAGAACATTAACAGGAGATGTTAAGAATTGGCCAGGAAAAGGATGGGTGTCTCTATTGTCTCCAAGCACAGCGAGGAGGATGATTCAAGTGGTCAAATAATCTCTAAGGATCACACTGGGAGAATTGCAGGAACTAGTTGGGTCTTGGGGACAGAAAGTCAATGTGACGTCTTAATTTAACATATATGTAGATAAATACGCACGCATGCAAAATCACTTCTACATAGTCTCATTGCGAGCACAATTCTGTCAGTCCACTCATTCTCATGCGGTCCATCTGCATGCAGCTGTTTGTGCTCATCTGCGTCAGAATCCGGATGTGATGCAAAATGTTTCAGTTCAAACTTTCTCCTGCAACAGCAGCAGCAGCTCGAGCGCGCGTAGGACGCTCGCGCTCAAACTCATTGATCTGCCACATCTTGACAGGGACTTTTGAACACTTTATCAGATGAATCTGAAAAGTTTTACAGGGGTTTGATCCTCTAAAGACGGTAACTTTTTTTTTTTTTTTTTTGTTAAATCCTAACGGGACGCGGTTTTGCCTGAAGAAAGGATGCGAATAAAGACGTTTGGGAGTTGACATGTTTGAAAGGTACTCAAAACTCTTAACTTTTTATAAACAGAAACCATATTGAATTGTCAAGCTTATAAGAAGTTCAAAACGGTGTTTGTGACGGTTTGTGTTCTTCCACGCGATACAATCATAGCAAAACTTTCCACTGCAGTTTAACGACAGTTCACAGGATGACGTAACTCCTGAAAAAAAGAAATAGCAACGCTTTTGTTTACGTTTAAAGGTTGACACAACAATAAAAACATTTTTTTTAAATGTTTATTTTTTATTTTTTACAGGTTCGACTCTTGATTACGTAAGAGCGAGTTTTTTCGGGTGTGTTTAGTATCTAAACTAGAAGTCTGGCTCATGTCCTCAGAGACCATCTTACCTCCGGAGGGGCCTGAAGGGCCAAAAAAACAGCTCCAACAGGAAACAAGTCTACTTCTGTCCAACTCACCAGGTAAGAGGGGTGATCTTCCATGTCTGAGTTTCTGTAAACACTTATTTATGTTGTCACAAATAGCTTTGACGTCGCACTAGCTTTATCACTTTATGCATGGATTTATAATTATTTATGGCATGCATGCATATATTTAATTTGGTCAGTAGCCAATTTTAATGATGGATACATATTTGTAATGCACACTAACAAGGCTAGGCACATGTTCATGACTGGTAACTGTCTTGCGTAAATAGTAACATGCAAACAGATTCCTCATATGTATGTTGTGCCAGTAGGCATGATAATGTTTTCATTATTTTCCAATAAAGACTGAAGGAGCGCCTTGGTAACTATTAGCAGGAACCACTGCCAATTATAGTTTTTAATTAACTTTCTAGTTGCTTGTGAGATTATCACATGTAAAATAAGCTTGGACCCCCGCCCCCCCCTTTCTTTTTGCTTAGGCACTGAAACGTTAACCATCCTATTTATACCAAGCATCATTACAGCACTGTCAAAAAATGGCAAAGTAGGATAAAGTAAGCAATCACAGGCTCTGGTGACAAATGGATTTTTGTAGGGGCTTCAAAGTCTCTCCAATAGGACTGGATTTCCCTCCCTGGGGACTGTGTATGCTTAGAGAATAGTGCAATTTATTTCAAACTGTAATCACTAAATACAGTGATGCATCACTAGGCTGTCGGTACTGTATGTGCATAGCGATTTGAGAAGTTATAGCTGGAATAAAGGGTTTCCATTCTTCAGACTCAAGGCCGGATGAAGTGATATCAATCTCCGTATCTAAAGCTACTGTGTCGTATTGATTTTTCTCATAATATGTTGTAACAAGGACTGTAGGAAGAAAAAACGAAACAAAAGAAAAAGTGAAGACATGCAGCTGTTTGCTGAGTCACACACTTTATTTCCAGCTTTCACTTGACTGATGGAAAAACACAGTTTGGTATAACAGCAATGCTTTGACAACATTAAATAAATGAGTGCTTTGCTACTGCCTGTGTACAAGTGGGGCCACATTGAAAGCTGCCTCTAATGGAAATGATCTGTTGTGTTTCACAGTAACAGTCAGATGTTTGTGGATCTAGAAACATATTGTCATGTTTAGAGCTTAACGGATTAGTTCACCACAAAATGTCATCATTTACGCATACCCATGTGTTTTCAAACCTGTATGATTTTTTTAATTTTTTTTTATAAGGAGAACATTTTAATAATTGTGCTGGTTGCTCTTTTCCATGCAATTACAATAAATGGATACAAAAGCTTTCAGGCTTTCAAAAGAATGCAAAAGTACCATAAAAATTGGTCCATATGTGTGCAATATTGAAATTCATCTTACAGGTTTGAAAAAGTGTTTCACTTTTTGGTGAACTGTTTCTTTAAGTGCAATGCTCAAAAGTCACCTATAGTTTCGAAAGGCTATCAGACAAGTTTTGCCCACGTCCATTAATAAATCCATTAATGAATGCTGTCTTTACAGCTGTAAAAACTTTGGCAAATATTATGCACCCAGGAGCAGAATCGAGAAAATGAGATCCAGAGTTTTGGCTTAGGCCTCCCTGATCCACCCACGCAGTTTTGTAACCGTTCACCAAAGGAATCTGTTTTATCTGGCAAATTAGAGCTGCTCATTTTATTCTTGATGCCTAGGAAAGCCAATATGAACATTGGCCTTTTGCATGCTTTGCTTCCTGGCAGCTATGAACTAGAGCAAACTGGAGTTCTGAATAGTGAGGAAAATGCCATTTAGCTGATAAGTTTGATACTGTTACTGTGTTTGATTACATTTTTACATTTTTTATGTTTGCTTGTTTGTCCAGATAAATGCAACAGTTGCACTGATGAATCATCAAACACTACAGAAACATCCCAAACTTCGCTACTCGAAGATCACAATGCAGATGAGCAGGGTCACATGCCTGGGGAGAACCGCACCCATGATGACCTTGTTAGAAGTAAGTGTTGACATATGTGTTAGTTTTGTTATACTGTCATGCTTGTGATCATTGGCCAGACTCCAGTGTTAAGTAATAACTCCAGTAATAATTGTTCATGCATATTTTTGTCAGATGTTGACCAGAAGTTTCGTCTTTGGTTTAATGAGGATTATTCATAATAATGGGACATAGACGATAACTTTCTCTTTCAATCATTTAGCCAATACCATGTTAGCGATTGCAAAATGGAAAAGCAATTCCCCTGATGTCATTACACGCTTCTTATCATATATGAATTGAGAACATCTAGTTTTGAACTTTATTTTTTATTACCAGTCAAGATTTGTTATGTATATAAAATTGATTCCTTATAAAGAATCTTTTTTGTCAAGTTAGTCGTATTTCACCATAAACTTCAAAGCATTTCATGATCAAATCTATTTTGGAATTATCAGCTTGGATATCAACGTTTGTCAGCGTTTTCTACAATTCGACATTACTGAAAACCGAATCTTACATCTGGAAAACAGATGGATGTGGTTTTAATTCTTTAGACCGTTTACTGTGCTGATAACTGATTTAAAAATTCCTATGACTATTTATTGCAGCTCTGATATTCTTTGCCTTTGAGAGAAACTTTGTGATGATTTGAGATTATGATAATGCATAATCTGTATGCAAACTTGTTTGCTCAGTTTTATCATTGTCAAGATAATGCTATAGGTGCAAATAGCATTGACTGTTTGGCATTCATCTTAAGTGTTATGTATGTGTTCTTAGAAAATGTTTTGAATGTAAACCAACATGTTTCAAATCCAATATATTTGGATAATAGTTAACGCTACTTTCAGTCATTCCTCTGCCAAAGTCTTGAAAGCTTAGTGAGGAAGGATATCCCATTGTGGTTTGGCCTTGGTTGGCCTGGATATGGAAATCACAGCTGAGAACTTGAATGTGCTGAAATGGGAGATCTCTTACCTGGTAAAGCTTGGAGTTGCATCACACAGACTTTTCTTGCTCTCTTAGGGTTTGTGTATTATTTCGATAACACCTTGTTGTCACCTAGTGTTGTCAAAAGTACCGGTACTTCAATACGAAGTTGGTACTAAAATTTTAAAAGTTGTAACCATACCAGTGGTCCCAGCACGCTGCCTGACTATCACACAACTGCTTTTAAATGCTCACCCACTTATTTGAGCGTGTGCTCTTGTACTCCTGTTACACTGAAGTAGACAATTAATCAAGTTAAAATCAGAATATGCCCTAGTGTGTTTATTAAACTGCGAAAGGCTGCATTCGAGCTGCGTGCATTAAATAAATGTATGAAGCAGACTGCTCATACACTGGAAACTCCACAGACATTCAGAAGTAGTGAAGCATCTGTCAAAACCACACATCAAAATAAAAGCTCACGTCAAAATAAAAGCACAATTCATGCATGCTTAATTGCGAAACACTTGGGGAAAAAAAAAGTGTGTTCAGTAGTGTATTACCATATTAGCACATTTTTACGGTGGTATTGAAATTGGTTTCAAGGACAATGAAATATAACTGGTGTTGGTACTGACTACTGAAATTTTGGTATTGAGACAACACCACCTTGGACATGCATGTGAGATCCATGTTGATTCAGCCTGGTTGTTGTACTAACCCAAGGCATTGTTTTATGCAAAAGTGGTTAAATGGAAGTGGAGTCATGGAAAAGCTCACTCATCACTGGTCTGGCTGGAAATAATTAGGGAAACAAAGATTTGAAACAAAGGATGTGATTGGAAAATTCTCACCACTCATTTTTGGAGGAAAAAAAAATTCTGACACACCCACTTCCCACTATCCCGTTGTATGGAAATATGATGGACCATGCAGGAAACCTGTTCCATGCAAGATGCCAGAGAATGCCCCTTTTCTCTCTTTATTTCTTTCTGTCTATCTCTAACTTTATCTATGTTTTTTCTCTTTCTTTTTTTTTTTTTAGATGTTCTCTTAAAACTTAGTTGTAGCTGCATTTGGATTCAAAAGTTTTTAAGCGGCACCTAGGAACAAGGAAACGAGAAAAGCTCCCTGACCTATTTGAGGAACTGAAATTTAAAGTATGACTATTTCTCTGACGTGTTTATTTAGTAACGGTACTACTGATTGCTTTGTCTATGTGTTTGTTGCTGCAAATCAGTAACAGCAAACCTTTCTTGGTTGCGACTGTTAGATTTTTTTCACACTTTTTGTCCTCGTATGTTCTCCTCTTTTGTGCTATTAACTGAGTTTACCTTTGGAACCAAGTCTAAATAATTCCCATGACTAATTGCTCACATGGGTGAGAAACAGAACCATATTTAAGTCCTTTTTAACTCTAAATCTCCACTTTAACTATCACTTTCAGATGTGAAAGTGAAACTATACAGACACCATATGTGACTTTCAGATGTAAAAGTGAAAGTAGAGATTTAGAGTAAAAAAGGACTTACATTTTGTTTCTCACCCAAGCCTATTAAGCCATCTTTACACTGCCAAGGTGGCACAGAAGCTGCTTTTAAACTAGCATTTAGACTCTTTAATGCTGCTCAGAGCAGGCATAACTGTATTTACACATAAATTACAATTGCATACATAATGTTATTATTGTTTTAAGTTCAAGGCTGCTCTGTGGTGGGTTAGAGCAGGCTTAATTTGGACTGGCTTTTATGTTACATTGCGTCTTCACACAGAATTTTAAGCAGGATTAACTTGGCTGTGTAAAGACGCCTTAACATCGTTTCTGAAAATATGGATTCAACCACTAGAGTCATATGGGTTACATATAGCTGTTTCCTTTATGTGATTTTTGGAACTACAAAGGTTTGATCACCATTTACTTGCATTGTATGGACTTACAGAGCTGAGATATTCTTCTAAAAATCTTTAGTTGTGTTCTGTTGAAGAAAGAAATTCATACACATCTGGGATGACATGAGGGGGAGTAAATGATGAGAGAATTTTCATTTTTGGATGAACTATTCCTTTAAAGAAAGGACTTCAAATGGGCCACACTAACACACATTTCAGCAATTTGTGCCATTGTAGAGCATGCTGGCAAATCCATTGCTATATAATACTGTTCACTGCTTGTAGCATGTTCTCATGCCTTGGAGGAGTTTCAGTTATGTAAGAAGTGGTGAGTTTCCCAACTGAAAGGTTTGTTCAGGCCTGGAACTGAATACTTTACAAGGTAATGATGTAATAATCAAGAGGTGTTTAATATCTGAATTATTCACGTGACAGTCATTTTTTGAATTTATGTCATTCTGTATGACGACAACATCTCTCTGTTATTTCTGGAATTTTAGGAAGTCATTACCAAGTACTTACCAGGTCAGTGATGTTCGTGAACAGGGAAAGAAAGACTTTCTAGGGTGAAATACAAAAATGTTCAAAGAATGCTGTATGCTTTCTTGGGTATCTGCTGTAGCATTTCAATCATTCAAAACTAAAATATGTTGTTGTTTCAGAATCTGAGCCAGGCCTGATATTTCAAATAATATTTCTAGAAGGACACTGTATATTTACCGTGCATTTCACGTGCATTCTTTTTTGAAGCGTGCCTTTATTTTGAACTTTTTGGGCGGTTGGGAGTTGATTGATTCAAGATGCTAATTTTTCAGACCACGTCTTTCTCGGAAGCAAGAGCCTATTAGAACAGACGAGTAATTTTCAAGTGATTACTTAGCTGTGGGTCATGGAATCAAAACTGGAATAAATAGGATGAAATGCTAGCGCAGGGGTTGATTAAAATGGCCATTGTGATTCTACCTCTGTGCTAATTATTTCCTCATTGTCTTGGTGCAGACATATTTCATATGGAAAAATTCCCAGCATTTCAATTAATGTGCGCACACAAGTGCCAAAGCCCTTTTGGAGCTCTGCAGGTTTCCGTGTGTTGAATTCATTTAAATTAACTCAGATAAGGTGATCTACACATCTGTGAGCTATAGGTTTAGCATTCCTGATTGTTCTCACTGACCACTAGT
Organism: Moxostoma hubbsi; assembly: GCA_032164185.1. Classification (NCBI taxonomy): domain Eukaryota; kingdom Metazoa; phylum Chordata; class Actinopteri; order Cypriniformes; family Catostomidae; genus Moxostoma; species Moxostoma hubbsi. Next base: position 5,771,349 of record JAVLUX010000043.1, read on the forward strand.
GCAATTACATTTGAATCCATATAGGGAGGGAAAAGGTGGTTTGAACTATGCAAAGAACAATAACAAAGATTGAAAAGTGGCATCTATCTTTTAATAAGATGTAGATTTGGAGCCCACACTGTGATTTATAAGTGAGCTAGGTGGGTGAATCTAATGAAAACATGTCCAGGCCACATATCACCCCAAAATCAAAATGTATTTCAAGGAAAAGTCTATTTATTGCACCATTAAGATATTTTGCATTGTGCATTGTCCCATTATTCTCAATGATGAATCTCACTTTCAATGATCAGTACTACTTTGTAGGACAAAATAATATTTTTCAGCAAAAAATAAAAATGCATGATTTTAATACAAAATTAAATCAGAATAAAATAGACAATTCAACAAATTCTACTATTATGATGGAAAAATACTTTTGCTTTGTATTACGGGAATGAGAATTTGGTTTGGAAAATTCACAATTTTCTTGAATATAATGGTGCAGTTAAAAAGAAATTAACATAGTTATTTTCTTTAAGCAAAGTTTAATTTCTTATTTCTTTCGCATGATTATGGGGTGAAAAATGACCCAGAAATGTTCTTGACCGGATTTGTGAGATTCATGCAGTTCGAACCTGATGTGTCGTTGCAACTCTGCAAAGTTAGATTCCCATACCGCAGCATCCCGAACCCAGCACACAATGCAAGATTAAGCATTTTTCAGCAAGACTGGCAGAAAAACCACTTGAAATAAGAGTTGAGCGGGAGGGATTACTGGCCCTCTAACAGGGTTTTGGCTCCAACATTAAGGTTAAACCTTTTTCTATTACAGTGATCTCTCGTGATGTGCTCCCCCATGCCCTGCATGTTTGCAGGTTCACCACACCTCTGGTAGGTCATTCTGTAAGGCCTCTGATCACTCGGGGGTGACCAGGGAGCCACCAACTGACTCCATTCAGACTGCACTCCCTGCTACAGCTAAAATCGATACGGCCATCTCCCGTCAAAATCCTCTTAGAAACAGATGAACCCCTCTGTCCTTTAGCCTGATTCCTGGGCTTAAAGTCTTGATTGGCACCCTGAAGACAGAGTCCAGTGACCCACAGCTGTCACATTAGTATGGTTAATGCTGAGATTGAAACAGAGCAAATAAAGGAACCAGTTGCCACTGGACTCTCTCTGTTATCCCTGAAACTCAGAGCCTTACCTTGTTCTGTATGTTCAACTCAACCTGATTTTATTAGAACACTGGTCATCACCATCAGCTTGATTATAATTTACCAATAAATGCTCACATAATTAGGCAAGGTTCCTACAGTCATGGTAAACCTGGAAATTGCATAACTGGAAAAGTTATGAAAATGAATAAAATCTTAACAGTCCTGTTTGAGAAGAATATCTCTGCTCTATATGTCATACAATACAAGTGAATGGTAATCAGAACTCAGAAGGTCCAAAAATCACTTAAAGTAAACATAAAAGTAATCAATTTGACTCCAGTGGTTAAATCCATGCCTTCAGAAGTGATATGGTAGGTGAGGGTGAGAAACAGATCAAAATCTAATCCTTTTTTTACAATAAATATCCACATTTGACCCACCAGAATGTGGAAATGAAAGTTTATATTTACAGTAAAAAGGGACTTAAATATTGATCTGTTTCTCACCCACACCTGTCAGTTCACTTCAGAAGATATGGATTTAACCACTGGAGACTTATGGATTACTTTTATTCTGCCTTTATGTCCTTTTTGGACCTTCTGAGTTCTGATTACCATTCACTTGCATTGTATGGACATATAGATCTGAGAGATTCTTCTCAAAATGTCATTTGTGTTCTGCAGAAGAAAGTCATACACATCTGGAATGGCCTGAGGGCAAGCAAATGCTCCTCCACCCCAAAAACATCCAATGTATACAATCTTTTTCCTTTTCTTACAACGACCTCAAAGAGATACCTACTGCTTCTGAATCCTTGTTCAGGTCCTTTTCCAATGTTTTCTCTGCATGAGATTTGTTTTGGAAGTTTGGTGGAATCTGTGAGTCACCAATGTAACTGAAACTGGAAAAAAAACACCTCCAGCCTCTTCACATCTGTGTTGCTGGGTTTTTGTTTGGAGTTGTCATGAGGTAGGGTGGAGCACTCTTCGATGTAAGTCTGGCAGCTCCCTGAGCTCTGTCTGAGTCACATCTTATTTGATATTTCGAGAAAATGTGGTAGCTGTGTAAAACTGCTAATTATGTGCAAGATGTGTGCTTTACAACAGCAGTTGTGAAGAACTTTTACATTTATTGCATTCCTCCATTCCCTTGTGATGGAAACAGATGTGGATTTGGATTGTGTGTTTCAGGATTTGAACTAATGGCACTTTTCCACTGCACGTTATGGTTCGACTCGCCTCAACTCTACTCGATTTACTTTTCTGAGCATGCATTGCCATTGCAGTTAGTGCCACCTCAACGTGGGTGGAATTATAGGCTGATCTTCATAGTTGCGCCGCCTCTACTGCCGTGACATCATCTTAAACGAGACACAAACTGACCAAAACAATAACGCAACCTACTAGCTACTAGCTCATTGTGCTGCATAAAGCATTTGTTGCATGGTGATTTTACACAAGTGTAACAGTTAAATTGGCCTGGTTGTTTTAGAAGCACGCTTCCAGTAGCTGGTCAACTAAATAAAGTGAAGCTTTCAAGCAGAGTATAAAGGGCACTCTCCCTCCCATTTTCGCCGGTTTAGATAGCGTCCATTTGGTTGAACCACTTCTACTTTTCCTTGGTGGTTCTGTTGTCACTTAAGTTCTTTTTTACTTTTCCCTACACTGTTGGTTGGTCCGGTGGTAGCCGTGTGCAGCCAATAGCTGAGACACTTCCTGAGAGACTTTTTCATTTCGCTCATCGCTAACGAGAGGACCATCTGCACCTCGTTTATTGACCATGGCGTGGTTTTGCGTACAGCCATTTCTTTTTTCACAATTTGAAAGTCGTTTGAACAAATGGTACTGTTGTCGCTGTTGCTAACTTTAAAACTAGCGGGTTGATGTCCCGTGTTGGAAATCCAGTGATGCTGGTAGTGACGATTCTCCCTGACCAATCAGTGATCTGCAGGATCTTGACGTCACATTTAGTAACGGCTCGGCTCGCTAGGAACCTCGACTGAGGTGGTACTAAAAAAAGTACCAGATTAGAAAGTAAATGTTATTTAGATTTCATGTTCAGTCAGCTGGTCATTATCACAAAATAATCATTACGAATGACTGATTGCACATTAACCCACTTATTACATTGCTACATACCAAATAATCAATAAATGGATGAGAAATATTGTTTTGAGTTGAAATGTATGAATTTATGTAAGAGAGCACTTTATTTAAAAATAAAGTCAAATGCATCTCAATCTTCATTTGAACGTTCTCTATATTAATTCTTAAATATGAAGATCTAGATTTTACTCTGTGCACAACCCTCTACTACAATGAGAGGAAACCACTTGCATTTACAACCAAATTGTGCGCTATACAACTAAAATGTCTGCGATTAGCCACTGGCTGAGGAATCACTCACCAGTAGTTGTGTGGTATAGTGGGTAAGAAGTTAAGCACCCTGTTGTGAGAAAGTTTGGTTTGACTCATTCAGTGTGTGTGTGTCAAAAGATGAGATCTCTTTTAAACCCTTTCTATTCTTTTCATAAATTGTTGATAAAAAAATGACAAAATATAAACAATTCTAACCACATATGGCACTGTTGTGGTAAAGCCATTTGAATCCTCTCTTAGTAATATGTACTCATTGACAGACGCTCTTTACAGAACAGCTGGTTTTCTTAGACATAGTACTGATTTTTAGCACGTGTTCAAATCAATATAAATACTTGTAAATAGTTCAAATGATGCATGTTAACAATAAACGTAACAAAATAAAATATATGCAATAGAATATCATATTTATTGATTGGATATGTGGATTTGTTCACTTTTAAAAAGCTAAAATGTAACATTATGAAAAACAAACAAAATATAATTTTAAAAAAAATATATTTTTGTAATGTACTTGGTTAGAAAGCCCCAGTTTGATTAACAGCATTAGTTGGGAGAGAATTTCTTTCATATGTAAGCAAAGTGGAAATTATAACTGAAACATACCCAAATGAATCAAAATTGAATTGGGAATATTTTATCAATATCCAGCACTAGTAGGAAATCAATAGGCTGGGACAAGGATCAGTTATGCAGATTAGCATTCACTATACAAATACTTAATTGGAGAATGCCACAATAGACCAATAACAATCAATTATTCCAGAGAGATGTGTAAAAAAAATGTTTTGCTCAGGTTAAATTCTTTAACTCTACGAGCCGTGTTTAAAACCATTGTTAAATGCAGATATGAACATGCGTTCTATTTTAATATGCCAAATTGTCACGATCCCAGTATTTTGTAAAAAAAAAAAAAAAAATGAACCAGTTCTGACAGAGTGGTTCTCTGTACTCAACCCTACAGCTGATTGGTCTGTGTGTCATTTAGAATGTTCATTTCAACTCATCTAGTGTACACGGCCTCAAGCCAGTGCATTGCGCCACGTCGCATCAACAGACATGTCCGGTGTAGACAGTATGTAATGAACTATATTAGTGAAAGAATGACTTATTCTAAATATTATTCTTTCTTTGCATCGTACCTAAGAACACCCATTACCCGTAGTAAAATCACTGTAATGCAAGGCTTATCTTATTGCTTTATTAGCATTTCTCAAATTATTAATAGATTACTACACCACAACGACATCAACTTGCCTTTAATGCTTAGAAGAGTGATTTTCCACCCTATCTTACTCGCAAGGATTGAGGGCTTTCAGAAGGGCTTGATTTTGATAGTTTGCATGTCCAATACAGCAAATGCTGATTTGGAATAGAAGTATAATTGATGAAAAGCTCAAGCTTTCGCAATCTCTTTCCTTGTCTTTCACATTGCTGACTGCCTTATAAAATGTAATTAAGCAGAACAAGGTCCGAAGGGCTTATTTTTTTTTCCCACTCAATCAGCAGCCAAATTACTAAATTTGAAATTAGTAAATCCCAGACGCCCGGCTCGGCTTGCCATTGTTACGGAGAGATGAGTAAAAAAAAAAGGAGAGTGAGCGAGTGGGACAGACAGTGAATGACTGCGAAAGAGGGTGGCCCTGGAATATTAAACACCTTCTCAGGTGTTACATCTCTACGGCAGGTTTCATTTGAACAGCCAAATTTAAATGATTGTCAGAAAGAATTAAAAGTGTGCAGTAGCACAAAAATGCTGAGTAATAGTGACTATCTATTCATCTTCGGCTCGAAATGAGGATAAAATAAGATGTGAGCTATGATTTCTCTCAGAAATGAGATATTGTAGGGTGCCAGAAAACCGGAGGAGGTGCCATAATAGAGTTAAAACAGCTTTGGCATGTGACATTTGGCGTGGCTTCAAAGAAGTGGGCAATTACTGTGATCAAGACACATAGTATTCTCAAATAAAGGTTTAAAAGACACAAATTAGGTGAAAGTTTAAATAACTGAACTAAAATTACATAAACCTGTTGTGCATGATACAATGTCAGGAAAGGCCTGGGTGTTCCAAGTACTTTATATTCAACGTGAGCTAAAAATGAACTATAGATATAATTTTTTTCAAAATGTAGTATTTTGCTCCACCTCTGAAACTTTTGGAGTTGCTGCTTTTGTTGCCATGAATCCCTCATACGTTTTCAACTCCTCCCCTCCAACCACCATTCACGTAAACGTCTTTTTCACAGTTCAGTCATTGAATAGTCATTGATTTCATTGAATATCCTATTTCACTTAGAATATGCCTATGTGAGAATACAGAAGGAAATTAGGTTGTGAACAAAAACCGCAATTTTCACATTTCTTTTTACACTTTGGAAGGTTCTGAAATAAGTGGATCCAACATGCGCAGTAGATCAAATGCACCACAAGTGAAAATTTCAATTCATATACTTTTTCTCAAACATTCCCCTCTACTCAGGAAAACCTTGCCACCATGTCGGAAGGTCAGGCTGTAAACATCTTTAATGTGCTGATGAACATTTTCTGTCAGAGGTCTTTTTAATAATATTCCTTCTGCTTTACCTTCCCTGCAACCAAATTCCCATGGTTTTGTTTCTATAAATACGGGGAAGCAATTTCAAATGAGAGTGTATATTGCTTTGGATTGAAAGGTGCAAGCTTTGCCATAGGTGTTTGTATGGAGAAATGCTACCCCGGGCTGTTTTGGGAGATGGTGGGAACGCTCTTGGTCGGTCAGAGCACATTTACAAATTAGCATTTCAATCAGAGAGACTGGCCCATGGAGCATTAAACGGGTATTTGTGTTGCATTCATATTATGTACACCAAGCTAAACAAATTCTAATACAGAAATGTCTGAAGGATTATTTGTTAATCTTTTTCATTAATAGTTTTCAAAGAAGCACATTTTTTTTTTTTTTTTTTTTAAATTAGAAAGCCTTGTGTTCTATATTTGATTATATTTATAATTTTCACTGAAACTTGAAAGAATCTTTGCATTCTTGATAGTTAAAGGTATAGTTCACCCAAAAATGAAAATGATCTTATCATATACTCAGCCTCATATGATCCCAGAGGTGTATGACTTTCTATCCTCTTCAAATGAAGATTTTTAGAAGAATATTTGAGCTCTGTCGGTCCATACAATGCAATTGAATGGCGGCCAGAACTCTGAAAGTCCAAATATCACAAAGGCATAATAAAAGTGACCCATGCGACTCCTGGGGTTTAAATAAAGCGATCCAATCGGTTTTGGGTGAGAACCAAGCAAAATGCAATTCCTTCTTTACTATAAATCTTGAAAACCGTCTCCTTTGCAATCATGATTTCAAACTTGATTACACTTCCTATTGCGCCCTCTAGTGCTCTACGCATGCCTCAAGCACTAGAACGTGTAAATGAGCTTGAAATCATGATTGTGCCTATAGACTGCGAAGCCAATTTGTACAGTAAAAAAGGAGTTGTATATTAGTTTGTTCTCGTTCAAAACCTACTGGATCACTTCGGAAGACATTGATTAAACCACTGGAGTCATATGGATTACTTTTATGATGCCTTTAAATTATATTGTATTTGGACCTTCAGAGTTCTGGCCACCATTCACTTACATTGTATGGACCTACTGAGCTGATTTATTCTTCTAAAAATCAACATTTGTGTTCTGCAGAAGAAAAAGTCTTAAGTGGGATGGCATGAGGGTGAGATCATTTTCAAGACTTTTTTAAGCTATACCGTCAGTCTACAAGAGATAAAGTAGTTTAAAAGAGGTTTCCTCCAACAACTCAATGTTAGGTGCTTACCTTTCCGACTTTAGATGGCAGTTTTTCACTCTCACTTTCACAGTGCCGAACAGTGTTTTGTGTTTTTTTTCAACGGCCAACTCTTTTGTACCAGGTAATGATTGTTAGCCATTAGTAAATGATGATCGGAAATGGATGGGGGGCTGTTTAGCTAGATGCCGTGAGTTGACTGTCAATGTATGAATCAACAAGTGAATCAATGTATGCTCCGTTTGATGGCCATCCACATGGGCCATGGCAAACCGCTCCACTCTCAGGAGGAAATATTTAAATGCATTGTGCCGCAAAAATACAGGGACCTACTTTTCCATTTTCTTATTTCTTTCTCACTTTACCTTTAAGTCTCCATAGAGAACAGTGCAAATGAGAGTACATCCTGCCCTGTCTCACCTCCCTTCCAACATCCTCCTGCCTGACAGAATTTTCGCCGTCTTGTTTATGCCGCTCCACGCCGTTGACGTTCATACATATTCGTTCTTGGGTGGTCCACCATGCTCAGCTTCCACGTCTTTAGGGTGCAATTTTGAATTCTTCCAGTGGAGCTATTTTCTGTGACACAAAGGCAAGGGGTGTTTATCCACAGTTTTACATAGAGAGCAACACCACAGTGCCGCAGCATCTCTCCTGGGCGTCCCGGTTTGCCTTCCCTGTATGGGGCATCCGCCAAACACGTGGTGACAAATGGCAATTATATTTGTGTGTTCTTCATGAATCCATCAAACACTGGCCTTTTAAAAATGCTCCCAGGATGTTTGAGGCTGTCAGATCCAGGGGACCAAATTGGGATGCTGCTTAGATAGTCAAGAGGCACTCACCCTCTGTTTGCCTGTGATGTGTTTGACAGAGTGTGTAGATGAAGACCATGTATTATTCAACTACAAATGTACACTTTCAACAGTTGTTGATATGTTTTTAGCAGAGCGGTTAGAGGACCAATTTGGACTGTTTTCTTTCTCCCCTCCCTTTCTTCCGCACCATAACATGGTGTTTTAATGCGACCTGTCAGCTTGTGTACAATCACCGTTTGCAAGACAATGCTTGTTTTTTTGGCTAGCGCAGCTATGCAATTTTTATCACCTATCATGCCTTGGGTTGAAGCCAACATTTATATTTCATCGAGGGTGAACTTTTTCTTTTGGATTGTGTTGGCCTTTGGTGTTTTGTAGGGCTCATATGATCCTATCAGCGTGCCCTAGATGCCTCCAACATCTTTTGCTGTCTCTAACAATGAATGTGTAACTCCTTTTGAGAAAAGATCTGAGTTGGTAACAAAGCTCATTGGTTCAAATGCCACAAATGGCAATCCTTGAACAACACCATTGTGCCCCATTGAGCAAAACACGTAATCCCAGGTTGCTCCAGGTCAATTGTCCTAATGAAGAAACATTAGCTAATTGGCTAGTTAATTATTACAGCCTTCTAACAAGTGTTAATTCTTTCATAAATAAAAACAAATAATTGTATGGAAGGTACACTATTAACCAGGCAGGCTGCAAAGGAAGGTAGTGGCAATAATATGGTTTTGAGAGTTTAAGTGCTTTCCCCCATTTATTGATAATTTGACCATCTATTGGTCATATATTGATCTATCTACCATCCATTGGTCTAGTCATTTTTCAAAGTAATTTAATCATTATCAAACAAATGAAGCACATTAAGCATTGTCCAAGTGTTTGATAGTAAATACGTTCCTGTTTACTTGCTGTAATGTACATGTGGATAGACAGCTGGCTGATGAAGCCGCTACAGCTTGTTTTGAATTACGTTGTTTTACATTCCTGTCAGTGTCTTTCCTGGGTGATATGTTGTTATAAAGACAAGAGGTGGGCTAGATTTCTTGTTTACTTAACAATAATGCACAGTCAGTGTAGACCCCCCCCCCCCCCCCCCACCGAAAAATTAATCAAGAGAAAGCTAATTTCAGATCTTCACCATGAAATTCATAGCCAGACATGGTGATATTGGCTCAACCAATGGTTTGAGTTTGGGATGGGACAGTGTGTTTGGACAACCAATGGAAGATGGGTGGAGTTTTCTCAAATCTGTTTGAAAACCGTGATTATATTTGCAATTCCGTTTGGTGATTTTAGTGGTGCGGAAATTAAAAACTTAAGCTTTAATGTTACTCTAGAAAATATCTTGCAATTGTTTTTAAGGAATATTCCATATTCAATACAAGTTAAGCTTATTCAGTTGCATTTGTTGGATAGTGTAGATTACCACAAAACATATTTACTCTTCCTTCCTTTACTTTAAAAATTAAAAACAACAACCGAGGTTACAGCGAGGCAGTTATAATGGAAGTGTTAGGGGCGAGTCATTTTCTACTCCTCTTTTACATAGCATATTAATCTAAAAATGCTATAAAGGTCAAGAATTTCAGCCAAAATACCATGTTACTAATCCAAAGTACAGGTGCAAAGTCTTTTCTGTCCAAACAGGTGATTGCAAGCTTTTAAATAACTATCTCTCTCTCTCTCTCTCTCTCTCTCTCTCTCTCTCTCTCTGTCTCTCCCTCTCTGTAGCTCAACCTCAGCCTCTGCCCCAGCCAGCGACATCCCTGCAGCATGCCAGCGACAGAGAGGCTGCCAGGCAACAAAACAGCCTGCACACAACGCTAAGTAATGGCCACAGCACGCCGTGTGGTGTCACGCAGCCCCCCGCCACTGAGCCCAGAAAACACCCGCCGCCTGTCTCGCACCGTGTGCAGAGAAAGCTTCGCTCCAGTCTGTCTGTCAACAGTGACACCAGCCGAAGGAGTAAAATAAGCTCGACGGGTTCATATAAGCCTGGCTCCACTCCAGAGGGTATGTGACATCACACATTCACAAACAAACACAGGTTGGTTTTTACTGTCATTATGAGGACTTTCCATTGACTTGTTTTTATATAGAGCTATACCTTAACACTAAACCTTAAAGCTGAAGTTTGTAATTGCAGAAAGTATGACTTTTTAAAATGCTTTCCCTGAATACTCCTGTGTGATCCATTGGTTGGCCAAACAGATAGTCCTGCTGGAAACACACACTTTTGATTGAGCCAGTGTTGCTGTATCGGGCTAGTTGGGACATTCAGAAAAGCTAAGAAATGCATGATGGCATCAAAGAGCCAATGTTTACTCTTTTCTGGGAAACCAACCTGCAAATGGCTTACTTATGGTTACCTCACCTTAATAACCTTGGATGGAAGTATTTTAATAACGATACACACATCAGCTTTATTATACACATCAGCTTTAAGATGTTAGAATAAGTTTGGCAGTCCTCATAATATAGGTGATTTTAGGTTTTTCTATAATGTGGGGAAATTTTTGTCCTCAAAAAATTGGTGAAACACAGACACATCATCCTACATGCTTGCAAATTTCCTCTCTGCATCCCTGAACTCCCCCTTCAAACTTAACAGCAATTATTAATCTGTGACTCCTCAATTATTTTATGTTTCCTTTGAATGCAATGCTTTATATAATCATTCATAGCTCAGGCTAGATTGATCTCTTTATTTCCATGGTGTTGTATTGTCTTGTAAATGGGTAGGAAGAACAGAAGGCAAGTCTGAAGAAAGCAGCTTGTACGTTGTCAGGTGTGATGGTAAGGAGAGGGCTGTAATGAAGGAGATCGCTGGTGTATTAGTAATGGTCACCAAGGTGTGACCTTTTAACAAGACTGCCGAGAGCAGGGGCTCTGCCATATGTCAACCCCACCTCAGCAGGGGCCAGATCTCCCTTCTCTCACTGTGTCCTCTCATTAATACTGGCTCTATGGCACATACGACCTGCTCTTGTGTACTAGACAAATATGCTGCTTCCTTCTTTAGTACTTAATGTGCAGTCACACTTTCCTGATACCATAACAGCTCTGAGGTGAATCAAAACATTACAAACTTAGATTTGAAGCCAAAAAGGATTTAAAAATCAGACAGAGGGAGGGCATTTGAGTGGACAACAATTTCTATGCACCTGTGAGTGCAAGATGAGTCATTGTGACAAGGAGGTGCTGTGACTTTGCACACCCGGCCCCCAATCTGGCTAATCAGCAGAGGAGAGGGATAAATACAGCCAGATGCGGCAGTTCGGGAGAGAGAGCCACTCGCAGCTGCCTTTTCAGCCGGATCCCACCTCCTTGCCCATTTTAAACCCTGTTATATTGGTGCTGAAACCCAGGAGGGAGGAGGGATGAGCCGTTGTGGAGTCCTCGCCACTGCTGTATGCCCAATGGAGCAACCCAACACAGAGGAGTTGCTGCTGGCCGCCATGACAAGGAGGAATGGCCACCATCCGCGAGGGAAGGAGGGGCTTGCTGCTGGCCACCTGAAACGGTGGAATGCCAGGGGCAGAGGGGCTCGCTATTGGCTGCCAGGGGTCGGAGGAGCATTCCATTCCATCTGGTCTCTGCCTGGGTAGGAGCAGCTGTTGTCCGCCTGAGGGTGGAGGAGTAGTCGAGGACCAGGCGACGGCGTGTCTGGGAACCGGCGAGCAAATGTTTTATCTCTCTCACTGTTGCTCTGCCTTGCCCTTTTCACTCTCCTCTCCGCTTTTTTTTTCGCCTCCCTTGTCCCCCTCCCCAGCTCTAGAGATGTGGGGAAAAGCCTCCTGGCAGGCACAGCCATGATAGATGGAGAGGAGTGCTGTACGTCATGCTGGAGGTTCCCTGGCCTGAGGCAAAGGAGGGAGGAGTGTGACGACGAGGAGGAGGGCAGGGCCGGGGCTTGACTATGCATGCCCGGCCCCAAATCGGGCTACTCAGCCGAGGAGAGGGATGAATGCAGCCGGATGCAGCAGTTCGGGAGAGAGAGAGAGCCACACGCAGCTGCCATGTGTGTTTGTTTATGTCTTTTGAAGTTTTCATTGAACATTATTTTGACTGTTCAGCTAGGTCCCGCCTCCTTTCCCATCCTTAAACTTGTTAAAATTTGGAAAAAAGGAAGGCTGTAGATTACAAATGCAAAAATCAACTAAAAGTTGCTTTTGTCAATTTTATTATACTAAAAATGGTCTCAAAGCTAACAGGCATAGATTTAAAGCCTAATTTTGGTTTCTTTGGGGATTTCAGGGGTATACAAATGCACTTGGAGGAAAGTAAGCCAAGGCGTGCACACTCATTAGGGAGACTGGATATAACCCAAACCAGTGTTTGTACAGGCAAGAAAATATGAGAACATTTTCACTGGAAAGTTGTAGAACAGAATTATCACTGTAATAGCGAGGTGATGCACGACTAAGAACCTGCTGTGAGGTATGTGTAACAAACTATGTGTGTAACAAAATTTCCTCCCCACTGATATAACAGAAATGTGTGTCTTTCAAGGCGTCATAGTTTTCACATCTTAATTGGAGATGGGGTGTGGGGCTGGTTGGTGCTTGAGCAGTTCAATAAGTCTGTCTCATTATGGTTTGTGTGTCTGTTATTTGTCGAAACTGTGTTCTGAATCAATATGTTCTCTCTCAAGTAGTAATTTCCCCCTGGAAAACATGCAAGCTGTTGTTTTTTAGTGTTTACATGGATTACCATAATCTGTTTGCCTGTGAAATTAGCCTCTAAACAGCCTGGGAAGCTTTAAGAATAAAGCTTTACAAGATCTACGCTCAAGGGATTGCGATTCCTCGTTCTTGGCTGCCATCACCGGCTGCAATAACAGCAGAAAATCAACTAATTGAGAGATCTTTTGTTCCATTGTGGATGGCTTAAGACCTTGAGTGATGGCGTGTTTGTGATTTGGTTGTGTTGGAAGGATGCACTCATCTAAAAATCCATCTGACAAATTCAATTAAGGCTGCAGCTTGCACACAAAAGCTAGCACGGTCATTAGCCGCTGCTTCGTAATTCCATGTTTTTCCCACATGTAGCTGAAGCTCTCTGTCAGAAAGTTTAGTGAACTCTCATAGTTATTGTCCGCAAATTAACTGCATTCTGCATGGCATCTTCTTTCTGTCTTGCTTTCGTTTTCTATTTTCTATTTTTGTTCACTCATTTGGCTCTGAAGCCGCCACGTACGGCCAATGCACGTTTTATGTCACGTTGCCTCTCTTTTTGATGTTAGCCTTTGGAGTTTTCCAGATTTCTTAAACTGTTTCCTCCAAGGCATTGGGGCTGTTTTGGGCTGCTCAGAATCTGTGCATCCTCTGCATGGGCCTCTCATTGGGGCGAAGATAAGGTAGCCCGTCTCCTGTGTACATTACACAGACTCTCATTCCTTAAGATTCACACTAATCGCTGCTGATAAATTATACATCCAAGGGAATTCATTATGTACTACAGCTTTTAAAGTCTGATTCTAGAAATAAATTATTAGTTAAAAAATGGACTAGAAAAATAGAATGAAAGAATTAGCTTAATTGTATTTTCCTGTTGAATTTTTAGTAGTTGTTCAATAGGATTGCACAAATCTAATTAAATAAAACAAATCTATTGTATAAAGTAATCAAGCTGATGACTAGTGAACATTCAAGTAGCATTTTTCTATTTTAATAAAAAAAAAAATAATTACAAATTAGAGCATTACAACAAGTTGAATTTAGTGTTAATTTCGTTAAACAAAAACTATGACTAATATTTGGTATATCCCGTTTAGCTTTAATGACTAATTAATATATTTAGCTATTTTTATGTTTACATTTGTAACATTTAATCATACTGTACACATACATGTTTGTTTGGATAGACACTAAAATGTACAATATGGACATTTGAAAGCATCTAAAACGTTTTATTAAAACTTTAAAATTTTTATGTATTTACGATTATAAATATCTTTGTACATTTTTACTGTTTTATAAATACTTTAGATCCTGTAACCGTACCCCAACCTCTAAACATAACCACATTTCAACAATGAAAAATCATGGATCAAGTAGATTAATGTACAGTAGCAATCATTTTTGTTACAATATATTAATTTATATATATTTTACAGCCTCAAATCCCACACCTACTCCTAAACCTAACCATAACCAATTTATTAAGCAAATAAAACTCATAACAGACAGATACATTTAATCACAATAATTGATTCTGACATCACTAATGTAAAACCGCTGGTTGTAATGTTTTTTTGATTTTGAAAACGAATCAACGTGGGTTGACGATGCTGTGGCGGATAGAGACGGAGATCGTTGAAAAGGCTTGAATTTGGGCCTGTTCTTCACAAAAAGAAGTCTGAAGATTTGGATTATAGCTAAAAAATTGATGGAATTTTTTTGAGTTTTATGGTGCTTTTTTTTGTGGTTTTTATTTTTTGGCATATTCTGAAAACACCTTTTGTGTCCCTTGGTAATCAAAAATAAAACTAAAATGCCTAATAAATGATTAAACAATTACTACTTTTTTTATTCATTTTAACATTTTAATGTTTAGTCTTGGTAAATGTGATATAATCCTTTAAAACGTTGTATAGGGCTGCAGAAATCACACGGAACTGAATGAAACCATTGAAATGTCATATTATAATGTCAACTGCATTAAATAATTGTGATAGCATTTAATTAATCTCATTGATTATAATTTAAATGTAATTAAATGATTAATTCTGTTAATTATTAAATATCAATTCAAACGGAGCACGTAAACATTTATATGTTTCTATAGGTGTCAATTCGTAAAATTATGACATTTAGCTGCTGTCAATATTTTCGCTGTCTGCAAACACGAGAGAAAGTATGTTTGTTAGAACCAAACTTTGCGTAAGAATACATAAGAATTTTCATGAGATCACTTTGTTAATTGTACGTAAAACCTGATGGTCCATGTTATCAAGCATGTTTGGAGAATGTTCCATCTTTTTTCATAATCCTAAAACTTTCCCTGAAAGTTTCCCAGATTTTCATTGTGGTTTCAGACTTTTGGGCCCCATTTTATAATGAATGCACATTCAAAGATTCCTACGGAATTAACCTTCGGCCCAGTACAAGATCGAGCAAACAATTGATGTAGCTGTCGTAAAGTCAACAGCACGGACGAAATCTAAAATGACGCCTGTTTGACCTTTCAAAAAGCTGGTGTTTTAAGCCGATGGTTGGGCTGCATGCAAACTTGTTTCATGTTCAAACACCATCCAAGCTGCACAGCACCACCGCTGGTCAGCTCCACCGCCTACAAAAATCACTTTGATCAAACAAACATGAGCATCCTGTGGTCTTCAGGCCCCGTCCTTGCTCGCTTCCCCTCTCCCTCCCCACTGGAGCCCCAATCAAACCCAGTGTTCTCTCTGACAGCTCACCACAGACGGATGAAAGCCATGCAAATTCACATTTTAGACTCAAAACGATACACACCACATCATCATTGTGATTTCTCCAATGCACCACCGTTTGGGTTCGATACTTGATTAGAGGTCCGAGCAGCACGTCTGGGCCGGTAGGTGTTCATGGCTCTGTTTATGCTGAAGCGTAGTGTGCGCCATGCCACTTATTGTAGCTGTAATCTTTTGAGAGAGCATGAGAGAAAGATGTTCTTTTTTCACATGTGGGAATCATTTTTATTGTTAGTTTTGTCCTTTAATGCATATTTGTTTCATATGCCCTGTATTATTTGTACTCTACCATCTGGTTTGTGTTTGTCATATTGCAAACACTGTGCAATTCTATTTTCGTTCAAGCATTCAGCTCATAAGATAAGTCAACATCTACAACAACTTGTTGGTTATCTTTTTTTTTTTTTTTTTTTTTCTCAATAATAGCTGTATGCATACAAACACAAGCTGTTTTATTTGGTTTCCTTCACAATTTTTTTTTCCACAAAATACCCCAACAGATGGTTGGCGCTCAAGCTAAACTGTATATCCATATCATCTTAAACAACAGTAATTTGGTGTCGTGCATGGCAGCCCTGCGAGAGGGAGGTTAAATGTTAATCAGAGATGAGAGAAACGGCAGCATTAACATGACAATTTGCTGGCAAAAATCATGGACGCTGTTAATCAGCTTTACGTGACAAACCCTGTGCTTTTGCATGGTAATAACCCCATTATTCACAAAGCTACTAATCAACACAAAAGTGGAATTCGTTCCTTTTGAATTTTTCTGATTCCTCTCTGCTCTCACCACTGCTGAGCCGCCACCTTCTTCTACACACCCTCACTCACTCACTCACTGACTCACTCACTCACGCACACATTATACACATATAGAGACAACCATGTGATATAAGTGTAGAAGTAAAATCAGCTTTGTCTTCTGAGCCAATATGGTGACAGTGATAACACAAACAGAAATAAGATTGGCAGAAATAAGTTACACATTTGTTTGTGTGTAATCTTTAATCTTGTGTACACTCCATGACATTAGTAATCTGAAAATTGAAATTTCGAACAGAAAAGTAAATGGTCAGTTTGGATTTCATGTTGACTTTTTTTGGTTTTCTTTTGTTTTTCATGTGTTCATTTGATGTGATGCTCTTTTAAATCTTCTGTATTAATTTAATGTATTTTTGTTTTGTTCTGCCTGACTGCAGACTGCTGTGTCCACTGCATCCTGGCCTGCCTGTTTTGTGAATTTCTCACACTGTGCAATATGGTGGTAGCTCAGGCCTCGTGCGGCACCTGTACGTCAGAAGCCTGCTGCTGCTGTTGCTGCGCAGATGACCTGGGAGACGACTGCAACTGCCCCTGTGACATGGACTGTGGCATCATGGATGCCTGCTGCGAGTCGTCGGACTGCCTGGAGATCTGTATGGAGTGTTGCGGAATCTGTTTCCCAACATAAAAACCCATGCAGATGACAGCCAGGACAGATATAGCGTGGAAGTTTGTGAGTGTGTGCGCGCGCGTGTGTGTGTGTGTGTGTGTGTGTGTTTGCGTGTGCGTGTGTGAAAGAGAGAATGAGAGCTTGAGAGTGTGTTCTTTTCACACTTGTGAAAAATCGGTTTCTGAGCTCAAGATGACCATGTAGAGGTCATGTATACTGTACAAAAATACATTGCATACATAACCCTGTATACTAAAACTACAACAAGTTGCTTAATATTTAAAAGGCTAATTCACCCAGAAATGAAAATTCTGTCATTTTGTTTCAACACTGTATGGCTTATGTATGGTCACCATTCACTTTCATTAAATCTTTTCCATACAATAAAAGGGAATAGGGACTGAGGCTCCGCCTAACAGCTCTTTTTGCCAAAAGGAAGAAAGGAAAAAATCATGCATGTTTGAGTTTGAGTAAATAATGACATTATTTTCTATTTTGGTGCAACAAGGCCTTAAATTAGATAATCAATGCTATATATATATTCAATGCTATAATATATCAGAGCTTGTCTTTTTGTATCCTATTTTACTGTTTTCATCCGTTTTAACTAATTTCTTTGTTTGTTTTTTAAGATATATCCCACTTAAGAATTTTATTAACTCTGAAATGTTGAACTGAAAACTGAGCAGACATCAGATGACTTGAGTCCGCTCTGCACATCACTGTAATCTGAATGGAAACCAAACGCTTTCACACTGTCAGAGTTCAAGCCTTTGTGGGTGTTAAGTGGGATTCTTATTTTGAACATATTTTTGGTTGTTGTTTGTTCTAAAAAAGGAGAGGGCTGTTTAAGTGATGGCCAATTTGGAAGTCTTCATTTAAGCAGTGTCTACTGTATGTCACTTCATTAAAAGTTTCCAAGTATAAAACTAAAAATAGGACATTCAATGATATTAGCAGTTGGGTTGATGGAAAGTGATTTTAAGGTTGGATGAATTAACTGGGTACATGCTATACTTAAGAATGTGCAGTGGCCCAAATGTATTTGGATGCTTAAGCCAAGCTTAAAATGCAGTATGTAAATGTATGATGGAATTGCATTAGATACAATAGCATAACAAGCTGCATTTATTTTTTTTACACTGAGCACACACAAGCAAATCATTTAAAAGTCTGAGAAAAGTTACTTCTGACTTGTTTGCAGATATTTTGTTATCTAATGCAGTGACGTTTACATAATTAGGATCTAAAAAATACAGTGTAAACTTGACTTTTTTATTCTTAATTTCATGTCTTTATTCTTTATTTGCTTCGCTAAACTAGGAAAACTCTTCTTGCATCACTTTTAAGTAAATACTTGGATACACTATTGCAAAGTGCTGTTTTCCTAGACCGTACTAGTCTGTATTACATTGCCTAAGGCCTTTGCAAATTGTAAAAATCTGTCATTTCTCTGCATTATGTAAGCTAAAGTTAGCATCAGTGTTAACACAGTTGGTTTTTGTTCATAGTGCGTAATGCTTTTGGTATGTCATATGTGTTTGTGACTCGGCTTACTCATCTCGTCGAAACTGCTTATGATATACTTGCGAAACTGCACCTCTTAGAACACAGTGTGACTGTACTGACCCGAAACATTCAAGTAAAATATGTTAAAAGGTGAACTACTTGACCTCTCTTACCTCTTCTGAATCAGATAGTTCTTGTTTTTTTTGACAAGACCCACTTTCAGTCCTAACTGACAAAGACTTTTACAGTGAAGATTCAAAGGAAATGCACATTCCTGAGATATTTCCTGAGATATTTCTCGTTTACAAATTAAACGATTTCCCAATTAATTTGGCGGAATTCAAGCTAGCTTGCATTTTCAAAAAACAAATCACTTCTCTCGTCTAAGAGCAAATGAATTAAGAAATAAATATATACTGTAAATAAATCATACCTGTTTAATTAAAAAACAAAAAATCTATTTTTCATAGACTATTTAAACACTCAAATCAGGATTAATCAAAATGTGTCTATCAGGTGTTAATTGCAATTCCAGACGACCAGACAAAACAACCGTCTACGAAAAATGGGCTTTAAAAAAAAAAAAAAAAAAAAGTATTCATATGTGCCAAATATAAAAATACAGGTGCCATATTTTTTTAGACATTTCTGAAGAGAATGTGAACAGAGCTTACCATATTTATCTTTTCTCATACAGCAAAATGTACTTAAATCAATGTTTTAATGTTTTTCCTTTGTCGTAAGGTTTTTAAATGTCTTTTAGTATGTGCTTGTTTGTTAATGGACCATCAAAATTACAATTTTCTAAAAATAAAATGGTAAACTGGAGATTAAGAAATCTGCTTGTGATGCTCAATTGTGTTATTATTCACTGAAAGCAGGAAGCCGCCTGTGGAAGGAATGTTTATCAGGTGCCGATGTTATGCATCGGTGCAGCTGGGCTGTTTCCCATTGCCTTCAGACATGCTGTAATTGAGTAACCTGCACAAGGTTCAGAGAAGGATTTAATGTGTATCGTTAGCATCAGAGTCTGTGTATCAAGTTGTGCTGTCCCTGTAGAGATTTGAAAGGTTTGTGATGGTTTCAAGACTAGTTGTGACTAGTGTATATCTAAATTAAATGTTAGAGAAGAGACTTTAGTTAAATTGGGTAATTTGTATTTGCTGCTGGTGTTACTAGTAACATTTACTTGTGATAATCTGATACGGTACTGAATATTGGCAGATATTTTGCCATTTTGAGATTATTGGCATTGTGTTTACATTGTCAACAGATTAACAGAAATTGTAGTTACCCCTCGTGTCCATTCCAAAATCAGCCAACAGCCTTGTTACCAATAGATATGTTCTGTTTTCATATATTTTAGTGAATTATGAATTATTTAATTATGAGCGTAATATTATGATCAATATGTTTTCAATATTCATCTTGACATACTTGATTCTGGTCGGTCAAATTGCAGCATTCAGCAGTTATATTTTTGTTTAATGATTGTGTAAATATTAATTTGGCAAGCAGCCTTCCAATGATCATGTTAACATACATTGAGATGGTCATAATTGCAAAATAGTCAGCAACAGGGGGGATCAGGTCTTGTATTGCCCTAAAGGGGTTCATTTTGTGATAATGACCAGCTCACTGAACATGCCAATGTACTGGGAAGATCGGGGCAAGTAGTCAAACTTTGAATTGCAATGAATTTCTTAGGGTAGGTTTATTTTTCAAAGTCTATTTCTATATAGCAGTGCACCTTAATGTCTTGAGAACAAAAAAAGCTTATGAACAGTGTTGCATTTAATTCCCAGGAAAAAAATTAGGCAAATTGAACACACTTTGGCCTTTTTGTGACATCCTGCCCCAATAGTGGGGTATCTGCAATCGATAAATTGTATACATTTATGACTTTTAAAACATGTGACAACCTGACATTCGTTTAAAAACCACTTGTCCTAAGAACCCATTTAAACCTTTCGGTAAACTCTTCCTTAATAATATGCTGTAGTTGACCCTTGCCTTAATGTATGTTTACCGAAGAGATGTGTAAATTAAAAAAAAAAGATGATAGTTAAAATGTACTTTGGAGGGTAGAATTACAGCCCTTGACAACCTGTCCTGGTCTTCTCTATATATTCACATTATTGCATGACTACTTGCTTGGCAGATATGTAATTGCACTGGCTGACTGTGCTTATGCCTTACATATTTGCCATTTTGTTTCTTTGTTTTATAGAAATCGAAATTAGACCAGGCTGGAAATTGTCTATTGAAAATCTCATCATATTCCAAACATTGTGTCCGTACAATCGGAACCTGACCACCACTGTTGCGTAAGTCCGAAGGAACCACATCCTTTCCCACTGGTGGTGGTCTTCCCTGACCTATGACAAACCTCTCCCCCTGTTAACCTCTCAATTAACCTCAAACAACCCCACCTGTGCTGCCTTCTGTTCATGTTCAAGTCCCCCACCCCCCATTCCATTTGTCATTTTCTGCCCGATACCACCTGCCAGGAAATTACCGTCTTATTTCACTAATGGCAATGCTGAAAATATTGGAAGTTGTCTCTAATCACATGGGAGAGGTTTTTTTCTCTATATTCTTCCTACCCCCCCCCCCCCCCCCCCCTTGCTCAGAAAGAGTGGGAGTTGAAAAGTCCAGGTAAGTGTGCAGTGACCTTTTCACAAAGTCACCAACCTCTTCTGCATTTAATCAAACCCCCTCTGTTCCTCTCTGTGCCACCACTTGTAATGTCACAATTAAGGTGGCTCCATTGTTTCGGTTTTTCTGTCTGGAGAGATGTAACACTCCTTGGTCCCTGGGTCATTTCTCTTACAAAATTAAATAAGTCATTAGAGGCCTGTGACCACCTCCACCCTGAATGGTGCGCTCTTGCTCTGTCTTTGCAGAAAATGATTATCTGTACCAAAATCCAACCTTTTGTAGGCACTGTAAAATGTAATATTAAAAGGCTTTGCTTGCACCGTGCTTGCATCATAAGAGGACACATAAATGCATGATTTGTGCAAGGGTGTAGTTGATAATGGTTGGTAGTGTTTCAACTGATTGTATAATATAGAACTTCATGATAATTATTCCCTGAAGTGAAACATTTTATAGCGGAGCTTGACCTTCGGCTAGCCCAACATTTTGGCTACTTTGGTACCAATTATGAAGGAGATACTTCAGATACAGTGTATGCAGGTTACAAAATTAACTTTTGGTTTATGAATTCAGGAAATGTATCTGCAATAAATATTTCTTTACAACTGTCACATTGTATTTTGCATATATATATATATATATATATATATATATATATATATATATATATATTTTATATATATATATATTTTATATATATATATATATATTTTATATATATATATATATATATATATATATATATATATATATATTTTATATATATATATATATATATATATATTTTGTCACTATGACAATGGGATTTTTTCAGTCTCTTGGTGAAACTGCACTGGTCACAAATATCATGCATCATGATTTTGATTGTTAGATTTTCAAATTTGTGACCTAAAGGAATATTTTGGGTTCAGTGCAAATTAAGCATACCACAAAAATTGATTACCACAAAAATCATTTTCAGTAAGGCACTTCAAACGGAAGTGAACAGAGTCAATTAATTAACATTAAAATACACACTGTTTCAAAACGATCACCACAAGAAGAATTAAAAATTGTATGTGTTAAAATCTCTTCTAAATGATTTGTAATGCAAGGCATGATAAATGTTTTCTTTTCTAGACTGTTCATCCGTGAGGGACAGAAAGTCCTTTTTATATTTCTATTTAAGCCATGTATTATTTTGCAATCATACTTGTAATAAAGTTTCCACCCAACTGGTTGGGTGACTCCAGTTTGTCCAAAGCCATTGTACACATTTGGTGCTTGACAAGAAGTGTTCATTTTGGACTCTGAATATGTTTGATGATAGAACCACAGCAAAGCATCATTCCCCAGAAACATAGGGATGTCAGTGATCTTCATACTTCATTTCTTTTTGTTCTTTTTATTTATATATTTTTTGAGAAAATCCAGTTTTTCTTCCCTTGTGATGGTTTTCAACATATGCATAATGTACTATCCTCCCCATTTAAACATCAGAGTCAATGAGGGGTTTGAGTGGACAGTCTTTTATATATTACAGTTTGAAAGGTAGATCTGTCAGTCAGGTAAGCAAATGCAAAACGTGGAGGACGTGGATTGGGGGAAATGGAGTTCAAGAAATTTCACTCTCAATTAATCTCTTCAATGCAAATGCAAATGGCCTCATTACCTAGCCCACTTAACTGACCGTGACAATGGCCTGGAATGTTTTGCATTCAGTATTTTAGTTTTCTCATAATTTACCACTAAAATCTGAAGTCCATTGGTTTAGACCTAAAATTTGCTGGCAACATTGTTTTTTAATGAAGAACAGTTGAGAAGCAACGACATTGCTTTGCAAATTTTGCAGTGTGGCACAAAAATTTTGCATTTAATATTTATTCTTGTAATTTGCCACAAATCTCAATCTCTGATTGGCTGACCAAAATAGTTAAGTATAACTATAATAAATTGGCAAATATTTAAAAACTCAGTCAGTGCCTTTAAATGCAAACCATGAAACCTTTTATTTTAAACAGCCGAAGACAGATTATTGTTTAATTCAAATTATTTTGTGCAAGATTTGGGGGTGGGAAAAAAACAGCACCAATTTCTAACCTACGTCAATCACCTCACGGCAATCGGCTGTCATGTTTGTACATTTATCTTCAGTTTTGCACTTTCCTAAAATTTTATTAAATGTCAAATTGACACAGTGAATGAAATGTAAATGATTTGCAGGTTTGTATTTTGTATTTCTGCTTGGTCTCATTATACTCACACCTTAAATATTTAAAGACTCCCTCCATAAAACCTTTGCTGCTTTACAAGGGCACCGCATGCTGTTTAATCTCTCTTTACCTGCAGGCATAGCAACAGTAATGTAACGACAGCAAGCGGTAGTTAGCGAGATCAGGAACACAAGCCCACAGCCACAGAGAGGGCACAAAGTGGTTCAAAGTTTCTACGATTCGCCTTTTTGAAGTCAAGCGCTGACAACACCGCCATTGGATTTAGATAGAAAGAGACAGATTGAGGTTTATTTTGAACATATGTCTTAACTTTTTGAGAACAACTTTTTTCAACCTCATATCAAGACTTTAAGCTTGCATGTAAATGTATGTGAATTCTCAGCTGCTAGCTGTGATCGTGAATGGCTGGATCTTGTCTAGCCTATTAGTACGACATTAAAGTTCTGCACCAACTTTTTTTTCCTGTGCCCCCTAAATGCATCGAACCATGGGAGAGGCAAATTGAATCAGACACGTGGTTCAGAAATGCCTGTTTATTTGCTTGTTCACAGTCCTTGAGCTATAAATTAGATGTCACCTTTGCTACATGTCATTCTTTGAAATGGATGTGTTGTGGGTACCAAAGCAGGGCGTTTGATTGTTTGCTCTTAACATCACTTAAATGAAAGGCCTTGTTGGCCCAGAGTCATGCTCAAGGATTGGCAGTTGTGTTTGCAGGGATGCTTTGATGAGCGGGTGTATCGTGATCCAAACGCTGTCATAACCTACAGGGTTTGAAGTTAATTGTGTCACACACGCACACAAAACATTGGTTTTCTTCGAGCCTCTATATATAGTTCTCAACTTGAAACAGACTTTCCTAATCCTGGTTTAGCCAGTCTGTAATGGAGGGCACAGTTTACATGAGAAAAACAGTTTAATCACTTTGTTTTTCAGTGTGATATCTTGTGGTAGAGTCAGTGACAAGACATGTCAGACTAGCATGTTTAACGAAGCCTGATATATTGGCTGGTTGTTAAATGCATTCCTTCCCATTGACACCAGCACATTGGCGGTATAAAACTGTGTATCTCAATTTAGCCTCAAAAATCAAAAGAAAGCAAAAATAAATGATATTTTGTCTTCCAAAATGAAGACTATTTATAGGATCATTTAAGATTATTTTTCATGACAATTAAGCAAATATTCTACCCCCAGTTTTAATTACCATAAAGCTAGAAAATGTGATATTCTTTCAATGTAAAATACTTGTACTTATCCTGAATTACTGTAATAGGAATCTAATGTGAATCACCTTTGAGAATAATTGGCAATACAAAATAAGAAAAACTCCCCAGTGCAATAAAGAAATGAGAACTTGTGGAGGAAATGTTCTTAATCGTAATGAAAGAAATGTCACATTGTGAAATTGTTTGGTATGTGACCTAATCACGAAAGAAGGCACAGCTCCTTCACAATCTCTTCCTGTTGAGATTGTATGAACTACTGTACATGAGAGGTCTAATTTAGACCTGTTTTTCCCCATCACACTCATTTTAAAGGCATAGTTCTCCCAAAAATGAATTTCTCTCATCTTTTACTCACTCTCATGCCATCCCAGATGTGTCTTTCTTCTGCTGAACACAAACGAATATACCTGCTCTGTAGATCCTTGCAATGCAAGTGAATGGTTATCAGGCATTTGTAGCTCCAAAAATCACATAAAGCAAACATGTAATCCGTAATATTCCAGTGGTTAAATCCATGTCTTCAGAAGTGATATGAAAGGTGTGGGTGAGAAACAGTTCAATATTTAAGTCCTTTTTTTTACTAAAAATCTCCACTTTAACTTTAAAGGCACCACATATGACTTTCAGATGTAAAAAATTATGTGGAGATTTAGATGAAAGAGAGGAGATTTATTTCTCACCCACACCTATTATATCGCTTCGGAAGACATGTATTTA
The DNA here is from genome assembly GCA_032164185.1 of Moxostoma hubbsi. Taxonomy (NCBI): domain Eukaryota; kingdom Metazoa; phylum Chordata; class Actinopteri; order Cypriniformes; family Catostomidae; genus Moxostoma; species Moxostoma hubbsi. The sequence continues at coordinate 5,796,700 of JAVLUX010000043.1, forward strand.
ACCACTGGAGTCTAATGGATTATTTTTATGTTTGCTTCATTAGATTTTTTTGAGCTACAAATGTCTGATCACCATTCACTTGCATTTCATGTACTTACAGAGCTGAAACATTCTTCTAAAAACAGTCATTTGCGTTCAGCAGAAGAAAGTCAAACACATCTGGTATGGCATGAGGGTGAGTAAATGATGAGAGAATTTTCATTTTTGGATGAACTATCCCTTAAGTGTTCTATCCTCAAAATTATCCATGAAATGTATTTTCTTTGTCAATGAAAATTAACTAAAGAACCACACAAAATTGGTGTCAAGTGTTTTTCAGCGATACTAGAGAACATCAGTCAGAACATTTATCCTAGGCTTCTCCTTGTTCATTCATTTAATGCAGTGGTTCCCAACCACCTCACTTATTGGGGTCAGAGTTCACATGGGGTAGCATGGGACCTCATGTGCTTTTAGATGGTCAAATATGAATAAAATGTGTTCCACTAATCGTTTGATAAATAAATACATTTAAAAAAAAAAATATTAGTATCACATGCTTGCATTGTTAGCCAATCCGCAGCTTCACTAAATAAATTATTGTCTTCAGATTTTCTTATAGGCTTTAAGGAAAAAAGCTTAAGGCCCCCTTCATTGACACCAATCTTGAAATGTGTTCCTTTGAACTCGTATTACACTGGATATCATTTAGCATTTTATCATAGATTATCAAAATGGCAATTTTACAATGATTCACCTTTAAATAAAACAGATCAAGTAGCGTCCTTCAAAACTGAAGCAGTTTAAGAAATATAGTATCTACATTTAGTTTGATATTGATTTAACTAGCATAGACATTTGATGGAATGAAAATGGCAAAGAGGATTTTAGTGTTGTGGGGACTTGTGAGTGAGACAAGTAAAGAGCACTTTTGCAGAAGTCTACTTCTGTCTGGTGTGTTTATACATGATATATATATATATACATCCATCCAGCCAAAACTTTGTACAGATTTTGCTATTTCGGATGGAAATTTGGTACTTCAATTCACCAAAGTGGCATTCAACTGATCACAAAGTAGAGTCAGGACATTACTGATGTAAAAAAAACAGCACCATCACTATTTGTTAAAAGTAAAAAAAAGCAAAAGCAGCCATCACTCCAACACCTTGTCCTTGAGTAATCATGCTAAATTGCTAATTTGGTTCTAGAAAATCACTTGCCATTATATCAAACATAGTTGAAAGCTATCTTGTTTGTTAAATGAAGCCTAAAATTGTCTTTTGTTTTTGTTTTTGAGTTGTCACAGTATGTAATAGACTGGCATGTCTTAATTAGGCCAAAAATGGCAAAAAAGAAACCTCTTTCAATAGAAAATTGTCAGTCATTTATTTTGAGGAATGAAGGCTATACAATGCTTGAAACTGCAAAAATAATTGAAGATTTCATACAAAGGTGTACACTACAGTCTTCAAAGACAAAGGACAACTGGCTCTAACAAGGACAGAAAGAGATGTGGAAGACCAGATGTACAACTAAACAAGAGGATAAGTACATCAGAGTCTCTAGTTTGAGAAATAGACACCTCACATGTCCTCAGCTGACAGCTTCATTGAATTCTACCCGCTCAACACCAGTTTCATGCTGTACAACAGTAAAGAGAAGACTCAGGGGTGCAGGACTTATGGGAAGAATTGCAAAGAAAAAGACACTTTTGAAACGGAAAAACAAAAAGAAAAAGGTTAGAGTGGGCAAAGAAACACAGACATTGGACAACAGATAATTGGAAAAGAGTGTTATGGATCTTAAACCCATTGAGCTTTTGTGGGATCAGTTAGACTGTAAAGTGTGTGAGAAGTGCCCGACAAGACAGACACATCTATGGCAAGTGCTACAGGAAGTGTGTGGTGAAATGTCACCGGAGTATCTGGACAAACTGACAGCTAGAATGCCGAGGATCTGCAAAGCTGTCGTTGCTGCCCATGGAGGATTATTTGATGAGAACTCTTTGAAGTAGTTTAAGAAGTTCAGAACTTTTTTTCAATTTGTAATAGTACATTTTTCCCATTATTAATGTCCTGACTATATATTGTGATCGGTTGAATGCCACTTTGGTGAATAAAAGTACAAATTTTTTTCCAAGACACATCACTGTTTACACCTGGCCACTTAAATGCATCTAATGTGACCACTTGTGATCAGATTTGGAGGGGAGGGACACTGTTACATGACAACATCAATCACTGTGTCAGTGTGTTACTTGCTGACATTAAAGCGAACAAAGTCAGAAAAGACAAAGAAAGTGTGAAAAAAGAAAAAGAAACGTCATGCTATTTCTCCCAGATGCAGCTGAAAATTAATTCAAGCACAAAATCAACATTTTGAGCAGAATTGTCAGTTATTTTAGTGGATTGCCTGTATTAACCTGAGCTGCAGATGTTTGTTTTTCTCATAAATGTCCCTGCATGTTGATTTCAGATACATTGAAGAAGATCTGTGAATTTCTAGTGTTTGTGTGTGTGTGTGTGTGTGTGTGTATATATATATATATATATATATATATATATATATATATATATATATATATATATATACATACACTTTTTTTTCTCTCGATCAGTTCCATTTTAACCGCTCATACCCGGCAAAAATTAAACACTGTATTTTTTTATCTAATCACAAAAAGTTTAAGACCCCATTTAAAACTGTATTTAGCACTGACCACATGTGACCAGCTCACCGCATCTTAATACCAGGTGTGTCTGTGTTATGCAAATTACTTTACTACCACTAATAATGATAAAAATAATAGCATATTTACTTTTTATAGCACTTTCAGCCAATGCTCAAACATATAAGTACATGTAAATTAACAAGCAAACAAACAATAATACAACAAACACAAAATACTTCCTTCAGACAATGATGGTATCAGCAGGAGTGTGATCCAACAGACAGTCCAGACAGAATGAGTGCAAATGAAAAGATAACATTTCCAAACAAGAGGGAGTCATGAAACGGACTGCTACGTCCAGCAGCTCTCACAGTGCCGTGATAAACGGCGTGACAACAAACGTCAATTGTGAGTAAACTGTAGTCCACAGCCGGAGTTGTGTCAAATTCTGTTTCCCCGTTGGTATCTGTTTCCCCCCCAGCAGATTTGTTTGGGTTATGCGTTTCCCCCATGCACAAACCTAAACCTAACCCTTGTTTACCATACCCTACCTACCCTAACCCTAACCTACACTACCCTACCTATAACCCATATCCTATCGGGGCTAGGGGGAAACAGATTTCGACGGGGACACAATTCGATACAACACCTGCAGAGAGCTCACGATCAAGTCACAGCTGTCCAGTCGCAATCCAGCACGCAACAACACTCGAAAGTTCAGTTGGATTAAATCCAAGAGTGTCCAAAACCAAGTACTGCTGGGGTCGACAGGACGAGTAAGTGCCATCTAAAATCTTACTAGGTGCACCTTTAAGTGTAATTCACAAATTTTTTTTTTTTTAATTTTTTTTATATTTTAACCTGTATTTTGCCATGAAAATATTAGGAGCTGTTAAAAATAAACAGTTCACCCAAAAATGAAAACTCTGGCAGGACTTGCTCATCTTCATGTTTTACCAAACCCATATAACTTTCTTTTCTCTGTGGAACACGACAGGAGATGTTAAGCAGAATGTAACTGTTTGCTTTCATTGCATCTTTTTCCCCATACATTTACATAGAAAAAAAAAGCACATGATTATTTATATTTTATTAGTCAATTCTTCTTACAGCCTTAATATTTTTAAACGTAATTTCTGTTTTATAGGTTTGTAATTTGATTGTAATCACTGTTCTAAAGCAATCTACATCTTTATTTCACTGTGCTCCTTTACCTTACCTTTACATTACCTAATATTGTATATTTCCTGCATATTATTATTATATTATTTCAGGTCAAACACAAATGGATGAGGTAAATTGCAACATAAAAGGTGTAATGTTGGATTCTGCTGTGTTCCGAGCAAAAGGTGGATGACTGACTGATATATTGCCCTGAAAGAATACGTGCCCTGCGCAAGATTGAAACGATTATGGCTTTTCTTTCTTGTCACGGCCTCTTCTAAGAATCAAAGTGACTAACAAAGAGAAACACTCGCCTGCCCAAGGATTATTCATAATCTTGCTTCCAGGTTAAAAAGTGTATATGCAAATTTACTACATTAGAGCATGCACATGTTGTTGATAAATTAGCACGTGGCAGAAATAATACAGCTTAGCGGGATGAATCTCTGTGCAAGCTGTCAGCTGTCGCATTGTTCTGGATAGAACGTGACGCTGAGAAGGCAACACAGTCAGTGAACTGTTTAGTGTACTGACTCCTAAATCTCAAGGCACTGGCAAAAATCTTGTGTGTGCGCATATGTGCATATTAGCGTGAAAGGAATCGTGCTGGTGTGCATGCATTTGTGAGTGTTTTAAAGCTCTAGATTTATTAAGACAGACAAAGCCAGTATAATATTACCTCTCTTTGAAATTAAATGATGCATAATTTATTTTGCCTCAAAAGGAAATATCAGCCTTTTGCTCATCTTTTAAATTACGCATATGAATTCGGTAGTGCCGTGTCTGGACCATCATTACGGAGGAGCAACTTTCTAAGTCTTGTGAATTTACTATCCTGAAAATGCAGTGATATACCTGATCACTATTATTATTTCCATGACTGCTGAGGAAGTCAATGAGTGGTTTTACATTTACCCAGAAGAGAATTTAATAGCTCAGGTTGCTTTTTAATTGCTTAGGAGGTTTCAGTCATGTTTAATTGATGTTTCATCAAAAACTAAATTAGACAAGAATGAGTCAATTGCTTATATACATTTAGAGTGTAAATCTAAAATTGTATTGCTCTAAAGGGAAGATCTCTCATAGCCGGAGATGCATGAGTGTATCCATGTGTGCATTTGTGCTTTACATCTTGTTGTGCCAGCTGGTGTTGCGTGGTACTTCTTTCACCCATCCCATATTAGCATACAGAGATCTGTGGAGTTCTGCAGCCTGATATTCTATTTGTGAAGCCCTTGCTGCAGCTGTGTAAGATTCTCACAGCGAGTTTTATCAAGCTCCATCTGTTCAGTCTCCTCTTTAAACATTCTGTACACTTCATGGCATATCCTTAAAGAGGTGCCCTATCTTTTAATTAAGTCCCCCGCTAATGTGGCACTTAATTGACTTGAGGAGATTTTGTTTTCTCCAATTTACTGGAAAAACCGGCAGCACATATTACGATTTTTAATGTCAACGGTAACAAGGGACAGTTACAGCTGCCGCAGAAACTGAAGGTGTCACTTAGGAAACGTTGGTGTTGAGTATGTTTTATCCTTGGCGGCGTCTATAAACTTGACAGTGTTACAATGTGTCAGTTTTGTGGCAGTTGCTGTGTTTGTCAACATAAAACGGCATTTGCAACCCAATTTTTTTCTTTAATGTGATTGATTTCAAAGTGAAAGTGGATAGGTCACAAAAAATGTAGTAGAATTGATTTTATCCATTGAGAACTGGAAAGTGGTCTCTATATGACAGTTACTTGAAAGGGAGGGGTTTAATAAATAAGAGGGCTAGGTGATGTCTGTGGATTCGGTATCAATACAGATTTCCAATTTGATTAGGTTCCGATTCACAAGCTCTTGATTTGTATCCAATTTTTATATGATTTGATTAAACTATGATTCATTTCGGCATATTTAAGTTTTAATTTCCATTTTGCTTACAGTACATATTAAATTCTCTCTCAGTTAAATTATACTGGGGCTGTTCTATCTTGGTTCATTACAAAAAATATGAATTAAAAAAATTATCAACAGGACCCAAACTATGCAGTTCACTTGCTATTTATTGAACAGAAATTGAAATGGAAAATTGGTCTTAAGATTTTAAAAATCTGTATCGGGATCATTTATATTAAAGTGCTAGTTTACCCAAAAATGAAAATTCTCTCATCATTTCCTCACCCTCATGCCATTCCAGATGTGTATGACTTTCGTTCATCTGTTGAACACAAACAAAGATTTTTAGAAGAATATTTCAGGTCTGTAGGTCCATAAAATGCAAGTGAATGGGTGCCAACATTTTTAAACTCCAAAATGCACATAAACGCAGCATAAAACTTGCTGGTGGTTCTTTCATCATCTCGTGTTCGAGATCCACCTATGAGAAGGGCATCCTTACCTGACCTCTGCAAAAGCATCCAATTGCACCAAGTCTGGCTAGACAGACAGAACCTATGCTCGGTAAGGACCCACCCCCTTACCTAAGAGCATATAATTACCTGCATGCGCTGCTGCTCCTCAGTTGACATTCGCTTCTCGCGACCTCTGTTTTTCTCTCAGCTCGGTTGGATTTTGACTTTCACTAATTTGTCTACAGGAGGACATCGCTCAGATCAGCCTCCGCCAGACGTGATTGTCTTGTTTCAGCCAGGTTAGCTGTTTCTTGTTTATTGCAAGCCATCCACACTCGCTTAAACTACCACCAGGCTGCCCGCCTTTCTATCTCACCACTTCCTCTGCCACAGATTTTACAGAGTTTCGCCCTAATTTGGCATTTTCCAAACCTACGGCTTCCTCCGTGGTCAACCTATTGCTTGCCTGCCCGGCCGCGTGCGGTGCCCTCATCGCAGCCAGAGACCCTCATCCTTTCTGTGTGCATGGGTCTCAAACACACGGAGGAGGCTCTAAAGTTTCCGTAAAATGTAGACACTGCCTGGCGCTGCCTAAAAAACTCTAGCGCCGGAGGCTCAAGGTTGCTGCTACCCAGTGCACCGACCTCGGACTCTCCGACTCCAATGGGGGTAACGGTGATGATGACGCGCTCCTGGGTCCCTCCCAGGGCACAGCCTCTCTTAGCTGGGCCGATCAAAATAACCTGACGTTCCCTGAGGTCATTCTCTCAGGGGACCCCTCGTTCACCAATGAGCCGGCTGGTTCTGGTGACAAAGACGATGCAGGCCTTCTCGAGGGTTCGGAGGACGAGGAGGCCATCCCATCTTCCATGACTCCCCAGGCTAATGCCCCCGCGGCCCTCCCCCAGTCCGTCCTCATCGAGGTTTGTGAGCGAGCGGCAGCTCACCTCAATATCGAAAGGCCAGCACTACAATGTGCCACTGACCAAGAGAGGGATGTGTATGACGGGAAACTCCTGGGACCCCCCTCCCGGCCCGAGAAAACAACTTCTCCCCATCCTCCCTGCATGCGCTAGGCATATGAGGTATTTTTAGGGGGACCCGCTCGACCTCAAACACGGTGTCGCGGGTGTCGAAGTGAAGGATATGATGGCCATTGGCATGGACACCTTAATCCATCTCAAGGTGGCCTACTTACGATTTTCTGCCTCCATACACCAGGCCTCTTCCAAAGCCTTGGCCTTGGCTGTCAGGGTCCTCAACGTCTCCTCCCTTCTGTCTGCATACCAGACTGAACACCTGGTCGACATGGGGCAGCAACTAGAGAAAGGGACCCCCATACCCTCTCTGTGGAAGGAGATTGTCACAGTCAATGACCTTGTTCTCTGTAATGCCCGTCAAGCCGTCCAAGCCTGTGGGCGCTCTATGGCTTTCTCAGTGGCCGGAGAACGTGTGCTTTGGCTTAAACTGTCGTGCCTCCCTGACAGTGAGAAGTGGCGGGTTGCAGGTACCCCTGTAGAGCCTGGCCAGGCTGTCTTTGGCCCTGCTGTCGCTTTAATACAACAGCGATGCGAAGATTAGAAAAAGGAGGACAAAGCGCTCAAATTATGCCTTCCTAGGAAAGCGGCTCTGCGGCAGGCGCTCCCCACTCGACCACCCAACCCCCTGCCTCGGGGCGTCCTTTCCAGCACCCCGGTAAGGCAAAGCCACGCAGAGGTAGAATGTCTTTCACCTCGGCTGCGGCCAAGAAACCCCCCATCTCTACCCCCTCCGGTTCTAAACGTAAATGGCCGGCTTGATGCACGGCCTCAGGGGGCTTTGAGTCCACGTTCTCGGGCCACCAGCCCCCCGGACTCTTATCCTACCCTCCTAGTTCACAAAAAAAAGGAGGTTTTCACTCGGTGGGGTCAGCCCCCCCCCCCACCAGTGGGTGCCCATCCTGTGTGTTCAGTTCAGAACAATGTGTGTTCCCCTGTCCAGCTCATGTCGGGGAACCTCCCTGTGCTGGAAATGTTTACAGTGGGGAAAAAGTATGAGAGCAGTGTCACCACACAGCCCCTATTACATCTCTCCCACGCATTCAATAAAGGCTTTGGCCCCAGTGTTTCACAAAAATACAAAAAAACAACTAAATCCATTACAGAAAGAGAACATTTCTCTGCAACCCCTTATGTCGCCCCTAGGTTGTCCACTAGAGGGCGCCATTGCATTTCTAATGAGGAAATCGGGCATAAACGCAGCAATAAGCATTTCCTCGGCTCAGGTGGGGTCACTTGTGAGTCAAACAACAGCTTGGCAGGCTGTGTCATCTCTCGAGTGGGTGATTCGAACCATAATGAACGGGTACAGACTCCAGTTTGCCAGGAAACCCCCGCCTTTCGGCAGCGTTATCTTTTCTCACAGAGAGAAGAGCGCTGCTCACATTCTGAAAGAAGAAACCTCCTCCCTTCTCGCGAAGGGGGCAATTCACGTAGTACCCCTATATCAATGCAATCAGGGGTTTTACTCTCGTTATTTCCTAGTTCCAAAGAAGGACGGCTCTCTCCGTCCTATTATGGATCTCAGAGTGTTAAACATTTGAGGAAATACAATTTCAGAATGTTAACACATGGCACACTCGCAAGCTCAATTCATCAGAATGACTGGTTCACATCAGTCGATCTGAAAGATGCTTTTTTCCACATCAGCATCTACCCCCCGCACAGGAAATTTCTTAGTTTCCTATCAGGTCATATGCTACGAATTCACAGTCCTCCCTTACGTTATTTGAGAATAACGGGTCTAAGGATCCTAACTTACATAGACTAACTTACATAGGTTAATCATAGCCAATTCCCAGGAGAAAGTGGTGCAAGACACTCGCCGTGTGCTCACATATATCACATCACTCGGGTTCAGAGTGAATGTGAACAAGAGCAATTTTAGACCTGCCCAGAGTGTTATATTCCTGGGTCTGGAGCTGAATTCAATCTCCATGCGTGCACGCCTTTCACAAGAACGCGTTCGCTCTCTAATGAATTGTCTATCACAATTCAAGGAGGGGACGAAAGTGCCATATCGCACATGTCTCCGATTACAGGGTCTTATGGCATCAGCTATTCGGGTTTTGCCCTTGGGCCTTCTGCGAATGAAGGCATTCATGAAGTGGGTTTTATCCCTCTACTTCAGCTCATAACGCGACCTCTGTCGCTCTGTTACAGTGACGCGCTCTTGCACAGCAGCCTTGCGCTACTGGAGGAGTGCAGATGTTTATGCACATGGGACCCCTCTCGGGGCTGTTATGTTGCGAAAAGTGGTAAAGACAGATGCGTCCTTAACAGGGTGGGGAGCCACTCAGGAGGACAGGACGGTGAACAGTTCGTGGCCGAGCGAACTTCGTTCAGCCCACATAAATTATTTGGAGCTCATGACTGTATGGAAAGCTCTGAATCATTTTCTGCCCCGCTTGCAGGGGCATTATGTGCTTGTTCGCTGCGACAATACCACAGCAGTGGCACACATCAATCGCCAGGGCAGCATGCGCTCGCCCAAGCTTCATGCTCACAGGCTTTTAATGTGGAGCAGGCGGCACTTCCTGTCATTACGCGCAACCCATGTTCCAGGAATTTTGAACAGGGGCGCAGACCTTCTGTCGAGGGGGAACCCGCTCTACGGAGACTGGTGCCTCCACCCCCAGATAGTGGGCATGTTGTGGTAAAGATTCGGACAAGCGACCGTAGATCTCTTCGCCTCGTGCGAAAATTCCCATTGTCCTATGTTCTTCTCGCTAAAGGACGAGGACGCGCCCCTCGGCGTGGACGCACTAGCCCATCCGTGGCCCAAAGTGCTGCTCTACGCATTTCCTCCCCTGTGCCTGTTAATACCTACCCTGGCCAGGGTGAGAAAGCAGGGCCTGTCTCTCATTTTGATAGCACCAGTTGGCCCAAAGCACCATGGCTGGCAGAGATAATTCCTCTTCTGCATGCCCAACCATGGCCCCTCCCTCTACACACAGATCTGTTGACTCAGGCGAACTAGGAGATATATCACCCACACCCGGACAGGGTGGCTCTTTGGGCTTGGCCCGTGAGAGGACAAATTTAAGCTCAATGGGGCTTCCCCCATGGGTGGTTGCCACTATACAGAATGCTAGGGCCTCCTCCACAAGGTCCCTATATGACTATAAGTGGCAAGAGTTTGAAGGGTGGTGTGCTGGCCATGGTTCCACACCATATCAGTGTTCAGTCTCTGATATTTTGTGTTTTTACAAGACCTTATGGATAAAGGCAGGTCTTTTTCCACTATTAAGGTCTACCTGGCGGCTATTTCCGCTTGTCATTTTGGGTTTGACGGCACAACGTCAGGCCAGCACCCCCTCATTCGTAGATTTATGAAGGGTGCCCGCCGTTCTCTCCCAGTTACTAGGAGAACGGTTCCTGAGTGGGACCTCTCCATGGTGCTGGAGGCTTTGTCAGCCGCCTTTTGAACCCCTGGGAAGCATTTCCCTGAAATTGCTGTCTTTCAAGACAGCATTGCTCCTGGCCTTAGCATCAGCTAAACGTGTCAGTGACCTGCATGCACTCTCTGTTCATTCCTTGTGCACTAAATTCTCTTTTAGTGGAGATAAGGTGTCCGATCCGTGCCCTGCGGGCTTACTTGGATAGGACCAGTGCTTTTCGGAAGAATAATCAGCTCTTTATCTTTTTGTTCTGCTGCCAGCTGGGCTTCTCCCCATACTTTTGTATGTTACTACCAGCTGGATGTTACCAGGACCCCGGTAGCTCATTCTGTCTTGGGGGTGGGTTCTTCATAGCCCCTCCCCTGTTAGCTCCTTTTCTTCATAAATATAAGTAAGAAGGACAGGGGTAAAAAGGGGTAATGGGCCGGTTGGCTGTGCACATTCATGTCACCAAGCATGCATTAACATTCCTGCCTGGGTGTTGTCTTTACTGTATGCTGCTGGGCTGATTTTTATGTTTGTGCCACTAACATGTTACTTATGCTCTACCTGTACACAGTTCTCACTTGTGTGCTTCAGGGTTGCTATGTGTGTGATTATGGGACGTGTCAAGCACCGCCTCCTTGGGGCGACCGTTCCCTTAACTGGCTTGCAGGACCTCGCTGTGAGTGTATTGTGCAATCGGGGAGCTATCCATGTCTCTCCCATAGGTGGATCTCGAACACGAGATGATGAAAGAGAACAATAGGTTACTCACGTAACCCCGGTTCTCTGAAACATCGAGTGGAGAGATCCACCAAGCTTGCCCCGCTTGCTGCACGAGAAGCGAATATACTTACTGAGGAGCAGCAGCGCGTGCAGGTCGTTATATGCTCTTAGGTAAGGGGTTGGGTCCTTACCGAGCATAGGTCACGTGCTTCTGTCTGTCTAGCCAGACTTGGTGCAGTTGGATGCTTCTGCAGAGGTCAGGTGCGGATGCCCTTCCCATAGGTGGATCGCTCCACTCGATGTTTCAGAGAACCAGGGTTACGTGAGTAACCTATTGTTACATCCATATCTTCAGAAGCGATATATGTGTGGGTGAGAAAAAGATTAATATTTAAGTCCTTTTTTCTATCACTGTCCACTTTCCCTTTTACTTTCACATTCTTTTGATTTTGGTGATTCACATTCTTCGTGCATATCACTACTTACTGGGCAGGGAGGAGAATTTATGGTAAAAACAGACTTAAATATTTATCTGTTTCTCACCCACACCTATCATATTTGCTCTGAAGACATGGATTTAACCACTAGAGTCTTGTGGATTACGTAAATGCTGACTTGGTGCTTTTTGAAGCTTACAAATGTTGGCACCCATTCCATTGCATTGTATGGACCTACAGAGCTGAGATATTCTTAAAAAAATCTTTGTTTGTGTTCTGCAGCAGAAAGAAAATTATAGAATTCTGGGATGGCATGAGGGGTGAGTAAATTATGAAAGAATTTAAGTTTTTGGGTGAACTTTCCCTTTAATATTGCGATTAATCGAACAATCAGTATTTTTACCCAGCCTTATTAATTTGAGCCAAAAAAAGAATGTTGTTTCAGATGTGGAGCTGGTTTTTGATGAAACATCACAAAGACATGCATGTTTTTCTTTTTAATTGATGACAGTGCAGAGAACTGGAACATGTATTAAGAAAGTTTATAGGATCAAGTTTAATTCTAAAATTTATGAAGCCTGAAAACAAAATATAGCCCTAACCAAACACATGGCTTTGTGTGTGTGCACTGGTAAGAATGATGGTGAGGGCATTAATATGGATGTAAAATCTGCTGGTTGGTAGCTAGTGAAACAATGGGCTAAATCATGAGTTACCTTTTCCAGTTAGAGCACAAGAGTATGCTGGATTTATAGAGATATTACACTTAATCTGTTTATTTGATGCCTTTAGGACACCAAAACTGCATTGCATGCTGCCTTTCTTGGTGAGAACTGCCGCACATTGCGCAAACTGCTTTTGCATGTGTTTAATAGGAATTTTGGTCACAAGCAGATTGTGTTTTTTTTTTTTTTTTTTTGTGGACAGCTGGTTTTGATTTTACAGTGATATGCCTCAGAGGAGAAGAGTTTAACCTCATAAAAGGGGCTTGTTGAATGGCACAGTGTCAAGCTGCAACATGCACAGATTCTGAGTGAATGGAAAAGTGTTGTCAGGAAGGCCTGTGAGGGCAGCAGATCTGAGAAGATGGTAAACAATGATTCATCAACAGACACAAACAGACCTCTGTTTTAGCATTTCTCTCTGAAATTATATTCTTCCTCACGAGATAGTTTCATGCATCAAAAGAAGTTGCCCATTTTGGCTAGCTGGGCTGTATTGTGTAAACATGCAGAAGGGATTTCCCTCCTCACTTTCTATGCCTCTTTCTCCCTTTATGTACAGTACATGAGACGCAAACTGTGTTCCAGTTCACTTACTATCTGTCCTGAATAGAATGCATAATAAAACGAGTGCATCCCAATAATAGTACAGTACACTTGAAAACTCTGTAGTAAGCCAAAGGTGCCTGGATGGTGTATTATTTCTGGTGGATTTTGAAGTATGCCTCATGCATGCTGTTTTTGGGTAATATTGCCCACAATCCCTTGTGGTACAGAGGAATAGGAGTTTGTGACCATACTTATTTTTAAACTTTTTTCAGTTATAAATGTGACCAGGAAAGCAAGGACGAAGCTGCCATAGCATTTTTTAACGCATGAACCTAAAATTTAAATGATACTATTTAAGGTAATTAATTTAGCTAGATGCTAATGTTTACATTCAAACACATATTTAGCAACAAAGGGTCTGTGGTTTAGATATTTTTGTCTTTTTCTGTTAAAAAAGTGACAAGCAAATGTATTTACAAATCTGCCAGAGCAGTTTTCTTTTATTTAGTCATGAACCTAAAAGTGGAACAATGGTTATTTACGTCATTAATTTAGCTAGATGCTAATGCTTGCATGCAAACACAAATATTATGCAACTAAGGGTCTGCGGTATGAAGTTCTTTTTTTAATCTTTTCAGTTAAAGAAAATAGAGGGGAATGTAAGGACGAAGCAGGCACAGCAGTTTTTTTTTTAAATATATGAACGTAAAGGTAAATTGTAATTCATGTAATGAATTTAGCTAGATGCTAACGCATGCATACAAACACAAATATTATGCGGCTAAGAGGTCTGTGGTGTCAAGACACAATTTTGTGATGTGGTTGTACACCTAAATACTTGAGCTTTCCCATCACCAGCACTGTGTGTAATTGTAGTGCATGGAGCAAGTATGCAGATTTGTAAACTGTCCACACCCATTAGCTACAGTAAAAATTATGGAGTATTAGTGTATAAAGTAAACACACACAATCATTAAGACAGCAAAGCAAATACATCAAACAGTTATTAGCATAAACACTCAATAAAATATGCATGCTAAGAGGTACACGCTATCATATGTGTTTCAAAAACACACACCAACACAAAAAGAAAAACAAAACCCTGGATAAATAATGAAATCTCTTGCGACAGCGCGCAATGCTTCTGTGGTACATTAATTGGGCAACACTAGCATGAATTAAAGCAAATAAGTGTAACGTGTAATTTATTACTTTCTAGGCATACTTCGACCGTGGAAGTCTCCGATTTCCCTCAAGATTGCTTTAACAGCTATAATGCATTTCTTAATTTACTCTGTGGAAAATCAATTTTTTCAGAGTTCATTAAGCACCAATATGTTACAATGCAGCTCCCCAGAGCACGTGGCTACAGAAAAAAAACATTATGCAAATTGCTGCCAGTGCATTCTCTGTATGTAAATAGATACTAACACCAGTGTCAAGCCTCGGTGGAAATCTTTGTTAGTGCAGTCTTTTGTTTCAGTGCTTTCTGTAATATTAAAGATGAAAATAGCTGGTACCTCATTGATTTGAGTGATATGTTAACCTGTTTTGTAGTTTGCTACTTCCTTTTGGTTTGTTTCTGTAACTGTTCTGTAATTTTTGGTGGTTCTTACCACTCACGTGGGCAGTAATTGAAAAATCCTTGTCTGTGCCAAATGGCTCTCCATGCCAGAGAGGGGCCATCGTCCAAAAACCACTCTGTGCAGCCAAACCTTGTGTAGAAATCCCCCTATATAAAAAGTGGAAGTCTGTGTTTTAATGTAGTAACAGGGACCGCAGAGTGAGCCATAGAGATTTAATTTGATCATCAGTTTACGCACAAATATGCTCTCTTCCATTTATGGCCTTAATGTTTATATACCCACATGAAATTTCATAGCTTCAACCCATGACATGTATAAACTGCCTTTAGCTCCACTCTCTCTGTCTATTTCTCTGTCTTTCTCTCTCTCTGTGTGGTATCACGATATTACCACAGTGGCTTGTCCAAAAACATTGTAATACCATTGTACTTTTTAAAAGTAGGCTTCATTGCCGAAAACCATTATAATGTCATTTTACATAAGACTATATAGCAGTAGCTCTCTGACTAACTGTTAGTGCTTTAGAAGGAATCACATCACAATAATCTTGTCTTTAACGTCACTTGTTCTTAAGTGAAGCATTATGCAGTTTTTAATATTCAATCTTTCTCAATTAATTGGCTGAGAACAATAGCATCAGCTTCCTCTTCAGGAACGCTCTGTATTAAAAGTCTTTCTCCTTTCAGGAAGATCAGGCATCAGAAATCCTGTAAAGGTCAGTGACTACTGATATTTCTAAAGACCAAGTCTGTGATCCACTCTTTGCAGTCGTGCATCTGCAAACTAGACTCATTCCAGTGCTTCCAGAATTTTTCCCATTGTGATGGGGACATTTGACTACTGCCAAGATAAACATTATTATTATTATAAGTTGCACTGCGGAACATTGTGCTCTTCTGCACTATCGCCCGTGTGTGATCATGGAGATACTCAAACAGATATTTGGAAAGTCTACAATCAGTAGTCTTCACATCATATTTATAATAAAGATTCATAACAGGAACATGACAGCCTATTGCAAATGCGTATGTTGATACAACTTGAATGAAATAGTTTTTAATGCTACCAAAATGTCATAAAAATTGTATGTTTCACAAATCGCACTACTTGTTTATTCTAAAATAAAAATGTTGAATATTTTAAGAAATTAAACATTTTGCCTGCATACACAAACCATATAGTACATTGCTCACAGCCACTGACCAGAGTCAGCTTTTCTCATCCCATTCTACTAGTTATGGGGAGCTCTAACATGAAACAATTTGGCTGCATAAGTCAGTGAATTAAGCGAGAATTTCACCCTGTATATCATGTAGTGACCAGTGGAAGGCTAGTTTTATAATCCCTCTGCCTAAAGGCGCTTGCTGATTTTTATGATTTTTTTTTTTATAATGTAGCGTGTATTTACACATGAATCAATCGCATTTCACTCAACTCAATATTGAATGTTAAATGCTTTAACACAGAGCAGTTCTGATGCAATCTGTTCATAGAGAAGCAGTTACGGGCAGCTTTAAAACAGAATTTCGGATGCACAAAAAGTCTTTCATCATTCCACGTTGTATGTAACTGTATAATCATGACTATTCCGTGCTTACTCCGTGCCTGTGCTTTATTATACCACAAAAATGTGTGTTTTACACTTTTAAAATGAATCCTAAATGAATCAATCACGAGAATCAAAATATCACTTACCAGAATGTTACATTTTTGACAACATGTTGCCTTATGAGGACTCATTTCTTAACTCTTGCTATGATTGTCATGACAACAGCTAATTTTATGATGGCTGCTCATGTAAGCTCCAGCACACCAAAAAAATCAACAGCTGCAAATGATGAGTACAACTGGATTCCACTGAAGCTCTCAGATTTACATTCCTTTACCAGAAATATTATGCAGTTTTTAAAACATTCATAAATCTCAGGGTAGGCTAAAAGAAGACTTGTTGTGCTCTGTGCATCGCTGATTATATGGCTCATTGTAACAGTATAAGGACAAGCAAAGAGGCGGGACCCGGCTGAAGAGTCAACATAAAGGTTTAATGATAAAAATTAAACTTAAAACAACATAAAACATAAACGAACACAAACACTCTCTCTCTCTCTCGAACTGGCGCCTCCGGCTCCCCTTTATTCCAATCTCTCGCTGATTCAGCGCCGGACCTGCACCCTCACGGCCTGGCTATGCCCTCCTCCTCGCCACACTCCTCCCCTGCCCGATTCAGGCAGGGGCGCCACCAGTCTAACTAACTCCCCCACCTCATCTCTGGAGGTGAGATGCTGCCCTTCCAGCCGTTCTGGCAGCTGGTGGCCCACTCGCCTTCTGTGAACTGGGAGGGAGATCAGGGGAGAGGGAATTGGCGAGCAGAGACACAGTGAGAGAGAAAGAGAGAAGAGCCTGCTCACCGACTCCTGGACATGCTGTCGCCCGGTCCTCAACTTCTGCTCCACCCTCTGGCAGACGCCAGCTCGCTCCTCCCCCGGCGGATGGCAGCGAGTCCTCTGGCAGACGCCAGCTCGCTCCTCCCCTGGCGGATGGCAGCGAGTCCTCTGGCAGACGGAACTGCTCCTCCCCTTCTTTGGAGGACGGCAGCGTTTCCTCTGGCTCTAGGTGGCCGGCAGCGACCCCCTCTGTCCCCAGGCAGACGGCCGCGGCTGCTCCCCTGGCGGATGGCAGCCGTGACAGCACATCCCTTCTCCCTCCCGGGTTTCGGCACCACTGTAACCGTATAAGGACGTGCAAGGAGGAGAAGGCGGGAACTGGCTGAACAGTCAACATTAAGGTTAAATTATAAAAATGCTTAATACAACATAAAACAAAAATGCACACATGCAGCACAGCCCCGTGCATCTCTCTCGAACTGGCGGGTCCAGTTGTTAGTGACCGCCGTGTGCGAGTTACCACTGTGTGCTCTCTGGCGATTTCACGGACCTGTCACCTTGTCATGTTGGTTTTTTTGTCTGACGAGGACTGTGGCATCATTGTTTCATGTCTGTCTTGTGTTTCGTGTCTGGGGCATGGTTTCTGGATACTTACTTCCTGTCAATTTTGGTCTGTCACACAGAATCAGCATTTCCATGGGAACCCTGATTGTTTCCATGGGAAGGCTGAACATGCCAACTTTCAGCTGAAAGCAGCACCTACCCCTTGTTTGTTCATGCCTATATTAATACCTCTCTGCCTATTTGGTCCTGTCTCGTGTATCTGTTGGTTGCCTGCATTTCAAGTGTTTGGATGCCTTCCAGTTTTGTTGTGTGTCAGCTGGTTATCCATGGAGAATACCTTGTCTACGAACACTCTTCATGGATTGTCACTTGCGTGGCCATAGCACGCACGCTTCTCAGAGATCGCTTCCCACTGCTGCAGCCGGTGCCGGGATCCTCGACATTCTTCAGCTCAGTGACTGTTTATATTTTGTGATTAAATCCTTTGAACGGTTCCTCTGCTATTGAGTCTCTCAGTAGTCATGAATGTTAGTAAACATGTGTGGTAGGGCGGAGGGCTGGGCCAGTTGTGTAGAATCATGACCTGGCCCTGCCCTGCCACAACATGTTACATTAACTTCACCGGACAATATAGATAGTGTACATCACGAGTAATTATTATAGCAATTGAATAACTTCGCCAAACAGTAAACAGATAAACATCCATCTAGACTGCAGCGATGCTGTCCTGAACTGTGTGATAGTGACTGACTGAACTGAACAGCGCAGTTTCCTCTGCCAGAATACATGACAGCCAGTACTTCTTTCCTGTGTTTTCGGACAAGATGTTATGATATAAGGATGAACTACATAAGCCTGTAATTTTGCGCCAAATCCGACTGGAACAGCTCAAAATACAAATAAGTTTTGTTTGCTTACTGTAGTGAATCGGGGTAAGGTAAGGACATTGTTTTGAACACAGATTTTTTATGTATCAATAGTGGAATTTTGTTAATGTTGTAATGACGAAATACTCCATAGTGCAGCTTGAAGTTCTTAAGTAACATGTCATTTTTAATTTTTAACATCTTTTTGTCTGCTTTAAATTTGTGGAAAGACATTTTTCAATGTTTTGCCTAAACAATCAACACCCGTATACACATTATAAAAGAATGAAAAAGTACACTTCTGTTCCTCATTTTTAATCACGTCAAATTAAAAATGGCTTGGGTCAATTCTGGTTTTGCTTTTCTTCCTCTTCAAGAAAAACAGCATTTGCCACAGTGTATGCGTCTCAGGTCTAACCATGCCAAGAACTCTATAGAGTCTATACCACATTATAATAGATGTCAAATAAGACCCACCAGACTGACTGGGGCAAGAAAAAATTAGCAGAAAGTTGAGACATGCAGGAGAAGTCTGCCATCGCCTTGGCATGCACCATTAAATAGCTCTGTGTGTGTGTGTGTGTGTGTGTGTGTGTGTGTGTGTGTGTGTGTGTGTGTGTGTGTGTGTGCGTGTGCGTGCACCAGACCCCAGCTGCAGTCAAGCAGCCCAATTGCCTCTGCCCTGACAGGTAGTCATGTGTCCAGAGTTGGTCTTTGGGAGTGTGAGATGAGTTTAAGCCCTTGGGCTAAAGACACTCAACCCATTTGGAGATCACAGGGCTCTCCAAAATCAGCAGTCTGGGAATGCCAGATTTTACTGGAGCTATCGCTCTTGGCAGCTGTCCACATCAATATGACACATAAACACACTGGAAAGTTGCATGAATGTGAAAAAAAAAAACAGAGCCAAAAGAGTTGACCCTATCAGGAAGCAATCAGACAACCTGGCCTGTTCTCCATTCCAGAGATTGAGGTTACCGAATCTCCAGAGCTATACGTTTATATGTATTTTAAAATCTTAGTTCAACCAAAAATGAACATTGTCATGTTGTTCCAAACCCATTTGACTTTTTTTCTTCTGTGCAACTCAAAAGTAGAAGTTTTCTATTTAATGAAAACAAATGGGGATGGTGCAATCAAGCTCCAAAAATGACCATTAAAGCACCATATAATTATAACCAAATTAGTCTGACTTTGTCTTTATTTGCTCAAATTCTTTCCCTAAACTGTACTTCTCAAATCCAATTTGCATTCATGTACAGCATATTCAAGTATGGCACGTATCGCACCAAGTTTTACAGTATTTTTGTGTCGTATCTGGATGTGACATGCAAAGTTTTTGGAAATGCAATTTAGATTTTTGAACAACTTTGAAGACGACGACATATAGTACTTTTATGATCCTTTTATTTATTTATTTTGGAACTTTACCATGTTCTTTCCAATTCACTTTTAATTGTATGGAAAAGATCAGCATAAACATTCTGACTAAAATCTCCTTTTGTGTTCCACTGAAATATAATAATAATATAGATTTGTAACAACACAAATGTGAGTAAATGACAACATAATTTCAGCTATGGTTTTCCTTTAGTAGTTTATATGCTCTAAAGTAACTTTGTCTTTTGTTTTGTGTCTCTATGGATTCAGATCTTACTTAAAGTATGTGATTCAGGTTTTGTTTACTGATGTTAATTTTACCTCTTGCTTTTTGGGGTAACGTACCCTCAAATGAGAAAATGTTTCTCCTCCAGGTGGCCCTTACATTGTATTCTCCATGCAAAAGCTTTGATGGACCCATCTATGAGAGTTCTCTAAATGGATCGCCCCCAATTGTCTCTCCGCTCTGGGCTTGTTTACTGACAGATGTCCCCATAGCAACATACATTTGCAAATCTTTTTTTTTCTTGTTCAGTTAATTTTTAGTGTATAAATTTAAGACTATTAAATTGGGACACAGAACCACATTTATTTATTTAAATTTGATATACACACACGTGTCCTCTGGAGTAATATGGAAATATGGGCCCTTCCTCTGTGCCTCCAACCCCCAGCCTCTGCTGTCTGGTTTGCCTAATTGCACTAGCAGTAGCTGGCATGCTAATTGCATGGGGCCCCCTGTTGTCACAGCATTTACATGGGCTGCTTGATTCTGAATTTAATCTGCTTGAAGAGTTTGGATTTCATGCTTGCTTTAAATTCAAACACTTCATGTGATTTAATATAGCTTCAAATCAGAGGACTGGAAGTAAATGTGATTAGTTTTGTTTATTTGCGATTTGGAGGCACAAATTTACAAGTATTTAGGTGCAACATATGCTCAGTAGTCTCTGATCACTGAAACAGTGTGCCTGATTGTCAAAGTTCACCGCAGTTGGCCCACGTAATATAATCTTTTCTCCGTAAAGTTGAAGTTTTAAATTTGATGCCACAAGCATTACCAAACGGAATTGGAAAAATAACTGGATAGGATTGTTTTTGGCTTGACAAAGACTTTTGTAGTTTAAGGTAGTTTTAAGGTTTTACAGCCACTATAGATGGACTGATGGACAGACGGATGGACAGATAGATAGAACTTAGAATTGATAATGTTGGTCTTGGTTTAGGGATTTTGGAAAAATCCTACAAAGTCTGTTGAATAACAGTATGATGTTTTCAATGACTGTTTTCAAACAGGTTTCCTGACAACTTCCCCCACCTGCCATTGGTAGAACTCACACAGTGTCATACCAAACTTTTCGTACCAGGCTTGCCCTCATTTTTGACTTTTGGAAAGCTAGGCAAATTTGTACAATACTCAGTTTGTGGCCTAGCCTAGTGTTTCACAAAGGATTGTTTTCATCAACTGACGCAATTCACATAGTGAAAAAAACCCCAGTGAAGGTTCATACTGTAGTTTTCTGTTAGTGTGTTTTTCTTAGCTTTAGTATTTTTTTTGTTTTAATGGAAAACACAGCGCAGATGTGCGAGTGAACCTTTAGTTGACCTAGTTGTCAAACACTAGCCCTCTGCTGAGTTTCATCCGACTTTGATTCTTTTTCATGACAAACTGGTTGTGTCTCGGAAAAAAAAACATGGCGTTATATCATTCAGTGGCTCTGGTTGCTCTCTTTTCCTGACTTTTTTTTCTCTCTCTGTCGTTCTCTATGTCTTTCGGGGCAGACAGGGAAGCTGACAGCAGTCCGGAGAGAGCTGTTTTAGACTCTCTGTGGGCCTGGCAACCAAAGAATAATGAAGCCATTGTGGCTGCATCCAAATTCCTCACACAGAAGCCCTCTCTAGAAGAATAGTGCCCACTGTGTGGAGATTTACTCTGCTGTAATACCCTGAGGACCAGAGAAGGCTCTGAGCTCTTATTTGGAGAGGGGATGTTGATGTTGGATGGCTCTGTCGAGGTTGTATGGAGGGGGAAACGAGGGAGTCGCCCTTGTCAGGGAATATATTGAATACGTTCTATGTAAGACAGATGCAGTCTGGGAAAAACGTGCATGACAACCATGCAAAAACAGATGCGGTGCAGTTCAAATCAACTCAATGCTTTTCTGTGTCGTTCCCAACTAACTTAAAGTTTGACGTTTTATGGTTACACAGACCAATACTGTAAGGCATTACAGTAAGCCAGCCAGCCAGCCAGACACATGTATACTGTACATACACAAATGCAGTTCATACACAGTTCATATATACAGTTGAAGTCAGACATTTACAAACAGTAAATTAAAACACGTTTTTTAACCACTCTACAGATTTCATATTATCAAACTATAGTTTTGGCAAGTCATTTAGGGCATCTTCATTGTGCATGACATGAGTAATTTTTCCAACAGTTGTTTACAGACAGATTGTTTCAATTTTAACTGACTATATCACAATTCCAGTGTGTCAAAAGTTTAAGTTAACTGTGCCTTTAAGCAGCTTGGAAAATTCCAGAAAATGATGTCAAGCCTTTGGGCAATTAGCCAATTAGCTTCTGATATGCTAATTGCAGTCAATTGGAGGTCTACATGTGGATGAATTTTAAGGCCTGCCTTCAAACTCAGTACCTCTTTGGTTGACTTCATGGAAAAATAAAAAAAATCAGCGAAGACCTCAGAAAAATTCTGGATCTCCACAAGTATGGTTCATCCTTGAGAGCAATTTTCAAATGCCGGAAGGTACCATGTTAATCTGTACAATAGTATATTGTATAAACACCATGGGACTAGAAACATGGGACTCTGTCTCCTAGAGATGAACGTAGCTTGGTGCAAAAAGGACAAATCAATTCTAGAACAACAGCAAAGGACCTTGTGAAGATGCTAGAGGAAACAGGTAGACAAGTATGTATATCCACAGTAAAACAAGTTCTATGTCGACATCTGGTCTGATGAGACAAAAGTTTAAATATTTAGCCATAATGACTATCGTTATGTTTGGAGGAAATGGTGAGGGTTGCAAGCCGAAGAACATCATCCCAACCATGAAGCATTTGAGTGGCAGCATCATGTTGTGGGGGTATTTTGCTGCAGGAGGGACTAGTGCACTTCACAAAATAGATGGCATGATGAGGAAGGAAAATTATGAGGATATATTGAAGCAACATCAATCAGGAAGTTAAAGCTTTGTCGCAAATGGGTCTTCCAAATGGACAATGACCCCAAGCATACCACCAAAGTTGTGGAGGCAAAATGGCTTAAGGACAACAAATTCAAGGTATTGGATTGGCCATCACAAAGCCCTGACCTCAATCCGATAGAAAATTTGTGTTTATACTTTTCGGGAAATTGCCCTATTAATAGCTAATTTTGTAATTGTCTCCACATATTAAACTGTTCAGTGCTAAGAGTTCTGCATCGGGTTCTCTTGCAAACCCAGGAGCGCTTGGAAATCTGGTTCTAAATTCTTCCCCAGCATCTCCCCCTCATTTTGCTGTCACCTCCCATTACAGGAGAACTGGAGAGCTCCTGTTGACTTCACCCTGAACCCAAGGAGTTGTGCATGGTCCGCAGAGGACCGCACCAGATGTCAGCGCTGACAGCTCCAAACTAAAATAGCTCCACTCATTAACTGGTGTAAAAAAGTGGCAGTGCTCAAAAGCCAGGCTTATTTATCAGCTTGCCATGCCATCTGCATGCCATATTGTGCTCTAAGATTTACAGTGCTGTCTCGCTGCCACTCTTAGTTCAATTGATGCAGTTGGCAACTCGGGGCCACTGATATCAACCCAATTATAAATATTTATAATCTGCACATTTATAAAAATAAAAAAAATAAATAAAAAAAGAAAGAAAATCCTGTCAATCACAAAGACAAGGCCAGCTAAGCTCAGAGTGTATCCAGGATGCAAATTGCATGCTATAAAACTTGTGATCCATTTTGTTATTTTGTACTATGCACTCAAGACGCTCTCTGCACAGATTAAATATAGAAGTTTTGCTCTCTGAGAGCCAAACTTTTTTTCTTCCTCTCCGAATGTTGATGCTACGCTGATGCCGATTCATTATTGAGAGGAAAAACCATCGTAACAACGCTCTGATTTTGTATGTGCCCTTTTTTGCTTTCTTGTCATCTATTTTGCATGTTTTCTGTCAATCTGTGCAGAGCAATGGCTCTTGTGTTGAGTCTTCTGTGGCTTTTAGGGTGCGTGTTTGCTGGAGTAACAGTCCTCTGATAAAAGAAGTTGTTTTGTATAAAGGAATAAAAGAAGGAAACTGATTGGATTCTGGGTGTCTGGATTGCAAAGTGGCACAAGTACCACATATGTGAGTTCATTGAGTCCTATTTATTCTCTAAAAGTTCTGGTCTGAGTTTTCACTCTCTTAGCAACTTCAAAATGTCATGGTTGCTCTTGGAGTTCAGCCTTATTTGTCATCAAACCTCTAGGTTATGGTTTCAGACACTTGTATTGAAGTTTTTCTGTTGCAGAAAAAACCTTTTGCAATTAAACGATCAGACTTTAATTGATAGTTCACCCAAAAATTAACATTTTGACATTCACTCACCCTCATGTTGTTGCAAACTCGTGGCTTTTTTTTTTTCATCCACAGAACACAAATGAAAATGTAAGGCAGAATTTTTGCCTCAATCACCATTTATTGTCATTTTTTGTCCACTTTTTGACTTTCCCTTTAAAATGATAAAACTGATTACTGATATTTTTGACTGTCCTGCTTCAGGGTCTGACACCTCACTCTGCAGGCTCTTGGCGAAACCACTTCACTTCCACCCAGGAGTTCAACTTTATTTAGAGACCAAAATTTATGTGCAAAGGCAGCAGCGACTCTGTGAATCTTGTTGTGTGGCATTCTTGGCTGATTTCATGCTTTTCTAATGGAAAATTAGGCCCTGGTGTCTTGGCAAATGAAAAGAGAGGGAGGGATAGCTCCTGTTATCGCCCGAGGACACTCCACCCCAACAACAAGAAAACTAGAGCAAAAGAGGCTGAAACGCTGCGTGCTAATGCACTCTAAACAAGACAATGAGTGTGCATAGATGTATAGCATCTACCAGCTTCAAAAATATGTGTTTTTTGTCTCTTTCTGTGTCTACTCATACAGTGTTGTAAACCACCGTTATGTGTCTAGGTTATAAACGGATTGCCTTTTAGGTGATTTGATTGACATACCATTTGCATTCCCTTTGACTAGTAAAGTACTGAGGAGAAAACAGTTATAACACTTCATCTGCATATTTCAGATGCTTTTTGGAGTGTCTGAGTGTGTTTGCACAAGCAGTTTGAAGTAGCTATACAAGTGTCTTAATGTTGTGGTTGTTTATGCATTATTTTGCCTTAAATTAATCTAGATTGGTTGTTTTTATTACTTGGGTCATGAAAGGGGAATTCAAGGTTATTTACTGTACAAGGCTCTCTTCTTTGAGTAAGTAAACTAACTATCTGCAAAGAGCATAAAATAACTTGCATAAAATAATTCATGATATTCAAAACATTAATATTCCAGTGCAAGTGGTGGAATGGTATAAAACAATATTGTGAAATCTGTCTTTAAAAAAAATTCCACTTTGTTTGACATTTTAATTTTTGTCTTTTTTGGCCACTATGGCTTTATCACATAAATTACAACACATAGATACTGTATCACCTAGATATCATATAGAGACTGTGTCTGTTCCCCAAACTACCACACACAAACCCCTCACTAAATTATGTAGCAAAAATTTGATTGAGGTCAATCTTGGAAAAAACACATTTGAAGATATACATCATATAATGATAGGGCTACTAAACATTAGAACTCTTTCAACCAAAGCACTAATTTTAAATGAAATTATTACAGAATATATATATATTGTAAACCGATGAATTTATTAGTTTAAATGAATCTACTCCCTCATGTTATTGTTATAAAAATTTGCCTTGTCTGAAGGGTCGAGGAGGTGTTACTCACAGGACAGGATATACGTTTAAATTTTTTGAACTAATAATGCTTAATGTAATACCGTCAGATATTAATAAAAAATCTCTGTCACCTTTTGCCCTTGCTACAGTGTATAGATCACCTGGGCAATATTCAGATTTTCTTGGTGAATTTGGAAATTTTCTGTCAGATCTAGTAGTTACTGTAGATACTGAGCTTTAATTGTTGGTGTCTTCAACATTCACATAGATAATGAAAATGACACATTGGGATTAAGTCAAGTCAAGGGGTTTTTATTGTCGTTTCAACCATATACAGTTAGTACAGTAGACAGTGAAATGAGACAACGTTCCTCCAGGAACATGGTGCTACTTAAAACAACATAGTACAAACACAGAACCACGTGAGACTACACAGACTAAATAACATACCTATATATAGTGCTCATGCAAACGTGTGCAAAAAGTACGGGACAGTACAATAAATTACTGACAATGAACAGGACAATAGACACAGTAAGTACAGTACACAGTAGTGCAAAGATGACAGTTTCTAAAAATGCCAAATGTAAACATAACATACTATGAGATAGTGTTCTATGGACATAGCAGTTATTGAGGTAGCAGCCAATAATAAAGTGACAATAATTAAAGTGCAACTCAGGACACGTGTGTGTGTGTGTGTGTGTGTGTGTGTCAAACCAGTCTCTGAGTATTGAGGAGTCTGATGGCTTAGGGGAAGAATGCTTCGGTACCTCTTGCCAGACGGCAGGAGGGTGAAGAGTTTGTGTGAGGGGTGTGTGGGGTCGTCCACAATGCTGGTTGCTTTGCGGATGCAGTGTTTTTGTAAATGTCATTGATGGAGGGAAGAGAGACCCCGATGATCTTCTCAGCTGTCCTCACTATCCTCTGCAGGGCTTTGCGGTCCGAGGCAGTGATGCAGCTGCTCAGGATGCTCTCAAAGGTCCCTCTATAGAATGTAGTGAGGATGGGGTGTGGGAGATGTGCCTTCCTCAGCCTTTGAAGAAAGTAGAGATGCTGCTGGGCTTTCTTGGTAATAGAGCTTGTGTTTAGGGACCAGGTGAGGTTCTCCGCCAGGTGAACACCAAGGAATTTGGTGCTCTTGACGATCTGCACAGAGGAGCCGTCGATGTTCACTCTGTGCTCTCCTAAAGTCAACAACCATCTATTTTTTTTGTCCACATTCAGTGACAGGTTGTTGGCTCTACACCAGTCCGTTAGCCGCTGCACCTCCTCTCTGTATGCTGACTTGTTGTTCTTGCTGATGAGACCTACCACGATCGTGTCATCGGCGAACTTGATGATGTGATTCGAGCTGCGCATTGCTGCACAGTCGTAAGTCAGCAAAGTGAACAGCAGTGGACTGAGCACACAGCCCTGGGGGGCCCCAGTGCTCAGTGTGGTGGTGGTGGAGATGCTGTTCCCGATCCGGACAGACTGAGGTCTCCCAGTCAGGAAGTCCAGGATCCAGTTACAGATGGAGGTGTCCAGGCCCAGCATGTTCAGCTTTCCTATCAGGTGCTGAGGAATGATTGTGTTGAATGCTGAGCTGAAGTCTATGAACAGCATTCGAACGTATGAGTCCTTTTTATCTAGGTGGGTGAGGTCCAGATGGAGGGTGGTGGTGATGGCATCGTCTGTTGAACGGTTTGGACGAAATGCAAACTTGCTGTGGGTCTAGTGAGGGGGGCAGCTGGGTCTTAATGTGCCTCATGACGAGCCTCTCGAAGCACTTCATGATGATGGGTGTGAGTTCGACGGGACGGTAGTCATTGAGGCTGGACGCTGAAGACTTCTTTGGCATGGGGATGATGGTGGTGGCCTTGAATTAAGTTGGAACGACGGCGCTGCTCAGAGAAATGTTGAAGATGTCGGTAAGAACATCTGCCAGCTGGTCTGAACTTCCTCTGAGTACTCTGCCAGGAATGTTGTCTGGTCCAGCAGCCTTCCGTGGGTTGACTCTATGTAGAATTTTCCTCACATCAGCCATGGTAAGACAGAGCACCTGGTCGTTGAGAGGAGGTGTGGTCTTCCTCGCCACCACGTCGTTCTGCACTTCTGGAAGGGAGGCATCTTTGTCACAGGCAACTGATGTTGTCCTGTAGTTGGTAATGGCCTGGATGCCCTGCCACATGTGCCACGTGTCACCGCTGTCCTGGAAGTGACTGTGGATTCTCTGGGTGTGTGCGCGCTTTGCCTCTCTGATGGCCCAAGACAGTTTGGCCCTCGTTGTACTTAGGGCTGCCTTGTCGCCTGCTCTGAAGGCGGAGTCTCGGGTTCTCAGCAGCGCGCGCACCTCCGCAGTCATCCACGGCTTCTGGTTGGAGCGTGTGGTGATGGTCTTGGAGAAAGTGACATCATCAATGCACTTGCTGATGTAGCTGGTCACTGATGCTGTGTATTCCTCCAAGTTAGTAGTGTCACCATATGTTGCAGCCTCCCTGAACATGTGCCAGTCAGCACACTCAAAACAGTCCTGAAGAGCAGAGATGGATCCTGCTGGCCAGGTTTTCACGTCTGACGAGCGGTCTGTATGCTGGAATTAGCATAACAGAGATGTGGTCTGATTAGCCAAGGTGGGGGCAGTGCTCCGCCTGGGATGTTTGTGTAAACAAGATCAAGCGTGTTCGCCCCTCTTATTGCAAAGTCCACATACTGATGAAATTTAGGGAGCACTGTCTTGAGATTTGCGTAGTTGAAATCTCCGGCGACAATAAACAGTCTGTCAGGGTGAGTGTTCTGCAGTTCGCTCATAGCCCCATACAGTTCACAGAGCGCTTCCTTAGCGTTAGCGCTGGGGGGAATGTAAACTCCAGTTATGATAACAGTGGTGAATTCCCATGGTAAATAAAAAGGTCTGCATCTAACAGTCACAAGCTCCACCAGCGATGTGCAGTAGCTAGAGACTTGGAGTTATTGCACCATTCAGTGTTGATGTAAACACACAAGCCACCACCGCGAGTCTTACCTCACAGAGCTGCATTTCTGTCGGCACGAAACGAGGCGAGCCCATCTAGCTGAATGGCAGCGTCCGGAACTCTGTCGTTGAGCTACGTCTCCATGAAAACAAAGATGCAGCAGTCTCTAAACTCACGTTGCGTAGCCTGCTGGAGTCGGATGTAGTCCAGTTTATTGTCCAGGGAGCAAACATTTGAGAGCAGGATAGACAGGAGAGCCGGCCGGCTAGGGTTTGTTTTTAGCCTAGCATTGAATCCCGCACTCTTGCCGCACTTCCGCTTCCTTGCACACCGCTTACGACGTCCTCTCCCCCGGCCACCGGCATCTGGCGACGGCGAGGACTGGATGCCTGGTTCTCCGCAGCAAGCCGAATTCGGTAGCGCCTCCTGCAGGTCATCATGCAGCTTGGTTGTTTCATGAATCCTATATTTGAGCAGTTTCTGGCAATGGTAGACACAAACACTGGTTGCTGCGATGTCCATGTGCCGCAAAAGTCGGGTTATTTAACAAAAATAGCACCATTTTGGATCCGGAGTGGCTGCTGCATGCTTCGCGCCGCCATCTTGGATCAGAAATCTGATTTATCGATATTCTCAACTCACTTGGAGTCAGACAAAATGTAACAAGACCAACTCATCACCATAATCATATGCTATATTTAATTCTGTCATATGGAGTTGATGTTGATACTATAGAAATTCTGCTGCACAGTGATGTCATCTCGGATTACCTTGTGTCTTGTATGCTGCGATCAGATAATGTTAGATTTCACAAAATAGAAAAGGTAGTGTCCTCCCAATTATGTTAATTTCTATAGAGAAATAGTTTATATGAACAGTTTCAGTCAGGAGTAATCACAATACAGAGACTTCACTTATCAGATTTACTAATGACTTTCTCATCTGAGCGTTGCTAAATTTCTCTTCTTGTACTTTTAGATCTTAGTTCTGCCTTCGACTACAACATGTCATTTGAAAATGACTAGAACCAAGGAATATGATCATATTAGCCCCATTTGATCGTCGTTACATTGACTACCTGTTCAATTTCATATTCATTTTAAAATTCTGTTAACTACATACAAAGCTTTGAATGGTCTAGCTCCACAGTACTTAAGTGACCCACTATCACGCTATATTCCATCATATTCATTATTATCGCAAAACTCTGGCATGCTAATAGTTCCTAGAATATCAAAATCCACAAAAGGAGGTGGATCCTTTTTCTATTTGGCTCCTAAACTATGGCATAGTCTCCATAACACTGTTTGTGATGCAGATACACTCACTCAGTCTAGACTAAATACTCATCTATTTAGCCAGACTTACACCTAATTTATTCTTTGCCACACAATTAGCATTGATCATGATCTATAAATCTGCAAAAAATGTATGACATCTACACAAATATTATTCTATTATTCTATCTGTTTCCATGTGTCAACCTCAGACTTTTGAATGTGGGAAGAGATATCCTAACATTAAAGGCAGTTTTTTCTTAATTACTATGACCTTACAACTCCCATTGCCCCATAACCCACACCCTGAAACACTGCAGCCCATTTCCTGTGATAGTTGAGCCTTCATTCATTCATCTGTCCATCTTTCTTTCATCCTCTCTTCCATCTCTCTGTCCTGGAGGCTATTACAAGCCTCAAACAGGACACTATCCCAGCCCACCCCCCCTCACCCGGACACTCACGTCACTATTCTCAGGACGGATAATGACGAATGGTGTGATAGCACCTCTTCCTCACCGGGTATCTCACCTCCAAGCTGTTCATTTGTACGCTGACGGCAGGAACTGAGGAAGAGGGCTCAATCACTCGGCTCGACACTGATTCACCCTCACCGTTGTGAATTTACTGTTACCGGGGGGTGAATTATACTCTCGCTATCACACACTCACACTCACGCATGCACATGCCACTTGACTTCTGACTAGGAGCAAGGTGATTTGCATCCACCAATCTTTCCATTACACACCACTTGGTCACGAAATTGAAATTCAATTTGATTACATGTTTTTACAGTGGATTGCCTCTTGGGATATTAGCATAGTGGTTTTTCATCAGTGTGTTGTAAAGTTGTCACTTTTCCTTTTTTTGTTGTAGTCTTTGGCTGTTTTTGTTTTGTTAATTCAAGTTTTGGAGAATGGGTTGTTGACACGTTTTTTTTTTTTTTTTAACTAATAGGTTAAACATTTTACAAAAGTAGAAGAGAAAGTATATACAGGTGCTGTTCATATAATTAGAATATCATCAAAAAGTTGATTTATTTCAGTAATTCCGTTCAAAAAGTGAAACTTGTATAATGTCTTCATTCATTCCGCACAGACTGATATATTTCAAATGTTTATTTCATTTAATTGTGATGATTAAAACTGACAACTAATGAAAACCCCAAAATTAGTATCTCCGAAAATTAGAATATTACTTAAGACCAATACAAAAAAATGATTTTTAGAAATGTTGGCCAACTGAAAAGTATGAACATGAAAAGTATGAGCATGTACAGCACTCAAT
Source organism: Moxostoma hubbsi (assembly GCA_032164185.1). Taxonomy (NCBI): domain Eukaryota; kingdom Metazoa; phylum Chordata; class Actinopteri; order Cypriniformes; family Catostomidae; genus Moxostoma; species Moxostoma hubbsi. The sequence continues at coordinate 5,827,963 of JAVLUX010000043.1, forward strand.
ACTTAGTTGAGGCTCCTTTTGCCTGAATTACTGCAGCAATGCGGCGTGGCATGGAGTCGATCAGTCTGTGGCACTGCTCAGGTGTTATGAGAGCCCAGGTTGCTCTGATTGTGCCCTTCAGCTCTTCTGCATTGTTGGGTCTGGCGTATCGCATCTTCCTCTTCACAATACCCCATAGATTTTCTATAGGGTTAAGGTCAGGCGAGTTTGCTGGCCAATTAAGAACAGGGATACCATGGTCCTTAAACCAGGTACTGGTAGCTTTGGCACTGTGTGCAGGTGCCAAGTCCAGTCCTTTTTGTCTTTAGCCCAGGTGAGACGCTTCTGACGCTGTGTCTTGTTCAAGAGTGGCTTGACACAAGGAATGCGACAGCTGAAACCCATGTCTTGCATACGTCTGTGCGTGGTGGTTCTTGAAGCACTGACTCCAGCTGCAGTCCACTCTTTGTGAATCTCCCCCACATTTTTGAATGGGTTTTGTTTCACAATCCTCTCCAGGGTGCGGTTATCCCTATTGCTTGTACACTTTTTTTCTACCACATCTTTTTCTTCCCTTCGCCTCTCTATTAATGTGCTTGGACACAGAGCTCTGTGAACAGACAGCCTCTTTATGACCTTTTGTGTCTTGCCCTCCTTGTGCAAGATGTCAATGGTCGTCTTTTGGACAGCTGTCAAGTCAGCAGTCTTCCCCATGATTGTGTAGCCTACAGAACTAGACTGAGAGACCATTTAAAGGCCTTTGCAGGTGTTTTGAGTTAATTAGCTGATTAGAGTGTGCCACCAGGTGTCTTCAATATTGAACCTTTTCACAATATTCAAATTTTCTGAGATACTGATTTTGGGGTTTTCATTAGTTGTCAGTTATAATCATCAAAATTAAACGGAATGAACACTTGAAATATATCAGTGTGTGTGGAATGAATGTATACATTATACAAGTTTCACTTTTTGAATGGAATTACTGAAATAAATCAACTTTTTGATGATATTCTAATTATATGACCAGCACCTGTATATTGCCAACATTCCTTTTACATTTTTACAATTTTAAAAACTTTTTTTGAGTTCATTTTAAATTTAAATTCAAATGTTTAGAATTACAGATATTATTATTGTCTGTCAATCACAAAAGCTGCATGCATGATAATTAAATAAAGAATTAGCAAAATGTTGTTTAAAATAGTTTTAGATGGACACCGCATGAATTTCAGATCATAAAATTAAATTTTGCTCAACTATTTTGTTTATTAGATGTGTAGATTTGTTTGGTTCCAAACTAACTAGAAAACTAATTCAAAAACTTTTTTTGATGTAACTCAGATACATATAAATAAAGTAACATAAAATTGCATCTGTTCAGATCTGTTCAGGCTTTGCATAAAAAGACAATTTTTAACCAGGCAAAATGCTGAGTTCTTTCTTAATAGATCTCTATTCATTTTCAAATGAGTTGATTAGCCAGCACAATGTCAGTGGATTCAGGGGCCCATTACACATTTATGACAGTAAATTACTGTACATTTACAATCCAAATGAAATTTCATGAGAGTTGATATTGGAAAATAGCCCTGTGTGCGTCCTCTGCCTCCTGCAGTAGCAAATGCATCACATTGGCCCCCCTGTGGTCTTGAGTGGAACTGCAATGGGGGATGGTGTTGAACCTGTCTCTGTTCTGTAACTGTTTTAACTGTGAGGTGCTCTATTTTAAGGAAGTGCTACACACTTCCTTAGGCACATCAGTGCCTACTGTAGTGGATGTTCATTAAATATGTCTGTGTAATGAGGGGCCAACCTTAGTGTAAAAGTCTGTTGGAACAGATTCTGTGTGGGCAAATACTTTGAAATCAAAATCAGTCATGTGCTGTTTCGAAGTTCATGATGGGAAGTTGAGGGAATATTGCATCCATTTCCTCCTCTTTCTAAGCGCTGCCCTGTTCTGGTTTCCTTCCTTTTCCATATATGAGTTTTGTAAATGTACAGTGACACACATTAGTACAATCAGGGGCATCTTTTTCGATATAATGCGATCTTTAAGGAGAGACCTGGAGCAGGGCAGCCTTGTGCTTGTGCAGCTCATCCCGAAGCTCTCCGCCTCTAAATTATTCATCATCCAATCAATCATCTTCTCTTTGTTTTGGACCCCAGTGCAGGAGATGAAACGGCAGACTGCCAGAGCTGTTTTTCTTCATCTGAGGTCTGGAAAACATGATCTACTCAGATTACACTCACCCCCAAAACACACACCTACAGTCCCCCACGTGCATCCAGGAAATACACACACACACACACACACACACACACACACACACATAGTCTACTGGCTTACTTGCATTGCAGATACAGAAATGTTCAATTTGACTAAATTGACTAAATTGTTTTAGCTGCATTTTTGGCTACTGTATGTTAAAAATATTAAAGGAAGGCTCCTGGTTGAATACAAGTTTAGCTCAATCGACAGCATTTGTGGCTATAAAGGCTCTTACATTAATTCTTCTGTTAAAACTCTAAACATATTATTTGAGCTGTAAAGTTGGTTAAATTTATGTCATTTATTACAGTCGTTTTTGGCTTTTAGGGTTAGTTGACATTACATCGTCATGGCAACGAAGTTGTAAATTTGGCTTTACACAGTAATGGTTTGTAAGTGATTTTATCACACTAAAATCATGTTTACACGCATCTTGTTTATGTCTTGTGGCTAAACTTTTAAAAACAGCGTGTATTTTAACTGTAAAAAAATTGGCCGCCATTCACTTCCATTGTAAGTGCCTCAACGTAACCCAGAAGACAACGAGAATCAAGTCAAAATAATGTTTTGTGTTAATCAATATTATGCCACAAATGCTGTCGACAAATTTTCATTTCAACATTTCAATAAGTAAATTCATTGCCATCCTTTTAGAATACTGTATATAGTTTTTTACATGTAAACTCAGTTTTATAATGGACCCTCTTTAGGTGCAGTGATTTATGGAATAACTAGGTGAACCGGTGCTTTGAGTCGTAGCTGTTATGATATCTGCAATTTCAGGATGGCTAGAAAGCCTTCTAAGTGTTTGTCCGTTTTATAATACTGTTTTTAATGGGTTATCTCAGACTCCTTTTATCTGATTACAAAATATGAGACCTACTTCATCATTTAGAGTCACATTTTGAGTTGTATTCACTAAAGTAAAAAGGAAAGCATGATGTGATTAAATTATTAAATCTCTTAAGATCATTTCTCAAACATTTCTTGGAGTAGAAACATAATATTATATTGTTAGAAATCTTAAACAATTCACTGTACAGAACACATGTCAATGGTGCCATCAGTAGTGCCTGGGTGAACACCAGTGTGCTTTTGTTTATTAGTTGCATAGCAGATTGCGTCTCCATCCCTGCATTACATCCCCAGCCTCTTTTCTTCCATCTCCGCACAGATCTTTGACGGACATGTCACCAACTCGGCGTAATAAAAGCAGCAAGGCTGTATGATCTATCAGCTGTAACACAAAGACCCGCTTAGCGCATCCAAAAGGGGCCCGTATGCATCTTTAAGCCTGTGTGGAAGTGGAACACTAATAGGGGGAAATGTCTTGGACAACTGATTTGAGGATACTTCGCCTGATCCGCTCCGAGCACGGCAGGTGATGCAGTGTCTCCCCCTTTTGATGTGGCACAACACAGAGCGACGTCGACTGATAGCTTCAAAATGCACGAGAGTGAGACCTTATTCAGCCTCCTGCTAGTGCGACATCAGAGGAGTTGACATCTATTATGGTACGGAAAGACAAGTGTTTGAACGAAATTCAAGTGTGCGTGGAAGTGTCAGGATTTACTGCAGGCCCCGGAATCGTTTAAAAAAGGAAAAGAAGTCTTGTACTCTCTCTTTTTCTCTCTCCCACACACACACCCTCCGCCTGCAACCCTTTTTATTTTTTTATTTTCTTTAATAGGGTGGTTTAAACCAAGCATGTCTATATGAACTCCGCAGGAGAAAGCATGAAAGGGTGCTGCCAGCCCATGATGAAAATATTTTAGTCGAAAAGCCTGGTCAGTTCCCACTGACTGGAGACGGGAGAGGAAATGGAAAAACATGAGACACTTGTATGATGGGTTTCATTAAAACTAGTTAATTTTTTAGCAAGAACCTGTGATCTCAATTTTTTATAAATAAATACAAGTTAAACCCAATTAACAGGATTTGTGGCATAATGTTGATTACCACAAAAATATTTTTGACTCGTCCTTCGTTTATATATATGCCAAACACTTATGATTTTGTGAGTGGTTGTCGGAGTGTTACTATGTAGTTGGTAAGGTGTTCTGAGTGGTATTTAGCAAGTTATGTGGTTTCTATGGTGTTCTGTGTGGTTGCTAAGTGGTTACTCACTGGCCCAAGTCGATAGAGCCAACCTTAAAGTTGCCCACAAGTTTAATACAGTGCTTAGGGTTAATACTTGCCACACACACATATGTAGTATTCACTTCAGCTGAAGGATAGACTTTCGAGGTGAAATAATACATGAGGGAATCGCACAGAGTAAGCCAGACGTCTAGAGGCAGATAAATGGCATTGGTTGGTGGTTAGGACACATCAGCTGTAAACGGTACCGGCAGCCATAAAAAGACGAACAGTTTTATTTCCCAGCCCGTGCAGACACATCAGTGATACAGACACAGCTATCCGAGTAAATAAAACAATCTGACTGGCGGGTTTAGACTGGGAGATGAATGATCGCTCCAGGCTCCATAATAATGCCCCAGATGGCTCTACATCAAGACCCTCCATTGGGAATGAGCAAGAGCTTTACCTTGGTGTTTGTTGCTAAATAAAATATACAAATAAACAGCAGGGCTGCACGATTTGGTGGAAAAAATGCTAAATGTGAAAATCTTATGATGACATCATCTGAGCATGTGGAACGTAAGAAACCCCACCAGTGTTTCCCACAGGATGTTTTGAGACTGTGGTGGGTGGACTTCGGTCCCTTTGGGGGGGGGGGGGGGGGGGGATGTTAATTTGTGCAGTTTAAAGTTAAATGCATCAATGTGGTGCATTTTGCGAGAAAGTTAAGAGGCAACATCTATAACGAACTTGGTGCTCTTGTAAACAGTTTTGTGCTCTAGTAGTAATTTAATCATAAACACATTGGTTGTAGAGATATAAATGGTGATGACACAACAACAGTCACCCACAAAGCATGGTAAATGAGTTAAAACAATAGTGTTACTTCAACTTGATTAGTTAACATTTACAAATGCAAATGTAAAATACATTTAAATCTTAGCCAGTGTAGGTATCATTTTATCTAAACCTAGTATATCTAGAAAGTTATCTAGAAATCAATATTTAGAAAAAAGAAAATAAAGACCGTTCATCAACATGTGCACACCATGGCCAGTTATGGTCTGAAGCCGGTGAACACCTGCCTGATGGACGAAGCTGAGCAACAGTCACAATGTGTACAATCGCACTGGGAATATTACCACTGTCTTTAATGTCAGTCTCCTTGTTAAAGGTGCAATCAGTAATTCTAATCCAATACACTTTTTCTGCAAATATCTCCTCACAGTCTGCTAGCTGCCATTTATGTGGGTGGGCTGGAAAATCTAGTATATGTACACAGCCCTGGCTCTGTAAATGGGACAAAACCAAAGTGGATCAGAGGGATCCACACAACACTACTCCAGCCAATCAGCAACAGGGGGGGGGGGGGGGGGGGCGTTCTTGCATGTGCACAGGATGGGGGGTGGGGGCAGAGTGAGAGGAAAATTCATTATAAGAGTGACGGCAAATCTGGCTTATGTGAACTTTTCTAAACTCCAAGGAGGACAAATGGCTGAGAAACAGACCAAGAGAAGAAGGTTAAATGAATATTAACTAAAAAAGGTGGATTCTGATAAATAGAGGGCAGAGCTTCCAAAGGAGCACTGAATGGAGGTGTATTTGTTTTGTCAGTTGAGTTCAACTATCAACAGTGTTTCTTAGGAATCGCTGAGTGCACTTATAACCTGTCACATTCATTTTGATCATGCCACACATGGCCAGCTGATCAGATCAGGAGCGGCATTAAGACGAGTGCTATGAATTCTTTTTCTCTTCCTTTTTCAGCTTTTGGTGGATTTGCAACATATCTAACTTTTGCGCTTGCAATATGTTTTGAAAAATCTTGAATTCTCGATTTTAAAAATGTGTCAAAATGCAAATTTGAATGAATCGGAGACAACGCCCAGCTCTAGTTCATTGTCTAGTGTAATGAACTGGCCATGGAGACGGTGTTTGGATCCATGTGCAGGAAGTTTATTAAAAGAGACACAAGCAAACAATCCAAAACAGCAGGGAGAGAGACGTAGTCGTAAAGCAGGCAGACAAATCCAATAAACCAACTAGACAGTCCAACCAGGCAAACATAACAAAGGGTAATCCAAAAAGCAGTAAATCCAGAAAACAGGCAATGGTCATAACACGAATCAAGAAGCAATGGAAAAACACAGGATAAACTAGCAATACATCGCAATGAACAATGGAACTGCATGTGGTAAACAGGAAATGAGCAGTGAAGAAATGGGTGAAGATCAGTATTTGGGAGAGGGCTCCCTCTGGTGGTTGGTAGGATGGGTAACAACCTCAGCTGTTACATCTAGGTAATTGATGGAAACACTGCCCAAGTGTACTGTTATAAGAGTAAGTTTTGTCCATCCCAGAGAACACAAACATATTTGTCTTTTGTTCCAAATTGTATATAGACTAAGTATAATATACTGTATGGTTTTACCATTAAATAAATATCCACAAATGTGACACGATCCATCATTTGAGTCGGAAGTAGCTTTTGGAGAAACAAGATTTTAGTTACGGCTTTCAAATTATGTCAATTTTGTCTCGAAATTCTAACAATAAGTGTTGTTATATGTACTTATATGCTGTGTGTGACAGATCACAGTAGCTGCCTGTTCAAACGGAGAGGGTCACAACGCTGTAGCATGAAAAAATTATTGTCCCAATTCAATATTTTATGTAACAAAAGAGTGCAAAAGCATACAACATTATCGTGATGTTCGTTTCTTTGATGTTATCTGCATGGTTAGTCGGAGTTTGTGGACACAGCCCATAGAACCCGATGTGTAACAGTATAAGGATGGGCAAAGAAGGTGGGAACCGGTGGGAACCGGCTGAACAGTAAACATAAAGTTTTAATGCCAAACAAGCATGAAGCGTCCGCGCATATCTCTCTCATTTGAACTGGCGACTCCGGCTCGTCTTTATCCCCCTCCTGAATGATTAGCCCATTTCAGGGCCGGCTGTGTGTCTTCACTGCCCTGACCCGCCCTCCTCCTCTCCGAGATGACGCACTCAACACCCCCCCCCCCCCCCCTTCCTGGAGGGAGGGCATTGCCTTTCTGGCCGCGCCTTCCCCAACTTTCTAGAACCCTGCGAGAGATGAGGGGACGGAAAGGTGAAAGGGAAAGAGCAAGGTGGAATGACAGAGAGAGAGAGAAAGAAACGGAACCACGGAACCACTCCTCCCCTTCTTTGGCGGACGGCCACGGCTCCTCCGGCTCTCGGCGGCCGGCTCTGTCCCCTCCGTCGCTAGGGAGACGGCCGCTGCTGCTCCTTTGGCAGGCGGAAGCGGCAAGGACTCCACGACAGCACATCCCTCCTCCTTCCTGGGTATCGGCATTACTGTTACAGTATAAGGATGGGCAAGGAGGAGGCGGAACTGGCTCGGCCGTGTGCGTCTCTCTCTCGAAATGGTTCCTCCGGCTCGTCTTTATCCCCCTCCTGGCTGATTAGCCCAATTCAGGGCCTCACCCTTCTCCTCGTCACACCATGTATAAGATGTAAATAACATTTTAAATATAAGTTTTTGTATTTTTGGTATTTTCCTGCCAAAATATTGGAGAACAGATATTTAAATAGCCTAAGTAGACCAACAGCCCCAAAAGCCCCAAAGATTGACATAAGACAAGACACGCAGTAAAATGAAAAGAATAAAATAATATCGCTGTGAAATGTGTTGTAAACCCATTTATCACCAAGTCACACGATTGAGTGAAAGGATGAGTGTTGATTTTAATATATATATTTTTTTTATGTTTATGTTAATTATGACTTCATTGTCAAAAATATTTAGCTTGTACATGCGAATTGGATACAACCAGGGAAAAAATTAGCAGCCCTTGCATTATTCAAATTTTATCAACCTAATTTTAATTAACCTCTTTGTATAATTAACCGCACATTATTATCAAATGAAGCAAATAATTGAGGTGCTGGCACAATTTGTAATTTGACGATTTTCTACCTTTTAACTCACGTGTTTCCCACTTTGATATGAAGGAAAAATATTTCACAGTAATGACCTTAATGAACAGAGACTGCTGAGAGGAGAGAGAGAGAGCGAGTGGAGTTATCCAAAATAACACTGTATGTAGTCGGTGAACAAAGACAGACTGGTCAGTCCCTAGAGGAGCTTGCCATCTGAGAGAGAGAGTGTGTGCATGGCCATTTCTCCTCTCATAGGAGGAGCAGATAGGGCTCAGGGGAGCTCTATGTATTATTCCAACATGGCAAATCCTGGCCCAGTATGGAGAGAAGACAGCAAACAGCCTTTCATTACAATATAGACGTTCACACTTGGGGGACCAATGTCAGAATGACTCTTCTCCCTAGTATGTAGGCAGCACCTCCATCCTCTGGTCTGCTAGGCAAATCCTCTCTCTTCAAAACACCTTGGGACTAGGTTTACTGAAATATTGAGAAGCTATTGTTCCCCTTGGTGCCCCTGAAGTTCCTCTTTGTGCCCAACTAAATGTGCAAAGGCAGCATATCATTGCACAGAGGAAGTCTGGTGGCCTGCTGCACCGATCAGATGGCATTAAGAGTTCTTTGGTATAGAACTGACACCATATGGCTTTGGTGGCCCTAGTGTCAGATCTTAGCTGGTTGCAACACAGGTGCTCTTTACCTCCATGTCTCTCTCTCTCTCTGTCTCTCTCTATGTCTGAGGGTGAAGGTGGCTTTCTTCCAAGATGCTTCATCAAAGGTCTCGCTGGGGTTGGCTCTTTAAGGCAGACGTTTAACTACTTTATAAAATTGAACGCTTCACTGCTTCTTCAATCATTCATGTGACAGTTAGCAGCCAATGGTGGCTAATGATTTTCTGTCATGTTCGGCCCGCAGAGTAACCGCATATTAAAAATCAGCAAAGAATGGACACATCAACTACTAAAATGGCTCCATTCCCAGAGCCATCAAAGCGCAGCTGTCCCAAAGTCGATGAAATATTCTGCCACCCGTACCTGCATGCGTACAGTTTTATTTTTATTAGTTGCCTGCCCGTCCAAAGATTGAAGATGATTTTTTTCCCAGAGCTCATGCTGTAGGTATGAGTAAAGAGCCTCTTTAAAATTCGTTCGTGTTTTTTTTTAGTCCCGGGTGGAAGATCCAAGTCATAGAGTACCCACTTAAAGTCTTATAATTTTCTTTTTTACTCTGTTTATTTGACATATTTTTGAGTAAAATGTAATATTGTAATTGAATGTTCCATACTTCGATGGAGCCAAACCTGAATGTAAGATTATAGTCAATTATGGAGAACTTCTCAACTCCTGAAAAACCACCTGCATACATTTTGGAGTAGTTTTTTTACCTTTGAGATTAAGGTTAAGTTAACCCTTGAAAGCATCTGGACATATCCTGATAATAACAATTCATTGTCAGATCTTTTATTATTAGCTATTGTTGTCATAATCTGTGTTTGCATTGGAATTAAATTACTGCTTTAACTACTGGCAAGATTTTAGGCTGTATTTTCTTCAGCTATAGCCTAAAATGATGTCTAAATTGCTCTTTGCCAAATTGTTAATATTATTTTTTCACGGCCACATGCTTTGGGTGATGTCAGTCAAAATGGAAAGTCATTTTAAAGACATAGCAAGTTAATGCATTTTAAAGAGAGTACAAAAACCATTGAAATACTGTCTTGCAATGATGAAGTGTGCTTATTAAGACCAGGAATGTGAATTGAGAAAGTTAATGGTGTCAAGATTGATTTCATGTTGACTTTAACCAGTTCATTCAGCTCACCATCAGCTTGACCAAGATGGTCTACTATGTCGACCTCTGCCCCACCAGAAGGTATTCCCATTTTGACCAGCTGGAGAGCATGCAAAACCAGGAACCATTAGAAGTTGTTTTTTGTTGGATTTTCCAGCAGGGCTTGAGATAGCTGATAAGATGTAAACCGAAAGTTTTCTAGGGTGCTGCTTTTCTCCAAAAGTTTATTCCTTCTCAGGATGTTTCATTTTACACCAGAGAGAAACTCCTGCACCTGAAAATCTGGAACCTGCATTGATGTATCCCGTATACCTTATTCATGGCAAACATATGTCGGCGCCCGGCTTTCCCCACACATCAACATCGTTTTCTGGGCGCACGCCTCTGCAGGCGCACACCTCGGCAGGCACCCTGCCACTCGAGTGCCACAAGTATTTATTATTCAAACAACTGTGTTCCTGTATTCTGTATTTTGGAGCAGAGGAGGAGCAGAGGTCTGTGATTGGTGTTTTGGACATGCTCAGCTACCTTCTCCGCTAGTGACAGCTCCACATCAAACCTGTCCCTGCCAGAGTCCCCCATTAGCCCCACAGCTATGTGTAACAGCGGCCACCTCTGCTGTGCACACCAAAACTTCTGTTGTGCTTGAGTGCTTTGATTATACAGGCAATTAAATGGAGAGAGTGATCCTATTAAGGGAATGTTTTTTCAAATTTTCTTCCGCTAGAAAATTGAATGAATGCATCTTTGGTTTCTTGCTTAAGACAAAAGGAAAAACAATATCCAAAGGTTGGCATTATGCTTAAGGAGAATAAAACAATATTTCTTGTTTAAAAAAAAAAGTGTCACTCTGTCTAGCAACTTCTTGCCTTTTTCCTTCATGCGCACACATGCACACGCTCGTATCCGCAGAGTAAAGCCATCTTTGAATCCTTTCAATACCCACGTCTCCATCTAGCCTTCCCTGCGCTGCCAAAATCTAGCTTCACTTTGCATACAATATTCATACCGTGCTTGAAAAATGAAACTTGAAGGTTTGGTCATCTGAAAGACCAGGCAATCAGCAGTTGTCTCTGGTCCTTATAAAAAAGAATAGTTCCTTTCCATATGAGGAGATTGGCTGTGAACGGGTTTTTTGATGAGTGACACCCTCAGTCATACTGTTGCTTTTTATGTGTGCAGCTCATTAATAACGAAACACCCCGGAGAGGGCATCGGGGGAGAAACTCTGTCAGCAGTGTGTGCGTGTGCGTAACTTTTTTTCTTTTGAAACGTCAGGTGCAATTTCGACCCTGTGATCTTCTGAAAGCAATGTTCCCACAGTTGTGTAGCTGTTTACCGTCTCTGCTTTTTTTTTTTACTCCTGTCAGTTTGCGTAACGAGGTTACATGTTTGTCAGATAGATGTGCCGATGGAAAGAAAGGGTCTGAAAATACTTTAAGCATACCTCTAGAGGTATACATAAATAAAACATAAATAATTAAACAGCTAACCAGCAATCAAAGGCTGTGGTGTTTACTAGTAAGGAAAAGATGACGAACTTAGATTTCTTGCATTAAATTAATAGCTTTTGGACCTTCTATTATATTTACATTTATGTTAATGTTTGTTTAATCAAGATGAAAAAATATGAAGAAAAAAACACATTTATTATTGTTTAATTTTTCATTGTTAATTTGTTAATGCGTTAACTAATGTTTGTATATATAAATGTATTGTGAAGCATTACCACAATTTATATATGATGTTTGTGTTCATGGTGGTGTATGTGGAGTGTATGTGTGTGTGTGTGTGTGTGTGTGTGTGTGTGTGTGTTTGTGCACATCTGCTAGTGTCTGTCCATGTGTATAATCCTGTAATATCCTGTATATTTTGCATCAGTTTTATTCACAGACTCGTACTCTGTTACACGCACACTTCATATACAGGCATCCCTTAATGAAAGACTGTTTTCAGAATCAGTCCTGCATACAAAATACATTTCTCTACTCAGCGTGAAGAAAAAGTCATTTAAACCTGTTAGCTTTTAGTGAGCATATTAAATGTGTCAACTTGTAAGTAAAGCGCTGTAAATGCTTACAATATTCATGTTTTCCTATTTGTCAACCAACAGTTCATCACAAATTCATGACAAAAGCTCTCAAACGCCTGCAGTGGGAATGCTTCATACAGCGCATTTATTTTTGAAAAGACATCATCCATTATGGCTCATCGTTGGAGATTTGCATCCTTTGCTTTCAAAACGAGATAAATATTTTTCTATCATAAATTCTTTAAGCTCGTAAGCCATGAAAAATCCAGCTTAAAGCTAGCTGCTCCTCTCTGCTGTAATTTCATGTTTAAAAAACACTAATGGGCTTGTATGTCAGTTCGTTTACTGAATAATTAACAGCCGCACCGTGTGCACAATGCGCAGCAATGCATTATTGATCCCTTGGTTGATTTTAACTCCTCTGGAGGGTTTTTATTTCAATTAACAAACACACTCTGGTTTGTGGAACATTCACACACATGTTTGTTCTAGCATTATGATTTGCTATGTTTTAACTAGCAAAATGCATGGCAGGAAATGCAATGCTCACTTAAAGGTGATGTGTGTCATGCTTTTTGTTGACAAAATTGTTGCCTTCTATTCCAGTTAAATGTTTGAGACAATTATAAGTAAGCCATCTGTGAGTTGATTTCTTAGAAAGCGTAAACAAAGTGGCACTCTGGTGGTTTCCAGTCCAGCATGACACAGCAACATTGGATCAATCAGTGGCATCAGTTTGGGGTGACTTGTTTGAAAACAGTCATTATTTTTTGCAATTCTGTTTGGTAAATGCTAACTTTTAATACTTTATTTATATTTGTTTACTTATTTTTGTAGATCAGATTTTCTTTTTTTAGTCACATAAATGAACACCAACGATTTTATTTTGATTAACAAAGGTTGTTCTGAGTGGTTGAGCTGTGGTGGTCATACAGGTGGCATAGGTTCGAGTCTGGTTTTCTGTCTCCCAACTAGAGATGGGAATCTAGCAAGTCCAATTCCTCTTAACGACTCCAGTTCATTATAGGTTCCATTAATGATTCTTTTAGTACTTCTGAAGAAGAAATATTTGGAAATAAGACATGCACTTCTTATTGGATTTACTGCCCTCAGCAGGCTGTTACCATATGATGAGATCATTTTCAGAACAGATTTTTGCAAAAGGCTTTTTAATTAAGATATTTTATTCATTGATTCTTTTTTAGAAAAAAAAATACTGCAAATACAGCAAAATTCATAATGTGCATCTTAAACCACACATTGTCGTTTCAACAATCATCCAGTAATTACTTTGAATTAAAGCTGAAATATGTATTTTCAAATAAAAATAAACTTTTTGAATATGCTGTTTGCCATTGGTCAGACAATGATAAAGCCTGGGTATCTCAGCGAGTAAAGACGCTGACTACCACCCCTGGTGTCACGAGTTTGAATCCCGGGCGTGCTGAGTGACTCCAGCCAGGTCTCCTAAGCATCTAAATTGGCCTGGTTGCTAGGGTGGGTAGAGTCACATTGGGTAACCTCTTCGTGGTCGCTATAATATGGTTCACCCTCGGTGGGGCTCGCGGTGAGTTGTGCGTGGGTGCCGTGGATAATGGAGTGAAGCCTCCACATGCGCTATGTCTCCGCAGTAACACGCTCAACAAGCCAGGTGATAAAATGTGCGGAGTAACGGTCTCAGACTTGGAGGCAACTGAGATTTGTCCTCCACCACCCGGATAGAGTCACTACGCCACCACGAGGACTTAGAGCGCATTGAGAATTCCAAATTGGGGAGATTTGGAATACAAAAAAAAGATAATGTCCTGCTAGAGCTCTGCGAGAAGGGTTCACCAACACAACCATACTCTTATTTCAGAGAGTGACTTCCACACTAATAAACTTCACTCAATGCTTGGACCATGTGCTTGGATGAAAACATCTTGTTGTGTAGCTTGATGTAAAAACGTATCTTCTCCTGGTATTTTAGAAGGGTCATTAGGTCTTCAGTGGAATGAATCTTTGGTTTTAGACAAGCTTTGAGACAGCAGTGTAGATGAGGTCCCAGTAGTGATTTGCTAGCTTAAAGTCTGTGTCTCAAGGGCATTTGCATGATCAATTAATGGAATATTTAAAGGCTTAGCTTATGGAAATGACCATGAAATGGCCATCCATACCACTCGGCAGGGGCTGTAATTACTTTTTCAGAGGGTTCCAGTGAGACGAGGCCAGTGGAGGAGAGCTCTCAGTGAGTCACCTGACCCACCCCATGAAGTTACACTGGAGCTCACAGCTGTATTATACAGTCAACACTGACTCCTCAATTCTTCGAGGCACGAAGCATAGAAAGTCTGTTTCTATCTAAGGATTTCACCTAACAAAGGCATCCTGTGGCCAGGGCTGGACTGGGAATAGAAATCGGCCCGGGATTTTACATGGCAACGGTTTGTGAGCCAAATTTTGGTTTTGGGGGGGTGGGGTGGGGGGGGGGGGGGGGGGGGGGGGTGGAGTTGTGAGCCAAATGTTGTTTGGGGCCTCTTCTGCATATCGTGGCGCCGTTTTGTGGTCCGTTCTGCATAACGTGGTGGCTCATTGTTGCTTATCATGGGCCATTCGGGACGTTTCAAGGACGAACCACCGGCCCGCTCGGTTCTCCCGATGGCCATTATGCCCCTGATCGGCACAAAAGTGCATCGGCCCACCAGGAAAATGCCCGGTATGCCAGATTGCCATTCTTAGATTGATTTGAGTGGATATCTTTTAGATCTTTGGCGGAAGATGATAATTCTTGAAGGTGTATGTTTTGCTAAGTAGGACATGTTCTTTGATCAATGTTTTCAGGATTTTTGGGTTAGCTTTAGGGTTGAGCTTGGGGCTTCAGTAACATTTTTCAAGCTATCAAACTATTATTTCTCTATGGTTTTAAGCATAGTTAATTATTGGGGTTGGGGTTAGGAATAGAATTAAGACCATATTTCTTTGACAAGAATGTTGTTCCAGGACCAACAAAAGATTTTGATCCAGGAACATGTCCTGCTTGGCAAAATCATGGATCTTGACAAAGCCAGATGTTAACAATCTTTGAATTTGTCAGTTTTATTATTTATTTGCATATAGTTAGTCCGATATGTCAGCCAGGCTGATATTTGGCCATTTTGTGATTATTGGCATCAGCCAGTACGTGTTCACATTGCCAAACTATCTGAAGTTTGTGAGAGGAGTTGTAGAGTTGACAAGTGAGTACAACTCTAAAGTGACCACAAGTGTTTAAATATGTGAATATGGTAACAAAACAAGAGGAAAATATACAGTACTTACATCTCATTTTAGCCTGTGCTGTCAGGGATTGTGACAACGATTCTCTGTAGACTTAATTTGCCTTATTTAGTGAGGAAAATCCTGAATATTTTTTTTTATCCTCATCAACTGGTCTAACACTGAGACAAAGACATCTTATTCCTCATGCACAGTTAACATTTTCATTTAACTAGATTGCATAATTATCACAAGAAGCGGCGGCATCCTCCGTTGTTGTTTAATTAGCCAGTTAATGTTGTTAGTCTGTGCTGCAAACCATTCATTTGTCTTGCTTAAGCAGCCTATCTTGCCATAAAGGGATCAAATTGAGTAGTAACCAAAGTAACGGTTATTAAATTTGATTAAGCTGCAGTTTACACTGCTGAGTTGTTGATGACAGCGAAAGCTTTATTACAGAATGCCGCTAACCACCATCAAGCAATGAAACTGTGATGCGTTTATTAGGAAGGGCTTCTTCCTATCTTTTCCACCAAAACTGAATTTCCTGCAGAATTTCCTTGTGCTTCAGGTTATCGGATGAGTGGGTGAGAAGGCACATGACTATATGTGAAGTTGCAGTCACGTATTGATCCAGGTAATATTCCTTAGCACTTAACCTTTACACTAGCCGGACGGGATATTAAGTCCCTTATTGAATGTGTACTTTTATGTTCTCCTCTTGTGATGGGCCTAATCGATAGCCTCTCCTTCATTAGTTAGCGAAGCTCTCAGTTTTTCCCCCTTCAAAGATGAAATTTATCTACAAGGGAAACCAGGTGCTTGTTAGACCAGGTACTGTATGTCAGTTTTGTTAGCGATGAACGATACTAAATCAATGCTTGTCTTGTTAGGTACCACAATTACAAAATTTTTGTTTGAATAATAGTTGGGTGTTTCTTCAACTTGGGCACTTTTGGCCCTGTGGACTTTTAAAGCCCTTTTAGCCCCTTAAAGCATACTTTTCTCACACTCACTGTTTTGCAACAAGGTCATGAACATTTTCAGCACAACTGCACATCCACCACTTCTTAAATGATCATTTTTTCTGAGGTAGATATGACATTGACTGTCTCAGAAGCATAGGCAACTGAGACTTGTCCTCCGCCACCTAGATCGAGGAGAGTAAACGTGCTGCCACTTGGACCTACTAAGTAGTGGGAATTGGACATTCCAAATTGGGAGAAAAGTGGATAAAGGAATATTTCACCTAAAAATGAAATTCTTTCATCTTTTAATCACCCTCATGTTGATCCAAACTGGTATGACTTTCTTCTGTGGATCACATGGGGTAACCTCCTCTTGGTCACAATTAGTGGTTCTCGCTCTCAATGGGACACGTGGTAAGCTGTGTGTGGATTGCGGTGAGTAGCATGAGCCTCCAGTGCTGGGAGTCTCCGCGGTGTCATGCACAGCGAGCCACATCATAAGACGGGCAGATAGACTGTCTCAGAAGCATAGGCAACTGAGACTTGTCCTCCGCCACCTAGATTGAGGAGAGTAAACGTGCCGCCACGAGGACCTACTAAGTAGTGGGAATTGGACATTCCAAATTGGGAGAAAAGTGGATAAAAATAAATATATAGAAAATAATGTTCTATTCACAGGTGATATTTAATTAGATTTTTCTTCTTCACACGTCAAATGTCTCTTATTGTCTCTTACTTATCGCTATTTTAACGTTTAAAGACATCTTTGCACCTTTCGGATGAAAAGTTTTCAGATGCCAAGGTGTAGAAGTTTTCTACAATGCTATTTTTTTAAATCCCCTTATGTAGGCAAGATGTTTTTAATGGATACCCACGATTAATCACCCTCAAACCCGCATCTGTTCCTTTGCACACCTCCACCTGAAATTCTGCAGCAGTCTTAGTCGGCGCCCGCTGCCCGAAATACATCCATCTTCCCTGTGCAATCGGCTGACACATTATCCCATTAAAATGTACAAAGAAAACTCCTCTTTACCTACGATAATCTAATTAGCACGAGGCAGATGGTTTAATAAGCGATATCTGCACCGTTTAGCCTCCCAAATGCCCAGGTGGAGATAAAGGAGCCTGTTCTGCTAGACTCCTCTCCCTGCTTGTGAATCGCTCTCTTGGGCTCATATTATTACTTCCTCTGCCTAAGGGTAGCGGCACTCCTTGCTTTCCATATATGAGAAGCTAAGGGAATCAAATAAGGTGGAGCCCTAATTATTTTGCTTATTAACCAAGCCTAACTAGTAAACAGATGTTCGGAGGCTTGCATGGTGAATTAATATATCCTTTTCCCTTCATTTTAGCTTGTTTGTCTTGTCTATGTGGTTATCAGCGATAATGGCACTCTGTGGAAATTGGCCACGGGTGCAGATCAATATCTCGCTGCTCGCTGTTTGAGCCTACCAGACATGACTAGGAAGACCAGTAGGGCAAAGCAAGAGAGGAGAAGGCCATCATTAAGAAGAGGGAAAAAGTCCAGTGACCAGATTACATTACAACCCTGTTTTTCCCCCACTTCTGACAGTTCTACCGACTGGTAATGAGGTGGTGATCCCGTTGCACAGACATGAACGCTCAGATGAAGTCCGGCAGACAGCCTGGGCATGGCCACTACATCCTGAATCTAGGCAAATAAGAGCTGCGCAGGCAACCTTCTCTCTGGAAGATCCGCTCAATTACCTCCCCAACTTTCAGCTGAGGTCTTCTTACTGACCGGCTGAGAGCAACCGTAATGAGAGGGGGTTTAGAATAAAAAGATGTGCCCATCTATAAAGGAAAAAAAGCAGTCTGGGCGCCAGAATGATGGCTGGAAATGGTGGTGAGGTCAAGGCAAACCTGTGAAGCGTCGCCTTGGTGAAGGATATGGTGGAACGGCCCAGTAAAGCCAGAGAGAAGGTAGTCCGCTTCTCAGCTCACCCAAATCCTCAGATGTGCTTTTAGGCAACATAAATGGAGCTTAACTTCACGTGTCTAAATTCTGGAAAGATCTTAACAGCACACATTAACACTAACCAAAGGGAGGCCTTATGGAAGGCAGCTGTAGAGTTGCTTAAACGTTGTGCCTAGATGATTAGGAGAACCAGATTTTCCTAAAGGAATAGTTCACCCCCAAAATTGAAATGACTCATTCTTCCATGGAACACAACAGATGATGTTTAGTAGAATGTTAGCCTCAGTCACCTTTCACTTTCTCTGTTTGTGAAAAAAAGATGTAATTAAAGTTAATTGTAATTGAGACTAAAATTTGAACATCTCCTATTTGATGAAGACCTCCCATAGAATTAAATTGTTCTTAAAGGGGTCATGACATGCCTTTTTTAATTATTTTAATATATTCCTTGAGGTTTACTTGTAACATTAGTAAAGTTTCTTTGCACAAAAACAATCATATATTTGAAGAACATGATAATTGTCCACCCTCATTCTGACCCTCTGTCAGAAAAGCTCGGTTTTGGTGCTGCTTCTCCTTTAAGACATGACAGTAAACATCCACTGTTCTGATTGGCTCTTAGCTTTTGATTGACCTGCTCTCTCCTTTCCAACTCACTGCTAAGTACTTGGCAGGCTATGGGAGTGATAAGGTAAAGTAGGTGTTGATATGTTGTTGTGGAGGCGGTCAGATGCAAATATCTACCACAGTGTGACATCACAATGTGGAGGAAGTTGAGAATGAGTAATTTTGTTGGTTTCAACAAATGCTCTTCATGCAGTGAGGAGGAAGATTTGAGTTCGGATACTTACAGTACGTTTTAAAGTACAATGACCTCTTATGTTTTAAAAGATCAAGGAAAATGTTATTCTTCATGTCATGACATTGTCAAGCCAACATAATTACTACAACCTAACCATACCACCTAGCCCTACCACTTACCTTTTGCCATGTTTTAGATTTGAAAACATTTGAAGGGGCGGCAGTGGCTCAGTTGGTAGAATGGGTCGGCCACCAATCGGTGGTTAGAATCCCGGCCCATACGACTCCACGTGCCGAAGTGTCCTTGGGCAAGACACTGAACCCCAAGTTGCTCCCGATGGCAGGCTAGCGCCTTGCAGGGCAGCTCTGCCGCCATTGGTGTATGAATGTGTGTGTGAATGGGTGAATGAGTCAACAGTGTAAAGCACTTTGAATACCGATAAGGTTAAAAAGGCGCTATATAAGTGCAGACCATTTACCATTTACCATTTACATTAGCGATAACATTTTCATCCCGGTCACTCCAAAGCTGCAGTTTCATGGTTCAAGATTGCTTGCAAGTGCTACCTTTGTCATCATGTGATCTTCAAAAATTTCCAATGAAACGGCCTGTGAACAAATCAGCCTCTGAAACACTTTCAAAGAACACAGGAAAAAACACATCAAATGTGTACTCGCTTTAAGTTAGAGATTAGAAATCATGCTTACACTGTCTAATCCAAAGCACTCGCAGTGCACCGCGAGGACCCCAGAAGTTAATAACACTCAGCTGTGAACTGAAACAATATCTAATTGTGTGGTGGATTAATTACCAGCATCTGTGGTGTGCATGCCTAAACAAGAGCCCTCATAAATAACAGCAGGCACGTCTATGCAGATGGGAATTCTAAAGCCAAGCAATCAGTTTACTGGTGGTTAAACAAATGACATACATAAAACACGGGAAACCCCTTTACTAACTGTTTCCTGTTGTTATTGACTACTTAATGCTTTGTTATATAACTGTAGGTTATTAGATTATGTTAGAGTCTTAATCATCACTTATTCACAATCATACTCTTTCAAACCCATTATAGTTTTTTTTCTTCCAATGGAGCTCTAAAGGAGGTGCTAGGCTGTATTTTTGTTTCAGCCACTATTCACTTTCATTGCATCATCATCTTTCCTTACAATGAAAACAACTGAGTTTAACATTCTGCCTAGCTCTTAGAAGAAATTCATACTGGTTTGGAACAACATTAGGACGAATAGACGACAGAATTTTTATTTTGGGATTAAATATTAAGAGGGCGCTTTCTGGTTTTTTACAAGAAACAGACTTGGGTGTATGTTTTAAGACCTGGTATTAACTGTGGATTTACTAACCTCAAGCCCCCCAAGTAAAATCATGTAAAACAAACATAGGCTTGTTTTCTAGTATATAAGCTTTGGCATTTCGGTAGAGTCTCGTTATCAAGACAGATCTCTTTTCACTTCCCTGCTGTGTGCTGATCAACTTGCGTGTTTACATACAACACTCTTCAGATTAAAGAAATCTGCATAGTCAAATCCCTCCTCATATTATAAATGTAATTAAATCTCTTAACACAGAGGCAACCTCCAAATGTTTTAGCTGCTGAAGCACTTTTCCACCTGCTGTTTTACAATCAATTAAAATGAAGGAGATTCACTCTCATCGCCGAAGCGCTCCGATCAGCATCAGCTGCAAGTTTATGATGTGCGTAAGACAGTCGCAATTAATGCGTGCCCCGTGCTCGCAGGTGTTCAGCGTCTGGGGTCACCTCAGGAGAATCATATCTAACTTTGTGCGGACCTCAGTCAAAACTAAGACTTTGCGCATTGGGTTTGCAATAAGAATATTAATGCCCATATTAATTTTGTATTGACCTTTAATGGCCGGCTTCATCCGGCAGTCCAAACAGAGAAAGAGGCAGTTTTAATTCCCCGGTTTGAAGACACAGCGCAGGCAGAGAGGCGTTGGCTAATGAAAAAAGGCAGTCAAACAGTGCTGTTCACACAACATATTAAAATTGCAAGATCAAAAGTCCACTCTATGATTATAGCCAAACGTTCCCATATTCCCAAACAGCAGGCAGGGAAAAGTATACCCCTTTCTGTTGGATGCCAGCAAATGAAATCAATAATATGACTTTAAGCTTAGGCGCTGAAAGTAATAGGGTTTACATATTTGTGATGTCTCTGATGAGGGTATTGTAGAGGATGTCTTTTTTTAGTATACTCCTTACTGTAGGCACTGTACGTGCACATCTCATAAATCACTGTATTTATGTGTTCAACATGATTCTCAACAACAATCAAAAAGCTTATGGACGTGTGATGGGTTACGTGTTAGGTAATTAAGTGTGTTCTTCAAATTAATGGTCCAATAAATCGGGGACTTTCTTCTGCAGAGCACAAATTATGATTTTTAGAAGAATATCTCAGCTCTGTAGGTCCATACAATGTACAAAGTAATCCATATGACTCCAGTAGTTTAATCCATGTCTTCAGAAGTGATATAATTGGTGTGGATGACAAACAGATCAACTCTCCTCCCTGCTCAGTCAATCTCCAATTTTACGGTCATATTTTCTTCTTGTGTTTTTGGTGATTCACATTCTTCATGCATATCGCCCCCTTCTGGGCAGGGAAAAGAATTTCTAGCAAACAAATTACTTAAATATTGGTTTATTTCTCACCCACACCTATCGAATCACTTCTGAAGATCTGGATTAAAACACTGGAGTCATATGGATTACTTTTACGATGCCTTTATGTGCTTTTTGGAGTGTAAAATGTTGGCACCCATTCACTTGCATTGTATGGACCTACAGAGCTGAAACATTCTTCTAAAAATCATAATTTGTGTTTTACAGAATAAGAAAGTCATACACATCTGAGATGGCATGAGGTTGAGAAAAAAATAAAATAATAATAAAAAAAAAATATATATATATATAGCCACACAAATTAAAGTGAAGGTTCTGAGAAAAGCACTAGTATCATTTGTTTCCAGGTACTTATTTGTTATATTTTGCATAAATACAATGAAATTCAGACTTTTTTAAGTGCGCAAAAGTGTCCAAATATTGTTTGGGGTCCTCTTTACATCTACAAAGTGGCATTCACAGGCATTGTCCAGTTTGCTTTCTGAAACTAGTGCAAATTTTTGACATTTTGTGATGGCTGCTACTTCAGAAAGTTCATTAATTCATCAGTTTTCTAGATTTGCACAGGCAAGGGAAAGACTTTGGCGGTGAAGTAAACTTTAGCTGTGACAGAGGGTTCAAGGGGAGATGCAGTAAGACTCATGTTGTGTTTTTCTAAAGTCAGCTCTTTGTGTAAAGATCACTCAGGAGAAATTACATTTCTGCTTTGATTTAATTAAAGCTAAATATTGGGCAATCGTCAACGGTAGGCCTGGCGGATGCTTGACACTATAATTATCTCCTGAGGTACTTTGTCTTAACGGCAGCGCTCAAGCATGAAACTAATTCCAGCGTTCACTCATCAGGGGCCGCGGCACTCGGTTCTGTTTGCTTACTGCTTCTTTGTTATTTCGGAATTGTGCCACTGGATCAAGCGGGACCACTTTTTGACTCACATCGGCCGGGAAATTAGAACCACGCTGCTGTTAATGAAGAAAATAATTCAGTCTGTTTGGTGGTCTAGTAGGTGGTAATTTGAAGACAAATATACTGTTTCAGCACAAGGGTTTAAAAGGCCTAATCTGGACACCTCAAATCCATATGAAACGACATTCACAACTCATTTTACTTCTGTAATCTGATGTGGTTATGAGTGAAACAGGATGTTCATAGAGAAAACGTATAGGGCGGGATATGTTTTTATCTATTAGCAATCATTTGGGACTTGAAAAGTGTGGGCTTCAGAATGGAGCTAGGTGGTTGGAGGGGGTGGTAGCGTCGGGATGTTAGCCAAAAAGCAAAGTAATTTGGGAAACCTTATGAAACGTAATTATTTTTGCAATTCTGTTTGGTGATGCTGGTGGCACAGAAATTACACACTTCACCTGTAAGGGGATAGTTCACTCAAATATGGACATTTTTAGTATTAGCTCACCCTAATGTGATTCCAAACCCTTGTGTCGACTTTAATTTCAAAAACCAGCATTAAGGATAGGGCGATTTCATCTCAGACTATTAGATGAATGCAAATGCTAGCACATGTGCCCTCTCAGACCAGAAGAATTGTATTGTGGTAATGGAACTTGTAGACACTGCAATATGTTGCTTTTGATGGCACAGCAGATTGTTCCGACAAGCCGAGTGTATCCACCCATACGTGTACTATACTCTTTGTCATTGACTTAATCTACTCCCTCTCTCTTTTTCCCTCTTTCCTGCTTTCTTTTTTTGAATTATTCAACAATGTCACAGCGGTGACCTGTCCCTTGTCAGCATTGTGCAGTACCTGCAACACTGAGGTCTGTCTTTCTCTCTCTTCTTTGCTTTCTATCTTTCTCCTGGCTGTAATTTGTGTCAATGACAGCAGGTTGACGACTGAGCGGCAGCATGCCGTATGTTTGTGTGTGTGTGTGTGTGTCTGTGTGTGCGTGAGGCCTCCTAACACACGTTCCATTCCTCTCTCGCTGCTGTGTCATTGTGAGAAGCCTGGAGGTTTTTTAACCCGGCGCTCTGCCGTTCACAGCTGCAGCTTGTCACATTAGTCAACTCGAATTTTAAGAAAATCAATTCCAAAGTTTAATTCGCTCGACTCCCATGTCTGTTCTCTATCCACACCTTGCCACCCGCGTCCCCCCCCCACACCCCCAGCACCTCAAGAAACAGGCTCCCAAGGGGCACAAGTCATCAATCTTAAGTCGTGTCCTCAAAACTAATGGCGGGGCTCTGTGCCAGGCCTGCTAAATTGAATTATTAGTAGATTGACAAAAAAATGCTGGGATTATTTTAAGGACAAGCAGTGAGAGGCTTAATGACAGGAAGTGGTGGTGGGAGGGATGTGGCCAGAGTAACATAGAAATGAAAACTAATCTGAATGGTCTTCTCTTCCTCCTGCAAATCATCATCTTCAGCCGAGACATGTTCACGTGTGCAAGCTTTCAGTTTTTGGCCGAAAGGTACTCTACGGGCAAGTACGTGAATGCAGATGCTTTTAGCTATGCAATCTCGGTTTCATCTGCTTATGAGTTGCAAAATGTGTCAGTGTGCACTCAGAACTGCATGCAAAAACAAACGTACAGCACAACTAGTTTAGTTTAGTCCACCCAAAAATGAAAATCCTCTTCTTTTACTCACCCTAATCCCATCACAGATGTGTATGACTTTCTTTCTTCTGCTAAACACAAACAAAGATTTTTAGAATAACATTTCAGCTCTGTAGGTTCTCGCAATGGAAAATTTTGAAGCTCCAAAATACACATAAAAAACAGCATCAAAGTAATCCATTAGATTCCAGTGGTTAAATCCATGTCTTCTGAAGCGATATGATAAGTGTGGGTCAGAAACAGTTCAATATTTAAGTTCTTCTTCTCTTGCTGTTGGTGATTTGCATTCTTCATATGCAATATTGAATTTTCATGTTTGGGTGAACTATTCATTTAAGCATGCTCTTCACTGACACTTTTGTTGACTTGGTTAACTTTTGAAAAAACTTTGGGGCAAATCTGTTTGTTGTGGTGGATGTAATGCCACTATGGTGGAAGAAAGTTATAGAAATATCAATTGCTTTTTGAAGAAACACCTATAGATATCATTTTTTATACTGTATATAATTAATTTTATACATTACATTTTCTGCATGTAAACAACAGTGTCACTCAACTTGTTTGAAATTGATTTACAGGGGTTTTCCTCCACTAGGGGTGTGTGTGTGTGTGTGTGTGTGTGTGTGTGTGTGTGTGTGTGTGTGTGTTTACAGTTATAGCGGTGCTCCCAGCACATGATGGTGATGGATGAAAGTTGCTCTCTCCCAGAGCGCGGCACTGAATTAAATTGAAAGGTACTGTTGATTCCCCCCGTTACCGCCTCAGAATCAAGTTTGTTAGAAATTGATTTAAGCCAGGGGGGGGTCTTTGTGGAAAGAAGCTTTCCTCTCAATGGGAAGGGATGATTAGATTTGTTTTGTCTCTCTTTTCCTTTGCTGGTGTCAGCAAATCAAATAAGTTCTCTCCCTTGTCAACACTCGCTCCTTGTTGAGAAGTCAAAGCTAATTTGCAAACATGCCACTTGTTTGTTTCTTTGTCTCTTTTCCCCCCGATCCCTTGAAATCCATGCATTTGACCTTTTCTCTTTCCATGTCAGCCGAGATATTTTGGCACTGATGCTTAAAAGATTGTTCACTGATTAATAATTTGTGTGCCAATATTAAAAGTGGTATTATGAGTGATTTGTACAGGGGCATAGTTAGTCACTTCCGATAAGTCATACACATCCCATTTACATTTGGTCAAATAAATTTGTTTTGGCCAAATGGATAAAAAAAAGATCTACTATTCTCGTTCTATTAGCAAATATAATTGAGTTCACTTCTGCGATGATGCTAATGCCAGACAATGAAATTTTGATATGGATCGCCAAAATGAAAAATAGGTGGAACTTAAAACTGCTTTTACTATTGCATTAAAAATAGACAACATGTGTTACGTGCTGCATTTTCTATTTAGTTTTTTCCACCCCAAGCTTCTGTATACTCACACAGTTTTGTTCGGAAGGAGTAAAGTTTTCATTTATTCCCTGAACAACTAGATGCATTTACTCTTGACTGAGTCGTGTCTTGTACGCATTTCAAACCACCTCTTGGATGATGGTTGAATTGCTATCCACTCGAATGTGTGTTGGAGGGTTTTTGCACTTGGACGTTTCGTGATCAGATAACTGTCCAATCAGTAAAAATTCATGAAGTGACCAAAGCTGCCACTGTTTAGACTGGTTGAAAGGTTAGGGAAATATAGAGCTTGGTTGTCATCTTTTCTGCCTTTGTTAGGGATGGTTTTCTGTGGGGGAATTGAGCTTCTGAGTCACCATTCATCAAAGGCGGTTCTGTTCTGTTTCAGCAGTCTCCAGTGGCAGAAGTCTATCCAGTGTTGTGTAACTTACTTTTAAAAAAGTAATTGAGTACTAACTACTAATTACAACATCTACAGTGTAATTAGATTACTGTAGTTCTTTTAATTCTTTCAAATCAATCATAACATTAGACATTCATTTTTAAATTCACTATTGTTTTATATAGAAATGTTCTATTGTCTATACTGTATTTAACACAATTACATCAGAAGTAACTGTACTTAAATTACTTACAAATTAAGAGTAATCCCATTACTGCAATTACACCCAACACTGAGTCTATCTGAGCATCGTCCATCTTCGGACCAATTTCTCATCAAATGGGAGCTCGGGCTGACCTTACCTCAGCACTGCAGTTAAACCTCAACATCTATTGCCTAATAAACAGGCAGCCAATGTTAAAATAGATCACAGATGTAAATGAATTGAAGGTCAGGTGATTATTTCAATACTAGTCTGTTGCGTTGCCTCCATGTGGCTTACCGTTGGCCCAGCGTCCCTTGCAAGGTGTCAGTTAGCATGTCATTTGGCTTCTCCCAAAGCCACGCCTGGCCACGTTGTCCTGTTTTGAAGACTTCGGTCTTTTCCCATCACAGCCAAGGGGACTCAAAGAGACTAGCTTGTAAACCTCTATTTCTGCGCTGTCCACAAGAGATTTGTCAATACACTGAGCCATATAGTTTCTGGCAGGCTTTCTTCAGGGACGTCATTTTCCTTGAAGTACTGTCTTTTCTCATCTTCAATGTCAGCCCGCGGGCTGGAAGACAACATATGTTCTCTTCATGTCGGCCAAACATGTCCCTACCAGTCACATGACACATTATTGAGCTTAAACGCATCACATATCTCAGCTTCCTTCAACAGTACGAGAACAGATGGTGCAAATTACCATTGCAGAGATACTTTGACAAACATGCAGTGGCCTATCACCGAAATTATAAAATCATTAATTGGTATCGCGTAAGATGGTGATTTTTCGCACAGCATGAAGGCTTGTCTAAATCTCACAGATGTAAAAGATTAATCTGTTGCCTTCAGGTAGGTGAGATGAAAATCAATGCCCATGATGACGACTCCTCACTGTTTGGAGTTGCTCTTCTCTTTATGCGGAGAACAAATGCACTTCCTCGTCCTCCTGGGAAAATAGTTTTTTGTCCTTGAATGCACTCTGTGATGGTCATCCCTCTGGCTGTGGTGATTATGCCAATTTGAGGAATGATCTGCAACTATCTATGTTTTCCTCTCATTTACTCAATCCTTGGGATTTAATTGATTATTTTTCTACTCTATTTTATATGAGTCTGTTCTAAAACTTTAAATTGTGCAGCTCTGGTGGTTTTATATACACTTCCGGTCAAAACTTTTGAAACACAACTGAAATGTTTCTCATGATCTTAAAACTCTTTTGATCTGATGGCGTATGCTTAAATGTTTGAAATTAGTTTTGAAGACAGAAATATAATTGTGACAACATATTAATTAATTTCATTATAAAACTATAATTTTATAAAAAAAAAAAAAAAAAAAACGTTTTTGAAATTGATGACTTGGACCAAATGAGCACAGAACTGGTAAGCAGAAGGTTGCTGGTTCGATCCCCATCCACCAAAACTGTTTCCTTGAGCAAGGCACTTAACTCCAGGTTACTCCAGGGTGTGGAAATACAAGTGTTGGGAATTTCAATGACTTTCAAATATATAAATAAATAGATTCATCATGTGATCCTGTCTCCTTGTGATGCATGAACATACAATGCTGGACATTGTTAGTTATGCATTTTATTCTGTGCTTTCCAAGTATTTTAATTGTCAGTAAAGATGTAAGCAGTTCTTACATATATATATATATATATATATAAATACAGTATATATATATATATATATATATATATATATATATATGGTGAAGTATTTCTTTGCAACCATAAGCAAGAGTCCTACATTGAGAGATATAATCTTGCGCTGGGACTGACAGAGACTCGGTGGATGTGTGGAAGCCTTGTTAATGTTAAACAGAGATTAGCCCTTTCATTTGCCATACAGCTCATTTCTTGCCCCCTCGTCTCCTCTGCCCTCCTCAAGTATTCAAAATTAATACTACCGTCAGCTCCGAGGCCACTGTCTGATATTAACAAAGTAATAAAGAGAATGAATTTTTAAAGCATATATTCTGAGAGGTTTAATATTAGACTGTTATCAATGAGAGGTCAAATGATATGTGAACTTGTGGAGCTGTCAGTTGTAGATTCTATGCAATTTTGATAGCTTAGTACTGATTAATTTAACTTGAGATTCTAGGTTTCTTTTCAGGTTTCTTTTCATAGGCTATTTTATTTTTATCAAACTAAATATTAATTAAATATTTAGTAATTAAATCTCTTATTTTTTTTTAGTAGTTCATACTTTTGACTATTGGTTAGCAGGGTTAATCATGTAAAACAAATTTGGGAAGCCTGTTAATGTCTTGTTATTTTAAAATTATGATTTATAGGCTTCAAAGTCTTGGAAATTAACAGAATCTTTAAAAGTCATAAAAAATGTTTTAGTTACTCTCCACTCTGAAATATTTTATTGGCTAGAAATTGCTCTTTGTTAATGCAATCTTTATGAAATGTTTTTTTTTTTTCTTTTTTTTTTCAGTAATCATGAACAACTAGAAATGTTATGAAAGATGATTTTTCAAAAAGGAATCTTGTATTTGTGAATATGCACTTTTACCTATGAGTTAACGGGATATTTATTTATTTCACTTTTTGGCCAAATTTCCTTTTTTTATTGAAAAAAATTTATTATCCTATTTCTTAGTAAAATCATGTGACACAATATTTCCTTGTCCTCCATCTACCTCTCCAGCATCTCAGTTGCTTTCACTTCTTCTTTTTTGTTGTCCTCTCTCTCCATTAATCTTTCCGAAATGCCTGATATCATCCATCTCCCCAGTCGGCTATTCCCGAAGGGTAAATTACTCCAGAGGCCTGCATGGCCTCGCTCTGTATCAGGTTGACCCACGTCTTGTTTGCCATTTTGTGTACGCCGCTGTTTATTTAACAAGGAGCAGAGTGAGAGGGCCTTCCAGAGACAGTCCTTTGATAGCAACTTTGACACTCGAGCTGAATAATAACCCTCATTATGGACTGGCTGACAGCTCCTGAAAGAGCTGATTTATGAATATGCTGGGGGCTGAAGCCTGCTTGCTCTCTCCTCAACTCTGCCAGCATCACAGGCTGCCACTGTCCCTGTGCATCCACCTTCCGCTCCTTTCCTTTATCCCCTTCTCCTCTACTTCTCTTTCAGAGGAGATGCGCTGGTGATTACAGGCACATTACGTCAGGAGACTGCAGGCCTATCTGAAACTGATCTCTGATGGCCTATCATACATTAATCATCCACTGAGAACGAGAGCAAAACGAAATGCTTTTCTGTATTGGTTTTTAGAGAAAATAACTAATATAGAACTGAATTATATTAGATAGATAGATAGATAGATAGATAGATAGATAGATAGATAGATAGATAGATAGATAGATAGATAGATAGATAGATAGATAGATAGATAGATAGATGGATGGGTGAGTAGACAGACAGATGGACGGACAGACAGACAGATGATGGATGGATGGATGAGTGAGTAGATAGATAGATAGATAGATAGATAGATAGATAGATAGATAGATAGATGGGTGAGCAGATAGATAGATAGATAGATGGGTGAGCTGATAGATGGATGGATGGATGGGTGAGCTGATGGATGGATGGATGGATGGATGGGTGAGCGGATGGATGGATGGGTGAGCTGATGGATGGATGGATGGGTGAGCTGATGGATGGATGGATGGATGGGTGAGCTGATAGATGGATGGATGGATGGATGGATGGATGGATGGATGGATGGATGGATGGATGGATGGATGGATGGATGGATGGGTGAGCTGATAGATGGATGGCTGGATTGGTGAGCTGATAGATAGATAGATAGATAGATAGATAGATAGATAGATAGATAGATAGATAGATAGATAGATAGATAGATAGATAGATAGATAGATAGATGGGTGAGCTGATGGATGGATGGATGGATGGATGGATGGATGGATGGATGGATGGATGGATGGGTGAGCTGATGGATGGGTTGGTGGATGGATGGATGGAAGGATGGGTGAGCTGATGAATGGGTGAGCTGATAGATGGATGGCTGGATTGGTGAGCTGATAGATAGATGGATGGATGGATGGATAGATGGATGGTTGGGTGAGCAGATAGATAGATAGATAGATTTTTAAGTACTCTTCATTCAAGTTGTTCTGAGATTAAGTTAAGCATTTTAAAAAGAGGCCTTTTAAAACTTGCAACTTTTTTTTTTTTTTTGATGGTCGTCCATAAAATTTTAAACCCAATCACGAGATTAAGCCCTATATAAATTAACCCTTTTTAAATATCACCCATATCAAAGGCTGTCTAAATAAGTTATGAGATATGTATCTCTTTTTTTTCACACCGCAGCAGAATCAATTAAGCAGGGAAGGGCAGGGATATCTGGCGCGACTGCAAGGTTTGAAGAGGCCTTGAGTCCGAGCTTGGGACGGTGTGGAGGTAGGATATCCAGTGGATATGCATAAACAGGGGATAGGAAGGATGAAAGTTTGGCAGATAAAGCCATAGCAGCCTGTCGGAATCCTGCTGTGCCTGCGCTGATTTATGACCATCTCAATCAGGCTCCCTACCAAATCCACCACTGCCTTTTGTGCAGTGAAAATGCTCACGTTTTACCTAATAGCTCAAGTAGAATACACACGTACTCAAAGCAAAGATGAACCATTGGACAGTCAATTGCTTTCAATGGCAGTGAGGATAAAGACTGTTTTTAATGCTGTTTTTTAATGGCTTACTTTGGAAACAACTGTTTTGAAACTATCAACAATCATCTATGTGATTATCTAATCAGCCAATCATGTGGATGCAGTGCATAAAACCATGCAGATATGGGTCAGGAGCTTAATTTAATATTCACATCAACCATCATAATGGGGGAAAAATTTTATCTAAATGATTTGGACCATGGCATGAATGTTGGTACCAGATGGGCTGGTTTGAGTATTTCTGTGACTGCTGGTCTCCTGGGATTTTCACACACAATAGTGTTCTAGAATTTACTCAGAATGGTGCCAAAAACAAAAAACTTCCAGTTAGCAGCAGTTCTGCGAATGGAAATGTCTTGTTGATAAGAGAGATCAACAGAGAATCGCCAGACTGTGTCGAACTGACAAAGTCGATGGTAATTTAGATAACCACTCTGTACAATTGTGGTGAGAAGAATATCATCTCATATTGCTTTTCTGAGATGCAGGTTGGTATTTGAATAGTGGCGCGTTAAGCAGTTAACCAAGTTTCTTTGTAAAACTACACCGACCACAATAACATGTAAATCTATTGTGATTTTTTTTCTCTTGGTGTTGATGTTTTATTAGCTTTTATACTTTATTAGACAGATCTTCGAGAGTTTTAAGTAATCATCGGGGACAGAGAGAGCAGAGGATATTGGGACAAATCACAGGCCTGGCTCGAACTTTCATGAACTATATGAACACAGCACAATGTGCCACAGCTCTGACTGAGATTTTTTTCTTAAAAATCTGTAAATGTTTTTGCCTCTGTCCTTCTTCTTTTCCATAATTACTGAATGACAACCACAACTAACACCAAAATATGACACCTAATTGATACAACACCCCAAATGTGATGCCTATTAGCAGCATGGTCAACTTTGAGCCAAAGCACATCTCTAGACTGATGTGCTGTATGATTTTCTGCTGTTTTCATGTCATTAGCGTAATAAGGATGTGTGTGTGTGTGTGTGTGCGCGCGCAGTTTCCTCAGGGACATGGTCTGACCGTCACGTTGGAACTGAACCTGAGGACACAGCAGATGGCTCGAAGTAGCTCTCTGATGTTCAGATTTCTTCCTCTCTCTTGTATGCAACATTAAGAAGTCTGGATAAAAGGTAAGGAATAGGCTTTATTAACTTTAAATATGCATGATATTTCTGAGAAAAGTGCAGTACGGCATTGAGAAATGTCCAAAAGCTTGACTACTTATTTCTTCTTATTTTTTCCCCCTCTTTCCTTCTCAAAAATTCTAAATAATTGAAAACAGAGAAGGGAAGGAAAAGGGAAAAGACACCAAGATTCTGACACACTCTGCATAAACATCTCCTTATTAGTGACCCTAGATGCCCAGTGAGATAGAATTGCTGCCACACACACAGTCACAGCATTTCTCTGATGCCTTCGCAGTGACTTATCCAGTGAGACTGAAAAGCTCTGCTGAGATCCGAGAGTTCAAAAACATTCTTCGCTTCCACCACAACTTAAACAGATGAGTCTTTCACAGGTGAGCCAACCATAACTGGGAGCGATTAAAAACAATTAAGCAATAAATTCCTGTATAATGGCTATATTGCATATGCAGTCATGAATTGAGGCTGTTGTTGGGCGCAACACATATCAAATGCTTACAATCCCTAGTCATGACTAAATACATCGAATAGCACCATAACCTCAAGTAACTTACTGCTTTTATAAAACAGTTACTACATTATAAAACTACTAAGGATAGAAACTTTCTTAAAAATATATATATTTTATAAGGCAAATTCATCAGCTGCCATCCTGCCTCAAGAAAATATAGTCATTAACATGCAATGCTACTATTTAGCCTCTATGAGTGACGTGCAGTGATTTACAGTATTAGGTGTACAGTTGATTTGTGTCATAGCTGTTAATAATATACTGAGTATTTTAGCATGCCTGGAACACAATATTGACCAATCAACATTCAATA
This sequence comes from Moxostoma hubbsi, assembly GCA_032164185.1. Lineage (NCBI taxonomy): Eukaryota > Metazoa > Chordata > Actinopteri > Cypriniformes > Catostomidae > Moxostoma > Moxostoma hubbsi. Next base: position 5,860,870 of record JAVLUX010000043.1, read on the forward strand.
CTGGAACTGTCCATTTTATAAGTATTGGCACACACTGATCAGTGATTATATGTATATTGATTTGTGCTTAACCTGTGAAGCACAGGCTGTTCAAGAGCGGAAGGTCTCAATATGATTATTCTATGGCTAAAGATGCCAACATGAAAGAAACATTGGGTCTGTTCCAAAAACCTAATGAGCGTCCTGCAGATACAACATTTAAAGACATTATAGGCATGCTCCCGACACAAAGGCTGTTCCAAAACATAGGTATCTTAATTATGCTACCTTCTGAGATATCTTGTTTTGGCCATATAATAAAGTAGCATCGTATGTACTGTATCCTTCCCCGGGTGGGTGATCCCAGAATGCACCGTGATGAGCTTGGCAGACAACTAAATCCAATATGGTGGACTAAGTGAGATACATTTTCATTATAAATATACTTATAATCCATTCAATTCAACTTTTCAGTATTGATAAAAAGCTATTTAATATGATACAAAACTGCCTATTTTACCCAAAATTTCTGTGTGCTGTGTATATTTATGCTAATTAGAGGATTGCATAGAGCATTCCAAATTGGTCTCTTATGAGGTATAGTTTTAGGTAGGATGCTTTGATAGAGGACAGCTGCCTATGTAGGTGGGAGACAGCAAGGCAGCTCACTGAGTTTTGGAACAGACCCATTATGTCTGTGGAACCTCGTGCTCGGTCATTTCCAATAAACATGAAGTTCAGGCGTTGTAATGGTTGTCTGAAAAGCACAGTGTCATGCTTACCAAAAGTTTTGTCTCACTGTTAATAAAAGGGACAGTTAACCCAACATGATAACACGGGAAGTCAGCATGCAGTTTCCGAAAGTTCCGGTACCCTAGGATAGGCAGTCCCCATTATTACCCAGTATGCCGACTCACTGACATGCCCTATCTCCCATCGGACATATTTAGAATGGCTCAACAACAATTACTTTCCCTCGTTGCATGACTGGTAGTGCATTGCATCAGTTGCATGGGTTCAATTCCCATTCAATTCCCATTCAAACGAGGAAGTAATCATGTTTGTATAAACAATCACAAGCGTGATAAGGAGGTTGCATTTTTATCCCTAATATTGCATTTTGTCTCTACTAATGGTTAGGGTTAGATTTGGGTTTTGGTTGGGGGGGGTAGAAAATAAGCATTTCTCTCCACTGTTTTACACCGTGATCAGCTGAAAACAATTATTTTTTTACAACTGGCTTCTGGTGAACTCTCCTGGATATAAATGGATGTCACACTTGTTTAGATTCTCTGAAACACATACTGCTTTATTCTCTGAAGTCAGTGTTTTCAAATTCGGTCTCTGGAGTCATTGTTTTCAAATTCAGTCCACGTATACCAATTTCGGATAAAGAAAAATCGGCACACACTTGCCGAATTTTATGTGAGGTCAGGCTGCTCCCTCATACCATCCCAGATGTGAGTTTCTTTCTTCAGCAGAACACAAACTAAGATTTTTAGAAGAATATCTTGGCTCAGTTGGTCCGTAAAATGCAAATGAATGGTTATCAGACATTTGTAACAGACAATATTTAGGTCCTTTTTTACAAATCTCCACTTTAACTTACACTTTCAGATGTAAACGTTTTATGTTTCCTTTATGTGATTTTCAGAGCTATAAAGGTCTGATCACCATTCACCAGCATCGTAAGGATATACAGAGCTGATATATTTTTCTAAAATCTTTGTTTGTGTTCTGCTGAAGAATGAAATGTCATTTTTGGGTGAACTATTCCTTTAATATACCTGTATATTAATATACCTATATAATAATATATCAGTACAGCTTGTTAAATTGTACAACATGTTATACTATGTATACATATGTCCCTCACAGCCTCATTTACATCTGCATTGCATTATCTACTCTTCATACTGAGGATAATATAAAGTAAATTAAAGAATTGAACTTGATTTGACAGTGATTTGAAAGTCACTCACCATTTAATGCTTTACATAAATCATGCTTTACTGTTCCAAACAATTGTACTGAAACCATAACAACTGTTATAGTAGTTCTTATTCTTTACCTCTAAAGGGAGTTTTGCATTATTCCTTTAGACACCAGTCACACACACACACACACACACACACATCTTCCCTTTTTTTTTTCTTTTTTTTTTTTTGGCTGAAGCCGCATTTAAAGTGTCAGGCCATATGGATAAACAGCATGTATTTACCCAGCATCACAATACTGTCAAACATGAATCTCTACAAGTGCACGCTGGGGTATTTATGGCTCTCATTAACTGTCTTCTATTTATTATTACCTATGTTGCCTTTATTATCTCATAGCCCCGAACTAGCTGTTGATGCATGGACTCTCCTCTGAATTTTTATTTCAGAAACGTGATTATTCTTGGCAGGCCTCTAGAAAAGGATGTCCCCAACACTTGGCCGGCTAATGAATGGGCCTCATAAGTTCTTAATGCTGTTTTAAGGTGCAATTTCTATTAATTTTCTAGCCAGTGAGACTTGCGTTTTCTCTTATTCTACTCTTTTTTTGCAAGTGTTTCCTCTGCAGTTTATTTTGAAATTGCTGCTGTGTGGAAGTTTAAAGGAAAAGTGTTTTAAATGACTCTGCAGTCTATACACGGGGTAAAATTTGTAAAGAATTTCATGTACTTTTGCCAGGATCAACCTGGTGTCACAGATTAACAATACTATATGTACATTTTTGGAAAACGATGGCTTGTTGATTTGTTGTGTGTGTCGCGGCAGAGTCCTGGCGAAATAAACACCTTCGACGCTACTACAACAATTAATTTGATTGACTTTCAATTTTTTTTAAATGGCAGATTATCAGTTCATAAATGCTTACTTTTCACTCTGTCTCTCACACAATGCTATCTTATTATTTCAAAACACTTTTACTATAGTGAATGACTTATAAAGGGGTACATTTTAATGTTTGCTTTACATAACCAACTATATTTAGTTAAGCTCATTCAATTGCTAGAAAGTTTTAAGTGTTTGCTAGCTAACACTATCGGATAGGTTTAAGGTTTAGGGTATGGAGGTTGGTTTTGTTGATTTAAACAAGATAGAGCATTAACTTTAAAGGTATAGTTCACCCCAAAATGTAAATTCTCTCATAATATTCTCACCCTCCTGGCATCCCAGATGTGCATGACTTTCTTTCGTCTGCAGAACACAAATTAAGGTTTTTAGAGGAATATCTCAGCTCTTTAGGTCCATACAATGCAAGTGAATGGGTGTCAACATTTTGAAGCTCCAAAATCCACATAAAGGCAGCATAAAAGTAATCCATACGACTCCAGTGGTTACATCCATGTGTTCAGACACGATTTGATAGGTGTGGGTGAGAAACAGATCAATCTTTAAGTCATTTTTTATTGTAAATTCTCCTCCCTGCCCAGTAGGGGGCGATATGCACAAAGAATGTGAACCACCAAAAACATCATATCGCTTCTGAAGTCCTGGATTTAACCACCAGATTCATCTGGAGTATGTTTATGTTGCCCTTATATGGATTTTGGAGCTTAAAAATTTTGGAACCTATTCACTTGCATTGTATGGACTAAAAGAGCAGAGATATTCGTCTAAAAATCATAATTTTTTATTCAGCAGATAAAGGATAGGCATACACATCAAGGATGGCATGAGTGTGAAAAAATGATGAGAGAATTTTCATCTTTGGGTGAATTTACTGTAAGCTGTGCTGCCAGTCTACTAAATCTACACACAAGCTAATTACAATTTATTTTATCATTTTAAGCAGACTGATAATCCAAACTGTCCATCCTGTGTAAAAGCAGCTACATTTAAAGGCATTAACATGGATACTAGGATTGGAGGGTCAGTTTCACAGCTCGTCTGCGAGCGACTGCATCCGCGCTCTTACAAGCATTTTATTGGCAGGAGTTGTTATCTTCGGATCCCCACAACAGACTTGGCACATATGTAAGCTGTCAGCCTCCGGGCTCATTTACCTGCAGTCTAAATTACAGCATAGCAGGCTAAGCAACAAGCTCCAGTTACAAAACGGCATGCTTCAAAAAAGCCCACGCTGGATGGCTAAATTACCAAGCGCCTGCCATACATGCATCGGAGACTTCTCGCTCCACTGGGTAGATTATTCAAAGGTATCAGGAGCAAAGAAAGAGGATTATTTCATTGCAAATAGAGTTGTCAGTTTGGAAACTCCAGATGCAATCATTTCCATCTCTGAATAATTACAGGATCAGGAGTGAGGTTTGCGTTGAAAAGCTGGCACAGGATTAGCTATCACTCTCTAATGAATGATTTTACACACTGAGGGTGAGCAACCTGTCTGCTAAAGTTCTCTCCTGATCTGCGTCTTTTTTTCTTCTATATTTGAATAGCAACGGGACTGCCTGACCCATTGGAGAGAAGTGATAATTGTATGCGTTGTCAGCCTCTTTCTATTGAGGGGTTAAAAGAGTCAGGGAAGTGGGACACCATTGACCTCTGAACTTCTTCACAGAACTGCTCACTTAAAATACCCTGTCATGGAATATGGCTCTATTTTTGTGGCCTTAATGTTGCCACCTCCACTCCAGGAGTAGTGTCATATAAGTTCAATCAAGTTCAAGCTCAATCGCAGTACTTGTGGCATAATGTTAATTACCACAAACATTTTATTTGACTCTGTAAAGAGATTTAGATGGGCAATGAGGTGGCGAGAACCAGCTTGACAATATAAATAATATTTTAATAAAAATATTAACCAAAAGACAAACACACACGATGGTCAGCCGCCGTAAACAATCTCTCTCTCGTCGCACCACCTTCCGCAGTTGGCCTTTATCCCTCACGGAGGCTTAATTAGCCTGATAAGGGACCGGGTGTGTATAATCACGACCTGGCCCCGCCATCCAACCTGTTACAGACTCATTCCTCTTTTTCATAAAAAAAAAAAGCAAAAATGGAGGTGACAGTGGAAGTGAATGGGGACCAATTTTTGGAAGGTTTAATGGCAGAAATTTGAAGCTTACAATTTTCTAAAAGCACTTCTTTCGGGAAGACACGCAGGCTTGAGTGAGGTTTAAGATGCCATTTATTTGATAAATGTAGAACAGAAAAGTAATGTCTCTCTTTGGCGTAGGCCCCGTCTGGTGGTCCGAGGGAGTTGTACTCGGAACCATCATATCCTGCTGGAGATAGGAGGCAGGGGCGAGGAGCCTACCCCCGTGTGGGACGGGGCTCAACTGGTGGTGGTGGGGTGGTGGAGGTTGCCATGTTAGTGCACTGAAACAGCAATGTGATAGATTGTGAGTAGACTTATAAAGCAATGACTTACCTGCGATTGGCTGGGAATTACCCAGCTAATAGTGTGATGATGTACAGCTGCTAGTCTTCCCGCTAGAACTACGCTGCGCTCACATTTACATTAATTCTTCTGTTAAAGCACACGTATTATTTGAGCTTAAAGTTATTTAATTTGTCATTTTTACAGTCAATTTTAGGGTTTGTTGACATAACAGCAACATGGCAGCAAAATTGTACAATTATCCATAACTTTACACAGAAAGGGTTGCAATTGATTTTATCACACTAAAATCATGTTAACACACATTTTGCTTATGTCTTGTGGCTAGACTTTTGAAACCGTGAGTATTTTAACATTCAAAAACAGTCGATTTTCGATTTAGCTTTTTTTAAAGAAAAGAAGGGGCGAAATACATTTTTGTGGTAATCAACATTACGACACAAATGCTGTCGATTGAGCTTAACTTGTATTGAACCCAGAATATTCCTTTAACAAGCATTACTAATAAAATCTTTCTATGAATTGAATCCTTTACACTACAAAACTCTCAAATCATACGGAAAACACCACACAGATACGATGGCTTCAAGATCATCTTGTTTTGGAGGCAAATAATTATGAATCAAAAGGCCGTACTGTCTTATTTCAGCTGTAGTTTCGAAGCAAGAATCATTCCCACCGGTGTGTATGACACACGAGGGGGTTTCTGCCAAACGCGGTGGCTGGATATGTCGCACTGGGCTGTGCACACTGGAAAAGGTTACACATTTGAAGGGATGGCCATTATGTTGATGTCACTGCATGATGATGTATCGTTGGAGCCAGGCTCAACCTGACGCACCACGAGCACGAATATGATTTCAGAGAGCATTAAAAATTCAACAGCCTGACCTAATTACGCTGTAATATTCAGATGAAGGGTTGCACATCACACCGGGAGCTTTCTTTTGGAATCCATTCAAATTTTATTTAGTTTGATTTGTCAATACCAGGAATTGTAATATCTGATACGATGCAGGGCTTTAGTTGTGTAATTACATTGTTTGTATGTACGTCCTCCTATAATACCTCTTTAAATCAATATGCAAAGTCATTTCTTGTGGATTACATTGACTTTTATACAGAAAATGTGATTTATTAGTGAAGTTTTCAGTGGTTTTCTGCTTCAGGACCCAGATTTTACATTGGACAACAAGTGGTGACCCAACACGGATCCATAATTGTTTATCATACTAAAGTCAACAAAAATGTCCTTAAAATCAAATTATAACTTTTACCAGCTGCATTTATCGCAAAATACCAAAGAATTTGATCAAAAATATGGGATATGACCAAAAAAGTAAAAAATCGAAAAATTGTAATAAATAGATATATATGCAATGTATATTTTTATATATAAAACTATTTTCTAATATATTATTAGAAATATAAATACATGTTTTTATATATTGTTTGTATATTTTTATATTTTCTTGCTAATTAACTTTGCATTAATTGTATTGTCAGTTAAATTTTTTCAATTGCATTATAGCATTGTTTTTCCCTACTATTCATGAACCCATCACAACTGAGTTGAGAACCACAGGTTTAGACAGTGAAGTCCTTTACTTAGCTTGTCTGGTGTGTAAAATGCCAGGTAGAAATCCTTATTTACAGCATCTGTCTTGCTTTAGGCCTACGGGCTCCACAAAAGGCGCAGAGAAGCTGGGATTACACTCAAGATAAACACTATCTCTACACACAGGCACACTTAGAGAAAAGCACCACGTTTCCTGGCATTGTTCTAGAGTTAAATCAATTCCCTACGGCATTCAGCACGCTTTTCTTACCCCGCTGATCAGGCCCGGTTACAAACACCTATCATTTGCATGAGAAAAAAAGGAAGCTCAAATGGAGAGACTGGCGTATTATCAATATTACAAAGTGTTGCAGGTAGCTCCACTGAAGTCAACGAGGAGCCTGGCTTTTCATGTCTCTGTGCATTGATTTAATGCTACTTAAAACGAATTGCAGATCAATTGGATTACCCAGAGGCAGATTTAATGAGCCGCACACTGCAAAGGATGTTTGTGCCCCCCGTCATCTCAGCGGAGAGACTCGTCATTCTCTGGGAACTGTTTCTAGAAAATGACGTCTTGTGCGGCGTTCAAAACAATAATGCAAACTTTGTGAAATTAAAAAAAAAAAAAGAATTTTTGATTATGCCAGACTTGCCAGAAAACTACACTTACCATAGTATCACCATGTTTTTTGGACTTGGTACCATGGTAACACCATGATTTTCCTTGCAAATTGACCATTGACCATGGTATTTTGTGAAATGCCTTAATGTACCAAGATATGTTGAACCAGAATAATACTGTTATGTTTTTTGGACATGTACCATGGCATTTATATATATATATATATATATATATATATATATATATATATATATATATATCTCTTGGAATACAATGGTAATACCATGATTTTTGGACATATACCATGGTATTGTATTATATTGTATTTTTGAATTACCCTGAAATACCCTGGAGTACCATAGTAATACTGTGATTTTTTTTTTAATTTATTTATTTTTTGGAGGGGAGGGGTTGGAGAGGTAATACCATGGGTTTTTAGATATGTACATTATATTTCTGTGATATTATTTGAAATTCTTTGGAGTTGCTTGGTAATACCATTTGGTCATATAACACAATGGCTTTTTGAACACATAACATGGTAAAAATCAAGGTATACCATGGTATTTTTGAAATACCTTAGGGTAACTTGGTAATACCATGGCTTTTTGGACATGTATGATGGTATAACCATGATATGTTTTGTAGATACCTTAGAGTATGCTTTATGACAATTGTAATGCAGATGCAACTTGCTCACTGGTGCAAATAATGGTTTATGCTATTTACACCCCAGTGCAATTAGTGGCAGATATTATTTACACCCCAAACCTGGTGCATATTATGGTAGATACTGATTGCACCCTGGTGCAAATAGTGTCAGATACTATTTGCACCCATATTTAAATACTAACCTACATATTGGCATCACTGCAGTGTGTTTATTGTGTTTATTTAGAGTCTCACAGACCTTAATTTAACCTCTAACCCTAAACCTAACCTTACCTTACAAAAAAATAACAACTGTGGTTTCAATGAGTGTGATCGACAGACACGAGTTCCAGATTAAACCCTTCTCTGCACTTCCCGACATTCACCGTGACCAAATCACTGCGATGAAATCAACATTTATATAAACTTGTACCTATTATTTTAAGTAGTATTAAAGGAAATGTTAAGAGTGGAGACAGGTAATCGGATAGGAAAAAGAGTGGGACAAGTTGCAGATTCGAACCGCGGTTTCTTGGACAACAGTATACATTCACACACTGTCTCTTCACCCCACACCACTGCAGCAATATCTATTGGTTAGTTTTTCATATATTTCTGTGGATCCACCAGTCTATTGGGGTGAAAATAGCTGCACTGTGTGGCAGATGCTATTTACACAAAGAGACACTCCGAAATTATAACGATACAATATCATGGTTTTGCCATTTGATACCAGTACTGTGCTATGGGATCACCTCAGTGTAGTGAAGATTATCTTTATTAGTCCCATCAGTTTAAGGATGAATGTCCCGGTTCTTTGTTGGGTCCAGAGTTGGTCAATCAGATATTTGCCTAACCTTTCATGAGTTATATTTTAAGTGACGTAATACCCATCCTCATACATCATTATCTTCTTCATCCTCTCTCTCGTGCCCATTTCCATGCCAGCTTTCCATTTCTGGCTCACATCCCCCATCAGCGCTCTGCAAGGCCATCCAAGAGACTGGGTTCATCTTGATGCTGGCATAAACTCTCTCTGTTTGACAAGCGTGTTTTGTGTGGCTCTGTACCATCATACAGAAAGACAGGATAAGTATTTATACTCAGCTGCTGATCTGCACCTGGGATCAATAAGGCTTTTTCTCCGTGCTAATCAGATTGCCTCAGGATCATGTAATTACAGTTTAATATCCTGTTACAGTGAACAGAGGGGAACCACCTGGCTTCCAGCCTCTGCTTCCCTGCACTGTCACTAGAGCAGTGTTTATATCTGCGGGTGCTGACCGCAGGATGTCAGGCGCTCCCACGGGCCAACTAACGGCATGAGTTCACTCAGCAGTCACTGTTTTTAGTTGGCCAGAGATTGGGCCCTAATTTCAGCTCTGATTCCTGTGTAGATACAATAGGGAAACTTAGCGAGAAAAAAGCTTCTTGGAAGTTGAGTGGGGATTAAAAGTCAAAGAGTCCACTTGTTAAAAATTCTTCTTTTTTTATTTTATTTAAAGCTTTGTTTGCATTGCAAATATAACAATTTCAGTGAAAAGTTTATTTGAAAAATGTACTTGATTTTCAGAATTTTTTAGTGTTTGTTAAATCTCCTTTTTAGTGTTTGTTAAATCTTAAATGACAACATGCGCTTGAGCCGGCATGGATAAACGTAACAGATTTGCCGCTGATGTCGTTTTACATTATAAAGTTTCTTTGTTTCACATTTTTTTCAATTCTAAACTTTCTGTCTAATTTCAGGTTATAATTTCACAAAAAGGAAAATTCTCTCATCATTTACTCACCCTCATGCCATCTCAGACGTGCATGACTTTCTTTATTCTGCAAAAAAACAAACAAAGATTTTTGGAGGAATATCTCAGCACTGTAGGTCCATACAATGCAAGTGAATGGTGATCAGACCTTTGTAGCTCTAAAAATCACATAAAGGAAACATAAAAGTAATCCATAAGACTCCAGTGATTATATCCATATCTTTGGAAGTGACATAATGGGGTGGGTGAGAAACAGATCAATATTTAAGTACTTTTTTACTTTTTTGAAAGTGGAGATTTAGAGTAAAAAAAGGACTTAAATTCTGATGTTTCTCAACCACACCTATTATATTGAATCTGAAGATATGGATTTAACCACTGGAGCCATATGAGCTACAAAGGTCTGATCACCATTCACTTGCATTGTACAGTATGTACCTACAGTGCTGAGATATTGCTCTAAAAATCTTCGTTTGTATTCTGCTGAAGAAAGAAAGTCATACACATCTGAGATGGCATAAGGGTGAGTAAATGATGAGAGAATTTTCATGTTTGGGCGAACTATCCCTTTAAATCACAGATTTTTCATGTGGAGTCTAAATTTGGAAAAAAAGATTGGAAGCCAAAGCCATTTTTGTACTATTACTACATAAAACACAACAAATATATACTGTTTATTAGTTGCATTTAGCATTGTTTTTCCCTGCTGTTTAGAGCCCTATCAGAACATACCTGTGACCCATTTTGGGTTTTCAACACACCAGTTGAAAACCACTGTTTTAGACACAACTGCGTGTACCAGTTGGATCTCCTATTAATGCCCAGCTTGACCATTAGTTCCTCACCTGTTTGTTAGCGATTCAAAACATTGTTACACCTCAAACAGGCCTGCCCTCGATTTGCCGGACCCCTCAACCATGGACGCAAGTGACTTTCTGATGAAGTGCATTTGCCACCTGAGGAGAAGTCATGTCGAGCGGCAGCCAGTTCAGTTCTCAGAAATCACCCCTCAACCACGCACATCAAAATTCAATCACACAAGAACACCATCTACGCTCCCACCTCCACCCCCCTTGTTGACTTGATTAAGGTGAGTGGGATCACTCCAGAACCTTCACTCTCTCTCTCACACACACACACACACAGCTGAGCATTCACTCTCACACATACACACTTGCACACAAACACAGGAGGGGCCCATACGTCTGATTTCAAAGCTGCTTAATTGGAAAAGAATGTTTTAGGCCTGGTTTGCAGCCCGTTCCTTATTGTTTCGTTGATTTTAATGTGTGTGGCGCACGATTATGGTATGAGGATCCATTTAAAGAACAACTCTGCGCTGAAGATGAAGAAACCGCGTCAACAGCCATGTCGTACCCTGCTATTACGTTTCGGCTCCTTGCTCATATCCTGCTATTTGTTCCCATTAAAAAAGTCTGCTAGAAGGACTGCAATTCATTCAGACGTATTATATGTGGTAATGTACACTATTAAGGACCAGTATATTGAAACAAACCTTTGATTAAATATATCTGAATCACAAAGAAACAGCAAGAACCCTCCCTTGCCATTGTTAATGAGGGCTTCATTGTGCTACCTGTGCTCACAGACTTTTGTGCCTGTGGTTTCAAGAGGCCTTTCTTTGCAGGTCTACTCTAATATTAAATCAAATCAAACTTGGAAAGGGGAAAAAAGGCTTTTGTTCGCATTTGAATAATTTGTACATATTGTTAGTTATATTGGCTGATCTCTTAATGTCACGAGGTTGGAAGGGATGTTATATTTTTCCTCTGCGTGGATGCTTAATTAACATTTAAATGATGGCTATATTCAATAGTTGTAATGTTTAGTTTACATTTACTTTGTGAACAGTTATTTGTTCTTTCATGCATTCATGTAATTCAATACGCTAATTTCTGTTTCAATGTAATTTGAAACACGGCAACACAAACAAACGAAAACAAACTTGAACTCTCACAGCACAAAGGATTCAAGCGCAATTTTTATTCATGACGTAACGCAAAAACCTTTACAAATAAGCATGCCCCTCTTTGTTATATAAAAACTAAAAACAACAAAGAATATTAAACGCTTAAGCATCTAAAGTACACAATACAAAGGCAGCGATCAGCTATACCGAGGCGTGAAAATCTATGTAAGTATAATACTGTTTGCATAATAGATAAGAAATTAGCATTTTTGTTCATTTTCCATGTATGCACAGTGCCCTGGAAGAAAAACGCTCCATGCATATCAGATCAGCCAGCCTTCCATTTTGCGCAGTATATTATTTGACAATCTAAAATGTGTAATTTGCATGAAATTGCTTAATTAAAACACAGTCACTTGGGGTATTAATTTCTTTGTCTGCTGACAGAGTGCATTGCTGGCAGATGTAAAGGGCTTGTCAGAGAGGAATGTCATGGAAAGAGTGGGCGGGGGGGGGGGGGGGGGGGGGTGGGGGTGTCACCGTCCCAGCACGGTGCATGTTGGCTGGGGAGGGCGTGATGCTTGTTTGTCCGCCTTCTTGGTTTGGGCAAGCTTGGTAAACGGAGGGCCCTGAATTGGTAGAATACAATAGGGAGGATGGAGGAGTGATAATGAAGGAGGAGAAGGAGGGTTGGCAGCGTGCCATCTGCATGTGAGCTCTTCACGATATCAAGCGCTACATGCCAAAGAGACACGCTTGCAGATTGCACATTTGGAAACACACACTAAGCTGTAATATAGACATGTTTTTTGCCTTTGCATGTTGGTAAAACACATTTGCCAACATTTTTAAGAGTACACTAGCATATATATGGTCTCAAGGCTAATATATGTGAACTTCGAATCACGAGTGCCCAATTTCATGGGGTCTTTAACTGCAAGTTTATCATATATAAGTCATTTTTGTGAGGGGAAAGCATCAGAAGATGCAGAAGTTATTTTGTTTAGGTTGGTGCTACATTAATATAAGCACTTTGATATTATAAACAATATAACCACAATAAAATAGCTGTTTTTGGAATCGGACATACACAGATGTACTGTACTAAAGGAATCTGTCATTTTAATACATGCTCCTGCAGGCTGTGCGTATTGGTAGATTGCTATTTCAGATTAAATGTCCCTTTACCATTTTGTGAAGTATCACTGTAAGTCTCTGTACCCTTTTGTCTTCAATATCAAAGGCAACACGGGTATGTTAACGTTTGAATATTTTCACCTCTACATAAGTAGAGATTGTACATTACGCTGGTTTGGGGGGGGGGGGGGGGCTTGGTGTAGTGAAGTAGCACATATCAAAATGAAAGAGCCCTTTCTCTCTCTCTCATTCTCACTCACTCACATCAGTGACTGGCTGTGAAGGGCTTCCAAATCACAGTCCTTGTACCATTCAGCACATACAAAAGGGCTGTGTGAGACTGAGCAGGCAAGGCCTAATTAAAATCCTTTAAGAGAGAGAGAGGGAGAGAGCCGGCTTCGGATTGTAAAGGAGGCTGTCACTGAGTTGGGGCGTCGACAGCCACACACAGACTCGGTGACAGCTCTACGGAGCAGCTACCACACACACCATTTGCTCAGAGGGCCTTAATTGGGTCTTTGATGTCCCTTAGAAAGGTGGCAGAGAGATAGAAATGTTATCGTATCCCACTTTCATACAGCTTGGATTGTTTATAATTTACAAAAGTTGTGGTTCACTTTCTTGCTGTCATTTTTTTCATCCTCTTTCTAAAAGGGATGGGTCAGGATGGTCAACTAGCTGTTCAACAAAAGACTAGCTGATTTGTGAGGTCGACTAGTGAGTTTATGCAGGCAATTTTTTAGTCAGTTTAGCGGCCATATTGACAAGGTCCACAGGCAGCGTACACAGCATCGTTTTATTTATCAGTATTTTAGTTTTTGTTTTTTTTCTTCAATAAACATTATTGTAAAAAAAATTATTATATGGCTCTCTGGAATACAAAATTCTGATTGGTCAATCGTGCCATCCAGCGGTCTGATATTTCTTGATAACGACCGCACATTCAGGGATAGAGTGATATCTGAGCGTTTATGGGTATTGTAAGTAATTTTTCCTATTTCGCGATTCACTTTGCAATCTGTACAATTAAGCTAATAAAATAAATTAAACTCAATCAATATTTCATGTCCATTTAAGTACTTATTTGGCAAGTTTTCAGACATTTTTGCTGAATAAACCAACAGAACTCAGTACTCAACAAGGAATTCAGTGTTTCTGGAGACTCCACTATCTCTTTCTTCTGATATAGCAACCCGGTATCACGCCGAGGCGTGAAATAGACACGCCGGTCCACTCGCGGATGCGTGTCTATTTCACGCTTTGCCTCCTCTAGGCGTGTACATGACACGCGCGCGTCTACGTAGAATACCGGCAGGGGGCGATCGTTTCCTCAACGCCAACAACTCTCCGCGCACCAAAGAGGAAGCGATACCGTTGTCGTCGCGTTGCACGTTCGTGCGGGCGGGATGCCGGCCAATTTCGCCGGTTACTTTCACTTGTGACCATATGTGACAAATAAAGGTTCATTATAGTGCTGCTTTCATGAAGAAATCCTAACGTTGCTGTAGCCTAACGTTGTTATATGTGTGTGTGTGTGTGTGTGTGTGTGGGCTGTCGAGTATCTTGTGCTGATGTAAATAAATAAATAAATATATATATATATATATATATATATATATATATATATATATATATATATATATATTTATTTAAAAAGTGTATTTATATACAAAAATATATATCCTGCTAACCGGAACTGGAGAACGCGATATATCGCTTCCTCTTTGGTGCACGGAGAGTTGTTGGCGTTGAGGAAACGATCGCCCCCTGCCGGTATTCTACGTAGACGCGCGCGTGTCATGTACACGCCTAGAGGAGGCAAAGCGTGAAATAGACACGCATCCGCGAGTGGACCGGCGTGTCTATTTCACGCCTCGGCGTGATACCGGGTTGGATATAGTATCATACATTCAATCACTGATTCTTCAAATAAGGGATAAAACAGGTTTCAAAACATGCTGAAGCTGCTTGTATAGACGGAAACATTGTTTGTTGAAAATAAAAATGAATCTTACCAGACCACGTGTCCTACTGTTGCATCCACAATTATTTTGTTGCATTTTATACACTTTGTTTGCCAGTATAACAATGTTATTACATGGTAATATATATATATATATATATATATATATATATATATATAAAACATAAAGAGGACTTTTTATGTTTTTTCCTTTATCTCAAGAATCAGTGCAAGGTAAGTTAATGCTTTGTCCATTAAGCCATGTAATAAACAGCACAATGTACCGTCACCAAGCCAATATCACAAGATAAACCCCAACAATAGCAAAATTGTATATATTAATTTTGGAGAAAATGTATAACATTTTTTTTTTTTCATTTATTAAAGGTCATGTGTGTAATCCTTTTAAAAATTAAAATACTTTCCTCTGTCCCAACTTAATATGCAGCTATAAGCCATTTGTATGTTGATTCGCCCCAAAAATTTAACAGTGTAGCTCTGGGGCATTTTCAAAAGCATTGTTTGTTTCTTTGTTTGAGCATCTTGTCCAGCCCAACACAGCCATAATACCTCAAATTATGGCGTAAGTGTGGACTAACTGTTTGCCCAACCAATGAAATTGGTGAGTGTTCAGGAAATGTCTTTGCAATTCCATTTGGTGACACCAGTGGCTCAGATAGTACACACTTCAACTTTAAGACCAGCTTGTCTTTCGGAGAACCCTCCAACTAGCTAATTTTTTAAATATGTTGTTTTGCACATCCCTACTTTCCAATTCATAACTCTGTCAGCTCGCATTTTAGCTCCCGTCAGATAACATCCATATCTTCAACTTTGTGCTTAATTCTCTCCCCATAAATTTACAGCCATTGGAAAGGCAATAAAAACCCAGAAAAGACTGTGTATGTGTGTTTGTGAGAAAATAGTCTAGAGATGGGTGAGATCCTGTTGCAACCGATGATCAAGTGAAACAACAAGGGCAACGGTAGCTAATACGGGGAGCTGTTTAGTGCAGGGCTGCCTTTTGAAATGATGATGATAATGGATTCAGTCCACTCATTAATGGAGTCCAAGTGCTCGTTAGAGTGAACAAACAAGCCAGGCTGTCAGCACTGGAAATGCCAAGTGCCGGCAACTGTCTCCGTTTTATCAGAGGACACCACATTCTCGCCATTTACCCACCTACTCCACCCCCAACATCAAAGTCAGTGGCGGGGACCACCGCGACACACCACCACCGCCACCCTTGGAGGCGTCTCGGGCAAACGGGGTCGCCCGGTCAAGAGAACTGAAATCTATTCCTCTCTTTTAACCATCATCCCCATGTATACCCACAGTTCTAAGCTAGCTTTCAGCCCTTGCAAGCAGTAACTAATGGGAGTTACAACACTTTTTGTTATTTAAAGGTAGTTCACCAAACATTCTTTCAACATTTACTCACCTTAATGCCATCCCAGATGTGTATGGCTCTCTTTCTTCAGCAGAACACAAATAAAGATTTTTAGAAAAATATCTCAGCTCTGTTGGTCCATACAATTCAAGTGAATGGTGACCAGACCTTTGTAGCTCCAAAAATGGATGGATGGATGGATGGCTATAATAGGTGTGGGTGAAAAACAGAACAATGTTTAATTCCTTTTTTTTATTACTCTAAATCTCCAATTTAACTTTCTCTTTCAGATGTGAAAGTGAAACTAAACAGGCAAAACTTGCGACTATCAGATGTCAAATGGAGATTTCAAGTAAAAAAAATGACTTAACTTTGCATCTGTTTCTAACCCACACCTATTTATCGCTTCTGAAGATATGGATTAAAACACTGGAGTCTTATGGATTACTTTTATGTTTCCTTTATGAGATTTTTGCAGCTACAAAGCTCTGGTCACCATTCACTTGCATTGTAAGGACCAACAGAGCTGAGATATTCTTCTAAAAATATTCTTGAGATATTCTTCTTTATTTGTGTTCTGCTGGAGTAAGAACTTCATACACATCTGGGAAGGCATGAAAATGAGTAAATGATGAGAGCATATTTATTTTTGTGTGAACCATCCCTTTAAAAGTACAGGAGTGTCCAATTTCTTCTGTTTCATCTTTTGGTTTAATAGTCTGGTTTACTATAGCAACATTGACTCAACCAAGGGAAGGACTACCTGATTTTCGAAATAGCAGTTTTAAACTGTAGGGGAAACCTTGGAAACTGTCATTATACATGATGCTACTAAGCAAAGCAAAGCAGTCCAAATTTTGCCAGACTGTAAAATGGCAGAAGAATCCTCTAGACCTAAATTAAGCCAAATATAGAGAACAGAATATTATAACATGATCACACAGGAAATCGACATGTTGTAGAATGTTCCAGTACCCTGACACCGGCCCCTTTCTGCCGAGTTACCGTCAGGCTACATGTCCCATCAGATATTTTTGCATCATTCTGATAGCGTGTTGCGTGAGCAGCCTCAGAGACACAGGTTCTGGTCCTGGTGAAACTAAGAAGTAATCACGATCAGATAATCAATGATTTTTTTTGGGAGGTTGTGTGTTCCTTCTACATTATTGGTTAGGTTTAGGCTTTGGGTTATAAAAGGTGTATGGTTAATACAATATGCATTACATCATTTACTACTCAAAACCACTGCTTTTACAATACTTTTTGCATTTTACTTATTATCTTTGAGTGTATCTAGATGCACCAATTGTGATCACATGCATGGATTTGTTTGATTCTCTTCTTACATGTCCTTCTGTGAAAATCCTTCCTAATGAAATTCTTACATGTTCTTGCGTTCCTCTTTCTCTGAAAAGTAAGAAATTATTAATGGGCTTCACCTCTGTTGGAGCCGAGGTGCCCCGCACTTATAAACCAGAGAGGAAATGGATTGATTTCTTCATTTTTTTTCAAATACGCTTCAATTAAACATTGGCTGAGTTAAACTGGCTGATCCTCAATCTCCCTGCGTCTTTGAACCCATCAAAAAATAAAATGACAACATCTTGTCAAAAAAGATGAGAGATCAGAGGACTTCGGTTCCAGTGATAAAATCACTAGGGTCTGTCGCCATTCCACAGAAGTTCTACGTAATGACATGAGCAGGCTGCGTGATGACTACTTTTTGCGGTTTAGAACCCATCTTATCTTTCCATACCAGATCTTTGCTAATCAGCGCAGAACTGTATCTGTTTTTGAGTTGCGTCTGAGTGCATGTCAGATTTTCCTCTTGTATACACAGTAATCAAACCTTTCCATTTCAGTGATTAAGTTTAGCGCTTTATTCTTTTTCTTCAAGTGCAACAAAGTGTGAAGTGTCAGATAACACTGTTCTGCATGAAAGGAACATTTGATCATATAATACGGAGTTGTTTTTTTATGTAATTTTTTTGGAGAAAGAGAGACGCACAAAAAAGCTCTCCAATGAAAAGTCATCGCCCATTAAAATTAAACCCGGGTTGCATTATGAAGTTTTTGAAAAGAGAGACATGTATCATGCATGTGGAGATGCATAAACATGACGGGGCAGCTTAAGTAGAAAATGAGATCTGATGCTTTCCTGAAGATGAGGCGTTGTGCTCAGAATGCTTTTAATTTAAATATTCATATCATTATAATCCAGAGGAATATGTAACGACTTTATGATATTTTATTGAGGAGGTTTTAAAAATGAATGCTGTCCCAACTCCTTAATAAATATCCTGCCAAATCTCTTAGTAGTCACACTGACGATGTTCCTTTTTGGTGTCGTGCCAGTTGAGTCTGCTACAGGTCCTCAGATGTTTCACCCCACACACTCACAAAAACTCTTTCTTCTAGTTGTATTTGTATTTAGTTGTATCGTCACATTGTTCTTGTGCATATTTTATTATTTTTTTGCAGAAAAAACATTGTTAGACAGTGGAAGCACACCATAATCAAAACCATGTGTTTAATCTCTCTCTCTCTCTCTCTCTCTCTCTCACACACACACACACACACACACACACACACACACGTTAGCTAGCTACAGTATATAAATGACATCATTCCACAGATATCTGTTGGTTTTTATTTAAAGCTTAATCAATAACTGTACACTTAAAAAAAAAAAACTTTCTACATTTTTAGAATTAAAGGGGCACTCAGTAACTTGTTTGTCATCTTGGACTTCAGTGACACCTAGTGGTGTGGATGCAGCATTGTTCAAAACAACAGTTTTCAGTTACAGTTGCCATTGTAGAAATTCACTATTCAGAATCAGCCATGATTCATTTAATCCAAGAGTGAAAGTGTCCAATAAAAAGACGGTTACTGAGATTAAGTGAGTAGTATTCAGCTGGTCAAGTGATTCTAAAATGGCAGCCCCCATGAGGGCGCCCCTGCCCCATGTAGAATTAAACAGCTTTTATAAGGTTATATGACTCGCAAGTCCTCATCTTATCTGAGTTGTCATGATTTTATACATGTGTTAAACAAATTACAATACATTTCTTTAGGATTAAAAGTTTTTTAATGGGGAAATAATTATTGAACGCAGCTTTAAACATTATTTACTTTGGTTATGAATATATATATATATATATATATATATATATATATATATATATATATATATATATATATATATAAAAAGTATAGATTTTTTTATATACAATTGATTGTGTCTTGGGATGTCCCCAAAGGGATATTTTGTCAGATTTAGTTGTAAAATTACCAAAAGATAACCATTACAGCTTTTCAGAAAGTATATATGTATTGAATAATATTATATATATATATATATATATATATATATATATTATTCAGTATATATTCTGATAAAAATATAGGAATTTATAAACATAATAAAAAAAAATTATATATATATAAAGAGGACTTTTTATGATTTGTCCCTTATCTCAAGAATCAGTGCAAGGCAAGTTAATGCTTTATGCAACATTTTGTTAAAACACTTTTCCCCACTGTAAGTATTGTAGGTAAATGGAGACCATGGAAATCCTTTTTAACACAAAACTTTTGTTATTTTTAGAATTAAAAATAAATAAATAAATTACCTTAACAAAAGGATGGGATCTAAGAAGTGCACGCATGCACGCACACACACACACACACACACACACACACACACACACAGTATGCTTACCCACTCCTTGCATGACAACCTACAAAAATATACCTTTCCAAGCATTATAACACATTGCACATTTGTGGTCCAGGTGTGATGTGGAGTCAGTGTAGTGGTCTTATGTAGTCTGTGAGGTGTGAAAGACTTCTTGCATACTTCTTGAGTAGTTGAGGACAGATTGAGCTCTCTACTGCTGCAAAGCCATCATTCCCTGCTCACTGTCAAACAACATTCAGGGAAGCCTGAAATAACACTGAGAGTGGATGGTGATAATACATGTACAGTTACAATACTGTATATAAAGATAATGCCATTTCATGCTTAAAGTCATAGTTCACCAAAATATAGACTTGCTACTGTATTTTCCTGCTATATTGAATTATTGTTTTCACAGTCCATTGTTTTACTTACTCTGTTGATCACTATATATTCATGTACAGATTCTCACACCGCAAACTCAGTGTTGATATCTTTACAGTGTGCAAAGCAGGGAATGAATAAAAATGGAAGGAGGAGGTGCAAAGAGAAGGAGGAGGTAAAAATAAATTGCATTCCCCTCCTAACAGGGAGCCTTCACTAATTATGCTGTTTGAGTCCTGGCAGAAGCCAAGTCTTCTAAATAGACCTGTGCTCGGTGAACCAAGAGTCGGGGGGTTCCTGCCTGTGCCCAGCCGAACTCAGCTGCCCCACTTCCTGTCGTTAATTATCTTTTGTTTGCCCTTGATAATCCGCGGCCCGCCGTGCCCGTAATGAAAGCTCTGAATCATGCCTAAGTGTAAAAACAATGGCATTGTCATTACCACATCATCAGCGCATTATAAATAATGAATGAAACGTGCATACAGAGGGAGAGTTTATGAACATGACTTGAGAGAATAGATTAAATTACAACTATTATTACTTTTTCTTTTGATGTAGTGCATCAGAGTAATTACAAAATTTTATTAAAAGGAGCTCCTATTCTTTGGCGAACTATATAAAAATCAAATTTATGTTATGAGGGAATTGTGTCTTAAGTCGACAGTACTTAATGTATTATTTTCAATAACGTTTTCTTAAAAACATTCCTTTCACATTCAGGAGGACATCATAAGAATAGAGCATTCATTTTTTACTTGGCCTAACGTGAATGTGGTCTGGGTGGGTGTATATATACACACACACACGCACGCACGCACGCACGCACGCAGTAGCGGATAAAACCCTTCGTGTGATAAGCATCCATTAAACATCAGCCTGGTTGCTTGTTTTTGTCTCTGATTTTGCTTTACGATCTTCATAAATCTGTCGCCAAAACCTATGGAGTCACAACGGTAAAGTCTGTTGGGTCATTAGTTTCCAGTAGCACCTTGTCCTTTTCGACAGGAAATATACAAAGCCCGGCATTGGTTATGGATTAATGTTTCATAAATCTCATTTTGATGTGATAGGTCTTGTTGTAGATGTCCCTTCCAACGTTATGGAACTTTGAAACTGCAGTTTGGCAAGCAACAAGCTACTCATAATTTAAATGGATAGTTCATGTTGTTCTTATGAGGGTGGGTAAATGATGACAGATAATTTCATTACTGGGTGAACTATCGTTTTGAAGTATTTCAATTATAGTCAAACTATTATTTGAAAAAATGAGTTCGCTTAACTACAAATTAACAAACAGTAGTTAACGAACATACAGTACACATACAGTAGCTAAGATACTAAATGAATGTCATGGTTTAATACATTTGTGGCCTAAAGTTGATAATCACAATAAATAAACTTGATTGGTCTCCTTTAAAAAATGATGTTATGGAGGCAATTACAATGAAAGTGGGTCCAATTTTTGGTGGGTTTAAAGGCAGAAATGTAAAGCTTATGGACGTTTTTACAGTCATTTTAGGCTTTTAGTGTTAACTGCGTTACATCATGGCAACAAAAATTTTAAATTGGCTTTAACTTCACACAGAAAATGTTAGTAAGCGATTTTATCACACTAAAACCACGTTAACACACAAATTGTTAATGTCTCCTGGCTATGCTTTTGAGAATATTTTAACATTTATGGATTTTCTCTCCCTCGTGTCTTGCAGGCGCAGCCTTCATGCATGATTGGCGTTTCCATGAGAGCATTGATTGTTCCCGGGGGAACGCTGATTATGCCACTGATTAGCGTGCCGAGCAACACCTGTTCTCCTCTAATTCACTCCCTTCTTAAGCCCGTTGTTTTCTCAACATCTTTGCTAGATTGTTGTTTGATGTCGAGTTCTAACCTCACTCTCTCTGCCTAGTTGGTCCTGTCTCGTGTATCAGTTGGTTGCCCGTGAGTCAGTGTGTGGTTACCTTCCACTATTGTTGTATGTCAGCTGGTCTTCCACGGAGATACCTCGTCTCTGCCCGCGAGTCGGGAGTTAAGTTCGCTCATCTCTGCTGAGCATTGTTCCGCATGTCACTAAGCTTCAATGAAGGATTCTACGAATCTGTTCCTGACTTCCATAACACACACACACACACTCATCACGGACTTCCCCTTGCGCAACTACAATGCGCGCGCCATTGGAGATCGTTTCCCGCTGCTGCAGCTGGCGTTGGGATTTTCTACATTCTTCATCCCAGTGACTGCTCATTATTACTGTTAATGAATCCTTTGAATTGTTCCTCTGCTCTTGGGTCTGTTTGTCTCAATATCATTTGTTACATAATATGCATGTAAACATTATTTGAGTGTGTTAAAATTACTTGCTAATCTTTTCCGTGTAAAGTTATATCCAATTTTACAACTTTGTTCCCATGATGTAATGTCAACAAACCCTAAAATGACAATTGAAACAAATTTACAGCTCAAATAATACCTGAGTTTTATCAGAAGAATTAAAGTAAGTGCTTTTATAAAATTATAAGCTTCAAATTTCTGCCTTTAAACCCTCCAAAAATTGGCCCCATTAATTTCCTTTGTATGTGCCTCACTGTTACCTCAATTTTTGCTTCTTCTTTTTTTTAAGAAAAGGAGGGCCGAGTCGTAATACATTTTTGTGGTAATCAACATTATGCCACAAATGCTGTCGATTGAGCTTAACTTGTAATGAACCCGGAATATTCTTTTAAATGCTGCACAGGGACTTCAATCTGTGAATCATTTTGAAGGTTATTATTGAAGAAAATCTTTACATTATATGGCACTTTTGCATTATGACACCATGAGCACATATACTTGCATGCCTGTGCGATTGTACCTGGGAAAGAGATGAATTAGATGACATATATCCTAATAATTCCTCATTTGTC
Organism: Moxostoma hubbsi; assembly: GCA_032164185.1. Taxonomy (NCBI): domain Eukaryota; kingdom Metazoa; phylum Chordata; class Actinopteri; order Cypriniformes; family Catostomidae; genus Moxostoma; species Moxostoma hubbsi. The sequence continues at coordinate 5,884,125 of JAVLUX010000043.1, forward strand.
CATGGAAGTTTTCATGCTGTGGAAATGATGTTATTACTGGTCGGCTGCATTGTGCAGGTGTAATGTGCTATTTGCCATGCCAGGCCTGGGTTTTGCAGATGGAAATTAAAGGGAGAAAATTGCTACTAACTACTCAATTACAGAGCTTGATGGTTATGCTGACCTCGGTTGGCAGCAATGGCAACACCGGGCCAATCATGTGGCCCAGATGGCATTAAATTAGAAAAGGAAAAGGGGACGATTGCACATATTCATCGCTCAAAAGACATTTGAATTACCTTGGATGCTTCGGCTTCATATCGAACAATTAAGTGCAGTGATAGGATTTTATCAGACAGTTTAGAGGTAACGTGCATACAGGAAACAAAGCTCAATAAAGAATTGGCCTTAGATTTAAAATCTGTCAGTTAAAGGTGTTCTCATTATTCCTCAACAGGCAACGCAATATGGTGTTTACAGTTTATTTCTATTTGCTCATGTTACTTTTAATTATATAGGCATAGCTGGGTAAAAATAATTAAGGATATAAGAAGGTATCTCATATAAAACCAGCAGTGATTGTCATACATTGCAAAATACCCTGGAGAAGTTCAGCCAAACTTATTTTTATATAAATCAATTATAGACCTTGGTGTTGAATTACTTCTTCTTGAGGCAGGCAGTTGTTTGTATTCCACCTTTAGTGTTGATTACATCATGATATTTGTACATAGCATATACAGTATTATTTATATCGAAATTCTGCACGGAAGAAGATACAATTACAGAAGGCACTGGACTGATTATTTCCATTGAGTTTTGCGCCGTTCCGCGACTTTGAAGGCCATCATTTGAAGTATCATCTCTCTGCTTTAGTTGATGAATTGACTATATAATAAGTGTTATGATTTTGATATTGCTCTTTACCTGCATGTGTCCCTCTTTATCTCATTACCATATATATACACATATAAACATAAAGGGCACTCATGAGGAACAATGCTTCATCAGTAAGATCAAGAGACCCGCAAGTGAAACCCATCGGAAATCAATTGAATTAGGTTTGCACACCCATTGAAGTGCACATTTAGTTTGTGTATATATTGCTTTTGTTCTATGGAAATAATCTCAACCCAGAATGGAGAGTTATATATACAAATGAGCTATGTGCATCAATTCCAAATTGAACATACTCCAATTTCTGATTTATGGCCTTTTTTGCCATTTTGTATATGATTGATATATATATATATATATATATATAATAGGGACAGTACTGTCGAACAGTCTGGAAATGTTGCAAGATTTCAACTCACATCACCTGCATGAGCACCATGGCTCAATGTTTTAGTGCATGTGTGCCAGTCACTTTCGCAAACCATGTAGGGTTTTTTTTCCTCTACCATGGCCATTGCAATCAATGTGCAGTATTAGCAATGTATTTGTGTTTTCTGACACAGTTGTACAATACATCTATGATGCTAACGTACACCCATTTCTAATTGTGGCATTTTGCATAACTGTAATATAGACAATACTCAAACTTGTGCCAGTTGACATCTTCCGGTATTGACTCTTCCGGTATATCGATTTTACCAGTATTTTGCCCACCCCTAGTGTGTAGATGCACTTTCTTATATGCACATACTGTACTGTACATGTTTATGAATGATAGCTCCTGAAGGATATATCACACGTATAATAAATCCTGACTGATGTAACAGGGATTCGTCTGCAGGTGTCTTTGAAACTCTGTACAATGCTGGGGTCATTATAGGACTCTGGCATCCCTGAAAAGCCTCCAATCTTTGTTTATTCTGAGGTCTCGCCGAGATGTTCTATGGATTGTATTCAGCTGTAATTCTAGGCAGCCACAAACCCGACTGAAGTCAATAGCCCATATGTCTTTTGTTTATCACCAGATCAATTGCTCCACTTGAAAGGGAAGGAGAAGACTAATTGTTTTAGGAATAATCTCACTTTCTGCGTGCGGATATGGCATTGATTTGCAGAAATGGGAAACGATTTTCGCCTCTCGGGTCGGCATAGTCAGCAGAAGAGAAGACACACTTCTGTTTATGTGTTTGCGAGCATGTTTACAAGTCATGCGAATGCCTACAAGTGTGTGAGTGTAACCATCAGCCTGAAATGTGGACATGCCACACAGAAATGTTTGCAGCGGATGGTTCAACAGTCACACATTTGCCATACCCCGATACAAAACCTAATTCAAGCATTCTGCATTTAGTCCCATCTTATGTTTCATTTAGTGTCTCTCCTTGACTCAATTCTGCTCTTTCTTGACCTCGGATGTCCTAAAACATAAATTTCAGAGTCCTTCAGGCTCAATTCCAACAAGTTAGTCATTAAACACTGTTTTGGTGTAGCCGGCGGTGGCTTTGGGATATTTTCATTCATTCAGTCCTAAATAAGACCATTGTGGTTGAACAGAAATGCACAGAGGGGTATCCCCTTGGTCTGTGGGCGAAAGCCTTTACTTTTGGGATCAATTACTTGGCAACAGGATCTTTTAAAAAGAAGCCTACCTGATTAAAAATCCACACAGCACTGCAAGTTCTCATGTTTGGGGTTTCTGGCCTCGACACGGCTATTTATTAGCATATCATATTTAAAGGTCAGTTACTGTTTTACATAGGCACTCTATTAGACAGAGGTCGGTCAAGCCATGTGTATTTTTTCATGGCAAGCATAAAATTTCAAGTTAGAGCTCTTCGCTTTCAAAATATTAAGATTGCATGGCTGTTATCTCAGTGGAAAATCGAAGAAGCTCTGTTGGTTTTTGCTCTGAATGTAGCCTTAGATATAATATGCCCATATTGTAATGCATTTAGTACATCATCATGACTGAGGGAGTCGATTCCTTGAAGCACTGCACAGAGAATACCCTCAACTCCTTGGGAAGGCGTCTCTATTGGCAAATCATTGGAAAACACTCACAAAGAGAAGGTATCGTGTTCAACATAGCCATTGATCAAACAGACCAGAGGCTGGTGTAGATGGAACGGCTCTCCTGCATGGATAAAATGGTATTATAGTGTATTAAACAGAACCAGTGAAGGAGCAGAGGAATCCCACCAGTGCTTTTAGAAGTGCTTAATGCTGGGTCCCTGTAGAGTCTATTAGACCCCCATCCTACACTGGTACTGAATTGTAGACAGAGAGTGAGAGACAAAGAGTTATCTCACTTTGTTTCTTCCTAGAACAATATTTAAGCTGGAAACTCAGTATAGCAGAACTAAATAGTTTTTTCAGGATAACACATGGGCAGCATTGCTGGTGGAAAGGAAAATCTTACCGAATGGTATGCTGAAAAGTTAAGCTGATTTGTTTTTCTTTAGTAATATGAGCCTATGCATCACCATCTGCTTTCAGACATACAATTTTTTCCTTCTAAATACTATATTTTACACTTTTGTATAGTGATAGATAGATACAGTGTACAAATTAAATTGTATTAGTCTTTAAAACATATCGACCAACCAGTTTTGTTGTTATCAGTACAGGCATCGGCCATTAAAAAAACCCATATTCGTCCATCGATACTTTGTAGCAATTTATTTTTTCTTCTAAGCCTACTTATAATATTTCAGAATGATAGAATTTCAGTTAGTGATTCATTAGTACATGACTATCTTTCACCCCTTTCCTTAATTATTAACCAGCCTGTTTTTGCTACTCTACTTTTAAGATTACTATTTGTGCATGATCTTTGTTATGATTTTATAACCTCAGTTTACCTGTGTACTTCACTCTGCCGTTCATGAGGGCGGGCAGAGTTGCTAAATGCTAAATCTGCATTTACTGTAAATGTAAATGTGGGTGGTCATGTGTTAATCTTGGTGTTGTATTATGACATCATAACCCTGATCATTTCTGAATTATCCGTTTTTGCAGCTTAGTTTTCATAAAGAGTCTGGGTGGACTGGGGATTGAACTTTGCATTGTGAACATTAGATGATGCCTACATAGTCTACAACTATTTTGACAGCGCATAGAAAATACTGTTGCCTATGATATGTCTCATTTTATAATCAGTGAGTATCTTCTCGATATGTTGCATTTATTTATAGCATTGCATTTCTAAGTAGAAAGCGCAGTTAGAATCAGAGTAATTGGAGCTCCTGGTCAAGCTATAAGAAAATGTACTGTACCGTGTTATTAGATTTGACAGCAGAGAGACTTGATTAGATAGTTGCAGCATAAGATAATCAAGAGTCAAATCACATACATTTTCATTTTTTGTGGTTTGTGATCTCTCTCTCTCTCTCTCTCTCTCTCTCTCCCTCTCTGTACTTGTTTCTGTGACATGTTCACTCTCAAAAGCATGTAATTACGGCTTGCTCCAGCAGATAAACAGCTCCTGAGCAGCACTCCACCTCGTCCAACAACACATGCAACATACTCCAGATCATACATGTAATCATGTTGTTGAGTCTGATGGATGCAGTTGCAATTACAAGAGAGGCGGTCAGGTGGGCGAAATTCGAGCTGCCACGCTGCTGTTTGGTTGTTGGAGCAGTAATGACTACTTAAAGCTGTTCCTGACTGCGGCTGTTTACTCTTGGTGTGTGTGCTCCATGACTCCATTCTGTTTCTGTATACTGAAAAAAGTGAGTGTCCATGGTGCTATTTTAACCTCCCATCCTAGTGAAGCCATGAATAACTACTGTGATTAAACAAGGTGATAAGCTTCCATTTTTCTTCCTGAATGTCATTCTGAGTTTGTTTTATCGACCTCTCTGTAACTGGCAAACTGTTTCCATGCCGAGTTCAAAAACATTATTAATTGATTTGGGCTCCTCTCTTTGTTAGTTATAGTGTGGTCTTTAAACATTTGTCTGTATATTTCTTGTTTTCATATTTGAGCACATCAGTTAGTGATGCGTTCAATTGTGTAAGTGTATGTGTATTTGTGCATAATGCTGAGAATGTCATCTTTAAATCAAATGTAAGTTCCCCTCAAAACTGAAAACTGTCTCATCATTTACTCCACTGCCATCCTAGATGTGTATGACCTTCTTTCATCTGCTGAACACAAACAAAGATTTTTAGAAGAATATTTCAGCTTTGTAGGTCCATACAATGCAAGTGTATGGGTGCCAAAATATTGAAGCTCCAAAATCCACATACAGGCAACCTCCAGGTACTCCAGACGACTCTGGAGGTGGTTTAATCCATATCTTCTGAAGCGATGTGATAGGTGTGGGTGAGAAACAGATAAATATTTAAGTCCTTTCACTTTCTCCTTCTGTTTTTTGTGATTCACATTGTTTGTGCATATCACACCCTACTGGGCAGGGAGGAGAATTTTTGACAGAAAATGACTTAAATATTGATCTATTTCTCACTCGCACCTGTCATAGCACTTATGAACACATGGATTTTACCACTGGAGTATTATGAATTACTTTTATGCTCCCTTTATGTGGATTTTGTAACTTAAAAATGTTGGTACCCATTCACTTACATTGTAAGGACTTAATTAAGAAATCTGCATATTTGTTCTGCAGAAGAAAGAAAGTCATGCACATCTGAGATGCCAGGAGGGTGAGTATATCATGAGAGAATTTTTATTTTTGGGTGAACTATCTCTTTAAGATACTGAGCTCTCACTTGAGTTTCTATTCTATCTGTTCTATTAAGATTATTCGCTCATCATCTAATGAGAATTGATCACAAAACTGGCAAGCACAAACAGCAGTTCCAATCTGATTCACTGGCTTCTAATTGGCTAAAATTCCACCTGGTAACAAAGTTACCAGGCTGATACAATGAATGCGTCAATTCACCAAAGTTTTCTAGGTTAGTAGCATCAAATTTTTGAAAGATATTCAGGGCTCTCATGGACATGGAAAACCTGGAAATAACAGGACATTTTCTTTTTATTGTGTTTTCCAAGCCTGGAAAAGTAATTGAAATGAATCAAATCTAGATAAGAAATATGGAAAAGTCATGGAAATTTTTCTACAAAATATATACCTTTAAATTGGTTGGATATTGCTGTTGTATAGATTAAAACTTGCCCGCAAGCCATAATGATGTCCTATTTGTAAGTGAATCAGTCGAAACAGTTTACAAATTGTTTTAAATGATTATGTTGCAAATCCTTCTGAAACTAAATTATTAAATAAAACTGTATACAGGAATCACAAATGCCTGGAAAAGTCATGGAAATTCATTCATCAGAAACTACAGGAACCCTGTATATTCAAATACTTTTTATATTCAGAGACAGAGTTTTGTTTCGGCAATTAGTAGCAAGTAAACTTAATATGCATGAGTAGAATTGAATATTCGGAGTTTTATCTGTGACGTTATCATTACTTATTACTTTTGGATGGTCATAAATTCTGGTTTCAAAATCTACAAACATTTCCGATCATTTCTTAAGTGTTTTCTTAGCAACTGTTTGCATACTGACACTGTTGTGTAATTATTTGAATTAGATTTTTTTCCCCTCTGTTCTATTATTGTGGTATCAACCATTTCAGTTAAATCTGCCCCTTTCTATCCAAGTAGGCAATTCTTGGCTCCAATGTAGACCAGACTGTAGACCGCTAGTCAAAAGTCTACACTAGACTAGTTTCAGATAGAAAGAGAGAAAGTGATCTACTGCATCGCCAGGTACTCAGCCACATCTGACTTTGATTAATTACAACCTCTCCATCCCCCTCATCCCAGTACCTGACAGAGATTATCCAGCCCTATACCAGGAAGCTCAGACACTTCACTTTCTCGCACTGCACTCGTATTTCCCCTCAGCATGTGCTTTTCAGAAGACACTCTCAGAGAGATACAGGTCTACGGTCTTTGTCCGTGTGGATGTGGAACTCTGCCCAAAACAGATCATGCTGCATTAATCAGAGCTGGAAAGTACACAGTTGCCTGGCGGCTCTTCCATCGGATTAGTCGTGCAAGGCTTTAAGCGTTTGCATTGGAAGCCTTTTATCAGCCATAAGCGTCTAATTTATGAAGCGATTCGGCCTTTGCCTTCAGTCAGCGTGAAACCACTAAAAGTAAGAAAGGACAGATGGCGAGCCGCATCATTTTATTTAATGCAGATCATTTTGCAGCATTAAATCCTGAAGAGCTTTTTGCTGCCACTGTGTTGGAGAATAGAAGTACTAATGAACTGAAAGGATGCTAATGTCTATTCCATGAGAACCATGATAGGCCTGGAATTAGCAGAGATAGTCGGTTGTTGAGTTGCGATTTTCTACTGAATGAAGTTTTAAACTGCAGCAATGCTATTGCAATGGACTTTTCTTTTGTTAAACACACACTCTAGTTCTTTGTCCACATTTAGTGTGGATGATATGCAGGATTTTAGAGGTGTGTGGGTGAAATTAGACAGATGGGAAAGCATATCGTTAATCATAGGCAGCCATGTCAGTTTGATTTCCTGTCGCAAGGTCGGAGAAATTGTTTAAGGAAGACGGTCAAGTGTTAAGAGGAAGACATGTCTAAATTCACCCAGAGCGATGACTTTCTAATAAACTAATGCAAGAACAAGAGGAAGGGGTTTATGGATGCTCTTGTGGTGGCCATGTGAGTTCATTGGATTATTAATTAATAATACGGCCCATAGTGGAAAGGTTAAGACTCAGTATGATCCAAATATCAGGCAGATCAAGCTTATTTATTGTTGTTAATAAGACCTTAAACTACAGCAGAACTAAGTGCCGAGCGCATTAAATTGAACGATTTGCTCAAACATGAAATAACCTTCAGCTAAGCAGTGGGCGTATCATTGTAGTCTAACTCCAAATAAGTCCAAAGCTTGATGAACAAACGTCTCACTGTGTTTTCATAAGTCTCGATTCTTAAAACTGCCTGGTTTCCTGGGTGGGTAGAAATGAAAAAGCAACATGGAATGGGGTTGCAGCTCTCTCAGTGTTTAACCAAGCACAATTTGCAGCTTCAATGAGACAAAGCTTGTGATCAATGCATAATAGCTCCTTATTAACCTCAATTACCACAATTAAACCAGACTGCCACTGGGCTGCTTTGATGACTTAATTAATCTGATTCAGCAAAGATGCCACAGTGTCCCCCCATAGTTGCAAGCCTTGACCGACCATGTGGCCCCTGTTAAAAGCACATCTGTTGGAACAAAAACATTTCCTTGCTGGCAGAAAAATGCCTCCACTCTGTGAATGAAAGGCAACCCCTCTGCTCTGTGATGTTCGTAATGAATGGTACAAGCCCCTTGGCACAGTGCCTTATTGGGTAGCTTGGATTGCTGCCCAGTTTGTTCGCGGCTAATTGCTTAATTGATGCATTGTTTTTAGCGGTGATATGAATTGCTCTCATTTCGAAAACAAAGGCCATTACACACTATTAGTGAGACTAGGCACTCTTAATGTGCTTGTTTTAAAGATTTAAGGCTTTACATTTTGTGCATCAATACGATTAGTAAACAGGCTCTCACTAACGCTACGCTCCGTGAATAATTTGCCACATATAAATGCTCCATTTTGCAAACTGTCTAAACATGCCTGCAGCGACTTGCAGGCAACAGTTCTGTCTGTGATAATTGTCAGATTTAGTGAAGCTACTTTGAAGCTGTATGCTTCCCAAGCTACAAGCTGCTTGTAAATAAAGTAGTAAAACTAAAGTCAAGCTACTCTTTTATAATCAGTAGTTAGCTACAAGCTACTTACAAAACGTATACATTGAAGCTATATATATAAGATAATATTTATACATATATAACAATCAGATGATATAATTTAATTCTGCATTTCAAAATTATATATGTAATTAGGGGGGCATTCCTTTATGTAAATTAACCATTGTTTTAGTACAGTCAATGTAGTTTAAATGTGATATTTAAAACCATAGTAACCCCAAAATGAATCATAGTTTCTACAATCATGTTACTATAATATTATCATATTATTATATGTGTATACAGTTGTAAAACCATGGTTAATTGTACTAAAACCATGATTTCTGCCACAAAAAAAACACAATATTACTATAGTAAAACCATGCTTGGTTTATTTTCCTAAGGGTTAAACAAAAAGGGTGACGACATCAAATTGAAGGTACATTTATACTTCAGATATATATATATATATATATATATATATATATATATATATATATATATATATATACTCTTACATAACTAGAAAACACCCTCTTTTATAGAACTGAATAGAAATAACATGATAAACATCAGCAATTGACTTTGTATTTTACTTAAATAAACTAAGGCTTAGTTCCTTCAAGGCTGCTTGAGGCTTAAATTAATCAGTCAATCATTTATGTGAACTAGTTTATTTACATGAAGTGTCCAAAACAACCAACTCACTAAAATGAATCAGGATTTGCGATGTTAAGTAAAAGGGAATCGTTTATTTTAACTGGTTGTTAACTGTCACTTTGAGCATGTTTGATTATTTCCTCTGTTCCTCAGTGTGACAAATGTAGCATTTTGTGATGCTACTTTGCTAGTCATTAGAAAATCAATCTTGCGACTGGAAAAGTTACTGTCTCACTACTTAAAAAATTGAGTTGAGTTAGTCCCATTGCTACTTTGAGGTAACTCCCCAACACTAATTTTTGATGTAATGAAAACTAAATTTTGTGTATGTAATGAAAATGGCCTGTCTGCTGTAGCATTTAGCCTGTTAGCTGAAGATGCCCTACTCCCCCCATGCTAACAGAAAACACTGTAAGTATTTACAATTACCTCTACGCAGTTAAAGGAAATTAAATTGCATTTGACTCAGTGTTGGAGCTGTTTAATTAAATGCTAAGGGTTAATAAAAGTTCCCTCACAGGCACTCGAGTATCTCCTCAGGAGAGTTGACAATTCCAGAATGCATTCCCTTTTCCTCCTAGAGTATAGCTCTTCCACCTCCCTTTCTACATATTCCCACTGAAGTCTGGGAAAAAGAGCTGTTTTTCCCCTCTCTCTCTGCTGCTTGTTTGTCCCCAGACCCTCAGAGAGCATTCCGGAAAGCTGGCAGCCTCTGTGGAGTGTCTTCTGCCAATGGAGCTTGGGGAACTTGCAGGGATGAAGAGCAACGCCGGCCACATGGAGACACACTGTTACTTATTCATCAGCTCGCAGTGCTCTGAGGGAGGAAACAAGGCCTGTGTGCTGTAAACACACTGCCGCACAACACAAAGACAGAAATAACAAGAGCTCAGCCCAGCGCCTAACTGACAGAGATGGGTGCTAGGCAGGTTGTGAAGTCTGTGCGCTGTCTGTATGTACTGTATGTTTGGGAAGGAATAAATGAGCAGCCAGCCTGTTGTGGGAGTAGATGTTGCTCCACATATACAACGCAACACAAAAACTTCCAAAAGCCATCTCTCTTGCGACCGGGCAAATGCTAGTTTTGAACATTTTAATTCGAACAGATTGGGGCCAAATATCTACCCATCCACTGAGAATGTGCACAAGGGCCCCTGTTTTTCTGAGATTTGGGATTTCATTGGCTATAAAAAAATAGCGTCTCCCCCCTCTAAACTTGCTGGCTATTATCTCATAAGACAGTGCCATACGTGCCTTTCCCCTGTGGTGCGAGACACGGGCATTTACATCAGCCTTGCACAGCAGATAGGAAATTACCTGTTTGTGATTTTCTTGTCTGCTGCGATTACAGCATTATTATAATTTTAAAGTGGGAGAAACATGCCTACGAGGGTGTCTGGTCTTTTCTGTGCTGCCTCACCACCCCCTCTCTTCAGGCCCCCTCCGGAGAAGAACAGGGACCCACATAGATGCGTGTCGTGCCGGGCAGGTGGAGGATGCGGTCGAAGGCGTCCCCCCGGGGAGCTAGCTGGTACAGATGCTTGACAAAGCCACCGTGTAGGCATTCTGATTCAATCAGTGCATAATGCTGCTGCAGCATACAGCGACTCATCCTACTGTTACCAACACAGCTGCTACGGAGATAGTCATTCATAACATAATATTGCCGAGTGGAAGAGATGGTGGATCACTATTGGATTACATCAGGCATTTATGATGCATTTGTTTTTTCTTCTGTTATCACATCAAGTGAAAGAAATTAATTGTAAAAAATAAAATAAAATAATAATTATTCCACCGTCAATTAGAATGCTAAGTTATGTTTATTATAATGCTAATTTTACCTTTATGTTTGGAGACACAAACAGAAACTCGACCATCATCTCTGCTTTCATTTTCATCTGAGCGCGGTCGGAGCGACGCTCACTGCATTTGCGTGTGTTAAGCAAGCCATCACAATCAATTAGCTAACAAGATGTTACAGGTTACATTTAGTTGTGGATTCAGCGTTTAGCGCATCGGAGGGTAGATCTTATGAATAGTGAAATATTCATGATGTTTGTTTAAATGCTTGCCACATGGCATTAAACTGTTTATAAATTCTAATAGGCTGCTTTGGAGTCCTCACATACATGTTTTTTGGCGTTTAACAGGGATAGACAGGGAGTCTATGAAGGTCTGCCAAGCCTGTAACATTACACCTCTGAAGTGCAAATGAGCATTTTACCCCCCCCACCGACACAAGATTATGTTTTATGAAACAGCAATATCAGCAAACGCATGATTATTTCACTCAGATTAGCATGCTGCTAAGAGTGCATGTGACAACATGAACAAGATGATGTTAGCGCAATCCTACTCTTATTATCTGTTTATTCCCCAAAGTGTGCTTTTCTTTATCAGTCGATGAGATCTAAATATGCAGAGAACATTAAGTAAGTTCAAAGGTGCAGGTAACTGTAGCACTTTTTGAAGCAAGCTCATATTGACCACAAATATAGAGAACGTGTTTTCGCCCCAAAGAAGACCCTAGATGCGCAAGGGTGTGTTTTTCCGGGCAAATGTGGGTTTTTGGGGTTGTGTGTTTCACTTGTTTCAATCGAACTCTCCCCAAAAGCCTCAGTGTGGCATACTTTTGCCTCTTGTCTTATTGAAATGGCTTGATTCAGACTTTGATTAAAGGAAGGAGCACTCACTGTCTTTCTTCCTGGGTGGTTAAAGCTGCATACTGGGGAAATTTGATTTAGATCTGGCTGATGTGACTAGATTAGGATCATAATTAGTGGTGTGCGGGATGGCATTGATAGCAGCTCGGTCCGGCACTAGAAGAGGATTAAAACGTTTCCAGGATGGCATTGCGTGTGTGAGTGTGTTTGAGGGCGCTGTCAGCTGACAGGGTGGGCAGTCCGTGTGTCAGTTAGACACGAGCGTGGCTGCTAAACATTTCACATCATGTCAGAATGAATACTGAGCAGTGCTTGTTATGGGCGGGTTAGATTAAGAACACGCACCTGATCTGCAGGCCCTGGTTGATTAGTGCACAGGGCTCAATTATGCTTGTAAGGCTTAATTTAGAAGAAACAAAATGAAAAAAAAAAAATATAAAATTGTGTTGTCCCAAATTGTCACTGTGTTGGAATATGTTAGTGAGCCAACTCTGCTTTCAATGTTCTGACTGTTCATCTGCTGTTTACTTGTGATTTATGTGAAAGTCTGAAAAAAGTAATTGTCGTTGTCACCTCAAGAGTTCATTACACCAACAAACTACTAAAAACCCTGAAAACTGTCCTTGTGAAAACCTTATTGAAGTATATTGAAGTGTTGGCTAGTTTAGATACTTGGGGTTGTCCTTGTTAGGACTGGCTGTTTTCCCTGGGCTGTGTTTTAGGAGAAAATTACTCCTTGCTGTGACATTTTTGACTGCAGCCCTCAGGGCGCTAGGGCGATTTGGACAGGGTAATTACACTAAGGTTTCCCCTCACTAAATTAACCTCTGCTCTGAAATGTATTGGCCTGCTGTCTTTGAAAATTATGATTCAAGTACGATTGGTGTTTTTTTTGTTTTTGTTTTTGTTTTTTTCTATAAAGGGTCGATTATACCTGCGATGGACTGGCGACCTTTCCAGGGTGTACCCCGCCTTTCGCCCAGCAATGTTTTTAACTACTCATCTGTGGTAATATACATAAACTGGGGTAGCCATGACGACTGGGTAAAATCAATATGCTTTTAAAGGTCATTGACACTGCAAAAGAGTGATTCACATTGTATTGGACACCGTCCAGAATGACTATGTCTTTTACATTGCTGTCAACCAGCACTGTAATGACATTACATCATATTTCAATACTAGCCATAAAAATAATTAGTTTTTTTTGGCAATATCTCGAAAAGCACTTGACATTTTAGGGTGACCTGGGTGAATGAGAGTCTTCTGTTTTCTTTTTCCATTTGATTGAAAGTCAAAGTAGTGAAATGACAGGAAATAATTTGGAGAATATGAAGGAATGAGATCTGAACATAACATTGGCCAGACTTGAACTTGGGTGTCCAGTATGAGCACCAGGGCTAAATATGTATGGAGCATGTTTTCCAAAATGTGTCCAAAATATACTTTTTGCCACACCTGCCATTGTAGAGTGAATTCAAGATAAACAAATTAATAAATACATTTACCATGCAGTATGTGCTGTATACATATTGATATACAGTACTGTGATAAATTCTTAGGCACTTAAGATGTTTCACAAAAGCATTTGTCTTAAGATGGTTATTTATATCTTCTACTTTAGTGTGTCAATAGGAAATATATATTTTATATATTTAATAAAGATTAGAATAGAAGAACAGGGCACTCAGAGCCCCCCACTGAACATCGGGTCAGTCTGGGATTATATGAAAAGACAGAAGTAATTGAGACAGCCTAAATAAATAAAAGAACTGTGGCGAATTCTCCAAAAAGCTTGGAACATCCTATCTGCCAACAACCAAGAATAACTGTGTCCAGGTGTACCTAGGAGATTTGGTGCTGTTTTACGGCAAAAATTTCACGCCAAATATTGATTTAAATCTTTTTTCTTTTTACTGGACTTTGTATGATGTTAATTGATCAATGAAAACTATTTATGCCATTGTTTTTTTAAGAAATCCTCACTTTTAAAAATTTCATCAAAAATTGTATTGAATTGTAACTGTTGAATTAGCCACACCCCCTCATGCCAAAACCACACCCTCCAAAGATAATTTTGAGAACAAAACTGAACAAAAGAGCAGCATTGTTTGTTCCTGTGGCTGTCAAATTTAACAGTGGCACAATAGTCTCCTCAACTGACGAGCATTATCAATCATAGCTTCAATGATCCACTTAAAATAAATCCACTATGAGTACAAGCAAAATGATTAACTGGTGAAAAGCGTCAATGTCCGTGTTCTGCGTTCACATTTTTGTTTGCTGTTTACTATCTCTAACTTTTAAATTATGTCACATATTATATTATTACACCGAAGGTATAAATGGTGAAATTAACCATTCCTCTGTTCTGTTTACTCCAGTTAGCTGAGTAGCTAACCGGTTAGCCTATTAGCTTAGCATACCACTAATTTCTTCTCCACCTCATTTTTATCATGTTTATCCTCACTGTCGCCACCTAGTGATACGGCAGTATGATTGTATTCAATATAAGGTGGTTTTCACACTGGGCACGTTTGCTGTGCTCCAAATCCGAGTGCACCCCAACAGCACTGGTCTGGTTTCAGACTACGGTCCCATTCCGTCATCAACTTGCATCATCACAAATGTGCATATAGTGGAAAACACAATGTGGGTCATTATATTTGTTTGTATTTTCTATTAATTTGTTGTCATTATGCACACCAGAGTGAACGACACTTGCTATATGTCTATGTGTCACATTCCGTAATTCAGCAGTTGTACATGTCCAGGAGAAGACGACTATATCTGATGCTTACAAAAGGCCTCTGAGGTCACAGCTGGTTGCACACTCACTCACACACGTATATAAAAGGCACCTCATCTCTTCATACTCATGATGCATGTGTCTTTGTTTATGTGCAACTGATGATGTCATCATGCTTATATCGGCAAAAAACGAATGTGTAAGTCATTTTACTTTCTAAATAACCTGAGTACAGCTTGCTTTCTCACTTGCTTCAGTTTGGTTTTGAACACACTATGTGGAATTTTTTTAAATGATTTTATTTGCATATTTTGAGTGTCAAACTGAAGTCTGTTTCTTAGATCGGCTCACATCCCTTTCTTCAGCGATGGACATTTAAAGCAATATTGGAGTCGTCACTGTGTCATAATTGTATTCTCTCAAGATGCTCCACTGTTGATGCTTCACTACAGGCCACATACGGTATGAGCGACTGCTTTTTATAGCGTATTAAAAACGATAATGTGGAAATCAAACGTGGCAAATGCTAACACTTAAAATGGATATTAACACATCCTGAGCCATTAGTTCCTTGAACCCAACCTCAATAAACTTCACTGACACCCCTTTAAATACAGGTTAGATAAACTATGCAATCCCTCAACCTCTTCTGTTCTTCCTTCCTCGAGCATATTAAATCTACACCCAGAATAGGTGAACTAATGGTGAGGTGTCCGTTTTGATGATTCCTTAGCTGAAATATGTTGGCTGGTGTTGAAGCTAGGTGCTTTGAATAATCATAAATCTTAAACTATCCGTAAGTCGAAGACAGTTGTCCAAATCGTGCAGCGGAAACGGCCGACAGGAAACTGACAAGTGGCCAAGACAAACCGCGGAAACGGTCAGCCGATCATGATTTACATGCTATCTGGCATTTAGGCCAGCTGACGGAGAAAACTATCAGTCAACTGCAATGGACTTTTTTTCTCTGACAAGCCCTGAAGTCATCCTTGTGTGTCTATATGTAAAGCATTCTTTTCCTTTCCACTTCTATTCTTCCTGCTCTTGTTTCTACAACCGTTTACTTGAGGACTGACCATCTTGATGTAGCTCTGCCAATTTAGCTCATAGGCTATGACAAGGAGAGAGATGTAGGATGTTGTCTTGTTCCACCCGACAAGCCATGGGGGTTGTTGTGTGTGTGTGTGTGTGTGTGTAAATATATATATATATATATATATATATATATATATATATATATGGTGATAATGATGCCACTACTGTGGGACAGTGTTTTTCTTTTGTTTGTTTTTCTTATTTGATCGAAATCACTTACACACAAAAAGATATAAAAATGGTTAATGTTTATTTCATTCTTGTAGATTATCAAAGTATTTATACATGTAATTGTATAATGGATTTGCATAGTTCAGTATTGAAAGTCTGGGTCTTGGACAAGGCTAAAACAGTCAAATCTATTCATATAAGTAATTTGAAAAATATCAAAAATAAATTATGAAGGCCTGATAAAAAGGAATATTCCAGGTTCATTACAAGTTAAGCTCAATTAACAGCATTTGTGGCATAATGTTGATTAGCACAAAACAATTTGACACGTTCCTCCAAGAAAAAGGGGTTACAGTGGGTCACAGTGAGGCACTTGCAATGTAAATGAATGGGGCTAATCTGTAAACAATAAAATGCTCATTGTTTCAAATGTAAAGCCTCAAGAAGTAAACATTAGCCATGTTAACATGAATTTAGTGTGATTTTACTACTTTGTTGCCATGATGATGAAAAGCAGTAAACCCTAAATCAAGAGTAAAAATTATGATTTAAATAATAATCAAATAATACAAATGATTTAAAAGAAGAATTGTTTAAAAAGTGGTATAATAAAACTATAAGCCTCACATTTCTGCCTTTAAACCCTCTAAATATTGACCCCATTCACTTCCATTTTAAGTGCCTCACTGTATCCTTCATTTTTGCTTTTTATAAGAAAAGGAGGAATGAGTTGAAATTGTTTTTTTGGTAATCAACATTATGCCACAAATGCTGTTGATTGAGCTTAACTTGTATTGAACCCGGAACTTTCTTTTAATGAAACCATCATGTAACAACAAGAAAAGAATTGAAGTCTGTTTGTTTAAATAAAAATCAACCCCTTGCACATGAAAGTGCTCGAAATTGAAGAAATATCCTACAGTTTGGAGCGTGCACCATAAATGATGGTCAATCTCCTCTTTCCTAAAATTTCTCATGCAAAAAAAATTAACTAAATGTATAAATTCCTGATGTGAGCATATCGATACACCAAAAAGAGACCCTATCTAACAGTATTTTGCCAACAATTACAATTTGTTAATAAGCTAACAGTGGTGGCAGGCTCATAATGAAGGGCTGATATTAAAATGGAACCGTGTAGGCTTGTACCGCACTGACCTTTCAGCGGGAGAGTAACGGCTCTTCATAATGAGCTCTGTTGAGTAAGCAACCTAGAAGGCAAGGTTATAGTCTGGGAAAAATAAAAGGCTGTCTGAATGTGATTTCACAAGTCAATAAACTTCCTGGTGTGCGCGCGTGTGGCCGTAGCAGTTATGCTGATGTGGAGGTTTTTAAAGAGTGCGGACAGTAGGATCCCTCCAGACATTTGTAACGCATCAGATAGGAAAGCATCAATCTCTCCCTCCGAAGTGCCCTGAATTTAACATGGCCAGAGGCAACACGGAAAAGGAGAGCCGTTAAATGTTCTTTATTTATCTCCCTCAAATTTTCTCGCTAGGCTAGAGGGGGGAAATTGATATGAATGCGTTCCAGGGTTTTATTTCACATCGTGCTGTGACTCTGCAGCATCTTGTTTTGGATCCACTTATTTATTTATTATCTGTTTTCCTTCTCAGTTTAATTCACTGCAGTTTTACAAGTTTTGTATCACTGTAAAATGAATTTCCATGCATTTCCTTGTACACAAAACCAATAACCAGAATAATATTTCATGGAGGTTTGGCACATTGACACTATAAATTAAATGTTAATACACCATGAGCGAAAATACAGTGTAGGCACTGGGAGAGGAGGAAAAATCCTTGTCTGACAGTCCGTGTCTGTATGTGTGTGTGAGAGAGAAAGTGAGTTTCCTGTTGGAGCGTAACAAGCTTCCCCAAACATTGCCACTTGTCTCACTGTGACTGCATAGGCAAGTGCATCTTCCTTTGCCTCTATGCCTTCATCCACGCATCACAGACTTCTCCTGACACCAGCAGAGAAACATCTTCTTCCACCTCATAACATTTTTAGCCACTGAAAAGTCACTGGTCCATCAGTCTCGTCAAGCCTTGTGTTTTGGATTTTTACCCCACTGCAACTGATGATTGACCACAGCATGTGACTTCAGACAGTCAGATAGCTCAAGAAAAAAAGGATGGTTTCAGCTTATTTTACTCACACCTAGGACAAGTTGACTTGTCGCCCAAATTCGTTGAGCCAACGTGTGTCCTTATTAAGTAGCAATCCCATATTTCATAACATGGACTTTTTGGGGGGTTTTCAAGGAAAGTTTGGAGTTTTATACCAGTTAAAGGAACGTTCCGGGTTCAATACAAGTTAAGTTAACTCAACAGCATTTGTGGCATGATGTTGATTACCACAAAAAAAATCTGAAAAAATTAAGGTGACAGTGAGGCACTTTCAATGGAAGTGGGGGACAGTTTTGGAGGGTTTAAAAGCAGAAATGTGAAGCTTATATTTTTATAAAAGCACTTACTTTAATTGTTATGTTAAAACTCATGTATTATTTGAGCTGTAAAGTTGTTTAAATCGTCATTTTTACAGTCATTTCAGGGTTTTAGAGTTTGTTGACTACATCAGCATGGCAACGAAGATGTAAAATTGGCTTTAACTTTACTCAGAAATGGTTAGTAACTAACCATAGTAACAGAAATGGTTAGTAATGGTTAGTAGTAATGTCATTGATGAAAACTTGATCTTCATCCACCTTTTAAAAAGTGCCTTGCAGTTACCAAATTTTTTTGTTTTATTTTATTTGTGCTTTTGATGAGAAACTAATGGACGAGTCAATCATGCCACACGTGCGATTGATGGAGCTTAACTTGAACTTTATAAACCCGGAACATCCCTTTAAGGACAAAAGAGAAAAGCACCAGCCAATGAACAGCTTGCGTGGCAAATGACAGTGATTTTCACATCACTCTTTGATTTTCTCGTACTGTGCAAATTTCTTTGTGCACACAGAGAGGAAACAGACAAGGGATTATCAATCTTCATTTTGTAATTCATGAAGGTCCGCTTGTCAGGTATCCAGTGGTGACTGCAACAACTCAGTCTAGCGTGCTGGGGTAGAAACCCAAGGGAACAACCGCCTCCTGTCTCTCATCCACCTTACTGCTATCAGCTCGATGCTCACCGTGCGAGATTAACCCCTCTGTTTCCCACACAGGTGCACGGGCACCCACGCGTCCACGCTCATTAAGAGAGAGGGCAGACCGGTGCTGCCTCAACAAATGGGAAAACAAGTGCCACCAGCGGAACTGTGTCTCCACTGACTCAACAACGGGCCTAGCCTGTGCAAGCCCGGGAAACTCCAACACGGTTCATTATTCAAGCACTGATGTAGACCAGAGACAAAGGGATGAGGTGGCCCACTTGTATACATATAATTGAGAGAAATTGTAATGCAAAATATGTATATTACAGTTTAAAGTCCCAATCGACTTTTTGATAGATGTATTGTAACACTTAATATGGCAGCTGTCGGATTTAAAGTCCAGCTTTATAGTTAAAAGTTGGCTGTTTGTTAACTTGAGAATGCTCTTGCACATTAGCTGGACAATCCTGGAAAAGTAGTGTTTTTTTGTGTAATTTGAGCTAATGAATTTTAACTGTACAATGATATCAATTGCTGAATTGAAATATGTTATTGAAACATTACAGTTTTGGAAATTTCAATCTTTCCCAATTCAAGTAGTTAGAAGCTGTACTTAAATGATTGAAAAAAGCTACAGCATTACCAATATGGCCGCTGAATATCTTACCTTCTTGGACATTGCACAAACATTTAGCTCTGTTTTGGGGGGATTGTACTTGTTAAAAACTTCTTATAAACTATATTTTAGTTTATTCTTATAAACTATGTTGTGCTGTATTGTTGACATTCAGGTATAGCCATGGCACTGAAGCTTTGAGCTAAATGGAAATTAATTTATCCAAACCAATTCACGGTGTCTTCAAGGTATACATTTTGTCAGTACGTGTTCCCTGGGAATCGAACCTATGGCCTTGGTGCAGTGTTCTACTAATTGAATTACAGAAACACGTCATTACATTTCAATACATATTTGATCAAAAATGATAATTGTGTCTACAGAGTTTAAAGTAGTTTTATCAAAAACATCTTTTAAAGTTTAGTAAGGACCGCTAATTTGATTTAAAAGAACACATTAGATTTTCTTTTTTTTGGGGGGGGGGGGTGATCAGAGGCCGTTTTAAACTAGTTTACATCATCAAAAGTTCACCCACTGTGGATTTCACCATCAAGGTAGAGAGCAAACTTAATTACCCGGCCAGCAATGGCGTAACTGAGGTCCGCTTTTAATAAAACTATCATTAATATTTCCAAATGCATAAATCTGAAAATTCTAAAATCACTTTGATCACATCTCGCTCTTACTCTCTCCATTTGCTGTTTTTTTTTTCGTTACGTTTTCTCTCTTTCCTCTTCTCTCAGTCCATTAATGATTGAAATGTACTTTTTGAGAAGCGGGCCGCAGAAAGAGTGAGATTGGTTCATTTCTGAGTAGTTAGTTTGTGGCAACCTTTTGCCTGTGAATAATTCACTCTCTTGAGGAGCTCAGTGGGTCTCCTCCTTGGGCCTTGATTGGAAAAAATGTGCTGATTTTCAAGCAATAGCCCCAGGCACCCACCCTAGAGCTGCCTTTAGGGGTGGGGGCTTCAGTCCTGCCCCCCACCTCCGATCCCCTTCCGGATCAAGCAGTTGGCAGCCCAACAGTCCAGCTGTATATCGTTCACTACCATCCTTTATGGATTAGTATAGAGTGGTATAACTGAGAGCATTTGCTTTTGAATACACCTCTGGACCAATGCCAGATCTTGGATTTGGTCCTTAGAGAGACGGCCACTGATAGCTCTCCTGCGCTGGCCGAGAACCCACCATCTCCTCAGGCTGCAATTTGTCGCTTGACCTGCCAGGGGCCTTAAGAAAATCTTCACCAGGGAAAGGAACTGGTTGGGCCTGCTGGCTCAAAACCTTGGAGCTGGTGTCATCCTGCTCTGTTATTATCCCATCTCGAATTTATGCATGTGGAAAACTTGACCGCCACAAGGGTTTGAAAGTACACCGAATAAAAACTTGAGGATATTTTGGTGGAGTGTGTGTTAGGGATGTGCAAAACTACATATTTTCAAAATGGACTAGTTGGTGGGTTTCCTGAAAGGCTAATTAGTCTTAAAGAATGCTGGTTTCGGGTTCACCTATCTCTTATTAGTGACGTTTAGCGGCATTTACCTGAGACCCTGTTTACAGGTTTAAAATTCTTGTTTTAGCACAGTGGTTGATTGACAAGTGAATTGGCGGTGCTCTGCTGCCTATTGAGGTCATGTGTTTTCAATCACTTTCGACCACCTCCAAATGTGGTTGAAGTGTGCAAATATTAACGTTATTAACGTTTTAAACTTACACGTTTAACGTCCCATTTTAAACGCATTGGCCAAAACGCATCTTAAACACAACATGCATTATGGGACACAAAAAATATTTAAAAAAAATGTGGCTGTCCAGCCAAGGTTTGTGCAGTTTCTTTGACACTAGAGTCTAGAATGACACTAGATGGCACGGAAAAGTAAGTCTTCCAAGTTGCATGAAGACGAATGACGTGCAGATCAGAAGTCTCGCATTGCAAACTTCAGGGAGGGGAAGTTCCAAGGACAAATGCACAAATAATTTGAGACAAAAGGGCAGCTAAGTGAAAGAGTAAGGCCTGTTTAAATCTCACAGCTCATATCTAAATACCACCTGTCCGTCTATTCTTTTAAACGTCAGCACACTTATGTCAAAATTAGTTTTGCTCTGAAGTAGCTCCCTGCTCTGCTTTGTTTGCCCGCAGTCTTTGCATCTTTTGAAAGATGGGAACAGGAGGATAAAAGGCACTTTTATAATCAACATTTTGTCCTTAAGCAGTTTTTTTCTTTAACGAGTTTTCATTATTTATAAGTGCTCTGGAGGTGTTACTGGACTGGGTTTTTCATGTAAAGGTTTGATACGAGTTAGATGAAGCTTACTGAATTGATTTGAGAAGCATGAAAATTATTATCTGCTTCACGCATTGCAACGTTAACACATTTGCCTTGTATCCCATGAAAAGTTGAAATCTCAGTATGAGAATGTGTGCGTTCAAGTGTGCCTTTGTATGTAAGCGAGAATCGGTCCGAAGTGTCCACTTGAACAGTGCGTGACTTTTAATTCAAAGATGAAAAAAGACTAAATAAAGTGTTCTGAAACTGTAGATGTGATTGAACAAAATTGTGTGAACTGAGATGAATTTCTTATTTGAAGATGTATCAAGATATCAAAGAGATGGAAAGTAGCTAATTTGTCTTTTCCATGAAGATGTCCACATCTTATCCATGTTTTATATAAAGCATTTTCTGACATGAGGTTTAATAAGCAATGAGAAAAATGAAAAGAAGACGGAAAAAAAGAAAAATAATCAAAAATCTAAACTTTTACTCCAACAAAATGCATACAAAGGCACACAGACATTTAAGGCACATATTTTTCATATATTTCTCATCCTGCACTTTCAGAATAATGAATATTTCAGTACTAAGAAAAGCAAACTGATTCCAGAGCAAAGAACTCATGGTCAGTGAATTAGTTATAGTTTTAAAGAATCTTCATTTCTCCGTCTCTCTTTTTCCCTCTCTCTCTCTATTAGCCCAATCAACCGCTTTCATTTTCTTCCAGGAATGTAAATGGCAAAGAAAAAGAAATGACAAGAATGACTTTGACATATGTGTCAGGAAAAGAGGTCATCTCATGGCACTGGGATGTTAATTCTCTGCTATTAATGAAATTTATCCTCTTTACTGTCTGCTCGCCTCAATAGCAAGGACCCTTAAAGAATCAGACATGTAAGAGGTAGAAATAAAGTTAGAGGGGCTAAAAGACAGATATATGGGATGGATTCGTAAAGGGGTTTTTTAAGGCCACAGGGGGCAGGGCAAAAGAAAGATACTGACAATCGTCAGGTGATTAAAAGGACTTGGAGGCTAGGTAGACCTACAAAATGAATAACCGTGGACCCAAAACCATGCCATAAGGCTCAATGGTTTGTGATTTGCAAGATGATAAGACAAGAAGATTAATAATGCTGCATGATAATGGTTGCTGGCGACTCAGCTGGGGAGATGGTAATGATGTGATCTTGCTGTAGGAGCAGTTCAGCATGCCACAGCGGTGAAGAGATGGCAAAAAAAAAAAAAAACTGATCCCAATTGGCCCTCAGGATATGGAGAGTTTGAAAAATGACAATACAGTTATCATTTTAATTAAATATAAAGTTATTTTTTTCCATGTCATTTTGCTGAAATTAGGACTTCACAGAATGCATTTTGGAGATGGCAGTAAATGGAAATCTGCCTGAATCAGGCACATGCATTGTGGTCATGTTGAGGACAGCAATACAACGATCTCTAGGCTGTGGACACATCTGATCTAACACGAGTAGTGTAAACGTTGAAGAAAGACTTTTTCTTGTAAACTAAGTGGGGATCAATAATGATGGTTATGCATATTTGCTCTAAATGAATAAGATTAGGTATTTAACATCCTAATCATGAACCATCATCAACTTAGTTTAGGTGTGAGTTTTTGGAACACAAAATGTTGGGTGGTTTATTTTGCAATATTGACCAGCTGACTGTACATTATCCCACTTACAACAGTCAATTATACAGTTTATTGGTCATTATGCAAACATATTTGACAGCAAACTGCTGCAATTGATTAGAGCTTTGTTTTTTTGTGTGTGTATGTGTACATGTGTGTACATGTGTGTGTGTGTGTGTGTGTGTGTGTGTGTGTGTGTGTGTGTGTGTGTGTGTGTGTGTGTGTGAACCGAATGGTTCATTAGCTTACTGCTTACTGAATACTGCAAAGTATACTCTGTATATTGCTTACATTTTTTTAAATAAGTGAAATGGTTAGCATTATTCCACGATGCATATTTTAAACAGTAATATGCTACATTGTTGCCATTACATTTGTCACGTGACCTCATGTTTAATTCATGGAGTGCCATACAGTTATCATCTTGGAAATAAAATGGTTACTTTGTATTTTTAATACAGTTTTGTGTAAAAGTGCCATCATTTTTGGCAATCCAATCTAATTATATGTGTACTGTTCATTTTGGTAAATGTAGTTGGTAATCCATGTATTCTGTGCATACAGACAATTCTCATACAGTCCTGTGCAGTGTGCACAGTAAACATATTACAGTATATACAGTAGTGCAGCAACAGTAAGAGTAGTAAGTTTGTATGCTATTCCATACATAGCCTATTGGTTGGGAAAGATGAGGATGTATGAATCCATAGGGAATGAGTCTTGGTGTCAAAAATTTTCATAGATATTCTGATACTTTGTGCATTTGCAAAACAAAGTATGTTGCTTTTGCCAACAGAGCTGAGTTCATTTACAATAATGCAAACAAATGAAATCGATTTTTTTGCTTTTTTCATACCATGGCTGACACACAATCCCTCTATTTATATTTTAATTTGAAGCACTCTAGTTAATTATTGCAGCTGGGTTGTAATGATGAACTCCGCATTTGCATAGGTCACAATTAAATGAATAAATTTTCAGGAAATATTCCAGCATTGAAGTGTCAACTTTGCTAGAGGTCACAGTAGCTACGAATGCTCCCCCTATGCCCCGTAATGAGTTAATAACTGCTATTAAACTCTAATTAAAAGGCCAGCAATGGGTGAGTGAAACAGTTAATAGAGCAATAGCTCAGATGTTTCTCTTAATGCATAGCCAAAGCAGAGATTGCCTATTCAAATTAAACCTAGCAGGGTTATTGTCTGCGAGCCCGGCCACATTCTGACACTTTAATTACGACGGTGGAGGAAGTTGCATTTTTCACAGAGACTGTTTGCCACGGTGTGACTTCATATCGACATCATCACAGGAAGGGATACCTTACGTAAATTATTATACATGTCAGATGGCGTTTGAGAACAGTTACAGTCTGAGCTGATGTAATGGAGCTTTTTCTGCTCTCTCGCTGTGTATCTGCGTATTGCTCTGCTGTGTTAACATACTGCATCGGTCACGCTTTGCTGCGGTGGATATTTGTCCTGCAGTGGGATTGACATCTATTTGAGCTTGGCAGGCTGTCAGTTTGACACAAAGTGAATGAGGCATATTAGACGCACGCACACTCCTACAGTTTACAACCTTTAAGTGGCACGCTGATGCACTGATAGCTACCAGTAAGCAACGATAAGTACAGGGAAAAGTGACAATGTCAATAGTCATAATCTCATCCGCCAGGAAATAATGAAACATGCGTGCCGTATCTAATAAACATGCGCTCGATATCCACTAATGAAATCAGGGGGGGGAATTTCTTTGCAGAAGAAGAAAAAAGCGAAACAATCAATAAGGAATCGGATGATAAATATGAAATTGCCGTATAGAGTTAATATATTTGCACCTGTGTGGATGTCCGTTGGATGAGTATAAAGAGGGTGAAAAAGCTTATTTGTATGTAAATGTGGGATTGATTATATTTATTTGTATGCTCATGGTAAAGAGGAGTCAGTGGGACAGATCATCTCTGGGCTCTACCTGCGGGGGCCAGATCTCAGATTGACTGCTGTATAAACCACTGTTCTGAGATCAGATTAGTCATTATACCAAATAAAACCGAATAGTAATAGAAATGTTCTGGGGTTCAATACATATTGAGCTCAATTGTCAGCATTTATAGTTGTGGTTACATCAGGGCTGTGGCACAGTGGGTAGTGCCCATGATATATAAGAGCCATTGGCTTATTGGGAGCCCAGTTTCAAGTCCAGCCTGGGTCATGTCCCAATCCAACCCCCGGGTTGGCAAAGGAATTTGTAAAAATGCTTCATATTCTTCAACAATATACTGTATTGCTACTGTATGTATTTTAACATTGTCTATTATGCTTTATCCACTAATTTGGAAGCTTACAGACATTTTTATTTTTAAATAATTTAATAAAAAACGGTGACAAAATTAGAAGTTAAATTCTGGGTTGTTCTAAATTATAACGAAGTGTAACTTTAGATGTTTATTAAGATAGAAAAATAAAATGTGTGGAATTTATCCTATTTCCGTCAAGGGAGAATTGTTCTCAATTTTTTAAAGAAATAAATGGGGGTAAAAAAATAAATGACATCTGAACTGTAGTAAGTTTTTGATGCTTGTTCTTAAGGGATAAAATCATTTTAAGATTTGAAAACATCAAATAATGACATTAATTTTCTCTTTAGGTAAGAAATGTTACAATTTACAGTAACACCACAGACAACTTGCGTGGAATTGCTATGGAGTCTGAGGTGTTACCATGAATGACAGTTACAATACAGACGAATTTACACAAATCTGGACTTTTCTAAAATGGAGCCCTTCTATGGGGAGCCTATAAGTTTGGCTTGTGTATAGACGTTCTATGAGCGGTACACTGCGGAAGAGACAAGAGGCCGGTCTTTTTGAATGGATGTCTATGGAGGAGATGCTCCAGTGTGCTGGATAAACTGCTTTTATGTGTAAAAAACTCATCGCTTAATGAATTGACAACCTGTCCGCTATTCTTCAGCATGTTTTACACTAAACAATCCTTTTGGAATGAACTATGTGTGGAGTTTACAACAGTAAAATTGCTGTTTTATAAGAGAAGACACTGACATTTTTGCAACAGGTACAGTGCTGTGAAAAGTAGTTTCCCCCATCATTATTTCTTCTGTTTTTGTTTGTATCTCATGCTAAATTGTATCAAAAATTCTAACAAAATCTTACATAAAATAAAGACAGTCTGAGTAAACTCAAAATACAGTTATTAAATAGTAATGTTATTTATTGAAACAAAAGAATTCCCAAATCTATGAAACTGCATTCATAATGGGGTTCAGCTGGACTAGACACACTATGCCAAGGGTGCAAGAAATTCCAGAAATAATGAGGAAAAAGGTGATTGAATTACATCAGTCTGGGAAGGGTTACAAAGCTATTTCAAAGGCTCTGGGACTCCAAAGAACCACAGTGAGAGCCATTATCTCCAAATGGAGAAAACTTGGCACAGTATTGAACCTACCCAGAAGTGTCCGACTTTCCAAAATTCCCCCAAGAGCACATCGACGACTCATCCAGGAAGTCACAAATAAGCCAAGGACAACATCCAAGGAACTGCAGGCCTCTCTCGTATCAATAAAGGTCACTGTTCGTGACTCCACTATTAGAAAGATACTGGGCGAAAATGCCATCCATGGAAGAGTGACGAGGCAAAAACCACTGCTAACCCAGAAGAACAATAGGGCTTGTCTTAATTTTGCCAAAACACACCTTGATGATCCTCAAAACTTTTGGGAGAATATTCTGTGGACTGATGAGTTGAATGTGTAACTGTTTGGAAGAGAGGGGTCCTGTCACATCTGGTGTAAATCAAACACAGAATTCCACAAAAAGATCATCATACATACGGTCAAGCATGGCGGTGGGAGTGTGATGTTTGGGGATGCTTTGCTGCTTCAGGGCCAGGGCGACTTGCAATAATTGAGGAAAACATGAACTCTGCTCTTTACCAGAAAATCCTGAAGGAGAAGATCTGATCATCAGTCCGTGAGTTGAAGCTCAAGCACAACTGGATTATGCAGCAATACAATTATCCAAAGCACAGGAGTAAGTTCATCTCTGAATTAAAGTTTAGGAGTGGCCTAGTCAAAGTCCTGACTTGAACCTGATTGAGATGTTGTGGCAGGATTTTAAACTGGCAGTTCATTCTTGAAAATCCTCCAATGTGGCTGAACTAAAGCAGTTCTGCAAAGAAGAATGGGCCAGCGTTGTGAAAGACTGATCTCCAGTTATTGGAAGTGTTTGGTTGCAGTTGTTGCTTCTAAAGGTGGCACAACCAGCTATTAAGTTTAAGAGGGCAGTTCGTTTTTCGCATGGGTGATATAGGTGTTGGATAACTTTATTGCTTCAATAAAAAATATATATATTTGAAAACTGTATTTTGTGTTTACTCAGGTTGCCTTTGTTTTATGTTATATCTCGTTTTAAGACCTAAAACAATTTAGCATGAAAAAATCCACAAAAATAGAAAAAAATCAGTGATGGGGCAAATACTTTTTCGCATCACTGTAGGTGTCAGTTTACAGCTTTCCCCATTTATTTGTATGGTATCTCCAAACTGTGACTTACTGTTGTAACATGCTAGTTGACCGTTATGATCTCTCCTATGATAGAGAGTAATTAAAAGAATCTCTGTCAACCATCACCTACAATGACCTTTACATACAGGAAGTAGTTCAAATAATTCCTTCTTTTCTTAAAGGGCCATTTTCCATTTTGTTTTCACCACAAACATGAAATTGAGAGACACAGCTTTTTCACAAAGTTTCACAAAATATTTTTTTTTCTTAACAATATTGATTTTAGTTAAATAACCACTTAATTTGTGTTAAAAATGTATCATTGTTGCAGGTACATCCCAGTATATATGAGGGGGACATGCAGATTTTGCTACACATGATATCACATGAACTCAATATAATATTTATTTTGGAACAAAAATGTAACTTTTAGAAATGCACAAATTGCTTTAATTGTACAGAATACAAATATACAAATGTTTATTATTAATTCATATTTAAATTTGATTTCTATTGTTACAAAGTAGAGTGACACCATTTGAGGTACAAATCATGTTAACACAAAATCTTGTGGCTATACTTTTGAAACCGTATGTATTTTAATGTTTATGTACTTGCCACATTCACTTCAATTGTAAGCGCGAAGGGACGAGTCAAAAAAAATGTTGTGGTATTAAATATTAAGCCAGAAATGCTGTTAATTAAGTTAAATATTTTGAACCAGGAACATTACTTTAAATTAGACCTCCGTTGTTTGAGCCGTGGTATTGTGGTTAGTATATAGTACATGCTTTAACATGTTGATTATTTAATTTATTAACTGAGCTTTTAATAAATATTATGTGTGCAGCTTTTATGACCTCATATTAATTTAGAGACTACATGGAACATTTGTACTTGTAAAATATAATTTCTCACACCACAAGACCATTTAAATGAGTAAAAATGAAACAAAAGGATGACCAGTTACAGGACCTCAGATTTATCATAGAAAAACATCTTCCATAAAGTATTGATGTTCATTAAAAAACATTATTACCCAGAGTATGTTACAGCATCATGTTTTTTGTTCATATTCATAAGAGCATGCCTCTCAGAATTATGAATAATGAAAGAATTCTTATTATCAGCTGTCATGTGAGCCATATGGGCCCAGTTCAGCTTCTGGCACTAACCTCAAGACCTCCCACTGCAGGTAGTTTTCACCTCTCAGTGTCAGTGCAGAGCTGTTAGCCCAGGGTAAGCTCGATATACCTGCACAACGCTCCCCTCCAAAACATTCAAATTACCAGTCCACCCTTATTATGTTTGCCATGTCATTGTGTGTGGACAGAGGGTGGGAGGGGGAGCGGGAAAGACAGAGAGAGACTGCAAGCATTTTGGACCAATTTTGTAATTTCTTAATCACTTTTTTGGAAATCTTTGGGTTAATACCATAAACTGAATATTGCTTTGGTTTTCTCCTAAATAGGCTATCATGCCATTGCCGTGGCACTTAGCAAAATCTATTATTGTAATTTTCATAGTCCTTTTAATGCAGAGATCCTACAAAGGCTAGAAGAACAAAGAGCTCATGAGGGAGAAAATAGGTCAGAAATGATCCTGCTCGCGCTTCAAACGTGACGTCAGCCCCCTAATGAAATCCTTTGACTGAGACCATAGCAAATAGTGAAATTCATATCTGACACTTAATGCTTTGCATAGAAATTAGAAAGCGCCCGTGCTTGATGTGCCTGATTAATTTACACCACTTTTGTTATGTTGGCACTGCTGAAAATAATCTGCCGGGTGGAGATTTTATTTGTAATTCTTTTTTTATCAGATGAAGCGTTGGCATTAAAAAAGATCTAAATGCAATACAAATAAAATTAAAAAAGATTAAATAAAATATCTAAAATGCTAGAAAAAAAAAAAAAAAAAACTCCAAGCACTTTGCATGTGTGCTTTTTGGGAGAGCTGGCCACTTGATTTCTTATGAAAATTAATCGGCTATCAAACAATCTTCTTCTACCGAGGATGATTATAAAGCCGGGGGGGGGGGGAGAGTGGAGAGAGAGAGAGAAAGAGAGAGAGAGCGAGAGAGAGAGCGAGAGAGAGAGCGAGAGAGAGAGAGAGAGAGCGAGAGAGAGAGCGAGAGAGAGAGAGCGAGAGAATGCCCTTTGCGTAGGTGAAATGTGTCGGAGACTGTCATTGTAATATACCTCAGTGAAATGAAGGTTAATTCTGATGAACAGTCATTATCAGCGAATCATGAAAATAAATTAAGCCACTGAAATAGATACGTCCTCTTCGCGCACACAGCAGGGATACGGTGAGCGATGGATGGATGAACTTTACAGATTATTATTGGAAAATACTGCCGAATTCAATTAATGCACCTAAAAGACACCTTTATAGAGGGCAGCCATAATTTAAATGACAGCGGGTTGTAATTTTGCTTGTTATGAGTCAAATTTGCAGAGTTTCATGTGCCACATATTTCATTTTCTCCCCTCCTCTTGTACCACATTTCCCCTGCTTTTTATTCTTCCCCTCCATTAGAAAACATTCCTCGAAAATAGTGATCTTTTTCTGTGCGTTCGCAATTCCTTCTTAACGGAGACATCTGCAGCATTTACACACCAAAAAAAATCCTCTGAATTTATGCTTCTGTCAGGCCAGTTTTTCCGAGCGCTCAGTAATCCCTCACGGCGTACTCCGCACACCCTCTCCCTTCTCAAATGAACTTAAAAGTGTGCATGCATACGTCGTTTTTATGCAGATCACCTGCCTCCTCGCTTTCATTAAGGGCCTGATGATAGGGCTAAATGGTTGACCTCTCACCCCTCGACAACGGGAGGGGAGAACAGGAAGCTTCGGTGTTAATCCATGCAGGCATCTGACAAGCGCCGGAGAAGACTGGGAGTCCATATCAGCCTGACCCCAGCACAGGGCACCTTTATCTGTTAATCTACAGCTCTCTTTAACAGCGTGCTGAATTAACACCCAGGCAGGGCAAGAGGGCTTCCGATTAACACACATCAGTCCCTCTGTGCCGAGCACAAAAGAGATGCTACCTTGTCTTCCTGCTTGTGTATGGAAGATGTTAACCACCCGCCATCCCATAGAGTTACCAGGGCACTTAGGAAGTTAAGAAAAGGAATTCTCAAAAGTGGCGCAAATGTCATTTGAAGATGATGAAGGCATATGCCAATAGAATATTAAAGTAGGTAAGTTGGACTGACTGCTGAATGTTAGAGAATTAATCACTGATATAATGTATCTCTTTTGGTTAATGTTTCTTTTTACTAAATGCTATACAAAATGTTTCTATCCTAAAAGTAAATGTTACTATTCTGTATACTAAATTGGTTTCTGTTTTAGAATATAGTGTATATGTTTTATAATGTAGTTTGTTCATGTAAATCAGTAGTTCTCAACTGGTTTTGCTTCAGGACACAGATTTTACTTTTACCATGAACTAGCAACCAAACACTGTATCAAAACTATATATCATACAAAAGTAATTGTTCTTAGCATAAAAACTAAAATCCTTATAATCAAACTTGAAATGTATTAGGAGACCTGTCAATGTACCTTTATATACATTATAATTATAAGCAATATATCTATAGATGTATAATGTATATGTATATACAGTATGTATTTGTGTAATTTTTTTATAGTGTGTGTGTGTTTGTGTGTGTGTGCGCGTGTGTGTGTGTTTGTGGACCAAATGTCCCCGTAATTATAGTAAAACCCGAAATTTTTGACCTTGTGGGGACATTTTGTTGGTCCCCATGAGGAAAACAGCTTATAAATCATACAAAATTATGTTTTTTGAAAATGTAAAAATGCAGAACGTTTTCTGTGAGGGTTGTGTTTAGGGTTAGAGGATAGAATATATAGTTTGTACTGTATAAAAACCATAATGTCTATGGAAAGTCCCCGTAAAACATGGAAAAACAACATGTATGTGAAAAAAAAAACAACATATATGTGTGTGCGTGTGTGTGTTCATGTGTGTGTGTTCATGTGTGTGGGTGGGAGGGTTTGGGTGGTTTACAAGGACATTTTTTGGTTACAAACTGGTAATTACAAGGGTAATTATACTATAAATGTGGTTTATGAGGACAGT
The DNA here is from genome assembly GCA_032164185.1 of Moxostoma hubbsi. Lineage (NCBI taxonomy): Eukaryota > Metazoa > Chordata > Actinopteri > Cypriniformes > Catostomidae > Moxostoma > Moxostoma hubbsi. The sequence continues at coordinate 5,916,357 of JAVLUX010000043.1, forward strand.
TCTTGTGTCCCCATAATTCAAATAACATACTAAGCAATGTTTTTTTTGAAAGTGTAAAAATGCAGAAAGTTTTTTGTGAGGGTTAGGTTTAGGGGATAGAATCTATAGTTTATACTGTATAAAAATCATTATGTCTATGGAGAGTCCTCATAAGGACACACACCAATGTGTGTGTGAGTGTGTATGTCAGCACTATCTTTAGAACAGCAGGCTGTGTACAGTAAAAGGAAGGAAAATGTGAGGGAGTGGGGCCACCTTTTGACGACAAGAACACACAGTCACACAGACAGCTGCCCCCCCCCCCCCCCCCCCCCCCCCTCTCTCTCTCTCTCTCTCTCTCTCTCTCTCTCTCTCTCTCTGTGTCTTCTACACACACACACACACATGCAGACAGGGCACTCAGACAAAGCAGGGCCGGCTAATTCCAATGAGAGGCAAATCAATCAGCTTTCTTTAATCACAGCACTACTTTTATAGTCTGGCAGTAATGATGAAATTCTACATTGGGTGATCCCCTAAGAAACACACTTACACGTGCACACACACCCCGTCGATTTTAGTACTCCAGACACTTACACTGATGATTTTCATTTTTCAATTACATTATCTAGTCAGCCAATCAGTTGTGGGGCTTATCAATAATTAATGCTTCAATGACTATTAAAACTCCTAAATAAAACTGCAACATGGTCTCTGACAACATTTAATGATTTTAGTTCTGTAACATACTGCAGGGGCAGAATAATCTCCATATTTATTTTTAAATGCATAATTTCAATGATTCATTAGATCATGATGGAGACATACCGAATATCTTTATTTGAAATGAATGTAATACATGCAGATGATTATTACTTCTTTTCTGCATAATATATTCTACTGCAACCTCATATGTGCATGCTCAACACACAAATACTTGTGTTATTGAGACTAGGGTGTTGAATTGACCAGATGTAGTAATAGAAAGTTTTTGCCGTGGGCTGCGGAGCAGAGTGGTTCTGCTCAGAGGGGTGTTTATTTGTGCGGTTATGGATCAGTGAAGCAGTCTGCTTCACTTGCCTGTTGCTGCTGCCCCTCGCAAAGCATGGATTTGTCCATGATCCATCTAAACAGACAAAAAGAACTGTTTATAGACAGCTTTGGACCCGCAGGCCCTGAACTGACCCAACCTTCCAGCAGATGTAGCTTTGATGTGATTCATTTGAACTCTGTATCTCTACCATTTGTGATGTCAGTTTTTGCATACTACTGGATGGCAATCCTTTGTAGGGATGATCGCCATTCAGTTATTAGGGGTCATTCTCATTCAGTGCAAGAGAGTGATGCAGTATACTTCAGTTTTTATAGAGTTAAAAATGAAAACATTTTATGATTTGCTTTCTGTACAATAGAAGAGATTTCTTAAGGGGTGATACACAGTGTTGGGTGTAATCCATTACTAAGTAATTGATTACTGTAATTAAATTACTTTTTCCTTGTAAAAAGGTAAAGTAAGGGATTACTCGTAATTTTTCAGAAATGTAATTACAGTTATTCTGATGTACTTACGTCAAATACTGTATAGACTATAGAACAATTCTATATAAAACAATAGTGAATTTAAAATTAAAATGTAACGTCTAATGTTGAAATTTATGTTTTCTAATTCAATGCTGCCCTTTTTTTCTTGGCCAGTTCATGAATAATTTTTTGATTTTATTTGACAGAATGAAAAGAACAGTTGCATGTGTATCCTTTTATTTTTCATCTGGTTGATGTTGATCTGGGTTTTAGAAAGTAATTAGTAATAAGGTAATGCAGTTACTCTTAAGACAGAGTAACTAGTACAGTAATCATATTACACTGTTGACTATGTAATTAGTAGTTAGTAATTAATTACTTTTTTTGTGTAACTTACCCAACACTGGTGGTACATAGCAAATAATTTTATGACTATCATTTTACAGCACACAGAATTTCACAAAGGAAATCACTTTAAAGTAAATATGAGATGGTATTCGCTGCTAATTTTTCTTCCATAATGTGACATATTTTACAGAATATTGAACAAGAACAAAATGTTTTCATTTTATCTGACAGTTCTTGATTAGAATGTGAAAATGTTTGTTTCATGCCAGAATGGAGCCAAATTTAAAATTGAGTTTGTTAAAACAATGCATAAATAGCTATTTGGCTATTTGTTAACATTATCCTAAAGCTTTCATGCCTAGATGACATCCGCTGAAGAGGAACAACATTAGTCAATTCATTTTTATTTGCATAGCGCTTTTCACAACACACATCGTTTCAAAGCAGCTTTATAGAAAATCATGAATTAACCCTCTGGGGTCTGAGGGTGTTGTGAGCCCTGGATAAGTTTTGACATGCCTTGACATTTGTGCTTTTTTTCAGTTGCTTAAAAACATATTAATGACTAAAGTCTGATAACACTGTATTCAGCACAAACTGGGCTACAATAATATGTGAGCAACATGTGTGTACATGTTTGTATTTTTGAGAAAATAACATTTATGCATGTTTTTTTGAAAAAACAAAAATTTTAATATATATAACACATACTAAACATTTGTCTTCAAGCCTTTTGAGAACTGGATCTTGTAGCCTAGAGTTTTTGCTACAAAATGATGTGAAAACCATCCTGATCACTCATTCATACAAAACAATATAGTCATTTAACTTTTGTAAGAAACTTTTAGTGTTAGAAAGGTAATATGCAAGAAGGCGTGAACTATCATGAATATTGATTGTAATTCACACCTGAGGAGACAAAATACCCCTCTCCTGGGCCTATCAATGAGGAATGTGACAGAAAGAGAATGAATGTGAGGAGACTTAATGATCAAAGTCAAGTTTTAAGTTAAAAGAAGTAATCTGACTGTACATTTTCTATACATAAAGACTTTACTTAATTTTAGACCTACACTACCATTTAAAAGTAGTCTCTTCTGCTCACCATGACTGCATTTATTTGATCCAAAACAGTTGGGGGCGTTTACCGTTGATAATCTCAGCACATTACTGTATGAATAGCGCCCGTAAGTGTGATCACATTAGAGATAATTCGCTGAGCCAGAAGAAACTGTTTGTCACTTTCTTTCATACAGATTACATCGTTACACGTTTACACATTTTATTTAAAAGTAGACATTTTAAGCTTTCTTTAGACATATGTTTCATGTTTGTGTGATAAGTATTTGCGGAGTTTCAGTTAATTGAAATATGCTCGTGAACACAGAGACTGCTGATAGCTCACCCTTTTTATTTTCTTTATTTTACAAAAGCACAAGATTTTGTTGTTATTGTGAGTGTACACAAATAAAAGTAGAATCTTTATAGTCTCTAATGATGTTTTACACTTATCTGTATGCCCCAAAATGATGGAGTATTTTTAAGTTGTTTCCGCTGTAATGACAAAATCCAGCAGGACGCGCCGGCGCGTTCGTCGACCCCAGAGGGTTAACAAAAAATGAAACTGTAATATCTATAGAGTCTTAGAATCATCATTGTGTAGTTTGATTAAAATGTGATTATGAAGTGTGTATAAAAATAAGTAATTAAATAATAATTGTATTTAGAGCCCCAGTGAGCAAGCTGAAGGTGACTGTGGCAAGGAACACAAAACTCCACAAGATGTTGGTTAATGGAGAAAAATAACCGATTTAAATCGGTGAGTGTGTCTGTGTCCCGAACAGTGTTTATGGAGACTATTCCATAGTTTAGGAGCCAAATATGAAAAGGATCTACCTCCATTTGTGGATTTTGATATTCTAGGAGCTATTAAGAGGCCAGAGTTTTGCGATCGTAATGAACGTGATGGAATATAGCATGTCAGAAGGTCACTTAATTACCAAGGGGATGCAGGCTGAGATCAGTGAGGTGAGCTAGACCATTCAAAACTTTGTATGTAGTTAACATAATTTTTTAATTAAATATGAAATTTTTCTTATTTCTTGGTTCTAGTCAGCACTCTGGCTGCTGCATTTTTATCTGATTTAAGTTTATTTATTGAACTTGCTGGACATCCTCCCAGTAATGTATTACAATAATCTAGTCTTGAGGTCATGAACGCATCAATTCGTTTTTTGGCATCAGCAACAGAGAGCATGTGTCATAATTTAGGAATATATCAGAGGTAGAAGGATGCTCTTCTACAAACACTGGAAATTTTATTTTCAAATGACATATTGGTATCAAATATAACATCTAAGTCCTTCGCTGTTGAAGATGATGTAACAGTACATCCATTGAGATTGGGAGGCGGAAGAAGTTATGGCATTTTGAAGATATTTTTTCTTTGGAATATTCTTCACAACAAATGAAATAAATGTAAAAAGTGAGATTTTTGTATGTTAAAATACTTTATTTTTGCAAATCCATTTGATGAATCAGAAATCACACTCTTCACATTAAGGAATATGCCTGGTTCAATACAAGTTAAGCTCAATAGACACCATTTGTGTCATAATGTTGATTACCACAAAATTTATTTTTGACTCATGCCTTCTTTTCTTTAAAAATGCAAAAATCTTGCTTATAGTGGAACACTCACAATGGAGGAGAATGTTCCCAGTTGCTAGTGTGGGTAGAGTCACATTGGGTTAACCTCCTCGTTGTCACTATAATGTGGTTCTCACTCTTGGTGGTGAGTTGTGCGTGGATGCCGCAGAGAATAGTGTGAGCCTCTACACGCACTAGGTCTCCACGGTAATGTTCTCAACAAGCCACGTGATAAGATGTGCGGATTCTGACGTGGAGGCATCTGAGATTCGTCCTCCACCACCCGGATTGATGCGAGTCACTACGCCACCACAAGGATCTAGAGCGCATTGGGAATTGGGCATACCAAACTGGGGAGACAACCCCCCCCCCCCCCCCCCCCCCCTAAGTTTAATGTAAGTGTTTTTATAAAATGATATGCTTCACATTCCTGCCTTTAAACCCTAAAAAATTTGCACCATTCACTTCACCATTCACCATTATAAGTGCCTCACTCTAACCACTGTAACCTTAAAGAAAAGGAGGGACGAGTCAAAATATATATTTTTTTGTGGTCATCAACAATATGCCACAAATGCTGTCAGTTGTGCTTGAACACATAATAGTCCTTTAAAGAAAGTATATGAGGTCAATTTTGATTCCACATTGACTACGAGTGAAAATCTCTAAAAGTCTCTCAAACTCATAAGTCAGAAATTTGCAGATGTTGTATATGGTGTGTATTCCGAAGAGAGGAAATTGAGAGCGCAGAGGTAGAAACATCTCTCAGCACTCAGGCCGATGTGATGAGGAGTAGCTAGTGCTGGTATGCAGCCGCCCAGCTCTGGAATCAGTGAGGCTGGTGAATTGGCGCAGATTTGTTGTTTTATTTGGTTCACCGTGAGGCTACAGCAGCTGCTTACTGAAAAGAGCTTTTGTCCTGTAGCAGAAATCTGTTACAAATATTTACCATAGGGGGAATGCAAAGGCCTGGCCTTCCGCCAGCCAGACTGCGGCTGTAAAATTTCCTGCACATTCTTGCATTAGTCGTCCTTTCAAACAGCACAAAATGTATACCCTCCCTTTATTAATGAGATCACGCTGTCAAAGAGTATTCGCCATTTAGGCTGACAATGGATGGATTTCACTATCCCACACGAGCAAGAGCTGTGCTATAATTTAATATCTTTAAATGGAATATTATATGTGCATTTCTGAAGTCTGGACACGAATGTCCTGGTAAGTTTGTATTATTTAAAGCAATCATTTCTTTTGTTGAGAGAGAGAGAGAACTTTCAATATTTTTAAAGTATAGTCTACTTTTTTTTTTAGAGGCAAATCCTTTTTTATTTTTTTTTATTTTTTTACCTCAGGCTCAAACTTGGGTCAGTGGTAACAAAAACAATTTCAAACACTTCATAATTTCACACAGGAATCTTCCCGTGTCCATACCGGTCTTACAGCTTGAATACATATTGTCATTTACCCTTGTAGCCGGACCTTGCCAACAGCATCACCTGCACATTGACATGCTACAATGCTTATGGTACCCAATAGGGGAGGGTCAAATCTCGAGATAACTGACAAGATTTAAATCGAGGAAACATGTTCTGCTGATTAGCTTCCACACCCACAATTATCCAACTTGGGTGACGAGCAAGGTTCAGCATCTCCACTGATTCTTCTCTCTAGAGACATTCAGCAGGAAATGCAATCACTTCTTAAAAAACTGCAGCCACCTCCAGCAGGTCCATCCAGTGACTGCAGCATTCCAGCCATTCAACTCCCTTCAAAATTAACCTTTCCAGCAAAAATATAATTTTGTGCAAAATAGAACAAGCCCTTTTTTTTGCCCCTCTCTTTCTGTTATCTGCTGTCACGTGTAGGGCAGCATATGTCACCGATGACTTTGAAACAGCAATTGAGCCCGTTTCATACAGGTGTGGCATCCCACGACAAAGGGATGTCTCCTATCATGATGAACAGCTCTGTTATTTATGCCCCTCCAAAGCTGGTTTTAGTCTCCACTGAATCACCTGCCGGTTTCCTGCACTAATGAACTCTTTCTGTCTTGGTGATAAAACCGGGTCACAAAGCAATGCGATTAATAATTTATTGTTTAGTTTCACTAATTGATCTGTTCGGGGAATGAAGATAAAAGAAGAACTGCATCCTCAGATCACAATGCTTTCATATGCCATTTATACACAAGCCACAGCATGTTCCCACAAGATGAATAATGAACTAAACAAGATCAAATAATTATCACCAGGGACTTCAAGGCTCACCCTACAAATAACTGGATTTACCTTGCCGCTGCCTCGGTTGACAACAAAGTTGCTAAATAGTGAAGGAATGTTCCAACAAAGGTTCCGTATATGAAAGAACAGGTCATTCTAAAGGCAACTTCGTAGTTTAAACGAATGTTCCAGATTCAAAACAATTTAAGCTGAAATAACAGTATTTGTGGCATAATGTTTACTACCTAAAAACATTATTTTGACTCATCTCTAGTGTATTAAAAAAAATAAAAATAAAATAAATTGCGTGACATTAGGACAACTACAATAAAAGTGAATGAAGCCAGTCCGTAAACATTAAAACACACCCTGTTGCCACAATTCGCAAATATTATATGTTAATATGATTCTTGTGTGATAGAGTCTGGGATTTACTTGTGTCATAGTGCGTTACCAAATTAATGGGTTCACTAATGTTACGTCGTCATGACAATGAAGTTGTAATACTGAAAATATCTTAACACAGATAAGCTTAGTACGCAAATTTATCAAACTAAAATCATGTTAATGCATATTGTTTACATCTTATGGTCATACTATTCTGATAAGCATCCCTTTCAGCATCTAATGCGTTTACTCGCAATCATGAAGATGATTATCTAATTAGATTTTAGTTTATTTTTTTATCTTTATAGAACAACATTAAAGCATGTCCTCTTTGTCTTGTGGTATTTTAGCAGGCTAAGGTTTACTGAAACATTGCCAAAACCAAAATTAAAGGGTTTATATTCAGACATATGAGCTATTTTTGAGACGGTGAATGCCTGTGAATAAATTAGGCAGATTACTACACTTTGAGTCATAGCAAATGTGAGCCATGTTTAAGGCTAAAGAACTTAGCCACAATCTAATGTATCTCCAAAGGGATGCTATCATTATTCTACATATAGATGTACACGTGTAGTTTAGGTGTCCCCAATAAGCATACTTGGATGTTTTTTTTTTTTTTGCCTGCTCATATCTTATGAATATTTGTGTGTGGATTTAAATATGTGTGCTTTGACCTATGAGCTCAAGTTTATTTTGCGGGCACAGCACCCATCTCTGCAATGGCTTAATAACAAGGTCAAACGTTAAGTCGTCTGGCTGATCAGAAACAGCCTCACCATCCCGAGGTGCTGTTGCCATTAACAGCCAACACCAGGATATTCAATGTGATAATTTTGGAAAAGGGGGGAGGGGGTTTGTATGGAGATATGAGCTTCTACTTGCATTGCCATACAGAGTAGGATTAATATGGAATTGGATACATTTCCATGCAGTAAGACAAGGTCTTAAAAAATCTGGATGAGGGAAATTATATATCGAGATATTCATCTCCGCTCGCTCACGCATGAAAAATTCTACCCCGAATAAGGAGCCACATTTCTCTCGGTGCGTTCGCTGTGTTTTAAAACATGAATACTGTACCTTAATAGATTTAGCCTACTTTGTATTCATTAACTAGTTTACAATCCATAATTGTGTCTGTAATAATCCCAGATGGAAACGTTCATTTACAAGTGTAAAACTAATCTAATGCACCTTACCTGCATTAATAACCTAATATTCAAATTCCTTGGTGTATCTTGAAAATATGTATCCATTTGTGTCAGGGTGCATGTTTAAGTGACTGATTTGACTTTTTACATTTATGATCTGTTGATTGGATTGCAATGTCTAATATCACTCAGTGTAGGGTTTATTTATGGAAGAAAGCAGCAACGCTGCCTCTGTCTGCCAGCGTGAATGAAGACCGTTGGGCTAAGATGACATGTGTTCACCCCTCCAAATGTAGTGTTTGAATACAGTTGTGCGATATAACAGATGCTGTGGGCTGTCATAGTTGAACCCACATTTACATTTGAAATCAGACAGATCTATTTCCATAGGTGAAACTATGGCTTAAACAAACCCTGATGTCAATCACAAGGGCTATTCTTATTTTAGCAAAGTGAAGCACATCTGAATATGCATTATTTATGATGGAAATAAGCTGCTTATACAGTTTAGCTCAAGTGTGCTGCCAGATATTAGCTGGAGACATATTTTTCATCAGAGCTTGGTGTTTGAAGTCGAAATAACACGTGTGTGATTAGACTCAAGGTAGCTGCTGCGACTGTCCCAGGAAAGTGAGTTGGACCAAGGAGATCTGTGTGTCAGGAATTATTGGGGAGTTTCGTAAGACAACAAACTCTCTTTCTTTGTTTTTTTTTTCTCTGTTGTTCTGTTGCAGGTTCTCCTGTCTGTTGGTTTATTTGAGTATGTTACAAAGCTAGTGAGCTACATAAGCAGCACATTTTAAACTCTCAAATGATTTTAGTAGAGTTTGGTGTTAGCATAATGCTACACTAACCATTAGCCTGTCAGGCACAAGGTGGAACACCTTTTTCAGTATGATGTCCTAAAATGTTCCGTCAGTCCTTCCATTTTTCTGTCTGTATTTCTATCCGTCTGTCTGTCTGTCTGTCTGTCAGTCAGTCAAGTCAAGTCAAGTGGTTTTTATTGTCGTTTCAACCATTTACAGTTAGTACAGTACACAGTGAAACGAGACAACGTTCTTCCACGACCATGGTGCTACATAAAACAACACAGGACATACACAGGATCACATGAGACTACACAGACTAAAGAACATACCTATATAAAGTGCACGTGCAAATGTGTGCAAAAATACGGGACAGTACAATAAATAACTAAAAATTAACAGGACAATAGGCACAGTGAGAGACAGTGCAGCGCCGACCAGTACACAGTAGTGCAAAAAGATGACAGTTTCTATAAATGCCAAATGTAAACATAACATACTATGAGATAGTGTTCTATGGACATAGCAGTTATTGAGGTAGCAGCCAGGTCTAAAGTGACAATAATTAAAGTGCAACTCAGGACACGTGTGTGTGTGTGTCAGTCCAGTCTCTGTGTATTGAGGAGTCTGATAGCTTGGGGGAAGAAGCTGTTACACAGTCTGGCCGTGAGGGCCCGAATGCTTCGGTACCATTTGCCAGATGGCAGGAGGGTGAAGAGTTTGTGTGAGGGGTGTGTGGGGTCATCCAATGCTGGTGGCTTTGCGGATGCAGTGTTTTTCGTAAATGTCTTTGATGGACGGAAGAGAGACCCCGATGATCTTCTCAGCTGTCCTCACAATCCTCTGCAGGGCTTTGCGGTCCGAAACGGTGCAAGTCCCAAACCAGGCAGTGATGCAGCTGCTCAGGATGCTCTCAATAGTCCCTCTATAGAATGTAGTGAGGATGGGGGGTAGGAGACGTGCTTTCCTCAGCCTTCGGAGAAAGTAGAGATGCTGCTGGGCTGTCTTGGTAATAGAGCTTGTGTTGAGGGACCAGGTAAGGTTCTCCGCCAGGTGAACACCAAGGAATTTGGTGCTCTTTACGATCTCCACAGAGGAGCCGTCGATGTTCAGTCACTCTGTGCTCTCCTAAAGTCAACAACCATCTCTTTTGTTTTGTCCACATTCAGAGACAGGTTGTTGGCTCTACACCAGTGCATTAGCCGCTGCACCTCCTCTCTGTATGCTGACTCGTCGTTCTTGCTGATGAGACCCACCTCGGTCGTGTCATCGGCGAACTTAATGATGTGGTTCGAGCTGTGTATTGCTGCACAGTCATGAGTCAGCAGAGTGAACAGCAGTGGACTGAGCACACTGCCCTGGGGGGCCCCAGTGCTCAGTGTGGTGGTGGTGGAGATGCTGTTCCCGATCCGGACTGACTGAGGTCTCTCTGTCAGGAAGTTGAGGATCCAGATGCAGAGCGAGGTGTCCAGGCCCAGCAGGTTCAGCTTTCCAATCAGGTGCTGGGGAATGATTGTGTTGAATGCTGAGCTGAAGTCTATGAACAGCATTTGAATGTATGAGTCCTTTTTATCTAGGTGGGTGAGCGCCAGATGGAGGGTGGTGGCGATGGCATCGTCTGTTGAATGGTTTGGACGATACGTGAACTGCAGTGGGTCTAGTGAGGGGGGCAGCTGGGTCTTAATGTGCCTCGTGACGAGCCACTCAAAGCACTTCATGATGATGGGTGTGAGTGCAACGGAACGGTAGTTGTTGAGGCAGGACACTGAAAACTTCTTAGGCGTGGGGACGATGGTGGGGGCCTTGAAGCACGTTGGAATGACGGCGCTGCTCAGAGAGATATTGAAGATGTCAGTACGAACATCTGCCAGCTGGTCTGAACATCCTCTGAGCACTCTGCCAGGAATGTCATCCTGTGACTTTACGGGTTGACTTTACGTAGAGTTTTCCTCACATCAGCCGTGGTAAGACAGAGCACCTGGTCATTGGGAGGAGGGTTGGTATTCCTCGCCTGTCTGATCTAAATGACAGTCTGACCATCTATCCAGCTGGCACTTGGTCTTACTGTAGTGTCTGTATAATCATCCAACTTTTTAAACTATTTTAAAACTTCAGACAAGGCTTTGTCAAGCCAACATCAAAGTTTGTCTATTAAAGCTTGATAGACAAATTTTACCTACAATATCTACTCATAATTTACATTTCTCTCACTTTGTCTGCCACTTGTGTGCATTTCTCAACACAGTGCATTCTAATACTGGCTTCTTTGCAAAGAATACATGTGATGTTTTCTTAGAATTTGGCTATAAAGAGATATTTTGAATGCAGTATGGATTAGTTTACCTAAAAATTATAATTCTCTCATCATTTACAGTACTCAACCCCATGCCATCCCAGGTGTGTATGACTTTCTTTCTTCACCAGAACACTTTTAAATAAAAATAGAAAAACATCTCAGCTCAGTAGGTCCTTAAAATGCATGTGGATGGCAATTCGACTTTTGAAGCTCCAAAAAGAACAGACAGCCAGCATAAACATCCATACAACTCTATCCATACAACTCCAGCTTTTACATTACTGTATTCTTCAAGTGACACTATCACTTTTGGTGCAAAAATATCAATTTTTAAGTACTTTTAAAATATACTCAATTGCTTTCTGTCAGCATGAGCGTGTGACGTAATCACGTTGACATGTTAACACAAGAACTGAGGCATGTGCGACACCTGGAAGAGCAGGGCTGTTTGCAAATGAGTAGGAGGTATGCTGTACAGAATCTTGGTTGGTTTTGGTTAAGATCTGTATTTATCTGTTTGTTTGTTTATTCACAATGGTGCTTTTGTGTGCTTATCCTGGTTATCTCAACAGAGCAATAATAGTGAGATTACGTCTGTAACATGCCAACGTGAATGCTTCACATGAGAGACCATGTCAGCTAGACCATACTAGTGAAAAAAAAGTACTTAAATATTTATATTTTTCACACACAAAAAAGCTATCATGTCGCTTTAGAGTACATTAACCACTGGAGTCGTATGGATGACGTTTATGCTGACTCTGTTCTTTTTGGAGCTTCAAAAGTCTGATCAGCATTCACTTGCATTTTAAGGACCTACTGAGTTGAGATACTGTTCTTTTTTCTATTTCTTTTTTTTACAAATGTGTTCTGCTGAAGAAAGAATGCCATACACATCTGGGATGGCATGAGGGTGAGTAAACGATGAGAGAATTACAATTTTTGGGTGAACTATCCCTTTAAGTTGCCTAGCTTTTGGAGCAGCCTTTTTGGAGCATGCCTATGCTGCCTTAAAAAAAGCCGCTTCAATAGTCATCTCAATAGGTTTTGGAAAATAGATTGTGTCTCAAACTCTTTTCTTCTCTGTTTTCTTTCAGATCACTTTACTGATGGACAGAACAGGTGATATATGATGAGTTTGTGGAAAAAGTAAGGGCTTGTTGACCCATGCAGTTTAATGGACATTTCTCCATGAAAGGCACTCTCTGTGGCCCTGTCCTTTGTGTATATGAGTGTTGCGATTTCTCTGCCTCTTCTCAGGTTCACGGAAACTCTGGCTTGTGTCTTAGTCTGACAGTTTTAGAGTCTTTTTTCCCCCTACCTCTACTTTTATCTGTTATATTTTTTCCTCTGAGTTTAGTAGATTTCATCGAGCTCTAGTGACAGAAGCTTCAAAGGTATCTTCAAAGATATCTGTTCTAAAATAGGTATTTACTATTTAAATTGTTTATCTTTTACATTGTCCATTACATACATTTAGTTTCCATTCAGTTTTCTGTAGTTATGATAGTTGTATTATGGTTGTCACTTTCTTCTTGGAGCTATAAATTAAATGTGCTTCAGTTATATTTGCAGGATAATATACACCAGACTGTATGCTTATACTAATAAATGTCTGCTTTCTAACATTAGGCTGTTATAGAGCAGAATTGCAGTTTTTAATAATTTGATTAGTAACACAAATCAACATGCATGAAAACTTTACCGCATGATAAAGACAAGGTGATTAAAAACATTCCCCACTCCTAGTGCCACCCAAGCAGTGGTAAAGAAACAGTGAATGTGGGACAAGTACGAACACGGCAGCCGCATCAGGTGGGCAATGCTAGCCCTAGCGTTCCCTTTTAGATCTGCTTATTTGGATGCACTTGATGACACAATGGATGTGCATTATTCGCCCTCCAGCCTTCCGGCAGCTGTAATTTCATAGCAGTTACCACATGCATCCTACTTGACATACAATTCACTCTCTCCGGGAAGGGAGCCAAATAATGGGATTTAGGCCGGGCTGCTAGCGTGTTCATGCCACTGCTCCTCTAATTAGCCTATCCAGACATGCAGCCCTTTGCACTGTCAGCCACACATCAACCCGTGACATACAGTACCACTCCATCACTAAGAGGTCAAATCTGTTTTTCAGAGCAAATGGAATAATGGACTCATATCAGGCCCCCTTGCTCCTTTGCCCCAGGTTCTATCAACCACACGCTAGGCAATACGGATAATGTTTTAGATGGTGGAGATGCACTGTTGCAGGAGAATGTTGACTACAAAAGGGAAGTGGGTTTGGAATTGTGGGTAAATAGATCAAATTATGGCCTTTCGTTGAAATAGATAGTATGTGCCAGTGGGTACGTTAAAGCCTCTTGCACATTGCCCTGATTGCTACAAACGACTATAATCTGTTCATACCACCTAGGATTGGGAATCAAAACCGGTTCCAATTTTTAAAGCTGATTTGTGTTGTTTTAATTTAAACGTGTAATTTTCTTTAAAAACTTGCTAATTCTTTCTTGTATCCCAACTTAAAATGCAGAGTTAACTACAAAAGTGAGCCATTTGTAGGGTGCTTTAACCTAATAGTTTAACACTGCCTGTTAGTTGAGCGGCCTGTCCAGCCTGACACAGCGACATTGGCTCGACCAATGGCATAAGTTTGGGGTGGGGCTATCTGTTGGTACAACCAAAGATAGACATGAGTGGGGGCAGGGGTTCTATAATCTGCTTGAAAACAGTGATTAGTTTTAAAATTCTGTTGGGTGACAAGAGTGTCACATTTAATCACATTTATTTCCATTAATAAACATACAATATGGCCAGTGTAGTTCAATTTGTGAACTAAGGACTCTAGTGAGTCATTTATTTTTAATAGATCTTGTCAAAGATGGCGCCGCAGATGGCCGCCTCAGTGTGGAGCTCTCCAATTCTTTTGTTGTTTTTGTTTGTTTGTCCTGTGTTTAGTAATCTTTTTCCAGTCAGTTTTACCAGGGACGAACTGCTGAACATTCGGCAGCACATACCAGATAATCTTTTCCTGGTTTTCTGAATATTTGGATGTTTTGCTGGACATTTTATTCGGAGGCGCAGCTGTGTTGTTTAAACACGCTACGAGACACAGGCTCTGGTTAAACTCTGTCAGTGCGGTGTTCGAACAACACTGCCGAGCATTCATCTAGCGAATCTCCACTCTCTTACCAACAAAACTAACGAACTACATCTACTCACACATACTAATAAGGACTTCTCAAGCTCTGCTGCACTGTGCTTCACAGAAACCTGGCTGAGTGAAGCCATTCCGGACATCACATTACATCTCCACATCGCGGAGTTAATGGGGAAAGCGAGAGGCGGTGGAACATGCTTTTATGTCAACGAAAGTTGGTGTACAGATGTAACAACGTTAAAGAGGATGTGCTGTCCTAATCTGGAAGCACTCTTTATGGCCAAAAAGTTGTTTTTTTTTTTGTTTATTCTGGTGTGTTTACATTCCTCCAAACGCGTCTGGGAACATAGCGCTGCAACTATACTATCAAATCACAGACACAGAACAACTCAGTTATTATTCTTCTTGGGGACTTTTACAAAGCAAATCTCGCACGTGAACTGCCCAAATACAGACAGCACATTACATGCCCCACCAGAGACAGGAATATATTGGATCACTGCTACACAACAATAAAGGATGCATATCGCTCTGTCCCACGTGGAGCTTTGGGACTCTCTGATCACTGTCTAGTTCATCTTCTTCCGACCTATATGCAGAAATTAAAATCAAAAGAGATGGACTAATGAAGCAGAGCTGGAACTACAAGCCTGCTTTGACTGCACAGATTGGAGTGTTTTTGAAGCTGCAGCTACAGACCTGGACGAGCTCACAGATACGGTTACATCATACATCAGTTTCTGTGAGGGCATGTGCATCCCTACTAGGACATTTGTATCATTCAACAATGATAAACCATGGTTCACAGGAAAACTGAGACAGCTTTGTCATGCCAAAGAGGATGCTTACAGGGGTGGGGATAAAATCTTGTATAATCAGGCCAGGAACACACTGAATAAGGAAATCAGAATGGCTAAAAGAAGCTACTCTGAGAAGCTGAAAAACAAGTTTTTACTGTACTAATTACAGGACTCCTACCCCCAACCCTGTGGTGGACCAATGACTGGCTGACGACCTGAATGTGTTCTACTGCAGATTCGAAAGGTCCAATTTCACACCCCACACGCACTCTGACCTTCACTTCACACAAACATTAACACCTCCTGCAACCTCCCTCCTCCTACACAACCTGCACTCAAGATCTGAGAAGACGATGTGTGCTGTGTCTTTCAGAAGCAAAGGTCAAGGAAGGCTTCAGGCCCAGATGGCATCTCACCAGCGTGCCTTCGTTCATGTGCTAACCAACTGGCCCCCATCTTCACACAGATCATCAATAGATCACTGGAGCAGTGTGAAATCCCATGCTGCTTCAAACGCTCAATTATTATCCCTGTCCCTAAGAAACCAAAAATCACAGGACTTAATGACTACAGACCTGTTGGCCCACATGAAGGACATCACTGGACCCTTTCTAGATCCCCTTCAATTTGCTTATCGAGCAAACAGGTCTGTGGATGATGCAGTCAACATGGTGCAGGCATCATGTCTTGCAACATCTGGACCGACCGCAAGGATGCTTTTTGTGGACTTCAGCTCGGCTTTCAACACATTCATCCCAGCTATTCTACGGACTAAGTTAAACCAACTCCCTGTTCCCATGTCTATCTGTCCGTAGATTACCAGCTTTCTGACGGACAGGCAGCAGCTTGTGAGGCAGGGAAAATTCATTTCCACCACCTGTACCATCAGCACTGGTACCCCCCAGGGATGTGTGCTCTCCCCACTACTCTTCTCCCTCTTCACCAATGACTGCACCACCAAGGATCCCAAAGATCATGAAATGACACAACTTGACGCACTTATTTAAGAATCCAATCAAAGTCATTTTAGCAAGTCAGTACACACTACTGCAGTCTTTGGAACACTGTCGGGCAGCTATTTATTCTGTTAACAAGCGGCATACAAGTGCAGCTCCTATCTACTTGAATGGGGAATGTCCAAAATCTCCAAAAATGTTGGTCAAGATTACAATTAAAGAACAAATTTCAAATCAATAGTAAAATCTGACAACATTGTTATCATAAACTGTGCTCCATTAACTACGCTAAAACAAAATTTTCACAGCTTGTATAGCTAATGTGCATTCTTGAGTTGTTGATAATTGGGTCTTTTACTGGTAAGCTTTTCTACATCCATTGACCATTTAGCGTTCCAATTTCTCCCATTAGTTTTAAAAGAAGTTGCCCATCTCTAATTGTAAATAGTAGATTTTCTCTGATTCAATTCATACTGTTTTGCAACAGCTTTAAAAGTGGCTCATCCAATCAGAATTTAGAATCAGAACAATCCATTTTAAAATAATATTTTTACTATTTTGAGTCTATGGTTTTACTCTTCATTGTTACAGGTGTGAATCTGATGCAAGATATATCATTCATATTTTATGAATAATAATATATTTTTTGCTTTCCATCCATCAAACTGGATAAAAAGAGAACATAATTAAATTAATATTCCATGGTCAATACAAGTTACGCTCAATTGACAGCATTTTTGGCATAAAGTTGATTACTGTAAAAGTTAATTTGACTTGTCTCTCCTTTTCTTTAAAAAAAAAAAAATTGTGTTTACAAGAATTGTGGTTACAGTGAGGCACTAACAATGGAAGTGAATGGGGCCAATCCTTAAGCATTAAAATATTCACTGTTCAGCAAGGACTTAGACAACAGGCGAGTTAACATTGTTTTAGTGTGATAAAATTGCTTTTTCACCTTTTCTGTATGAAGTTATATTGAATTTTAATACTTTGTAGCCATGACAACGTGACCCCGTAAACCCTGTAACACTGAACAAATTCTGATTTAAACAACTTTACAGCTAAAATAATTAATAATAAACAATAATAAATATTAAACACAAGCTTTAATAAAAAAAAGTGGTTTGTAAAATTATAACCTTCACATTTCTGCCTTTAAACGCTCCAAATATTCACTTCCATTGTAAGTGCCTTACTGTAACCCAGATTTTAGTTTTTATTATTATTATTTTATTTATTTATTTTTAGAACATGAGATACGTCAAATTACATTTTTGTGGTAAATATTATTCCACAAATGCTGTCAATTGATCTTAACTTGTATTGAACCCGGAATATTCCTTTAATTGAGATGAATGACCCAGTATTTGATTAACTGAATTTCTAAAAATAGGCTTTGCCACATGATTAATAAAATACAAGATTTTTTATTTGATTTCTAGTAAAAACAATATAAGATTAATTGATATAAGATTATGGTCATACCACCCATACCTACCTCTAGCTATCCAAATTTGGTAGAACATTCAAAGCAGTGGTTCCCAAACACTTTGAATCCATTTAAATACAGGATTTCCTCCCCTGTGGACCTTTCGTAAAAGTCTGTCCATTTCATGTTGGGCTCTACCATGTCAGCTCTTTAATGAGCAGTTCTTTTTTTGTCTTTGCATCTGGTTGCTCTGGGCTTCAATAGTTTTCTTTGCATAGTGAAAAGTGAGACTCACACATTCACAGAGTGTGGGGCGGACACTGTCTTCAAGTTGACATCCCAAGATCGCAGCATAGTTACAATTGCGGGTGTGTGGGTGCATATGTGTTTGCATGCTGTTCCACTGCTGGGTGACACCTAGGCATCTCTGATCTGCGTATAATTACTTCCGAACAGGAAATGATGCGTGTTGGCGGGAGTTTGGCCATGATGGATGTTGACCCCACCAGCGAGGATGTCCCCTTTTGTGTCAGCACATGCCACTTTGGGGGTAGGGTAGGAAATTAGAGCACTTTACCACCATTAGGTCACAGCAGGAGCCCTATTCATTGCAGGCCGACACGCGCACACACACACACACAGTGTCATCGAGCTGAAGAATGACCACATTTTTCTGTGAACAATACTATAGTTCAGTTGAAAGTCGTATACCCCAACTCCTCTTAGCTCCTCCATTGCTTCATCTTAAACAGGCCTAAGATTGTTTGATGTTATTTCAGTCTTTAGCTGAAGAGTGCACAAAACCCTCTAAAACCACCTAACAGACCAGCCTGATCAAACTTGGAGGCCAGCAAACCAAACTTAGGCATTTGGTTAGGCTTAGGCTTTGGCTTTGGGCACTTTTAAGCTGGAGCAGCTAGGAGACTAGCTAGACCAGCTGAAGACCAGCTTGGTCAGGCTGGAAGATGAGCTCTGACAAGCAAATTACACATCTTATGCCACATCCACACTAATCCATTTTCCTTCAAAATCACATTTATTTTGTTACGTTTACGCCTCTCATCCACACTGAAACTGTGGTATTCATCCACTGAAAATGGAGACTTACGAAAAGACTCCCCATAACCAATGATGTTAGGAAACTGATAACTGAAAAGTGTTGAGACTCAGTTCGAGCCAGAGTGAAAACATAAATCTAAGCTGGCTTACTAGGTTTTTGATTATTTAAAAAATAACTAATTGCAGAGCACTGTTTGTGTGGAGCGCTGAGATGACTTAGGTAGAGAACTTCAAATCCAGACTGATCTCACAGTGAATTCGGAAACAGTAGGTTGCCTTTTCCTGAGCTAAATTACTGAAATTCGAAACACTACCCTGAAGTGCCCTCAGAGGGATGCAAAAAGCAAGTTGTAAATGGCCTGTCTTGTAAAGCGAATGCAATTACTTCCTGGTTTTAACGTGGAATAAGAACCCGGGTCTCCCACGTTGCTAATACGCTCTCGGCTGCACCCAAATCGATCTCATGAAAATTCGTAATTTTCATGATTTACAAGTTGGCTATTTCGTATGATCTCGCATGATTTTGTTTGCATTAATTCATACGACTTCATCATGTGCTAATTCCCAGATGTCTAATGCGGAAGTAAGCACGAGTTCCGAGCACAAGGTATTAAGGACATGCTTATTATTAGTGTGCCCTTACCCAAACACCTTATTTAAACTTAACCAATCAGTAGAGTGTGTAAACATAATAGGAAGCTGTTGTGTGTGACAGAAGCAAGTAATTCTCGCGTATTAGATGGAAATGATGTCCACCGACGTCATTGCCTGTTGTGAAAGTCGTAGGGATTCAAACAGGAGTACAGTAGGAGTACAGCCGCGCAATATATGAATTAGCCAAATTTAGAAAAGGTGTACCAATCCTGCCGATTTCGCTGTGAGAGTGTGTTGGGTGCACCACAGGAGAAGGTAAACAAATGCAAAAATGTCTGATGGGAGTTGCTCCTAACTTGGCTTTTTATGTGATTATTTTGAAAAATCGATAATTAATGACTGTTAGGATGCTGCCTTAAAAGGCAAGTGTCTATATAGGTAGCAGGCAGCAAGGCAGTTCACCTTGTTTTGGAACAAATTGATGAGCCCCGTTCTGTCAGGAGCACACAATAAATATCATGTCAGAGAAACGCTGATGCTCCTACATGGAACACTGACTGTTTATTAGCGGCATGCTAACTTCAAGAAAAATGCTATCAACATTCATTAATGGGCCGCATCTTGGGCCTTATGAGCCGTGGCGGCGGCATGGGGCCTTAGCAACATCATGGGCGTAATGGCGCCCGGTAAATGGGTGTCGTAATTGTATGACCAGATCGCACAGTGGGGCCGTCCAACGTCTGGCAGTGACAGAGCAATTATGGAGAGGCAAACGGGCTGTGTCAAATTATCAACCCTGAGAAGGACTAATTTCTCTCGCCCTGACAACTTCAGGAAAAGTGATAACTTCTTGATTTTGAGTGAGAAGTGAGACATGGATTCGCACTAATGCTCTGATTTGTCTATAGCTGATATTTGAGAATTGGTTGTCAGGAATCTATTGAGATGTTGCGCTGAAGGTGGAGGAACAGGACGGGGCTCCGATGACCCAAGCAGGAAGTCTTTCTCTGGGAAGGTCATCAGTCAATGTTCTTGTCAGGCGCGGATCACACGGATGCCTGCAGTCCTCTGTAGTAATTACACTTGATTGGGGATGAGGAGATGTCTTCTTTTGTGGGCCTATAATCACTGCATAATTTATAATTGATTGCAGTCAGCCAAGTCATATGATGAGGCTTTGTTTTCAGGTTGTCTGGTTCTTTTGCTGGATGGATAATGTTTATGACAGTTTAACGACTAAAGACAGAACTAAAGACAGTTTGCTGTTTAAGAATTTAAAATATGTTTGCTTCCATATGCACACATTTTATAATTTTGGTGGTGTATAAATAAAGTGAAATTATGTGTTACAATGTTGAAAACTACAGTGGGGTCCAAATATTTTAAGATTTGGAATAAGTAAAAATAAAACAAGTTAAAATGAAGGGGAAACATTTAAGATTCGGCACAGTTTCTAGGCCACTCATTAAATGTAAGTAAATTTGTGACATTGACCATGTTAACAAAAATGTCAGATTTCGTCACTTCTTTGAATTTTCAAAATGATGATAACATGGATCATCAGGTTTTGCATGTGGACTGTTGAAATATCACTTTTAAAGAAATTCTGAAACATTTAACGCTAAACTTTTAACTGTAAGCTGGCATGGCATTTAATTAGAAAAAGGTCAAATGAGGAATTTCCATTTTCACTTGTTGTCGCTGACTTTTGAACCCCAATGTATGTTTGAATGTAAAAGTGTAATTTTGTAACAGGCTTTAGATCCTTCTACTTCCTTTTGTATCCTTTTTCTTTTAGATGGTTATATCCATCATCAGCCCTTAAGATTTTTTTGCGTACTTTTATCTATAATTTATTTATTTATAATTGCGGCACTGGTTGGACTAGTGTGTGTGTGTGTGTGTGTGTGTGTGTGTGTGTGTGTGTGTGTGTGGTTTATAAGGACATTTCTAGTGTCCCCATAATTCAAATAGCTTAAAAAACATACTAAAATATATTTTTTTGAAAATGTATAAATGTAGGACGTTTTTTGTGAGAGTAAAGGTTAGGGGATAGAATCTATAGTTCAAACACTATAAAATTCATTATGTCGGAGAGTCCTCATAAGGATAGCTGCACCAACAGAGAGTGTGTGTGTGTGTGTGTGTGTGTGTGTGTGTGTGTGTGTGTGTGTGTGTAGGTGTGTAGGTGTGTGTGTGTGTGTGTGTGTGTGTGTGTGTGTGTGTGTGTGTGTCTTATACAATAGCTTAGTTGGAGTATGCCTATCTCGTCTCTACCATTAATGTCACTTTCAGCTCATCACTCTCAGATTATGTTTAATTATGAATGCTTTTCAGTCATAAATGTTAATGCAAATTTGCATGGAGGTTTATGTCAAGGAAGTGACATCTTCTGTTTGACTTTTTCCTGGTTTTATATTGTCGAGAGAAAGAAAGAAAGAAAGAAAGTTTGTTATATACTGTTATATAGAGCATTGCTGTACACTTGTCTGAATAGATTAATAACATCATCGTCTTGAATCAACATGATTTTTATGTAAGTTTATTAAATGAACTTTAAAAAGTTCTGGTGTGATTTTAAATCTTTCAATGTTACAGGGTGTGTTCAGTTGTCCGTCTTCAATGATTTAAGATTTACTCAAAAAAATCTAGAAATTGAACTACTTTTTTTTCTTTCTTTTTTTTTTTTTTTTTTGCAGTAGAATTGGATTTTGGCAAGTAGAGATGATGATATATTTATACAACACAGTTGTACCTCGGTGTCACATTTTCAAATATTCCTCATCTTTTGGGCAGGATTTCACCAATGCATTTCTATCTACATCATGTTTCTTTTGTAACAGAAATCCATGACAAATTTAACATTCATATTGCATTTCTCTTTTGTGTGTTATCCTCTTTTTCATTCATAGTCACAAGAACACGAGAGAGAGAGAGAGTTTCAGGTGCTAAACTTCAAACTTTTGGTTTTGTCTGTTGGGTTATGAACTCTACCATGACACATTTGATATTATGATGTCTTGTTGATTTCTCTGTTTGTAAATGCTCAGTCAAGAAATACTCCTGCCATTACATGTTTGAAGTGTTGACAGTAATTCCCATAAAACAAGATGAGTAGGCCAAATCAGGGAGGTGTGGTTTTTAATTATTCACTCTATTCTCCACTCAACCCTGATAAAAGTATTGTTTGTTATTCACGTTTCCTATATACAGGGGACAACTGTTTGATGCGTCAGATATGTTGATAAGTCTAGTGGTGTTGGGGGGGGGGGGGGGGGTGCATGCAGCATGGATTGGGAATTTACCCAAAGAACCATGAAAGTCATAATCTCACTGCCCACTTTTGATGCTGACTGTCTTGAAATGACGACGTTAAAATTATTCTTTTCGCCTGCCTTTTTTAGTTTTTTTGCGCCTCACTAGCCAAGAGGAAAAAACAAGGAAAGGGGAAAATACTAAAAATCAAGCTGTGGAGTTTGTTGAATGAGCCCTTTGCAACCGAGACCCCTCGAAGTGCGTGATTGACAGAGTTGAATGATGGTACATTCTGGTGTATGACCACAGCTTCTTTAATAAGAAGTAGACGAGGTCTACTTCATTGTTTGTCTGCTGAGTTTTGGATGTGCCACATAAGACTTGTTCTCCTCCTGAGGCACCAAGCATTTGACAGGACCGTTGTTTTACACTCCTTCTCCACCCATCATAGAGTTCTCTCTCGAATACTCTCGTCTTCTCTCCTCCGCTCCTTTCAGGTGCACTTCGGCCAATGGGATTTGTTTCTGTGGCCGGCAGGTTGTCAGGAGAGACAGCCAATAAGCAATCAAAGAGGCTTGAGTTACTGAAACAAAGAACCAGTATATTTCCTTTTATTTAATTTTTTATGGCGGCACGGTTTGGTGAGTCTTGCATGTATAATTAAGTGAGGGGGAAAAGGAGAGGCCACTTAATCTTCCCCCTAATGGTGATTCTTTCCATCACAGGCTTCCTCTGGGGGGCATACCCCAAAGACTGCTCCCTGGGTCACTTGTGTCCCCCACTTGTCATTGGTGAATCTTTGTTATCAGGCTGAGAGGTGTTTGCTTGCGATGTGGCATTATTCCATTCATCATTGCTTTGTTCCTTTAAGAATTCATAGGGCAGTGGAAGGGTCCATTGCTGGGACGATTTATCATCTAGAAGGAAAGAAGAGACATGCGAGGCCCTAGTTGCATATTTCACATGTGGATGCACACACACACACACACACTTCTAGTACTCAGGCCTGTCCTTTTGCCGTTTTTATTTGTTGTACAGTGGCGGTCTCAAGGGACCTGCTGGCGTAATCGTGTTGTGACACTGTTGCGACAAATTTGAATGTATTCATCTTACTTAATTAACTGCCCACTTGCTGTCCGCACCTTAAAAATTAATGGCACGCACCATTTACTGTAGATTATTTCTGGTATATTTCCTTCATCATGTTCAGCTCATTACAAATAGCTCTAAGAAGAAAGTGTTATATCTTACACCTCACTACGTATATTGTAAATACCGCTTTGTTAAGAGTGCATCATTTTCTTGTGCAAAAGTCTCTCTTGTATTTGCACATTGTTAATTCTTTGTTTCCACTAAGCAAATCTCAATATTGAGATCAAAAGATACCAGCACTATTTTTTAAAGGCAATTAATGAACTACAGGTTCTAGATGCTCAACAATGGATTTATGATTCTTGTTAAATTGAGTTAATGAGCCAACAACATTTTTGTATATTTTTGTACTGCATAATTTTATTGTGTGCAATCAATATGAATTTGTAAAATGGAAATAAACTTAAATACATTTCCGTTGGACTACATAAATAATTTTCATTTGGCAATACTGCATAAACCGGTAATACAACCAAGTCCCAGCATGGATTTCACATTTTTAAGGCCATGTCCACACAAATTATTTTTTCAGTTGAGAACTTTGTTTTATGTTTCTTAAGTATGTAGTGCTACAAGGAGTTTCCATTTTTGGTGGAGAAAAGTAGCATTCCAGTGTGAATGAGATGCGCAAGTGTGGCAAAATCATTGCATTGTCAACCGTGTATTAGTGTGGACGTGGCCAAAGACTACGAGCAAATAGCTTGCCATGCTATCGATAACAAATTCTTTAGCAAGATAAAAACTTTAAAGTTTGTTGATATTACAAAGCCAATTTCCATTTCATACAAAATGACTAGAGTTTAGCCGTTCAATTTATTTCATTTCTTGGAAAATTTTCAATTCAATTGCAAAAGTTGTTAACCTGCGTGACTCTATAGACCCTATTGACGAAAATGAACCAGCCATTATCAGTTCATGACAAAAGGTCTTAGTGTCATCCGCTTAACGATGCCATAGGTGAGACCGTAGTCTTGTCCTCTGCACAAGTGTCCTCGTGCACATTGTCCAAGGAGTTGCACCAGAACCTGTGATTTAGCCCAAATGGGCTGCACTGCTGCGCTCTGTATTATAGACTATTATGTGGTCTCACCACTGACACTAATGGGATGTTACAGCGATTTAAAATGATTTAATGGCTCCCAGGTTGGGCCCCTAATGGCCCACTTCATACTGCAATGCCTATTATGAATGTGAATGACAGTGTTGTGAAGTGTCTCTGTTTTTCCCCCACATCTGCTCAAACAGTGTGACAGGTGCCGCTTTACCAGGCAAATGGAGGGAACAAGGGAAAAGGAGGGACGGCAGGTGTTGACAGCTCAGTCCCTCACGTTTGATTGTCCCTCCCTTAGTGTCCATCCTTTCAGTCTCAGACACAAAAATGACCCAGAGTTATGGTAAATGGACAAGACTTAAACTTTCCAGAACTGTCCAGTACAGTTCTAGATCTTGTTCTGTTTAAATAAACTGGGAAAATTGCTGGCTGTCTCACAGTATGTTTAGTCCTAGAATTTGAATCATGTTGGTCCAGGCTGGTTTATGATGATCTGGTGGTATATGGTTGACTAAGGTAGCCTTGCTGGTAAAGCTATTAAAGGAGCATCCAAATTACAATATCTGCTTGTGACCAATAATGCTGGTCTTTTCTTAAAGGGAGGTTTAAGCACACCTAACTGGAAGGTTGCAGGTGTGATCTCCTCATTGTGCAATTGAGCAAGGTACTTAATCTCAGGTTTGTCCAGGGAGCTTGTCCCAAGGATAAGTTCCTGGGCCTGGGGACAATGTTTGTACATGGCACGAGAATTGAGATATTCAAAGTTTTTAATTTAATTTACTTTGTTGTGTCTAAATTGTCAACTACTCAATATTAATTGAAAGGAATATTCTGGGTTTAATACAAGTTAAGCTCAATCAACAGCATGTGTGGCATAATGATGATTACCACAAAAATTCAATTTTCAATTTGTCCCTCCTTTTCTTTATAAAGCAAACATTGAGGTTACAGTGAGGCACCTACAATGGAAGTGAATTGGGCCAATTTTTGCATGGTGTAAAGTTGTTTAAATTGTCAATTTTACAGTCATTTTTGGGTTTTAGGTTTTGTTGACATTACATCATTATGGCAATTTATCACACTAAAATCATGGTTATACTTTTGAAAAAGAGAGGATTTTAATGTAAAACGAAAATTGGCCCCCATTCAATTCCATAGTAAGTGTCTCGCTGTAACCAAAATGTATTTATTTTTTAAGAAAAGGAGGAACATTGGAGGAATATTGTGGTAATCAGTATTATACCAAAAATTCTGTTGATTGAGCTTAACTTTTATTGAACCAGAGTTCAAAATGTTAAGCTAATAAACAGCATTTGTGGCTAAATGTTGATTGCCACAAAACATTTTTTGACTCGCAATGTACTGACAGTAAGGCATTTATTTTAAGAGAATGGGATCAATCCATAAACGCAAAAATACACACTGTTTCAAAAGTATAGCCACAAAACGTGACCATTATACATGTTAACATGATTTTAGTGTGATAAAATTGCCTTCTTACCTTATCTGTAGTAAAGTTATATCCAATACTTATTACAGGGTTTCATTTTTATGACAAGGAAGTAATATTGCATATAACTAAGGATTTATCACACTCAAATTTTCTCGCATGATTACTAATGTTTACATCTTGTCTCTATACTTTTGAAACAGTGTGTGTTTTAATGTTTATGGTGACCTTATTCACTTATTCACAAAAAGCACTCTTGTGCCTATGAAATTATTTAGAAAGCATTTTGATGAGGCTAAGCTAGCTTTGAATTTTGAGCAACTGGACCTATTTAGGATGCAAGCACAGAGATCATCCAAACCCCACTCATACACACTCACTTGGTTGCACAGTCATCATGGATGCTTCACTGGCTGGGTTAAGCCTATCGATTGGAGCAGTCAGAGGTGACCAGGGGGTTAAGCTAATAGTGTCACAGTTCTAAGTGTCTCGTATCAACTTTCCTCCCTAAAGTAACTGTCCTGACCTCATTAGCATCAAACAACCATAAGCAGTTTGGCAACAATGCCCCAGACCTCTTCTTCCTCTCTCCAAATATCAGTTAGCGAAGTTGAGGGAGCCTGTATCCAATCAGAAGTTGACCCTGAAGAGGGATAAATGTGAAAGGTAATTGAAGGCTGGAGGATGGGACCATCTCTGGACACAAACTGCCACTCATTTCTTTTTCTAGCTTTCCATCCCCACCAGTTTAAGCACAGTGTCCACAGGCATTTTGAGAGGCAGACAATGAGATGAAAGCCTGCTGGATTGACAACCCTAGCAGTCATTACACGCTGGGCTGAATACTAGATTACTCCAAAGTGGCTCAGGGTCAAACGGCGACGTGTTCGCTTTTGGCATGCGATGACTTTAATACCGGGGCACCGTATTAGACAATTACCACAAAGCCCAGTGCCGCTCCAACCACATCTTGCCTGTCCTGCCTGTGTTTTACAGCTGCCAATAAAACACACAAACAAAAACGCCTGCCAAATGGAGCTTCAACCTCATTCACACCAGACAAACAGCAGCTCCATTTTGAAAGACAATAGTTCACGGTCTGCCATCCAAAATGGCCACTCTGGAGAAAGCGCAGCCTCGTTCAAACACTTGACTTCCTATGCTTTTCTTTTGGGTGAGTGATACGACCTTAGGTGCTTTGGTGACAATTACCGAAAGCGAAAAAATGTATTATTAGCTTTTACTTTGCCTGTCGGTCCCTGTGTAGGCGTAGCAGTAAAATGTGGTAATTATTTTGCTAAATTGGCATATTATAATTCTTTTTTCCTCTCCTTTCTGAAAATGAGTTAAATCGGAGATGGCATGCTGGTTGTTGAAAGGGGTTTGAATGAAAGTAAGTGATTTAAATAGCTGGTATAAGCTTGCCTGGATGTTGATTGTCAATAGGAACAATAGACGCCATTTCCCAGAGGTCATCGGGAGACAGGTGGAGTGATGTGAGGCCATAGTCCTCCATTTTGCCTCTTTGGCTTTACTAGATGAGGTTCAGACAAGGTGATTTCCTTGATGGTGCTCTGTCTCTTCTTTTCTTGCATTTAAAGAAAACAACTCAAACAAAAATTACAATTCTGTCATCATTTACCCTCATGTTGTTCCAAACCTGTGTGTCTTTCTTTCTTCTACGGAACACAAAACAAGATATTTTAAAGGATGTATTATTCACTGATTTAAATACAATGGCATTTGAATGTGACTCAATTTAAAGCTTAAAATATAACTCAAAAGTATCATAAAAGTAGTCGGTGTGACTCATGTGTCATATTCCTGTGAAGGAACATATCATTGATTATACATACAGAATGGTCCCTAAACGAATCAATGACAGATTCTGAATAAATATTTTTGGTAAACAAAAGATTCAAGTCAGTAGGATGAATCAAAATCCTCACCATTTCTCTGACCTACTCTGTCTAGCCTTCTCTAACTTTCTCTTTCTTTCCCCTTTCCCAGTGTTACTTTTTCTAAATGCCGATTATAAGCATGTGTCTGTAATTATTTTTCCCCTTAGTATTCATCTAAGATGAGTGTTATGCCTAGTGGCTTGTATCAGACTCTGACAAGCCTCAATTTGATTATTGTTTCCAATGATTTGGCAAACCCTAAACCGTGGTGTCGCTAATTAGGTAGCGTTTGAGTGGAATTGATGACTGTGAGGTCCTTCCAAGGTCACCCTTGCCTCTTCGAAGCCCGGCAATAAATTTGAAGTTTGAACGGCAAAGGGAGCAACGGGGCCAGTGAATATGAAGATGAAAATCCCTGGACGATTCGTTTTGGTGCTCGCTGGGATATGAGCACTGTCATGTGCACTCACACGTCGGCATTAACCTTTTCCTTCCTTTCCCCTCTCTTCCTTACAAAACATATTCCTCCCCCTTATCTCCTGTCCTGTTTGTTTTTCCCACATGTGTGTTTCAGTGGGTATGTTCATGCATTTATTTGTCTTGGGTATGTGTGTGAATTTTTGTGTGCTCTCATTCCATCACACATTCAGAGGGGCTCTTCAGATGTCCAGGGACCGAAATCCTTAATGAAGGCCTGATTAGATACTCTCTCTGTGTCCCTCACCTCTCAGTCTATCCTGGCACCTGAAAACTCCTTCTAGCGTGAAATAAAATGTGCCAACTGTAACTCTTTTGTTTTCCCTCTTGAAGAATAAGCCATTCTCATTACCACAGTCCCTCAGCAAGCAGACAAGGTTAGACATAAAGGGGCTCAGTATCTTTAGGTTGGAATATCAATACTCTTGCAAAGGAGATGATATATTCTTCTAGAATAGTCTAGCAAAATGAGATGCTCTGATTTCTGTGCACCCTAAAGGGATAGTTCACACAAAATGTTGCTCTAAACTCCATTAAAAGATGTTGCATCAATGCGATTTGTCAGGTTTGATTCCATTTAGTACGTTTACATGCATAGTTATAATTGAGCTACAGCAGGATTGTGCATAGTCGAGCTACAGTCTTCATCTGTCTGTCCAAGTATACATGATACAATGCATAATCAAATATTTTACCTCCTGAGACCCCCATGTGACTACTGTGTGCATTTTCCATTTCCCTTTTTGATTTGTAACTAGTAGCACCTAATTAACAAGCAAAAAATAAAAAAAATGTCTAGAGCAATCAGTTTTCCTAAAAATGTATGTCTTCATATGTGGACAGCAGGACTAAATTGTGAAATTTTAAGTTATTTCAAGCTATAGAAAGTCAGATTGTTTTCATCAAATAGTTTAGTCTGTGTCCAGGGTTGGTTATTCATGTTTTGAGACATTATAGACATTACAGCTGGTTTTCTATAAAGTTGAATATATAATTCTGATTAAAAGTAATGGCCAGCATCATCAAATCACAGCCAAACATATTAATATAAAATTATGCATTATAATATTCTGAATCTATGTATAGATTATCATTGTCCCGTGTCTGCCAAACATGTTGAGAGGTGAAAATCCCAGGAGATCTGCAGTTACAGAAATACTCAAACCAGCCTTCTGGCACCAACAATCATGCCATGCTCCAATTCACTGATATTACATTTTTCCCCATTCTGGTGGTTGGTGAACATTAACTGAAGCTCCTGACCCTTATCTGCTTGACTTTATGCACTGCACTGCTGCCACATGATTATATAATCACATGTATGATTGTTGGTGCCAGACAGGCTGGTTATTTCTGTAACTGCTGATCTAATGGGATTTTCATGCACAACAGTCTCTAGAATTTACTCAGAATGGTGCAAAAAACTAAAACATCCAGTGAGCAGCAGTTCTGCGGATGGAAATGCCTTGTTAATGAGAGAGGTCAACAGAGAATGGCCAGACTGGTCTGAACTGACAAAAGTCTACGGTAACTCTGATAACTACTCTTTACAATTGTGGTGAGAAAAACATACCTACACAATGTTATGCAGGTGGTTTTACTGTTGTGGCTGATCAGTGTACATACTTGATGAAGCCAAGCTACAATCGCATTATCCTTTTCGGTTAATCCGACTTATTGTACAGAGAAAATGTAATCTCAGTTCTCCTGATCAGCTGGTTCTCCCTAAGCCACCGGCTCGATCATCGCCCTCTGAGATATCTCAGATATATAGAACTTTCGAAACCCCAACTTCACCTAGACCCTACGAGCCCTGGACTCCACGTTGACCTGTCGATCCCTCAACATCACCTTGGCTCTATGTTCCCTCGGCTCCACCGCTGTCCTTCAGCCTGTCGACTTTACTGGTGTCCCTTGTCCCTCCAGCTCCTTGGTCTGTCGGTCACCTAGCTCCACCTTGGCTCTCCGATCCTCTGGCTATGCCTTATCTCTCCTATATTTCAGCTCCACCGGGGACCTCCATCCCTATGGCTCCGCCTTGGTCCACAGCCCCATCAGCTCAGCCTCAGTCTTCCGATCCCCCTGCTCTGCCTTGCTTCTCCAAACCTCCAGCGCCTCCTTGTTCCTCCCTGCCTCTGGCTCCACCCTGGCCCTTTGAGTGTTCGGCTACTCTCTGGGTATCCAGTTCTCCATGGTTTTGCCCCTCGAGCCGCACACAGCTCTGCCTTCCATGGCTTTTCACCAGACTACTATTAAAGTTGACTTGTGATATTAATGACTTGATTTAGCATGTATTTTCATACATTTCATACATGTGTTCATGGGAAATTAAATTGTGGTGAGCAGGGCAGAACCGAGCGGGTTCAAGATAGAGCGAGGCCGGGAAAAATGAGCGCCACACTAGCCTTGCGTTCCAGCGAGGGGAGGCATGAGTATTTAAGGAGATGAGACAGCTGCAGATGGGAGAGAGATGTACAAAGCTTGTTTATGTGTCTGAGTGTTTTCATGATTTGACACAGCTGGCTGAAAAGAAGTGTGTGTTTTTGTTTCTTTGTACACTGAAAAGTGTCATTAAATCTCTGTGTGTTTGTCAAGTTGGTCCCAGCTTCCTCCTTCTTAAGTGTTACACTGGTGCCGAAACCGGGACCAGTGTAACAGGGTTTAAATTGGGAAAGGATTAGGCAGGAACCGGACAAAGCATCAAAGTCATATTTTAATGAAAAATTAAACAAAAAAACACAATCATAAACACACACGGCAGCTGCGTGTGGCTCTCTCTCTCCCGAACTGCCCCATCCGGCTCGGGCTTATCCCTTTCCTTGGCTGATTAGCCCAATTGTGGGCAGCATCTCCATCGCTCCAGGCGGCCAGCAACAAGCTGCTCCTCCCCTCATGGATGGCGGCCATTCTTCCACATCCAGGCAGCCGGCAGCGACTCCTCCATCCCCCGACGGTGCTCAGAGGTGAGGACTCCACGACAGTGCATCCCTCCCTCCCTCCTGGATTTCAGCACCAATGTAACATGGTTAAAATGGGCAAGGAGGGGGTGGGAACTGGCCCCGCCCTCCTCCTCGTCACAGAAGTGTAGAGGCACAAACACCATTTACACCTTTATGACCAGATTATTATAATAAATCAGCAAGATTTAGTTTAGTTGCTTTTAACATTCTTTTGTGCACTTGTAATGATTATTCTCTTGATATTATATTCTTATTGATATTACTCTCTTTTAGTTTTAATTTTTTAGCAGTGACAATTTGGGCAAACATTTATTCTTTTCGCGCTCATGTCTGCAACCTGGAACTTCACAAGAAACAGTCAGAGATGCATTTGTCTGTTTTTAAAATGGTATTAAATCACACTGCCTCATAAAAATGGAAGGTCACATCCACCTTCAATGGGAGGCCCGAGACTCACCCAGTCCAAATATTGACATGAGTATGCTAAACTCAAGGCAATAAAAATAAACAATGAATAGCTTTAACTACCAGTGTTATTCTAATGCTCAGCCATGTGGCCTTGAATTACCACACATGACAGAGGCCGTACTTTTGTTTTCACTAACCCTAGTGATCATTTACTTTGGATATTTTTCCCAGTTCATCTTGTATCACTTCGTCTGCGTGCATGTCTGGACACTTTGTGTAATAACATTCTCCACAATTTGCAATATCAATCAAAACAGAAAGGTAATGTGGTAAAGAGGTCTGCATTAAATCAGAAGGGGGCTACTTCCTCTTCCAAGGACAGATGAAGACTATTGCTTGCCAGAGTCTGAGCTGCTGGTCAAGTGGACTCTGGTGTTTTTAAATATGCAATGAGGACTGGAGACCTTCTGACACTCTCTGTGTAACCTTCTTTATGCAACAAGGGGTGAAATCAGCATTCTGTGTTGTGTTGAAAGTCTTAAATGATCATTTGGGAGCGGATTTTGACCTCAGTGTCTGGATTCGCTGGAGACACTCAGACACATTGAAGGACACACGTGTCAGACTAGGGTACTTATTAGGCTCACACCTGCCCATTTTCAAACTGTAACTCAAAAGGATTCTCATGCGGAATAACAGGAGCTTGTGTTTTCCATCGGTTATTATCATTCTGGAAATGAATATCATGATTTTTTTATGACTCGTTATTTTCCTGCCACAGAAAGAGGGCCGTTATTGATTGCAATGCAGAATTCATAAAGAGCCAGACTCTCTATTTCCCTAGTCATGAAATGTCCACTCGGCCTTTGAAAGGGGAGCACTGTACAATTTTTTGTGTTGTATCTCTGTTGTGTCAAGTGCGATGGAGAGAATAAATCTTTCCTTTTCAAACTAGCACCTCCTCAGGAATTAATTTATCTTGGTAAGGTCCTGTGTGCAAAGTGATGCTGAAACTGAGGCACTTTTGTGGTGGAAGGATTAATGGGACAAATGGAGCAATAAAAATGGCTCACTGGAGTCTCACTAAAACACTGTCTTGTCTTATGTATCCTGTGTTCATTGTAGTATATGGCTCTGTTAAGATGTACAGGTAAGCCTTATACCTACAGTTGAAGTCAGAAGTTTACATGCACTTGATATCAGCAAAACACATTTTTTAACCACTCCACAGGTAAAATATTAGCAAACTGTCATTTTAGCAAGTTGTTAGGACATCTCCTTTGTGCATGATATGAGCAATTTTTCCAACAATTGTTTACATACAGATTGTTTCACTTTTAATTGACAATATCACAATTCCAGTGGGTCAGAAGTTTACATACTAAGTTAACTGTGCCTTTAAGCAGCTTGGAAAGTTCCAGAAAATTATCTCAAGCATTTAGGCAACTACCAATTAGTTTCTGATAGGCTAATTGGTTAATTGAAGTAAATTGGAGGTGTACTTGTGGATTTATTTTAAGGCTTAATTTCAAACTCTGCCTCTTTTCTTGACATCATGGGAAAATCAAAAGAAATCAGCCAAGACCTTACAAAATAAATTGTGGACCTCCACAAATCTGGTTCATTCTTGGGAGCAATTCCCAAGTGCCTGAAGATACCACGTTCTGTACAAACAATAGTACACAAGTATAAACACCATGGACCAAGCAGCCATTATTAACGCTCAGGAAAGATATGTATTCTGTCTCCTAGATATGAACGTAGTTTGGTTCGAAAAGTGCAAATCTGTCACAGAACAACAGCAAAGGACCTTATGAAGATGCTGGAGGAAACAGGTAGCCAGGTATCTATCCACAGTAAAACGAGACCTATATCAGTATAACTTGAAAGGCTTCTTAGCAAGGAAGAATCCAATGCTCCAAAAACACCATATAAAAGTCAGACTACAGATTGCAAGTGGACATGTGGACGAAGATCTTCCTTTTTGAGAAATTTCCTCTGGTCTGATGAAACAAAATGGGACTTTTTGACCATAATGACTATCACTATGTTTGGAGGAAAAAGGATGAGGCTTGCAAGCCGACAAACACCATCCCAATCATGAAGCATGGGCGTGACAGCATCATATTGTGGGGTGCTTTGCTGCAGAAGGGACCGGTGCACTTCACAAAATAGGTGGCATCATAAAGAGAGAAAATTGTGTGAATATATTGAAGCAACATCTCAAGACATCAGCCATTAAGTTAAATTGTGGTCGCAAATGGGTCTTCCAAATGGACAATGACCCCAAGCATACCTCCAAAGTTGTGACAAAATGGCTTAAGGACAACAAAGTCAAGGTATTGGAGTGACCATCACAAAGCCCTGACCTCAGTCCAATAGAAAATGTGTGGGCAGAACTAAAGCACGTGTGAGCAAGGAGGCCAACAAATCTGACTCTGTTACACCAGTTCAGTAATGGGCCAAAATTCCAGCAACTTATTGTAAGAAGCTTGTGGAAGGCTACCCAAAATGTTTGACCCAAGTTAAGGTAATACTACCAAATACTTACAAAGTGTATGTAAACTTCTGACCCACTGGGAATGTGATGAAATAAATAAAAGCTGAAATAAATAATTCTCTCTACTATTATTCTGACATTTCACATTCTTAAAATAAAATAGTGATCCTAACTGACCTAAGACAACTGTATATAGGCCTATTGTATATTTAATGGGACAGTTCACAAAGAAATTATAATTTGTAACTCTTCACTTTCTTGTTCACCCTAGCTATGGACTAAACTTGCATTTCTTCATGATACAGTCTTAAAAATAAAGGTTCATTATCAGCTTATATGGTTCCATAAGGAAAATGTAACATTTATGGAACCTTCCCATTGCACACAAGGTTCTTAGTAATGGGAAATGTTCTTTAGACTGCAAAAAGTATTGTTCAGAATGGTTCTTTTAAATGGATAATTCACCAAAAAATGAAAATTCTCTCATCATTTACTCACCCTCATGCCATCCCAGATGTGTATGATTTATTTTCTTCTGCTGAATTTTCTTCTGCTAATGAGGTCTGATCACCATTTACTTGCATTGAATGGAACTCCAGAGCTGAGATATTTTTCTAAAAATCTTCTTTTGTGTTCAGCTGAAGAAAGAAAGTCATACACATCTGAGATGGCATGAGGGTGAGTAAATGATAAGATAATTTATTTATTGGGATGAACTATTCTTTTTAGGAACTTTGAACATTGTTTGGTTCTTCTATGGCATCTCTGTGAAACACCCTTTTTGGAACCTTTTTTATTAAAGAATGTAGCAGTCTAGATCTTTACTCGGTAGGCTGGCTACTACACTCCAGAACAATAAACAACACAATTAACAATTTACCACATGGAGATGGCTCATATTTATTAATTAATTACAGGATTATCACAGCGGCAATCCCAGTAAATGCCGCTCACTGCATTCCGCATTCTGTGCACACCAAGCTTGGTGTAAACTGTGCATCCAACCTTTTTTTGAAACCAAGCCAGGATTATAATTTTTCCATGGATGTGACATATCCAAATAAAAGAACTAAAGCATGGAAAGTGACATTTTCATTTTCCATTTTTTTTAAAGATTTCATGACAAATAGCAAACTGACACTACAGAATTACCGAAGTGTGTCTTAGAACTAATGAGAAAAATTTCCCAAGGGAATCTTTATCTATTGCTCCTTGGACTGCACCTTGGGGACCTGCTCACATGCTCCTCTGTCTGTCACTCCACCCTCTAAAACACACACACACGGCACAACTCTGACACCCTGCTTCCTTTGCACTGTTGGGGAGTGAAGCCATTTCACTTTGCACCTTGCAATTAAAATTGGAGAGAGAGAGAGCGCGAAAGAGAGAGATACACTTACTTCTGTATGACACACACATACTTGCCACTTTCCCCACCCCTGAAATATGTGGCATACACATGTATGTAGAATGTGTCAAGATTGTGGTGTTGAGAGCAATGACAGGTATGGAATTAATTAACAAAAGAAATCACACAATTCCACTTTAACAGGAGCATTTTAATATCAGATCATTACATGCCTGTATGATTGTTTGAAAGATGTGGCACTATTTACAGGTGTCTATTAGAGTTTTTGCACCTGGCCTGGATTTGTTAAGACTGGCATGATGTGCTGGTGGAATTGCTTGGGTGTTTTTTCATCTAAGTGCACACCTTGGCAGTGATGGAAAGGATTTTATATATATATATATATATATATATATATATACAGGGTTGGGGAGTAATGGAATACATGTAATGGGATTACGTATTTAAAATACAAAATATATGTAACTGTATTCCACTACAGTTACAATTTAAATCATTGGTAATTAGAATACAGTTACATTCAAAAAGTATTTTGATTACTGAAGAGATTACTTTGCATTTTATTGTCATTTGTTTCATTTAATATTTAGTCCTTTCAGATGGAAAACATTTAAACATATAAATGATGCGATCCAAAGTGCATTTGAACAGCGGTGAAACACTTTCTTATGATGTTACATTCATACGAGCAGACAGAGAAGTAAGTTTGGAGCAGTAGAAATAGAAATAAAATAAATACATACAAATTGTGCCATTGTGATTTAATGTGCTCAGTAATGTAATTTTTCCCACCGTTATTAAAATCAGTGCGGCACACTTTGCAAAAGGCATGAGTATTGTTGATAGGGCTTCGATACATTTCTTCCGTCCAGCTGTTGTTAAATTTACATGTATCGGCGGAGCACCAGCTGAGTCTTCTCCTCCCAAATACCAGTGATGCGCAAATATCAACAGCACAACTGGGTTGCCAGGTTGAGGTCACAAATGGGTTGAAATTTGTATGATGTGTCGATTGTGTGAGTTGGATGCGTTTCATACATGATCTGGCAACTGGACAACCTTGGAATGATATATTGATGTGATTATTCATATAATGAGGTTTGGGACATTACAGGAGTTTCCTAGGAGAAATAACAAAATGGGAGGGGGGCATGAGACGGGTGTGAAATACGGGAGACTCCCAGGAAAAACGGGAGTGTTGACAGGTATGGTTACCAGGCATGTTTATATTTTTTTATCAAGAAAATTAATGTCAAGGAACTGTGTAGCTCAGTGAGTAATGACGCTGACTATCACCCCTGGAGTCGCGAGTTTGAATCAAGGGTGTGCTGAGTGACTCCAGCCAGGTTTCCTAAGCAACCAAATTGGCCTGTTTGCTAGGAATTGTAGAGTCACATGGGGTAACCTCCTCATGGTCGCTATAATGTGGTTCGCTCTCGGTGGGTCGCGTGGTGAGTTATGTGTGGATGCCGGGAAGAATAGCGTGAAGCCTCCACACGTGCTCCACATGTCTCCGCGGCAACGCGCTCAACAAGCCACGTGATAAGATGCTCGGATTGATGGTCTCAGATGCGGAGGCAACTGAGATTCGTCCTCTGCCACCCGGATTGAGGCAAGTCACTACACTACCATGAGGACATAGAGTGCATTGGTAATTAGGCATTCCAAATTGGGGAGAAATTGAGGATTGGGGGGGGCCTTGGAGTCAAAAAGGTTGAGAACCACTGCCCTAGATGACAGGGAGTGAATTTATTCTCTGAATTTATTTTCATTCCCTCGCAATTGTTTCAGGTTCCCTTGCAACTTTTTCCATGCCTTACGAAAGTTTTACTACAGTAGCCATATTTTAAACAAGATGATTGTAGTGAAACCATAGTAATGATACAGGAATACCCAAACAATTGTAACATAATAATTCGGCCATGGTTACTGTAGTATAAAATTGTCTACGTGTGTGTGTGTGTGTGTGTGTTCAGTGTTGTTAAGAGGACATGTCTAATATGTGCCGTTACTATAGTGACCTCTACAGGAAGTGTGTTTGTGTGTGTATGTGTGTCCTGATGTGCCTCTTACATTTTGTGGTAAATAAAAAAAGGTCTCAGGCTGCAAAGGCGTGTGTAATAGCTTATAGCTTTGTCCTGCCGTGATGTTTGAACAGCACCACAAACACACCCGGACAGAGGAAGCTCTCGTATAAAACATGAGGACTGGCGAAAACAAACACACACACAGTCAACGCCACCACACTCAGGTCAAGGATCAAGGCCATGTAAACAAGACACTTGATGAGTATTTCATAACTGTTCAATTTTTCATCCAGTAACAAATTGGAATTTTGTGCGTTACATATGTGGCCTCCTCCAGATCTGATATTAAACATGAATTATGAGTGTCTACACTTTCAACAAGCACAAAAGAGAGAACAGAATTCATTTTGGGCTAGGCCATACCTTTCAAAGATACTTACCGGTTGTTGGTACGTGTGAACACAATGGATTTGGAGCTAGTTACATGTGAAAAGTGTCACCTGTCACATTGGGGTCTTAGAGCTTTCAAAATACCATTATTTCATTCATAACAGCTTCCCTGTATATCTTCTTCTTTTGTTTGAGATTATAATATTGTGTACCTTGATTTAGGCACATGAATCACTAAATCATATGTCTATGAAAACATGAAAATATAAAGCTGACACTTACAGAATGACGTAGCCTATCCTTAGTGTGCTCTAAGCAGGACCGTAACCGCAATATACATTGAGGGGGACAAGTCCCCTCCAATAATCAGATATGGCCAAATTGCCAATCCATTATGTGCTGCTGTATAATTGTCATTAATTTGTTTTAGGAATAACATAATTGTTTAAAACAAGTTTCATTTTTAGCATACACAGTAGTCTAACAATGCTCTTCAATGTCATATAAAATAGCCAATCAAATTGCATTACAGTTATTTTAAAGTTGAAATTGTATCATTTTTACACCACTAGCATCAACAAAAGGGATTGCAAAAATAACAGCTGTTTATAAAAAGGTTTGCCAAACACTTCCCTCTATTGCCACTAGTTGGTCAAACAAGTAGACCTGCCCCAAATTCACACATTGGTTGAGCCAATGTTGTTCTCAGGATTCTCAAACAAACAGAACTTTTGATAGCACCACAGACACACACTGTGAACACATCGAACCAATAAATGGCTTACTTATACTTGTCTCTGCATATTAAGCTTGGATATGAGAAAGTATTTTAACATCAATAAAATGAGGCACTTCACACTTTGATATTTTCCTCTTCACATGCAAGAGCTTGGTTCACCACTCCAGTTTGGCCACTCCAGACATTATCACATTCCACGCACCACTAAGGGTCAGGGATACTCTTGTTTAACTTCAAAGACCTGCAATCAATATGATTGTCATCAAACATTTATGAGTACACTAGTTTCTGTTTATGGATTTATTCATTTCAATACGGAACATAAGCATCTCTGTCTCTCATTCTCTCTCTCTTTCTCGCACCACGGGGGGTTTATAGATTGAGGACAGCGCTCTTTGAGATGATTGACAGCTGATTTGTTCAGTGATGATGAGGTGCCCGTGAGCAAGGAAAACAGGCATGATGGAAATTTTAACAGGGCCAGTTATAATTTCTGCTCGAAGTAATTATGATAAATGACAATGGGGGCCAATCAGGGGGCCGAGCACTTCTCCTAGTCACCTTCAAAGTGTGTGTATGTTCAACAGACAAGTCACCGTGCTTCCCAATTAACCCTGTTGACTTAAAGGAGGAAAGACAATATTACAGATGCCACTGTTGTAATGATAAAACTTTGATCAATTGCTTTGATTTTTATAACTTGAGCGTTCACACAGATTTTCAACCCTAAATAAAACCACTTCAATCATTATCAATAAGGTAATTTTTTCAAGTAATGGAAGACTCAACTTAATTTCAATTACGCTTTTGAAGAGAGTAGGATATTGTATCCTCTGGACCCAATTAAAGCTGTTTTTTAACCTGTGAGGGAGGAAAAATGCAGCTCTTCACATGCAGACCTATGAAAAATTGATCCTCTATTGCTCACGGGTGTATCTTGTGCCAAATGTGATGTTGGAAATGTGTGGTTCAGCCAATTTTTAAAGTTATGTTAATTGTTTTGCATCTATCTCTTTGTCATTAAAGGGATTTTTCATAATTTACTCAACCTTATGTTTTTCCAATCCATTAGATTTTTTCTTTTCTTTTGTGGAACACAAAAGTACTTTTGTAACAGAAAATTACCCTCATTTACCATTCACTTTCCTTGCATCTTTTTTCCATACAAAGAAATTGAAAGGTGACTTAAGCCTTTTGTGTTCCATTTTCATTTTTGGATAAACTATCTTTAATTTCCCAACTCTTTCCCTCTCCATCTCTCTATCCACCCCTCTCTCTGTTCTCCATGAGCGGCAGGGTCGGCAACTGAAGTATTGCTCCACCTACTGTGGCCAGTGTTGTGTGTGTGTCTCATTACCGCTCGGCACGTCTGCCAAAACACGCAGGTCTGTGGGCCTCTCCTGTGCGTCAGCTGCATTTACCATGGCTTTGAACACCTGGCCCAGCATGTTTTATTGATTGCTTTGTTGGTTGA
This sequence comes from Moxostoma hubbsi, assembly GCA_032164185.1. Classification (NCBI taxonomy): domain Eukaryota; kingdom Metazoa; phylum Chordata; class Actinopteri; order Cypriniformes; family Catostomidae; genus Moxostoma; species Moxostoma hubbsi. The sequence continues at coordinate 5,956,870 of JAVLUX010000043.1, forward strand.
TGCCGGCTTCCCCCACAACGTCCAGAGATGGGCTTATGTATTAGAGATGGGGCCCGCAATGGGTCAGGCAGGATGAAAGGAGATCCGAGATGGTGCTTTTTTTATGTTACACTGAAGAAGAGGAGGCTGGTTCCTTCATCAGATGCCTACATTTATGAGATGTTTTCAACACTGTCTGTGTTGATACAAAGTTTTTTTCTATACAGACATTTTGAGCAATGTGTTTTCTGTAAGCCACAAAGAATTCTGGTTGTTCATCTTTAATATACATATTTTTGAGAAAACAAAAATGTGATCTTTTGTCTTTAAGATGCTCAGATGCTTTGTCTTTAAAACTCTATGGAGTGTACTGCATTGCAGATGTCATGGCAGTCCATTTAAAAGTAGCTGTTTTTATTTTTGTTTGTTTTATGTGTTGATGGTGGTTTTACATCAGTGAAGTACCCACACTTTTCATATTAAAACAAATTTTTAGCCACTCCACAGATTTAATATTAGCAAACTATAGTTTTGGCAAGTCGATTAGGACTTGGGACTGGGAGCAACTTCCAAATGCCTGAAGGTACCAGCAAGGAAGAAGCCACTGCTCCAAAACTACCATAAAAAAGCCAGACTACAGATTGCAAGTGTGCATGGGGACAAAGATCTTACTTTTTGGAGAATTGTCCTCTGGTCTAATGAAACAAAAATAGAACTGTTTGGCCATAATGACCATCGTTTGGAAGATAAAGGGTGAGGCTTGCAAGCTGAAGAACACCATCCCAACCGTGAAGCATGGGGGTGGCAGCATCACGTTGTGGGGGTTGTTTGCTGCAGGAGGGTCTGGTGCACTTCACAAAATAGATGGAATCATGAGGAAGGAAAATTATGTCAATATATTGAAGCAACATCTCAAGACATCAGCCAGGAAGTTAACGCTCGGTCGCAAATGGTTCTTCCAAATGGACAATGACCCCAAGCATACCTCCAAAGTTGTGGCAAAATGGCTTAAGAACAACAAAGTCAAGGTATTTGTGGTATGAGTGGCCACAATAAAGCCCTGACCTCAGTCCGATAGAAAAATTGTGGGCAGAACTGGAAAGCATGTGCGAGTAAGGAGGCCTACAAGCCTGACTCCATTTACACCAGTTCTGTCTGGAGTAACGGGCCAAAATTCCAGCAACCTATCCAAAATGTTTGACCCAAGTGAAACAATTTAAAGGCAATGCTACCAAATACTAACAAAGTGTATGTGATCTGGGAATCATTCTATCTACAATTATTCTGACATTTCACATTTTTAATATAAAGTAGTGATCCTAACTGACCTAAGACAGGGAATGTATTCTATGATGATAAATATATTTGGCTAAGGTGTATGTAAATTTCTGACTTCAGCTGTAATGTCCATGCTCATTTTTCCATACATAAAAGCATACCATGACCAAGGAATGGTTGAGGGTGATATCATGAAAAATATGTGACTGTGGCAACATTTGTGCCACATATGACATTATGTGGTTCAATACTCTTATTGCGACAATTCCGAGGTGAAATGTACACTTTGTGGCGCTAAAGGCAAGTTTAATGTTCTCCCAAAGGTTTTTTATTTTAAATAAACAAAACCTACATCCCTACCATAAACCTAAATGATAGTGTCATAAAAAATGCAATTGCTGAAGCAACCAAAATCATTTTGTGCTGCTTTTATGACACTTTAGGCTCATGTGTTGACTCGCGTGCTCTTCAGGACTCCGGTCTGTCAGTTGAGCTACATACAGTGCAATTGATCACACTAAAACAAGCTTGTAAATGTAGTTGTTATGCAATGCAAATGTACAAAAATGACCGCCTTACATGTCATGTGCTATATTAAGAGTGTTTAGATGTCATAAGATGTCATTGTGTAAGGAAAAGAGTGAAACGTGTTTATGAACTGATAATCTGCAGTTTTACACGTAATTTGTGTAAAAAGTATTAAAAGTAATTGTAGTTTAGTGCCTCTAGTGTTCATTTCACCAGGAACCGAAGCTATACCTAACAGAAACGAGCCACGTACAAATCATTTTGCAAAAATGTAGCTATAGTAATGTGATTTTATGGCTACTTTCACACCGTAGCTGAATGTGGTCCAAAACTGATTTCTTTTCTCACACATGTAACACAGATATCACAATTGGATGACAGTGTGAACAGCTACTAGTGCATTGAATCTGACATTTTCAAATCTGATTTGGGCCACTTTAATACGTGGAAATATATAGGATATATATCTGAATTAGTTTTTTCAATGTACCGGCGACGCCAGTTAGATAGAGGGAGAGACGCACGTATCCGCTGTGTGTGTGCGTACATCAGTGTTTGTGTTGTGTTTAAGTTGTAATTCAAGTCTTTTTGGTTGATAACCTGCTTGAACAAGAGGCTTGTCTGCCACAGTCATGTTAACAACCTTTAAAAAAAATAGTTTGAGAAGAAAATCTGATTTCAGTCACATTCAACACGTCTGGAATGACATGATGACGAGGACGACTATGCTACAGCTGTGCGTCTACCTACAGTTTAACTATTTTTGTCCCACCTCACACACAGAAACAAGACTAAAGTATCTCAACACTGTTAAATGCATAAATGATGTACCCAAGAGAAAGAAAACACTACAGTGCCTTAAAATCAGAGAATGTCACATTAATTAGAGAAAGAAAGAGAGCAGAGTGGAATGTATCACTGTGAAGCCATTAATTACATGCTTAGTTTAACCTTTTGACTTGCTTTCTATTTGTTCTAGGGGGGTAAGACAGAAACATGCAGATGTGTCAGGACCTGCATTAACGCTCCATATTTTAGAGCCTTTGCAAGCTGCAAACAGTCGAGTGTGTCGTCAGTTGACGGGATGCTGCCTTGTTGGCAGACAGTCGCTCCACGCATACTTGTTGTTAGCACTTGCATCGTCTCAACTCCCTGCGGTACCCTCCACAACCGTAACTCTTTTGTTAATTCTCGTCACATGTTGGCTTTCGTTTTTTTGTTTTCAAGCCCTCTCGCTTGGTTTGTTTAAATGGTTGTAATTGTTGTGACAATGTTTAGGAAAGGGATCAAGACATAACAGATGTGTGTAGTTAATGCTGACAATCATACATGTTGGAATATACAGGACAGTTTACACAGGCCTTCCTCTTTTTTCATGTTTCAAATGTCTTGCAGAATATATCGTTTTTTAGCATAAATGTTCAGGAATTTTTGTGCAAAAAACAGAACTTCATATCAAATAATTGTGTTCAAAAATGAATGTAACCTTGGTTCTTAAAGGGATAGATCTTTTTTTTTTTTTTTCTTTTTTAATTCAGTAATAAGTTTAGTGGCTAAACACTAAACGAAAAAAAAAAAATATATATATATATATTTATTTTTTTATCCATCCCTTTCATTTTAATAAGATGGTGGAAGTGTGCACCGGTGACTTTGGGAGATAAAAGTAGCAGCAGCACAGCCATGCTGTGGGATAAGAGAAAAAACATTTTGTGCATATGTAACAGGCCTTGATTAACAGCTTTCCTAAGCAAAAAGCTAATTATTTTATTGAGTCAAGAGACTCAATCTCACCCCAGGGATTTGGCATTAGCTTTAGAATAGAGAAAACTGTGTCTTTCCCCCGCCTTTCGGACGACCAGCACTATGACACAGGGATGAGCACCAGGTATGTGTGGTCTCAGCATATGTGTATCAATAAGGAGCTTACCGGCAGAACTGCAAAAAGGAGGGAGTACAATACCAGAGCAATTTGATTCTAAGCCCCTTAGGTCAATCCCTTGAATCTTTTTTCACAAGAGCTCTTTTTTTTATCAGGACTCTTTCCATTTATTCGTGCTTGAAGTTCTGAGTCTGCGAGAATAATGTTTGGTTGCGAGGATCTGTCTTTGAATGAGTCCTTGATCATTCTGTAAAGTCTTTGTCAGTCTCATTCTGCTCCCTTGTTCACTGTCGTAAATCAGTATATCATGTGCTCAAATTCGGTCACTTACATCAGGACATTGATTACAGGTTTGTTCAACTTCGCTGGTATTTATGAACATAATTGTTATATAAAATCATGCATCATGCCATCATGCATCTTTGTTGTAGCTGTTAGAAGTATTGCATTTATGAATATCCAACACATCAAACAATTTTGCCCCTAATTGTTAATCAAGTCAACAAAAGTGCCCGTAAAGAGCATGCTTGAGATGAAATCTGAGTTGTTGTTGTTGTGATGTTTGTAGAAAACGAAACAGAAAAACCAAGGTAAATGTCATGTGTGAACTGAATGTTTGGGTGTCATTCCAATCCAGTTGTAATTTTATCAAATTATTGAAAAAGTGTGAAAATATTATGTAATTTTGTGTATTTAGGGTAAATTAAATAATAGCTATGAAATTAACCTTAGCAAGACAAATGAATATGTCCTTTTATTTCAAAAACTTTACAAATGTATATAATTTACATAACTGTAATTTCCATCATGGACTTCAAATAAATGTAATTTGCTAAAAGCGTGACTTTACACAATGTTAAAAGTACCTAGAGTTGAAGACACACCCATTTATATAAAATGTAATTTAAACAAATCTAAATTACACAATATACATAAACTAAAAAGTAAAGGGGGAAGAAGGTGGTTATATTCTAACAACTAAAATTTTCCTGTAATTTAAAATTTGCTGAATTTTCCCCCTTTTATGCACTTTAGGAATAAAATATTATGTGTCTTTTACACTTGAACTTCAGAGTACCTGATGACAGTTACAGTAAGTGAACATTGTGATGCTCACTGGCTCTTATGGTCCATTCTTGGAAATTCTAGGGTGCATACGTTTCAATGCGCTGGAACGATTTTGACAATGGGACGGCCCTAGAAACTGGGGAACTGATTGAACACCCTATAAACTGATATCTCTCATCAAACAGGAAGTTCATGCTACAGATTTGATTGCATGCAGGTCCATTTTGAGTAGCACTGTACCTTTCAACAGCGGTGATGTGCCCCTTACGGTTAAAAAGGTACTTAAAAAAACTCTCATACACTTCTGTACAATATTAATCCATATCTGAAGCTGTGGCACTCCGACAACAAATCACCCTCTGCGCTGGTCGGTATTTCCAAATACTAAGGTTAGAATTTAATTGTGACGCAAGGGGGAGAGCGCGACGGTTATGGACAAAATAGCAAAGCACATGTCACAGGACATGTTGTGAATAGTTCACTTAATACCACTGTATACACAGCGGACAGAGAGTGGCCACCTTTGCTCCCGCTCTGCAAATCCCTGAATAAGAATATGACATAAATTCTGCACATATAAAATTAGTAAATGCCACTATAGCCATAGTTAAATATCACACAATTCCCCGAGGAGGGCCCTCGCAAGCTACCTTGCTCTATTTTGCAAAAAAAAAAAGAAAAAAAGAAATAGATGACAAAAAAGAGGTGGGGGGAGAGGGGGGGGGGGGTGTAGGCATGAAGAAGAGAAGTAGAGCTAGTTAGACAGAAAGTGAGAGAGGTTACAGTCCTGGAATTGCCAGGATGTCTTTTGGATTTATACCTCCCTCCTGCCGACTCATATTGAAATGATCAAATAAAAAATGCCATTGCAAAGGCTTTCAATCCTTTTCTCATATGGCTCATTAGGGGTTAAGTGCGGCCTAATCTTTTCTCTAATAAAGCTACTTTGAAGTGCGGAAAGTGGGCGGTGCAGGGGCCAGGGTAGTTCACACAGAACACTTTGTAAATGAGCTCAGCCAAAAAGCTGTGCGTGTGTGAGGACTTGAGCTTCTCAATATGAGCTGTCACTTTGAACCGTAGTCAGGTTTTACACATATACTCTCCAGAGTTCTCCTGTGATGTCTCCAATTCGTCTCCGTCCTCTCTGGTTAGGGTTTCCTCAACCCAAGGGATATTTTCTTCCATTCCACGACTGCCTGTTGCTTTGCTGTGCGGTGCTGGGTATGGGGGGGGGGGGCGTTTCCAGATTGCTGTAAGCTCCTCTCGCTTGGGTGAGAGTGTTTACAACAGTTTAGCAGCAAACTGTCAGAGACTGAAGGCTTAATGTAGTACAAAGCCACTGCCTGGATGGGCTTGTTTGTTTTTTTCGTCTGTTGGCATTTTACGTTAATAGGCAACATTGGGCCCCCTCCAACAGCTCTGCCAAGATGCAACATGTTCTGGCATTCCCAGAGAGCGAGTACGCTCTGTTAGTGTCTGCAGGGTGCCAAGCATTGTAGCTAACACGTTGCAATGTGGTTGCGATTCCCAATGTAAATGTTATTGTACTGGTGTGTTAAGTCTACAACCCTGTGTATTTTCCATTTGTTCCATTAATCCTCCCTTTCCAATGGGACTGGAAGGGGGCTGAACAGATCATGTTAACTTACCACAAACCCTTAGAGTCCAACATACAAATGGCATTTTTAACATATGGAACTCTTTATTTAATGTTTTCCTTGTTGATATACAGAATCTATAACAAACGGTAATGATTTGCAGCTGCTGAAGACGTGTCTGATGTTTGGTTGGGCATGGAATGATGAAGAGGTACCTTGTTCCTGCAATATTCAATAATAATTACTGCTGATTGGACACTTGAGTCAATTGACTCAATACACCTAGGGACAATAAAAGTTAAATAAATATCATTTCCCAAGATGTGCAGTCACATAATATAAATGTCATTCACTCACTTTTTAGGTTATTTTTTAATACTTTCCTGCACTTACATTTTTGGCATACCTAAATTTTGTACTTTAATAAATCTATTTCATGTATTTGCATTTTACAATATGAAGTTCCATTTTTTCAAAAATTCCTGAATGTTTCTTAATATTATTATTTATTTATTTGATTTGGATTATGCATATATGTTAAGCATATATGTATAGGCTACATTTCTGCAAACATAATTTCTTAAATAGGCTACATTCATGAATTTTACTTAAATCAGTATGTTTTATATATGTGCCTTTTACTGTGCAATTACATTTTTTACATAAGTACTTTACTGCACTTTCATTAAAATGTTTACATTTTATTTATATTTTTTGCATACATACATTCTTGTTCTTTTAGTGTGTTTTGTTTTTCATTTATGCTGTCTTGCATTTTATACATGTATTTTTTTGGTCCATATATGTTTCAGTACTTTTACTCAAATAAATATACTTTGTAATGTAATTTCTACCATGCAAAGTTCACTTTACAATATAAAAATAACTCTTTTTTTTTTGCGTATTAACTTTTTTGCTTATTAACTGCATTTTTATTAATGCACACTTTTACACACATATTTTGACAAAAAAAAAATGTATGTCTTGTTTTTATTTATTTTATTTATTTTGCATGTGTACATTCTTATACATGACCTTATTGTACACATGCTCTGTGAACTTTTACCGAAATAAATGTACTTTATGTACAGTATGTACTTTTTACCATGGGTAGTTCACTCTAAAAATTAACAATTAGGACAGGCTTGACTTGTGTAAATAAAATGATCGTGCACGTACATGCATTGTGAAAATATTTGAGCTCCTTTGCATTTGTATGCATAACCTGGAGAAATGTGTTTCTTATTCACCACCTCTGTGATTACCATGTTCCCCCCAACTTGAGACCATCACAGGCCTTCTCACCATGTCATGTTTCAACTTGTCATTAAATTGACTTGATGTAGCATAGCATGGCAGAGAGAATGTTGATTTTTAGAAACCCCAAGGCCTTGATTATACCTAGCTGACTGAGACCAAAGGAAATCATAACAATAACCGCACATTTGGAGGTGTCCATAGGGGCCGATATATGAATGTGCCTTCAGTACTGTAATAACGGATGTATTTAACTCTGATTCCAACAACAAATCGCCATTGATTGTTATGGACTGATGACATCACCCAGTAACCCAAGTTGGTACCGATTACCTTTAAGGTGAATTTGTGTCTCAGAGATGAGGAGGTCTCTTGAGAAAGATTGATTGTTCTCATTCTGATGATTTTTTTGTTTGGGTTTGTTTTTTGTCTTGTGAAAAACTACAAACAGGATTTTATAGGAATATTATATTAATTTAAGAAATATTAATAATATTATAATTTTTTACATTTATTCACTATGCTAAACTATTTTTGCCTCCATTGTTATTGCATGTGTTTTTCACATTTTTTGAATAATTTTTTTGTCCATGCATTTCTGCAGAATTCTGCAGTTGTTCCCCCATAATCAAAATCAAATCAACTTTGGCACAGTCTAGAGAGCCACTCTCTCAGTTAGAAGGGGTTTTGTTGTTTTAATTCAATGACAGGCATTGGCATCATAAAGAAAGCTTATTGGTTTAAGGTTTTCGCTCTGTTTGGTGTGAACAGCCCCTTAATCTGGAGCCAGTTGCATAAAACTGTTTTAGACAAGTCTTACAAGTTAGTTGTCTTAAATTTTGTTCTTAACTTTTTCAGTCAGTTGCATTAAAACTTACCAAAATGTAAGTCTGCATACCCCTTGGCTAACTTTTATTTTTATTCTATGTTACAATGGAAAATAACTGTCAGCTGAGCTAGTGGGGGTATCAGTTGAGGGCTAAAAGGGGCTTGAGTTTGAATAAGACTTTCACCCTGTCTACACCAGATGCGAATGGCACGGCACGACAAAAGCAAATCACTCCCATTAAAATTAATGATGCTGTATACGCTGGATGTGTAAGTCCAGTAAACGGCCATTTTGCGCTGCATGCGCTGGCGCTACTCCTGCCAACAAGACAAATAAATGGTTTAGAATGTTCATTTCGACACGTCCAGTGTAGAGAGCCTCAAGCCGTAGCAGCGTGACGCAACAACGCTCACGTTCGTTGTAGACAGGGTGTTTAACTTCTACAACATTATCATATTTCTTGTTTTTTTAAATTTGGGTTAAAATCACTTAATTTGTTTAGAATTGATTTTGAAGCATTGTATTCTTCTAAAAAGCAAATCTTTTCAGCGAAGGAAAACTGTCTTAATTTTTCCGCAATGCGAATTAGACTGACTTACTAAAGACAGCTGTCAGCTTGTTTCATGCAACAGGTTTTCTCTGGCATAGTCTACTCAGACTATTTGTTAGATACAGTCTTAAGTTAATAGCTATGTTTATACAACCGGCCCCTGTACTGTCTGAATGGAAATGCATTGGACAACTAGTTCACGTTATACACACTTGTCTTATTTGTGTGCTGCAATTTTTCATGTGGTGTTTTAACAGATATTAGCCAGACCCTCCAGGAATTTGCAATCTTGCAATGATTTATGTAAATAAATGCTATGCATTATTTGCCGTAGCTTGCAATTTTGTATAATTCCTGCAATTGTTCTGCATAAACAGTGAACCTGTGGCATAATCTAACATGTAAGCATGTCATCGTCTCCACTGCGACACTGCATGTCATTAACCATGCAAGTATGAACCCGCAACAATGAAGGACATTTGCCATTATACAAATGTTAAAGTGAAACTGGAACATTTTGTGTTTACTGTCAAAAGCCTTTTCTAAACTTTTAAATCACAGCGTTTTATCTTCTCTAAATGGTCCGAGGTGCGAGTTTGTGACAACCTCAGTTCATTTGGAGTGCTCAAATAATGCATTGTAGCACTGAAAAATTAGACTCTGATATATATATATATATATATATATATATATATATATATATATATATATATGGGAGTAAGCGAATACATGTAGTGGGATTATGTATTTTAAATGTAACAATTATACAATTTAAATCATTGGTAATTAGAATACAGTTACATTCAAAAAGTATTTTGATTACTGAAGAGATTACTTTGCATTTTATTGTCATTTGATTAATTTAATATTTAGTCCTTTCAGATGGAAAACATTTATACATATAAATGATGCGATCCAAAGTGCATTTGAACAGCGGTGAAACACTTTCTTATGATGTGTCACATTCACACGAGTGGACAGAGAATACGTTTGAAGTAAGTTTGGAGCAGAAGAAATAGAAATAAACCTTGTGTAAATTGTCAGCTTTACGCTAAGCTAAAATGCTAATTATTGCCATTTTACATGCACGTTACCAGGCGCAGTCATATTTTTTTTATCAAGAAAATTCACGTTGGATCATTATTTATTTTTTCTAGTAAGACTTTTGATATTAGGGCCAAAATCATATTCATTTGTGTGTTGTTTTCCTGTAAAAATATAAAAAAAATCCTTCAAACAACATCACTTTGATTTATCTTGTTTTAGAAACAACACTGCATAAGATATTTAGGTTTTTCAGAGAATGTATTTTAACATGTTTATTTTGTCTTACTGTACTGGCAGTTTTTATAGTCTAAACAAGTGAAAACAAAAAAATCTACCAGTGCTGAAGAAGTAATCCAAAGTATTTAGAATACGTTACTGACCTTACGGAATACGTTTTACAGCATATATTAAGTAATCTGTAGTGGAATACATTTCAAAAGTAACCCTCCCAAAAATATATATGTACAGGACATTCCCCTAGCGGCCACTAGAGGTCGCTATGAGGGTTAGGACTTTTCATTTTTAAGTATATTTTGGTTTCTCCTGTTGTGTTTGTTTTGTGAGCTCCCCTTGATGGATCCCAGGTGTGTCTCCTTTACTTAGTTAGTCTTTGTTTATATAGGCCCTCTTGTTCTCTGTGTCTTTGCCAGTTCTTGTTCTTTCATGCATGTGTGTATTTTGGTTTATTATGTTTCTTGTTTCCAAAAGTTCTTGTGTTTGTTTTGAATTTTGTTATTAAAACTGCTGCGTTTAGATCCTGTACTCTTGACTCATCACTCTGCATTACATTACAGACTTAACATTCATGAAACGTGTTCATGATTGGCATTTCTATATTCGCTGAAATATCCTTCATGTGGAAAGTACAATGTGATAAGAGCTTCAAGTGCTTAATAATCGCAGATCTCTCAGATATTTGTGGTTAAAACAAATTAATGCAATCTGGCGATGGAATAATCGTGACCGGTCGCAATCAGGCGATGGAATAATCGCGACCGGCTGCAATCAGGCGATGGAATAATCGCGACCGGCCGCAATCAGGCGATGGAATAATCGCGACCGGCCACAATAAGGAGATGGAATAATCGTGACCGGCTGCAATCAGGCGATGGAATAATCGCGACCGGCCGCAGTCAGGAGATGGAATAATCGTGACCGGCCGCAATCAGGCGATGGAATAATCGCGACCGGCCGCAGTCAGGAGATGGAATAATCGCGACCGGCCGCAGTCAGGAGATGGAATAATCGCGACCGGCCACAATAAGGAGATGGAATAATCGCGACCGGCCGCAATAAGGAGATGGAATAATCGCGACCGGCCGCAATAAGGAGATGGAATAATCGCGACCGGCCGCAGTCAGGAGATGGAATAATCGCGACCGGCCGCAGTCAGGAGATGGAATAATCGTGACCGGCCGCAGTCAGGAGATGGAATAATCGTGACCGGCCGCAATCAGGAGATGGAATAATCGCGACCGGCCGCAATCAGGAGATGGAATAATCGCGACCGGCCGCAATCAGGAGATGGAATAATCGCAGCCGGTCGCAATCAGGAGATGGAATAATGGTGACCGGCCGCAATCAGGAGATGGAATAATCGCGACCGGCCTCATTTGTGTTTTTAGTTTACAGTTTTATTGTAGGTCTACTATTTTAACAATTCTTTTATATAAAAATGTTTAAGGGTCTTCCTTTGAACTCATATTAGCTGTACAGTATCTTGGGTTTCACATCTTTTTTTTTTTTTTATCAAAGCCAGTGCAAATTAATTCATTTATATAATTTATATAAATAATCCATAAAAAAATTGCTGTGAAATCCTGGTGAGACTATAAATTAGCTCTTGTCACCCAAATGTTTTAGATCCATTCGATGTCTTTCCATTAAAGCACAATTATAAAATGTTTGTGGTCTGGGTGCACCCCAAAAGCTGTAATCTATACTCAGTAAAATAAAAGTTTTTTAAAAATGCATTAGAAGTGGCTGTCATTCAGTTCGACAGACAAATTGTGACTCATTTAATCTTGTTTATTAAACAACAAAGTGTGTGTGATAAGACTTTTCAATGTTAAGTCACCATCTTTGGTTCAGTTCAGTTACTATTCCAGAGTAACATCTGTCAGTAAATATTGTTGTCAATACAAAACGCTGGCTGCATCACTTATGTATACCCATCCAGGCCTGTTTCAAGCCTTGCTTTTTCCTGACAGCTTTGTATGAGGTTTTCCTCTTGTAATGCATAATAGAATGATCTGTTCTGACAGCTTTGAAGAAAAGGATGTTTAGAGTCCACAAAGGGATTGTCATGTCTTTGTAAATTCACATATTTACTCTTGTGTTCATCTAATTTGGGTCTGTGCCACAGAATTCTCTTTCAAATTGAGATGAATGCCAGAGCACAATGCTATTTTCCCAGCTTGTTGTGCTAAATAAATATTTAGGCTTGGGTGTCACAGCTGATGTTAGTGTGTTCACGGTATACAGCCTTGATTTTTTTTCTCTTTTATGCATATCTGTTTATCACCCTGCTGAGATAAGAAGCCACTGGGAAGAGCACTTGAATAATACAACAAATTAGCAAACACAACAAGTGCTTTGTATCCTTTGGCAAGCGACGCTGAAATAAATATCTATTATTTACAGTTACATCTTGTTGCCAGAAAAGAAACAGTTTGTTTACTAAACATGCAGATGTTGAGATGAAAGCATTACAATTGCATAATTCATGCCCCATATGTTTGCACGTGCAAGTCGGGCATCCTAAACCGTTGTGTCAGAATGTTCCCCATGCATTAAAAATACACCACTGTAACACAGCAAAGCTCCCAGAATTGTTATCATTTATTCAGTCAGAGTGACATTAATATTGCACACTGCACCTCTGCCCTCACAATCTGTTTTTCAGAACTACCGGGGCACTGTTCAGGACGGCAACAGCGAGGCCAAACTCGGTTCTGCTCTCCACCGAAAATTAATCTTTATTATAATGACAGTGTACAGCACCTAGATTAGCCCAGGTGAGACAGCCCGTCGCCCTTCAGGGCATCTCGGCATGCCGTTTAATCCAAATGCCAATTTGGTGTGGGTTTGTTTGGCACGAGGTAGGGTTGTATGGAGAGGGGAAAGCACTCTTCCCAGCTTGGTGCGTCTCTAATTGGAGTGCAGGGAGCGACTGGAACTGCCTGGTGTCAGTCAGTGTTTAGGATGCCCGGGGGCAGCACTCTACTGTGGGTATCAAAGTGCTCTAATTAAATGCGGGGTTCGTAGTGTGGCCCTGTGTATTGCGGGCCGAGAGAAACCAAGAGCGGCCAGCATCATCCTTGCCTTTGACTAGCCACAGCCTCTGCTAATTACCCATTGTCCAATTGACTTCCCATACAACTTCCTACAAAACAACGAAGCTTGCGCTCTCTTTGGCATATGCACATGTCTGTCTCCAAACCCCCATTTTGCTATTTATATTTATTTATTAATTTTCATCCTATCTTAGCCAGGACAGCCTAATTAATCTTATGGAGATCTCTCCAAGCCAGGTTCCTGTGTGCCTGGTCTCCTGTTTATAATTTGATTTGGAATGATAAAACTATGTGTGGATATAAAAGACTAGTGTCTTTTCTGAGTGCTGGGACATGTTATCAATCTTCCCAACGTGCCCAGCAAACTGATTTCCCAGAAAATTAACTTCAATTAATAGCACAATTCCCCCGATGTGGCCATGGAGGCAGGCACCGCTGTGAAAGAGAACCTTCAAAGATCTTTCACAATAGCTCTACATACAGTACGCTTCCAGGCCTGTTTTGCACATGCCCTTTTGTTTCCCATAGCATAGGAAATATTTGCTGCATCTACACAAATATTCCCACATCAACATGAAAAATTGATTACGCTCATGGAGCAGAATGCTAAAATGGAGAGCGTGTAGTAATAAGACATTCAGAACATTTGTTGTTTTAAGCAACTAATACCTCTTGTACTTTAAATGGAGAGTGCTTGGGTTTGTTAATTTACTGGGTAAAATGGGAATTTTGCTTGTAGGTATAAGAACATAATCTGACTAGAAAGATTATATTTTTAAGATTGCAGTTTTTAGTCCCACATCTTCCTACAGTAATCAGACTAGTTTATTTACGGGGGTGGCGAAGCCAATCGATTTAAGATTTGGCCTGGTCATTAAAACGTTTTGGGTTTGAAACCAGCTATGTGTGATTCTTATGTTTTAGAGCACAATAGTCTGGTTCCAGAAGTTTAAAAAAACTCCGCAGGGGAACTGATTGTTAACAATTTGAAAACAGATCTACCATTAGCTCTGAGGTTGTTAATTGATGGTATATTCTTCTGTGAAAGCCATTAATAATTAGCATGGTTTCAACTTCCAAAATCCAGCTAAAAGAGACCCGAAGTTACCGCCCACTGGCACACTGTGAATGGCGCAATTGAGTCGGTCTCCCTACACTCTCAAACTACTTATTTACGTCTATTCTCTATTTTTACTATTTACATATAATCAACAACTTTAAATGTATACTATTATTTTCCATTGTTTTTACCTCATTAAATGATCTAATTTACAATGCCCTCATGAAAGATGTAAAATACACAGTCTTGGTTTGGTTCATGGCTTAGAACTCTTTAACGAAGGATTTTATGAAATCTCTATGGAACAAAAATATTTGGGAAAAATACTTCAGAAACCAGGATTGAGCACTGATGCGCTCTATTGCCATTTTTGCACTTAAACCAGGTTGCTCCACTTAACTTGGAATTGCATTTGCAACCCATGTTTCTTTAATTTGGCATAATTCTAAATGAAACCGGATATTCAGTTAAAAAATGAATGGAGGTGGGGTTTTGCTTTATTCATCGGGAATTGATGGGAACATGAAAAGTGGTATTAATAATAAGAAGGCTTGGTCACTGTGTAATAAGAAAGTAAATTGGGTCAGCTTTGATTTCATGATCACTTTAAAAGAATATTCTGGGGTATTTTGAACATAATTGCTATAGACATGCATCTGAGACTTGCTTTTGATAATCAAAAATGAGAATTTCAACTCGTCCCTCTACCTGTAAAAACAAACGGTAAGCAGGTTGCCTCTTTATAGTGGTGACGTTGCATACTGGATACCACAACAGATTCCTCCAGCTTTATCTTTTAGCATATACAAACTCTATTATTTCTTGTTACCCATAAGATTGACAGCGTTAGTACTGTGTATGTGGGTTAGTGGAGAGGTTGTTGAAGTGTTATGGCCTCATCAGCTGTCCAATCCCAACCTCATAACCTTTTACTACTGTAGATGCCATCTTCCAGCGCTAAACACCTAGCAACTGTGGGCCGCTCAGTTATTTAGCAGCCAGTCCTACTTGTCTGACTGCACTCAAGATATCATACTACTAAAGCAATCGGTGTCAACAACTGATAAAACCACAGGCTACAGCAAGTAGACATGCACACACATCCAAATAAAATATGGATGCCGATGTGGCCGTTTGAAGGGTCCATTAGAGGGACTGTGCGAGGCAGTGATGGAGGCAGATAAGTGTCAGACCCCCCACTGTACAGCACTGGAGCCCTGCCAGCTGTTTACTGCATCCTGGCATGGATGCTTGTTACTGTCTGACAGAGTCAAGATGAAACCTCTCTCTCTCTCTCTCTCTCTCGACTTAGACTGGAGACTTTTCTCTCAAACAAAACCGTTTTTGCTGACTCAGAATTGTGAATGTACCAAGGGAACAAAATAGTCATTTTTTCTTGCAATTTCTGAACTGTAAACCCTAATGTTGTCATTACTGGAAAAATCTACTTGTCTTAATTAAACATTACTTGAAATGTCAATTTTTTTTGCTCATAACTCAAATATCTAAATTAATTGAGGTTATTTTTCTTAAAAATCCATAAACTTGAGATAATAAATCTAAATAACTCAAACTTCAAGGTCCAAATTGCAATACCTTGCAATTTAATTATTTAATTGTTTCCTTGGCCAAAGGGCACATTTGGGGTCATTTAAATAGTTGTAAATAAGAATTCATACAGGTGATATGTGTCCCCTTTTGTCAAGACGGACCCTTTAAACACTGTCATGTTCTCCTTGTGCATGTGTAACTGAAATACAGTATATGCATTTCTGTGGAGAAATAAGTAAGGGATTATGTACAGTCACCCGGTTATGTAGTTCTGTTGGCATTTACTCTGTAAAAATTCTCAATATTCAGCCTATTACAAGACTAGTCACCAAATGAATAAATAAATGCACATGAAACATTGATTCGAGATGAAATATTTTTTTTATCTTATATGTAGAGATCACATAGTGAGCCGAGAAGCAGGAGAGATGGCTCTCAGAACCCGTCTAAATGTGCGGTTGTTACAGAGCAATATCTGACCACTAGATGGCACCATTGACCAATCAGAATCGAGTATTCCAGAGAGCCGTGTAATAATTTGATTTAATCAATGGCTTAGAATTAGGTAATCTTCATTATTTCAGCTGTTATTGAATTACCTAAATTTGAGTTCATTCGATTGGAATTATTCAGTTGAAACAACAACATTTAAATAGCAAACCTGAGTTAATGTGTATATATATATATATATATATATATATATATTGTATATTAATACATATCAATTAATTTATTAAATGTAATATATATTCATATGTACTTAAAATATTTAAATATATTTAACATTTACAGTATATATTAATTAATTAAATTTATACAAGCCATCAATCAAAAAACTATATATATTGTTATTATATATAATAATAGTTTTGATCTCTCAATTATCAATTGCTCTCTAGAATGAAAAGGGCACTCCCACTAATACCATTTGCCACAGGCTAGCAATAGCAAATAGCAAATCATGTCATAGTTCATGGCTGTGATGTAAACTTAAAGAGTATCTATAAAAAAAAAAAAAAAAAATTTAAATATAATATATACAGTATATAATCTCTTCAAAAAGTTCTGCAACAACTTTCTATTTCAATAAGTAATACATCGACACAGGAACAAAGTGTAATTGTCAAGCCATTACATCGCTTTTAAAGAAGCTTAAAATGCACCATCCCCTCTTCAGGTCCTATTTGGTTTAGCAGATAAGGTTAAAATACTTTTTACGCCACATTTTCCCAGCAGCTGAGTGTTGAGCCACGGTTTGCTCCACAGGAGTTTACCTTCCATCAATAATGCAGCATGACAGTTTTATGTACTATGTCAACAAAATAATTCCTTTATTGAGATGTCTTGAGATGCGCCAGAAACCATTGCACACCTGCTGCTCAGTCAAGAGTGTGTGATCGAAGGAGCGTGTGTGAGAGTGAGCGAGTTCATGAAACACCAATATTTCCTGCCTCTCTACCCTGCCTCAGGCACTGCCTCCATTGGGATGGTTTATAATGTAAGTGCGATCGTTGAGACATAAGCAGTGATCAATAAGCAGATTGCATATGCAATAGTAGTCTTCTGCTTATTGATCACTGCTTATGTCTCAATGATCGCTCACTTATGATTCAGCTCGTTCTCTCTCACTCTCCCTCAGTTGGGGGATATTTCAACCCCAGCTGCTGCCTCCATGTATCAGACTGATTTACAACTGCTCATTAATTAGCCACCATGCTAATGAAGAGACAAATCCTGTCTGCTCCTGTCACGTGCCTCTACATTTACATTTATTCACATTTACATTTATTTTCTTGCCATACAGATTCTTCCCTACATCAATGGCTCACAAAAGATACAAATGATGGTAGGCCTTAAATGCCAATCGCAATATGACAACAACATCAAGCCACAATTACTACTTATATCAATTCCAGTTCAAACCATGCTAAAAACAAATTAGCAAAGGTGGCTCAGTTGGTGACCACCCTTTATGACCATTGTAGCATATTGCTGGTTACCAGTTTAAGGTATGTTTTGGTAACTTGCATGCTGGTTTTACACTGGTCAACATGCTCTAGCTGCAGCAATTACCAGCTTGTGCATGTAACAGATCAGCAATGCCCATCGAAAACTAGTTTAAGGGAAAGTGTAATTATTGCACTACTAATGTCCCCACGGAATTGCAATCTATTTTCCATTAGGTCAATTAGGGTCAATCGAAATTGCCTTAATCAGTGGCTTGATTTTGAATCAGGAATACCTGTTTAAACAGAACATCAAAAGATGGAGGGAGTGTCTTATGTTTGAAAAATTCTCTATTTTTGCAATTCTGCTTGGTCAGACTGATCACACTGTAATTTCTATGACAGTAGGTCAAAAGCTCTGCTGCTGAAATCGAATCACTTCTCCCAGTGGCCGAAGCTGGAAGTGATGACAAACCTAACCGACAGTGGAGTAAAAATATTTTTTTTAGAAATGCAACCTTTGAATTGTGCTCATAATTGTTCATGAGGAACGCAATTACTTCCTGGCATGTCTCAGAGGTTGAAATGAGACAAATTACATGTTGATTTCCTTGTGAACATTTATAAACCTTTATAGAGTGAAGATTCACTTGGCTTCACCCTGTGCATTGTTAGCATATAATTAAGTAGTTATTTAAATGCTTTTATCCACAATTACTTGCCGTTCATTTATTACAGGGGCGGTCCCCTTGGAGTAACCTGAGGTTAAGTATCTTGCTCAAGGGAACAATAGTGATAGTCCATGCCTCAACCTAATGGTTACTAACCCTGATTTAACCCCTGTGCCACACCACCCCCAGACTTTATTACCTGAATACCTTTACTAACCTATAAAGCTCCATTGGTTCACGTTGTGCATGGTGCATCTTTCTCTCTTTTCTCTATCAAAGATCAGATCATAATTCTACTGTGCTTGTAAACGCTCCAGCCTCTGTGTTTGTGGTGAAGTTATTTACTCAACCCCTTTGTCTCCACATGCCTTTAAATCTCTTCTCTAGTGGACCTTAACTGGAAACTGTAAATTAAAGAACAATGCAGAGGTACCGGTCCTTTAGATCTCTCTCTCGCTCTCTTTATCTCTTCCTCCCTCCCTCCCTCCCTCCCTCTTTCTCTCTTGCTGGTGTGTTTGATTACTCAGAAAGCGAGCAAGTTCTTTCTCGTTTGTTTTCATTAGGGTGATTGCCTCAACGTCTGAGCGACCTTCAGCTGTCCTCACATTCCAAAAGAACTTCATACACATTCTCTCAAACAAACACTCGCTGTCTCTCTGTGACTAATGGCATGCGTGCACAGATTCACTGTTAGGGTCAGCATTGGACCATGATGGGTTTGGTATAATGAGGGAGGGTTATGACTGACATGGTCGCAGAGATTATTTTATTTCTGTCTTTAACACTCTTAAAGGGATAGTTCACCCAAAACTGGTCATTGTGTTGCTCCAAAACCATAAGACTTTATCATCTGGGGCTTTCTTGTTCTGTGCTGTTTTTGTGAGTTTTAGTGAGTTTTGGCGATTTGTGAGGTTTGCTCAAATGATTTTGGAATATGCTTGATTGGCTGTGACATTTTCTTTTTTCTGATTAGCTGTGACAGTTTTTCAGTTATTGTTCCATGCAGTTTTATCCTTCAGCTCTGATGTGATGCAATGTAATCCTAAAATTTGCAGTTGGGATAAAATCCCAGAGTGCCATTGACATACCAGTTCTCTAAAACAGTAGAGATATGGAGCACTCTCGAAGACCCTTGTTAGGTTACACTGCAATGCCAGTGGTATAGTATGCATATATATATATACTTAATACATGATTCTGTGGAATACTTGATTCTGATTGGTCAATTGCTGCAATCTGCAGTCAAAACATTTTGTATAATGACAGCTAAACTTTATAATTGACTGTTTTCCCAGGCAAATTATTTCTTACCTTGCTGTGGTAGTTTTATTTCGCTCGTATCACTCCACAGTCGCTTTCTTCTAACATAATGGAAACATTTCAATACAAATCAATATTTTATGCCCATTTATTTATTTAGTTGCTAAGTAGCCATGTAGCTAGTCGTTATCACAAAATAAACCCCTTCGGGTCAGACTGATCACACTGTCTATGTTTATTTTGTAATAATGACCGGATGACTGTACTTCATCCATTTAGATTTGTTCAAGTGTTTGTATATGTGTAATTTATACCGTACCACTATGTGTGAGTATGCTCACATGTGTTTACAAGCCCATTCAACACTGAATCAAGCTATTTTTGGTTTAAGCTTGTCTACATGTTGTGTATCAGTTATTCTGAAGGAATTAATATTAATTAGTTAGTATATAGAAAGCAGGATTGAAAGAGGCGTGATTGAAGGCCTTTGTTCTGCCAAGAGGCCGATGAAATCTCCAGAATCGGACACCCACACAATGCAAAAAAAAATAAAGAAGGGGGAGAAAGAGAGAGTTCTTCTCCAGTTTTCAGTGACTAAAGTGGTAAAGCATATTCTTTTATATGCATCTAATGCAGAGTTTACACTACACGATTTTAAGCCCGATTTTCGCTCGCCAACAGTTTTGTGGAGATCGCCGACAAAAGCCTGAAATCGTGGGCAAATCGGAGCTCGCTCCCGTGAGTGACGATAGCAATGTATGAACTATCAAAGACTCAATTTGAGAGAATCGCTGACGCGTCTCCGATATCAGCGAGATATCTAGAATGTTAAATATCTGGACCTGTCTGCGACTCCAAATCGCGAAATGTGAAATATGTTTTGACTGAATACAACTGCAGCATTGACCTACAGCCAATGAGAGAGCAAGAAACGGGGCACGGTGAGTTTCAGTGGGAGGAGTCCTGATGTACCTGCAATAGAACATAAACTAACATGGCTGTGGTATCAGGAAAGTCTCATTGGACCGAAGAAATGGAGGAACCATTATTGTAACATTGGCATTTTTAAAAGGTTCTTAGCATAATTGCAAACTGTATAAAAACACATGGTGAACTTCTATGGAATTGGATTCGATGGCTAATAAGTCACAGCAAACAAAGTGAGACAAATTGTATCCTTAGTGCTCCTGTTATCCAAACATAATAATTTTATGTTTCCCCTTGTATATGTTTTGCCACATGTTTCTGTGCGCCATGGAAACAAAATTGCTGCTAACTGCTATTGCGTGTGAACTTTAATGCTGTTTTAAGCACATTTTGTAACACAAACGCTAAGGCAAGCGTGCGCATTTATGTCCATTGTGAATGCTATTTATTAACCACACAATATATTTTGTACTGTAATTTAAGATACTCATTGAGACAGCTGAGAGGGATAGGGAATTAGTTGTGAGACTGAATTTGAAGATACAGGCATTCTTTGTAGGAGTTCTGCAAGCCTTAGGCTGCTACTTGATGAGTTTATAACTGTCATCAAAATTTAAATTATTATCAGTTTTCGTCAGTTAGCAACATTTCTCTTGGCCATACTGTGGGTGTAATTAACTTTTA
Organism: Moxostoma hubbsi; assembly: GCA_032164185.1. NCBI lineage: Eukaryota > Metazoa > Chordata > Actinopteri > Cypriniformes > Catostomidae > Moxostoma > Moxostoma hubbsi. Next base: position 5,978,281 of record JAVLUX010000043.1, read on the forward strand.
GACCTCTCTGTTTCAAGCCAAGTTTTATAAAGCAGGTGTGCCAATTGAAACAAGCACAGAGCCACCTCTTCTCGTCTCTCTTTCTCTCTGTCTTCTCAACTCTTTCTCACTCTCCGAGAAGAAAACCCCACTCTTGAGGGCCTTGTTACAAATATGAGCGCCTTTCACTTTTCAGCCATCAATGCAAAAGCTTTTCCTTGCTTTATAACAATTTAGCATTTCCAGGAGATGTACTTGTTATGAGCATGCTTCAGTCGCCCTGGCACTCTAGAATTGCTTAACACAGCAAATTTCTCATCAGAAGAGCACTGTGCTCTATGGAGAGAAAATAAAATCTAGGGTATGCTTTCAGGAAATGCAGCTTGACAACATCAGTTGGTCTTTTATATTAGATAAGTGATTGCATTATTGACTCACAAGTGTTATTTTATTCTTTGTGGATGTTTACAATATGTGCCTTTCAGTGTGAGCTGAATAGGTTTGCTCACAATGGATGTTTCAAGGCAGATTTCCATGTTTTGGATTTATTTTCAGGCTGTTTATGACATTTTCACACCTTGGAGCATTTGTTTTGCAGCTTAGTGTGTTTTCTTCCTTATGTAGCAGAGCGGTGTTGAGAGGTGTGAGATACCACCAATAGGATTAAACTAGAATAGTCGACTACGCCACCCTGGCAGTTTCAACCAAGGAAATTTCTTTGGTTAATGCCACTTTTGCCTTAGGGATCACACATGTTCATTCTACACAGAACGGGCCAGTGATGTAGGTTCTTTTATAAGAAAATATACAAACTTTTTATTTAATACAAAATACCCATACATCAGTAACACTGGTTGGCACTTGCAATACTAGGGTCTGCCACCCCCAGGTTCCATATGCATATTCACTTGTATTGAGAAGCTGTTAATTCACAACACAGAAGCTCAATCATAAAAAAAATAAAGAGAGTCAAATACTGAGCTGAGGCTTACCAGCAGAAGACAGAAAAGGGAAAAAGAGGTCCCTAGAAAAATCACTCCACTCCAACACTACAGTCAGATATAAGTGACAGGCACAGCACTCGAGGTAAGGGACACCACCACCGATAGGGGAAGAACTAGCATGTCTGCCTTGGGCACCCAGCTCTATAGTAAGTTAAAAAAGAAAGAAAAGGCAAAGCTGGTGGGTGCAGCATACAAGTAAGACAAAATCCTAAATAAACAATTAAACTGATATAAATTAAAAAAACAAAATACATATACAGCAACTCAGTCACCTAAATATTATTTTCTTTTTCTGAGGGCCAAATATGGCATTTGAATGAATGGTCGTGACACTCAAGCAGACTAACACTCTTCATAATGGAATCCAGCACCACTATGAAAGGAAACTTAACTGGTATACACCAGAATAAACCAATTTGACCCCAAAAATAAACCAAACGAAATTGGAAACGAGACATCACAGAGGAAATGTCAAAAAAGGTTTGCAATGTAGACTAAAACACAACACAAATCCAATCGAAACAAACCAATTTCACACAAAAAAATTAAACTGAAACAAAACAGCAGTGCTTGCAGAGGACAGCCAAAGTTTCAGCCTTGTTGCAGTATCCACAGAACACCACAGCCATACAAATGCAGCTTCATACAAAAAATACGATCCAATGATTAGGATCAGCGGTGAACGTAAACAGGCAGAACTTAAATGGAACCCAAGGCCTGCAGCTAGCAGGGAGTGAACTGAACTTTAGGGCATGTTTATACCTTTTGGTATGTTTTAATACCAAATAAATAATATAAGGGGCCATACTTTTAGGTCAAATATTTAATTCAATCAATTAACATACCCCATAAAATTCAATCAACATCAACTCATCCTATATAGAATAAAATACATAGGCCTAATTAGAGGAATTCATTATATGGGGACATTTTTGCCACTTTATTTTAAATATCGGGGGCATTTTTATCAAATTCAGTGGCATTTTTGCCCTGAAAAAAATCCCATTTAATTGCATTGATGGAGTGATCCAAGCCATATCTTGTGTCCAGATTATCTTACATACTTAGGCTTTTTTTGACTTGGGACAATAAGGACATCTGCTTTATGGTTTTGTTGCTTTAAAAAGTATAACGGAAATAATGAAACAATCTACTAATTCAACCCGTGAGAGTCAAAGGTCCTGCTATTGCAGAAAGTGTACTGTAAAATGTGAATAAGCAAATGGCATCTGTGTTCAATTTGTGTTTGTAGATTGAGGTCTGTCTCTGCAATGTTTCAGATGGACCAACTGCAGCGTACTGTAGTCGTGCAAGTGGAAAGAGGCCCCTTAGTGCAGGTGTGCATTTTTCCCTGCACATACTAGAGGCCCCTTCATCACTAATGAAGGATGATGCCCTGGATCTCAGTTTATTTACTGGCTTCGAAACTGGATCTGGTCAATTTAAAGGTTCACTCACTCCCGCTCCCTCTCTCTCCTTCTCTTTCTCTCCACCATTGATACGTTGTTAATGGTTGTCAGATGTGGCACTATTGGTCTCGACATGTATTTGTTTGCTCTGACTGATTTTCTCAAACTAAACTAGTATCGGCACTAGGCAGTTGGTTTATATCAAAACACAAGTGACTGAGACAACTCAAACTGGTAAAACAAGATGGGAGCTGTCCTGACAGGAGCGTAACATCTTTCTTTACATCCGAGCTGAGTACGGAGCGAAGCCACCTGAACAAACCATGTGAGTTGTTTTAGTGTTAAACAGCACACGGACAGGAGATAAGGAACGTGTGAAAATAACATTTCTGTTTTTGTCTGCAAGACTGAATTATGGCATACGGACACCAAAGGCCAGACACTTTATTTAGTTTAGGGGATTCTTGTAAGATAAGAAACGTATTGCTTGAGCTTGATATTCTGTCTAAACCGTTTTGTCTGAGAGGTCCTGTTTCAAAAGGGGGGGGGGGGGGGGGGGGGGCTATCCCATTTTAAGGTATCTTAGTCATGGTGTGCTGTCTGTGGTAAGCTGCAAGTTTTCTTTTGACGTTATGAAATGTTTACATGCAGGCCATCAGCTGTCTGCTCTAATTTAGCAATTTGTTGCATGCTCCATATGCTTGCAGAAATATAAGCATAGCGTAGTTCTAGCAGGAAGTCTAGCAGCTGTACATCACACCGTTAGCTGGTTAAATCCTAGCCAATCAAATGTAAGCCATTGTTTTATAAGTCTGCTATCACAATCTATCGCATTGCTGTATCGCAACCTCCACCACCCCACCGCCACCAGTTGAGTCCCGTCCTGCATGGGGGTAGGCTTCTCACCCCTGCCTCCTATCTCTGGTAGGATATGACGGTTCAGAGTACAATTTCTTCGGACCGCCAGATGGGGCCTACGCAGAGAGAGAGACATTACTTTTCTGTTTTATATTCATCAAATAAATGTCATCTTATATTTCACTCAAATCGGCGAGTCTTCTTGATAGAACTTCAATAATGAAATTCTGGTGATTTCAGCAAAAACATATGCCTGTCTTGAGAAGCAGGTACAGAGAGTGATGTATTCAGTATAAATGTAGCTTACTCTATGTTTCTCTACCACTGATCCATAGGTGTGTCACGTCCCCTCCGCAGCTGTGCAGAACAGCCCACCTTGCTGGGATGGAGAGGCGGTGTGACCCCAAAGTAAAATTGATTGGCAGGTGGTAGGCATTGTTCTCTGGGGGAAAACATACCATATGTGATTTCTTCATAACCTGTTTTATGTGATGGAGGTTTACTGGATAAAAAAAAACCAGGATGCTATCAAGCAATACAAGAATTTTAACAATACAACACAAGTACACCAATCCTTGTGGTTGAAACTACTGTTGATGCCTTATTCAGGTATGTGCAGCACATTAAATCAATTATGAGTTGTTCTTCTGATGCTACAGATCAAGGGAATGAAGACAATACATTCATGTGCAAATTTCTACATGCTTCACACTCTCTACTCAGACTACTTAAGCCACTATAGCTCCACATTTGGAAATGTTCATGAGTCAGTGCTGTACATCGTTCTCTTTCTTTCTCATTTATTCCAGCTTGGCTGCTTTTTAATAACCGTTGTGTTTGACTGTGAATAATGCAGAACTCCAGGGCTTCTCTGCTCCAGAGTTCAGAAATCTATCATTCACTTTATTACACTGCCAGGACTGATCCTGGTAACAGCGCCAAATGAACGAACAGGATGGAGAGACACTTTTTAAAACTGAAGGGAATTTATGGTAGTAGTAATACGATACTTTAACATTTAATATACACTGGTATTGTATGCACTGGCACTGTTACCACCACATTCATGTACCATGTTATTTACATGATACTTCAATGAACTTTAAATATTACCATGGTATTACCATGGTTCTTTTACTGCCAGTTTCATCTTCATTTGTATGATTATTGTTAATTTTATAGTGAAAGCTAGAGAAGAGGGTGAGAAAGTGTCAAAGTGAAATTGAGAATGTGTTACCTACCTGATTTGCCTGTTGAAATCTATGGCAATACTATACATTAATGTTGTATTAGTTAACATTAGTTAATGAATTAGGTGTCATGGATTAATAATCAACAGTCTTTCATACAGCAATTATTAAACTTGGTTAATGTTAATGTATATGTTTGTTAATGTTAGCTGTTGATGTTAAAAATGTATTATATGCAAAAATAACCATACAATAACAATATTAATATGTTTTCTGTATGTTCATGTTCAAGTTCATGTTAACTAATACAATTGACTAATGCTAACAAATACAACCTTATTGTAAAGTGTTTTCAAAATTACTTTTGTTAGTGTCGAACTTGACTTAAATAAAACCAGGTCATTTATCATAAATGGTTACCACATAAAGCACAACATTTTTGTTTACCAAACAAACATTTGACAGTAATTCACTCTTGAATTATTAGATTTTTTTTTTTTATTTATTTTTTTTTATACAGGTTATGCTGTTTTGTTTTTCCAGACGCCTTTATCTGTCCCTGCTGTATGCGAAGCCTACAGTGGGAAAATTTCCGTCATCACATTGCACTTGTGCTGAGGTGTGTGTGGGGTCTCGCACGCGATTGGCCACAGATCCCAGCGGCTCAGAGCTCAGAGCAGGGACCGAAGACCCTCAGATCCACAGCTCCACTCTCTTCATCCCTTCACGGTGCTTTGCAGTGGAAACAGGCAGAAAAAGGGTCGATGTGAGAGGTGAGGCCCCTTCCAAGTGTGTTTATTTGTGAGAAGGCATTAGCAGGGCAGCTGATGTTCTAGTGTCAGGTGTGCTGGTGAACAAACAGGGCTTTTGTGTGGTCACACTGCTTTTAAAAGCCCACTGTTATCACCTACACTCTGATGGCAGATAGAGGGATTAAGACTCTCTCTCTCTCTCTCTCTTTATTTCTCTCTCCCCCTATTTTTCTCAGTAAGCATTCTGTCATTTTTGGAGTAGCATGGAGGTAAGAAGACTTTATATTATTGTGTAAAACATTTAGTGTATTCTCAGTTCCTTTTGTGAATGTGTGCATTTATTTTTTTATTTCCCCATCTTATATTCTGATTTGTATTTTTATATTTTAAACTAAAGGTTTATTAAATGATTGTTGAAATTCAATTCTGTACTATTTCATACAGTTACAGGTAAGTTACAGGTCATTGAGGCAAATCAGTTTCATATTTTACACATTTACATTAACAGAACTGCACAATCTTGCTATTGTAAATTAGTCTAGTAAAACAATATATATACACCAATTCCATGTAAAAATGACCAAATAAATAACTAAAAATAAAGTCACTATGAACATGAGAAAAAACTGTGTGTAGCTCAGTTTTAGCCATTAAAAGGTGTTTTTAATTGTGGCAAAACGCTTTAGAAATTCATGCACTCATGTATGTGTTAATACATAGAGGCACTAAAAAATATAAACACCTCTAATCACACTCTTTACCTCCCTCAGTGTGTGCTTCCACATACACTCACACTCCATCAAGACCTGCACTTGTGTTTAGCATCCTTCAGTGGAGATCATTATTTACAAAACAAGCTTCCTAATAAGTGTGCAGTGATTACCGAACGCGCGCACACACACACACACACACACACACACACACACAAAATACTTTTGCTAGAGGAATATCCATCATAATTGATGTGTTGCAAAGCAGATTACACACATTAGCGCACACAATTTTGTATATGACTGCTCCAAATGAACATGTCAAATTCCGTAATGTGGGAAAAAGCAAGGTATTTGGCTCTCATGGTATTAGGATGCTCGGCAAGCAAAAAGCAGCATTTGCATTAGAGTGTAACCGACCCCTCGCCTCTTTTACTTCAGCCATAATTATCTCTCATTTGTTCTTTATTTCAGGGTGATCCTCAGCACTGTATTTGCTGGAAGGCTGTTGCGTTTGTCTCTTTGTAATATTTCTCTGATTGAGCCGGGCTAATCCACAACACCGTGTTAGATGCTGTAGCGTGTTGGAGCAGGTGTTGACACATGTGCTGTTATTTACTGAATCAGCTTACTGTAACCTATATACAGAGTGGGTTTGTGCAGTTGTTTATGTGTCAGATACTGAAAATAGAGTAAAAGCTGTTTTATTATTATCGATAATGGTGATTATTAAAAATATGAATGATTAATATTAACTGTTATTAATATTGTGATTCTCACATTTATTCAAGAAGAAGTCCTGGTCCTATTTTACTCAAAAAAATAAAAAATATGCAATGAATTAATGCATAATAATCAGATACTGAAAATGTATTGTCTTTTGTAAGTTGATAATTATTGATAATTGATAATTATTATTCTTATTCTCACATAACCCATCAAGAAGATGGCCTCGTCCTATTTTACTCCAAAATCAAAAGAAACAAATAAAAATAGGTTTTACATATACAAAATTAAGCTTATGTTTAGATCCATTCCAATTTTTTACTACTTGGGATTATTTTCGGAAAGTTCCGGAAATAAATTATAATATTTCCACTACCATAATGTGAAAAATATTTTATATATATATATATATATATATATATATATATATATATATTATTTATACAAGTATAAATGTAATTTGTAGTTCTTTTTTTTTTTTATTCATTGTACAATATTTTTTACTGTAATGTAATAAAAAACATGACTGTGTTTCGGTAATGACGAGCATCATTGGAAAAAATGGGAAAGTAAAAGTAAAAAATGTCCACATGTGTTACAGTAATGAGAATTGGGGGGTAAAATGTTCTTAAGTGTCATGAAAATGTCAAAAATGTAATGGTCCTAAATATAGGGTTTAATTTCTTTATACAAAACAAAATTGTATATTTTTGTCAAATTTGACCAGGACATTTTCTCTGGTTTCATGAGAATCACAGAAATATGATTACTTGTTGTCGTCGTTATTATTGTCTATATACAGTACATAGAGTTGCATATATAATACAGCATATCTCATTTTGATATATAGTTATTTTTTCAATATGATTATTTCATATTGTCTTTATGGGCTTTATGTCTTGATAGATATATTTTTATTAAATTATTACATTTTTGATATGAGGTCTCATTTGGACTGTCATCCCTTTAATTACTGGTCTTTTTAATAGTATTTATGGGGGCTGTGATTCAAGACACTCTTCACATGTGTCATTACTTCCACACAAATTCTCCTCACACATCACAATAATCCCCATCAAGCCCAACAGAACGAATGAAATATTATCCCATCTTTTTATTATAACACCTTCTACAATATTGTAGTCCTCTTTACTAAATATGGCCTAACGGGTTGAATTGTTTTTATCATGCAATATGTGAATTTGCTAATAACACACTGAATGTCGTGTCGAGTAAATCTGTCTTTCATCATACTTAAAGACAAAGTTAAACAATACTCTTGCCCTCCACGGTTAAACACTTGTGTTCAGATTTCTCTCCGGTTCCATATGTGCTTACCTCCCACACAGTCTCTGTTGTCTCCAACACGTTTAAATTCTAATAAGGCTGTTTAATTTCTGTCACACTCCTTGGTGTTATTGGAATCCTTTGCAGATATTTCACTGAAATATGTACACTGTCACACATTTATATAAATTGTAAAAATGTGTTTGCTGACTAAAAGGCAAATGGAAAATGTGTTCTCTGCATAACTGGCTTCTAATACTATTTCTGCTGATAAGAATGAAATATTTATCTTTTTTCTTTTTGTATGTTCCCAAGTAGTTTAATCACATTCCTTCTGGGATGACAGTAATTTTCCTCAGAGTCAAATTTCCATGATCTTGTTTGTAAGAATTATTTAAGGATTACAGTTATTGGCGATAGTGATGGTTTAATCTGTGTTAGATTAAAACAATCAGTGTGGCTGCGTGTGGGTACATGAGTTGTTTTGAATTGTTATGGGTTGTGGGGTTGGTTTCTGTCAAATGTTTGAATTCTGTTCCAACACTGAACTCTAGTGGTCAATGCTTCCTGCCTATTGTAAAAAAGTAACACTTCCAATCTCTTGACGCATTCTCAAACCATGACCTGTTTGAACAATCACTTTAAAGATACTTGGAATTTAATTGGGATGTAGCAATTACAACTGATGGGCAATAAGATGACCCATACAATGGACAATAGAAAAGAAAATGATTTTAAAAATATATTTTAAGAGTGTACACATATAATAATTCACCATCCACAACAAAAACACTGTTTGCTATTGCCATGCCTTCACAGATATTTTACACTATTTATATTTTGGAATATATATTTGAAATCTATCTACACGTCTGGAAAGAATTAAGAGACCACTGCAAAATGATCAGATTCTCTGGATTTACTATTTATAGGTATGTGTTTGAGTAAAATGAACATCTTTGTTTTATTCTATAAAGTACTGACAACATTTATCCCAAATTTCCCCCAAAAATATTGTCACTTAGAGCATTTATTTGTAGAAACTGGTCAAAATAACAAAAAAGATGCCGTGTTTTCAGACTATTAATTTTTATTCAATGTTTTAATTTAGGAAGAGTTCAGAAATCAATATTCGGTGGAATAACACTGATTTTTAATCACAGCTTTCATGCGTCTTGGCATGCTCTCTGCCAGTCTTTCACATTGCTGTTGAGTGACTTTATGCCACTCCTGGCACAAAAATTCAAACAGCTCGGCTTTGTTTGATGGCTTGTGGCCATCCATCTTCCTCTTGATCACATTCCAGACGTTTATCAATGGGGTTCAGATCTGGAGATTGGGCTTGCCGTGACAGGGTCTTGAGCCGGTGGTCCTCCATCCACACCTTGATTGAACTGGCTGTGTGGCATGGAGCATTGTCCTGCTTGAAAAACCAATCCTCATAATCCCAACTAATCCCAATTGGGGAACATTGTCAGAGCAGATGGAAGCAAGTTTTCATCCAGGATAACTTGAACGTGACTTGAGTCATGTGTCCTTCACAAAGACATATCTGCCCTATTCCAGCCTTAATGCAGTGCTTTCAAACCTCACGTCCTTCACAGACAAATCTTCTCAATCCCAGCCTTGCTGAAGCACTCACAGATCATCACCGCGCCTTCACCAAATTTCACAGTGGGTGCTGCCTTGAAGGCCTCTCCAGGTGTCCGTCTAACCATTAGACGACCAGGTGGGGGATTGGTGATGATCTGGGAGTGCTTCAGCAAGGCTGGGATTGAGAAGATTTGTCTTTGTGAAGGACGCAAGGTTTGAAAGCACTGCATCTTTTTTGTTATTAGGAATTTGGGATAAATGTTGTCAGTACTTTATAGAATAAAACTACAAATTTCATTTTACTGAAACACATACCTATAAATAGTAAATCCAGAGAAACTGATAATTTTGCAGTGGTATCTTACTTATATATATATATATATATATATATATATATATATATATATATATATATATATATGTATATATATATATATATATATATATATATATATATATATATATATATATATATATATCCGTCTGTCAGTCTGTCTAGAATACATGTTTCATTTGAAAAGAGAACTGGTATTTTGATGACAGTTTACCATTATAAATAGATTATACAAATATTGGTGCATTTATACAACAGTACAATAATAATTGAGTAATATGGCTGGAAACCCTGGCACCCCAACCTGCCTGACTTGCAGAGTTAAACACCTGACCCATGAAAGTACCATTAGCCCTGTCATAAATATGTAGTTTTGACTCCCTTTTGACCCTGCATCTTTTAGGTCTATTTCTTCCCTATTCCTTATCATCCTCTTCATCCGCATGTCATTCCATCGCTTTCTCCTGTCATGTGTGACTGCAGGACCCGTATCACATCTTTAGAATTTGGTCAAACAGTAAGTATTCTATAGGCTGTAATAGGCATAATAGGGTCAAGCCTCTGCATTTAATAAACAATTACCCATTAATAATAAATAAGTCTACCTCTAAAGGGTGTGGCGATGGCCCACTGCAAGCCAGGAGATGAATAATGCACACAGTCCTGGTCAAACGGGCCGACCCACACAGCGCCAATTATCTCTGTGTGGTAACGAGCCTCCCACCTGATATCACAAGTGTACACACACTCTCACACTTTACATATACACACACACACACACACACACACACACACACACACACACACACTGCTTTCTTACACATTTGATGGAGCAAAGCAGTGGTGGCAGTGTGTTTAGGATATAGCCAGAACCAAAATCAGCTCTCTTCCTGCCTTACGGCCAAGTTAAGATCCATTCTACCTTATCAAACCTTAAAAATATGTTTTTGTTAGTGTACTCTAATGTAGTCAGGACAATTCAGACATTTTAAATAACAAAGAATTTTTAATGTCAGGTCTAATGGTCTTCAAATTCAAGTGAGCTTTACCAAGTAAATATTTAGTGACTACAATGCTTATTTCTTGGTAGAAATTGACTCATAATTTGAAACATTTGAAAAGTAATTTATGGATTTCAAACACTCCATTAGAGAGAATATTTATTCTTTTTTTCTTTGATCAATCACTGAATTGGGAAACATCTATGCTGCCTTTATGATCTGACCAGATCAAGGCATTTTTATAGACAGAATGTCACTCAAAAATTGGATTTGGATGTGCCCTATTGCCTTCCCACATCCATTTACTGCCTGCGAACCCTCCATTTTTAAATTTTCGGACACAGCCTCTCACACACACATGCATTAATATCTCACTCCCGCTTATGTTATTTTCTTGATTTCCCTGCAGTGTTTAAGAAGGAGAGGTTCAGTTACAGCGGCTCATGTCTCCAGACCTGTCGTTCTCATTTTGAATTACAAATCAATCACAGGTCTCGCCTGCTGCCCTGCCAAGGTCACTCATATTATCAGAGGTCGCCGAGGAGAGAGTGGCGGACTGCCAGCAGATTAGAATAGTCCGGCATAAGGTCTTGAAATAAAGAGCCCCTGTGGACTCTTCCGGAGTTCCCAGAATTCCCAGCTTGGTCTCATCAAACACTCCGTTAGTGCTTATAATGGAATGAACGCTTTGCACTTTGCACCAGTCAATTATAGATATTAAGCATAAAGAAAATACAATGGACTCCCATAGGGACACAGAATATCTGACTTCAGTGAGCCATTATGCGTGAAGTGTGAAAGATAGTATCAGTTGGTATAAGCTAAGTTGGTATTTGATATTGTTCAAAAATTGACCATCCAGTACATCACTTTTGTGCTGTCATCTTGTTAAACCTGGTATATTATAAAATAATGTGTTTTGCTCTCTATTTATTATCAGTCAGGTGAATTAATGGACTGATTTTAGGTAATTTTTAGACTATTGTCAGCTCCAAAGCCTTCCCACAGATCAAATAGTAAGCTATTTCTTGTTTATATATATATATATATATATATATATATATATATATATATATATATATAATAAACATTTAATTTCCTCATTTGCTTTCATAAAATTGCATTATGTCAGCCTCATTTTGTCCGTCGGCCACCCTGAACTCTAAATATCGGCATCGGCTATTTCCAACCCCATATGAGTCGACCACTGCACTGTAAAAATGTGATTCATATGGTATTTTCTCAATTAACTAGTTTTATTCAAGTCAAAAATGTTAAACTGACTACAGGTTACACTTACGAAAGTCATTTTAAGAGTTTGATCAGGCAGAAATGGGTTCTTCGGGTAGCATCTGTACTTTCCCCCCCACTTTTTTAGTGTACTATTTATAGATGTGCAAAATAAATAGTTTATTCAGTGTGATAGATTTACAAAATGAACATGTTGCACAGTACCAGCACATTAACACAACAAATAGAACTATGAATTACTGTAATATGCACTAGAATATGTTCATGCATTAGAAAGCTGGAACAGTGAGTGTCAGAAAGGTTTTGCGGAGGTAAATTAGCATTAAAGACATGTCTTTGCTCTTTCTCTCTCTCTCTCTCTCTCTCTAAATGATCTTGTCCATTAATGTCTGTCTGGAACCCTGTCAGTCCACTTTGTCGTAATGACATACTCTCCTCTCCACATCCTTACTGGCCGTCTCAACATCCTGCCCTGTTCCGTGTGATTTAAAACACACTTGTCCATACACCATCTTTATTGCTGAATAAAGCACAGCACGGGCTGAGATACCTTTGCTCTCCCTGTCTGTATCTGCGGCACATCTGGCAGTGTATGTCTAAATAATTGGGAGTCAATTTGTTTGAAGTTATGTTTTGGCATCTGGTTCAATTCATTCGATCTCTGGAAATCACATTCAGGGGTTTTATAGCACTGCCCCAGCTGGAACCTTTTCATCTCTTTGTGCTGTGTCGTTAATTCTGCGATCTCCGGCCCGTGATGTGGGAGTTTGTGAAATACTGCTGGGTGTGGTCCCATAAGCACAAAATGGAGGATTATGGGAAGGCTGTGTCGTGATGTGGCACAGAGGTGACTTAGTGTTTGGTCAGTGGGGTTCACCTGGGGACATTGCCATTTTAGGGTTATGTGACATCATTTAATAGTGACCTCACACAGTTGATGTGATGCGATGTCAGTATCAGCTTTGCAGTCTAAGGGGTCGTTCACACATAAGTGTGTTTAAGTGTTCCACAAATTTTCAATCATCAGAAATGCCCAAATGTTCCATTGACCTCTCCAGCAGGTGTACGTGTGGTGTTTTAAAGATGTTTGTTGAGAAGATAGCATCTCTCATACTCACACATTTTTTGCAAATGCAAAACACAAATATCTTTTCTCTCGTACAGATTGGAGGGATATCAGAGTCCTGTACAGGTGATATCTGCTGCTCTGACAAATCTCCGATACATGTTTGCCCAACTTCTTGTTGCACAGACTGCAAAAGAATAGGTGAATAAGTAGCAATCCGAGTCTAATGGAAAATATGCAATGATCATTGACAAGAAAAGTTCTGCTCTTATCCTGTAGTAGAGCACTGCACAGACCATGTATCACATATACAGAATCAGTCTGCTACCACCATCTGCTGGTAATCCACAGCACGCTGAGAAGAAAATCAGTTGTGAAAAGGGAGAAACAAGATCACTCCATTGTTCACTTTTGTTGTGTAGAAATCCATATTTAAATCACGTAAAAGATTATTCTGGATTCAATACAAGCTAAGCTCAATCGACAGCACTTGTTGCACAATTTTGATTACCAAAAAAGTGTATTTTTAGGCTTGTCCATGCTTTGCTTTGAAAAAGCAAATATCAAGATTATAGTGAGGCACTTACAATGGAAGAGAATGGGGCCAATTTTTGGAGGGTTTAAATGCAGAAATGTGAAGCTTATATTTCTATAAATGCACGTACATTAATTATTCTGTTAAAACTTGTGTATTATTTGAACTGTAAAGTTGTTTAAATTGTTACATACATGTTTACAGTCATTTTAGGGTTTTAGGGTTTGTTGGCATTACATCGTCATGGCAATGAATTTGTAAAATTGGCTTATAACTTTACACAGAAAATGTTAGTAAGTGATTTTATCACACTAGAAGCATGATAACATGCATATTGTTTATGTCTTGTGGCTATAAATTTGTATTTTAACATTTTAATATTGGCCCCCATTCACTTCTATTGTAAGCGATTCACTGTAACCCAGATTTTTACTTTTTAATTTTTTAAGATAAGGAGGGGAAAGTCCAAATACATTTTAGTTGTAATCAATATTATGCCACAAATGCTGTCGATTGAGCTTAACTTGTATTGAACCTGGAATATTCCTTTGGTAACACTTTCTAATAACAGCACATGAATAATCATGAATTAATACCTGAATTAATAGTTACTTTCTCATAAATTAATGATGAGTTAAGGAATGGACTAATCAGGAACTAATGAAGAGCAAACATTTACTACAACATGACTCAATAACAGCCACTTTAATTGCATTGTTTGATAGTTAATGCATTAATTAACATTAGGGAATAAACTAAATCAAACAGACTAAATAAGAATGTGAAGTACTTTAACCTTGAATTAAACATTAATATTTAATATTGTCATAATTAAAATATTTTATACTTTTAGCTGTCTGCAGTTAAGCATAAATGTCATTGAATAGCGAGGTGTAATTCCACCATTTATGTATGGACATTAAAAAACGTATAATTAATTTATAATATTAAAAATAACGATGATCAACAATAATATGATCTCAACCACTTCTACATTATTCTCGGTACCTTTCATTTCATACTATACCTACAACTCAATTCGCTCATCATCCAGGCCATAGAAATAGGAAAGGTTGTCTTTATGTTGCTGGATCAGTATTTGTTTTTGTTATATATATTTCTCAATATTTTCTTTAGTTACATTGTGAGTTTCATCAGTATTCAAAATAAAAATTGTAAATGTTGATCATCATCATCAACATCATTGTTAATAATAGTAATTTGTTTTGTTCATTTTTCTGTGGGCATTTGTGCATGTAAACGTTCAATAATTTATTGTATGAACTTCAGTGATCCATTTCAAGTGCAGAGAGTTTGCTACATTTGCCCTGAACTACAGTATGTGGAGAGATTATTTCTGATGTTGCTCTTAAAAGCGGCGATCTCTTGGTGTTGATGATATTAACAAAATACCCATTAAACTTGCAAGTTTCCACAAACAAGCATTACTTTCATGGAATCTTATGTATAGTCATAATTTTCCCCTCCCATAAATGTACCATTTGGAATAATAGATACATAAGGATTAGAAACAAATCAATATTTTTTGAGAATTGGTTTGAAAAGGGAATTATTTGGGTTAAACAGTTGATCAAAAAGGACGGTGTTTTATACAATTATCCTGAATTTGTTCATATTTATAACTTTTCAGTTGATCCTATCCAATATTTTTGGTTTTACATGCAATTCCCAAGGACATTTTGAGGCTATTAGAATGTAATAATAATTATTCTTAACAAACAGTTGAAGAATTTACTGCTTATATCAAGTTGCAAGGCAAGGATTTCACAAGTTCTGGATGTAATCATATTTTCTTGTGTTCTCTTCTTCAATCTAAAAATATACTTGCTGTTACTACTCATTGGAATTGTTTTTGTTTTGATTGGAGTAAAATTTGGATGACACCTCATAAATATTGCAGCACAAATAAAGTGAAAGAGGTTTCATATAAAATTTTCCATCGTGTTTACCCAGATAAATCACTTGTGGTTGTGGTTTGTAAAATTTTCCCTGAGACTATTATTCATTTATTTTGGGAGTGTCCCAAGATCCAAATGTTTTGGAAAGAACTCAATAATTATTTGCAAAGAAAAGCTATGATTCTTTTAACTTTGAAGAAGCTGATGTTATGCTAAAATGTTTTTCATTTGATGGTGATACAAATATTCGGTTTATATTTGATTTAATTATTATAATTGCACGTTATTATATTCATAAAGTCAAATGGAATGGAAAAATGCCAAATTTGGAACAATTTAAAATCGTGTTAAAATATATTTAGAAACAATATCCAAAAGTAAAAACTTAAAATCAAGGAAAACTTTACAGCTATTTAATAGGTTAAGTTTTTTCTGTAAAATGCCTTTCTTTCTTTCTTTCTTTCTTTCAGAAAAAAAACACCTTATAAATCATTTAAAAGTGTCTTGTATGTCTTAACAGGTATGTTTGGATTTTCTTTTGAGTCTGTATTTGTTTCAAAAAAGATTTCATTCATTTAAAGCATATTTGCGCAAGATTGACACGTGTCTTTCAGCAGTGGAGATTTCTCAGGTCCAGCAAAGTCTTCTCTGCTGGTGTAACATGCCTAATAAATAAAAAAAAAATTCATCCTTTCATTCTCATTGATATTTTTGCCTATGTATTTCCAGTCGCTTTCCACTCCTAATTAATCTACAAACGACTAGTAAAAAACAAAAAAAATTATCCAATCAGAATTTATTCCTTGATGCTTACAAGCAAAGTGTAGCAACTTTTCACAAATCTCATGCTGGAAGCCACGCTCCTTAGCCGAAGCAGCGCGTGAGTCTGAGCTCCACCCCATCAGACCTTCAGAATTTCCATAGAATCCCTCAACACTGCAGTGAATTGGCATCTAAAGTCAGAGTGTCAGATTCATCAGCCAATCAGATTGATTTGTTCTTGTTGGTGTGGTCTTTAGGATATGTCCCAGTCCAGGCCCTCTAGCTGGCCTTGAGTGATGCAATCACGCTTTAAGTGATGTAGAGGCCGTGAGATCTTGCTGACGAGTCGGCTGTCATCACTGCTTGTATTGTTGTTGAGAAAGAGATCCTTATGGATATAAAAACCTGAGATGTTCTGCATGATCATGTGATTGATTCATTTTATTGGAACGGAGGGTTTTTTAAGTGTAAATTAGACTGCTTGAGCATTCAGTGTCAGATCATGTTTTGAAAAGTAACTGTGTACCCTGACGAAACAAAATTATTGCAAGTAAAATTTTAATTGCAAATATTATTAGAGAGCTTTTTCTTGGTATTAGACCTCCTTGGTTCTGGTTTTTTGCGTTGATGTGTTTTAAAATTTCAATTGAAAGCTTAGACTTTAAATTGATGGGCCGCAGCTGTCTTTCAGTATTTTCTGTATTTTTCTCTTTAAATATTGTGTTTTTAAATGTCATATATGTTGGTGGAATTGTATTTTTAAGTAAGCAGATCTTTAAAAACAATCTTGGTCTTTATTTCACTGGTGCAAAAGGTTAAGGATTACTTTAGTGCATGTGTATCATTACTAACTCATTATTAACTAGTCATGAATCCATGACTTGTTAATGCATTATCTTCTCATGACTTTACTTGGTGCGGCACATCATTATTAACTCATTGTTAACTACTCATAAACTGTCATCAACTGATGACTTGTTAATGCATTGTCATGTAATGACTTTACTTGGTGGGGCACATCATTGTAAACTTACTATCAACTACACATGTACTACACTAGTATTCATCCCAGTTAAATCACGTATTGTTTAGCATCATTTGGTTTGGCATGAGGTAAAAGCTAAGATGTGGACATGGCCTGCATATGGATGATGAGAGAACTGAGTGGTAGGACAGACCGTGGAAGGTTGAGTATGAAGAGAAAGGAATGGAGAATCACCCAGAATTTGTTGAGATCAATTATTATTATTAATAATAGTTATTGGTGGCAATCATTAAAGGAAACGGTCACCCAAAATTGAGAATTCTCTCATCATTTACACACCTTCATGCCATTCAAGATGTGTATGACTCTCTTTTCTTCTGTAGAACACAAACAAAGCTCTGTAGTTCCATAAAATAGTGAATGATGTCAAAAATGTTTAAGCTCCAAAAAGCACATAAATGCAGCATAAAAGTAAGCTAATCAATATGAATTCAGTGGTTTAATGTCTTCTAAAGCTTAAGAGTCATGTTGTAGTTAATGTTTGCTCTTCATTAGTTCCTGATTAGTCCATTCCTTAACTTATCATTAATTAATGTGTAAGTTACTATAAATTCAGGTATTAATTCATGATTATTCATGTGCTGTTTTTTTAAGTGTTACCATTCCTTTAATAACTGTGATCATTTCCCAATCAGTTGTCAAAGACATTAAATGAAATATAGAACTGTGTGAATTTTTTATTGAATTGTTTTATCCCCTTTTCTCCCCAATTTGGAAAGCCCAATTCTCACTACTTACTAGGTCCTTGTGGTGGCGCGGTTACAATAAATCTCAATCCGGGTGGCAGAGGACAAGTCTCAGTTGCCTCCACTTCTGAGACAGTCAATCCCTGCATCTTATCACGTGGCTCATTGTGCATGACACTGTGGAGACTCACAGCACGTGGAGACTCATGCTATTCTCCGCGATCCACACACAACTTACCACGTGCCCCATTGAGAGCGAGAACCACTAATCGCGACCACGAGGAGGTTACCCCATCTGACTCTACACTCCGTAGCAACCGGGCCAATTTGTTGCTTAGGAGACCTGGCTGGAGTCACTCAGCACACCTTGGATTCAAACTCGTGACTCCAGGGGTGGTAGTCACGTCAATACTCGCTGACCTACCCAGGCCCCCGGAACTGTGTGAATTAGGATTTATTATTAAATAGATTTCTGAGGATTTAGTCTTTAAGATCTTTAGATTTTTTTAAGATTTTTGCTGCATAATACATTATTGTTTTGCTTGAATGTGTACATTTGAAATTCTGTTTGATATACAGTAGAATCCATTTCAGTGGAATCCAGGCTGATGCTAGAATTTGAGTCTGCTCACAATTTTATCTTCATTAGACCAATGTCTTCAAATATTTACGAAATCCCATAGACTTACAATGAAGGAAGGAACAGAGCCATAGGGATTATATTATCTTAATAAACTTTAGGGGGTGGGCTATTTGACTTGGGACAGGAACAACACTACAGCATCTGCAAAGCAACGTGTTAATAAACACTGTATAGACTACTGTATCTACGGCCTGAGAACCACTCACAATGCCCTAACATCGATGTGGTAATTGTAAAAATCTTGTTCTGTTTTCTCATCTGACAACAAATATATCTCTCTACTTAAAGCCGTTGGTAGTATTAAGGGGGACCATGATAACACTTGTACGATAGTATGATTGCATATTGTGCTTTTTTATTAAATTCTCAAACAATTTGAAAGAAATCAAAGGGTCATGTTTGCGCATGAAATGTGGTTTGGAAGTGGCTGAGCAAAAGGAAGCAGGCAATTGTGCCCATGGAAATCATTTCCACATGGCCTCTCTATGTTTGTAATTTAATGAAAATCCATATTTACTTTTGGTAATTGCTCTGCCCAATTAAGCGTAAACATCACTCAACACTTTGTAGTTGCAGTTTCTACACTTGATAATGATGTGGCAGCTCAATTTTATTTTCTGTACGCAGCGGAGTTGCAAAGCCGAAGCATTTTCAATTTCATTACAGAGAAACATATAAGCTAATAACATTCTCAAACATTAATTTAGCTGGGCTTTGATGAAGCATGCGCTACAGTATCTGCTGAAATGCATTGACATGTTTTTTTTTAGCTTGCAAGTGTTTGTTGTATTATTAATGTGTTATTTCATTTTGGATTTTGGTTAAATAATGTCTGCTAATGAAATGTTTCTTTAGAAGGCTTCCTATTCTAGGGATCTTAAACAAGTCTAAAATAAAACTTTAAATAAGCTTGACTAGGCTCAGAGCAGCCATGTGAGACATCTTACATGTTGTTGCTAACTATTTATGATAGTTAGTGTTTGTGTGTGGAATAGAACTCTCTTCGTTTGGGATTTAAAGTCTCGTGAGAGTCTATGGTCAATTTTCTTCTGCGAAAGGTCTTGTGGGAAGTGGCTGTAGGAATGGTCGCTAACGTGTAATTAGGGGTTATTTCCATGTTATTAGTGGCCTGTGGTAAGGGTCATACCCATCAGCGGTCAATCAACATGTCATTCAATCGTTCAGCCGCTCAGTGGGCGATACTTCATATGCCAAGATCTCATCAGTATCATTATAACTCTGTAGGACTGCACAATTTTCACTTGTTTGTTGCTGCATCCGAAATCTAAGGCAGCTGCATCGCTGCCCATCAGAGAATAAACAGGCAGTGGTTTATGTATGAGTGTACCTCCAAAGGAAATTAGTTTAAGACGGGCTTCCAAAGCATTAGAGCTTAGGAGATAACCAAGCAAATATAATACAAGGAGGATTGGCTTATATGTGGCTGCATACAGTATATTAACAAAAAGATGCATTACATGATATGCATTACACATATGATTATGTTACATGTAGACATAATATATTACATATGGATATGGTACATGCATAATACATAAAGGATAACATAATGTCTGATGCAATATAATGGTTTGGTGCAAACACACAAAATGATGGTAAATTGTGAATTAGGCGTAATAGATTTGCATATCATGTAATGTTAAGATAAATTGCACCAATAATTAAAGATGAAATGTCACGTGCAGGCAGATAAGATCCATGTTTAAATCGAGCAGGGACTGAAAATTGTAACTATCTGTTAGTAGCAAGTAAAGGTGGTTATACACGGGATATGGTAACCATGAGTTCCCTATTCATTTTGGGATTGGGAGAGAGGCGCCACGTGGCTAAACGAAGGCGCCTGCACTTGTCTAGGTCGTTCACGAGAATCCAGTCGCATTTTCATGCAGTACTGTTTGAGACACACACAGCAAAAGATAATGACACAGAAAGCCTATATGACGCAACATCCCTCCATCCATTTATCTTTATTCTTTCCCTTTAATCCCTCAAAAACGCATGCTCCGTTTCTGTTGCGAGAAGGTTTGTGTAATATGAGATTTGTATTAATATAGTAATGATAATCGATTCTTAAATTCCAAAATCGATGCATTGAAATTTCTTTTATAGATCGATGCACCACGATTCATCGATGCATTTTACACCCTTACTTATTAGAGAGAAATTAATGAAAGACATTGTTTTCATTTTATCAAAAAGGGGTTTATTGTGTTGTCCCACACCCCTAGAGTCATATAAAAAAGTAACATGTTAGATTAAGAAATCTTTTTTTTTTTTAAAGAATACAATGATTAAAACATAAATACATGAACATGTATGCTTTTGGAAAAATACATTATATATGAAACACAGAAAGACATGTAAGGTTGTTTTTTTCTCTCTTTTTTTCATTGCTTTAGGGTTTCAGTAGTAATAAAGTTAGCCAGCTTTGGATAAGGCACAAAATTATCTCTTTCTAACTCCTTTAAAATTGGTTCATAAAAACAATGACATTAAGTTTCAGAAATATACATTTGGTAATCCGCTTGCTATATGTAGCCAGTGTTAATGCCAAAAAGGCAGTCCTTTATAGAGTAGATCAATGTCAGTAGATCAGTCAGTCTCCCTTTTTTTGATGTGTCTGACTCAACACTGGCACAAGCCTGGTTTCCTGTCATCTTTGTAGTCCAATGGAAAATGGGAGGTCAGTTACACAATGTTTCAGATATGAAGGCCTATGTTGAGGCCTCAATTTGGCGTCCAGTCTGTCAAAGTTCATCTGCTTCCTCTGAGCTAAAACTGCTCCTGCGGCTGCTTCCTTTGGATGCTGTGGGCGATCCTGCAGAGAGAAGCGGGTCGGTACTGAAGGGCGAGAGAGGATCGTCCATCAGGATCTCTTCCAGTCGGTGTTCTTCTTTCAAGGAGGAATTGAAGAAGTCGGTGAAGTGTGATAGGGGATCAGAGAAGGTTGTGGAGCCATCAGTCTGTTCTCCGGTGTTCCCAGCACCCATAGCTGTTGGCAAGGGTGTCCTCTGGATATATTCCGGGCTACTCATGTCCTCTTGAGGGTAGAGCGGTGGCTGACCAGGTTGCAGTGGCCCCTGGGTGATTGGAGGCACTGCTGTGATTTGGGTCTGATGTTGCTGCTGCTGCTGCTGTTGTTGTTGCTGTTTTAGGAGGTGAGATGAAATTTCCACAACTCCCATTGAGGTGGCCATATTGGGTAAACCATGAGCACGAGCCTGGATTTCCAGTTCCTGTTAAAGACACACACAAAGTTATTTCACAATTATTTCATAGGATCTTTGGCACTTTGCATTTGAAGGCAAACTCTGATAGCAAATAATAGATGGTCTTAAATAACTCCCTATTTTGACCAGAATTCATTCATCTTTTTTGTCTACCACTGTCTCTCGCTCTACATACTGTATCCTGTACTTCTTTTTTACTTTTGGCATTTACTGGCCCCACAGGGGAGTTTGGGCCATAAACAATTGACAGGGTGCATCCAGTTTTAAACACTCGTCCATCAGAGAGCTATATTCTGCGGTCCCTTACACACAGTAGGGCATCCCATTGAAGCAGGGCAGCTCCATTTTTATGTCCCAAAGCTAAACAAAGTGTACCACATAATCATTAACTCGCCAAGACCTTCAGCTCACCACAACAGTCTCGAGTGGCAGGCCATTTGCGATCAAAATGTGTGTGAATGTGTACGGCTAACCTACTAATCTGTAACTCTTGCGATTGCAGTGTTGGCAAAACTACTTTGAAACTATTGCTTGCCAAGCTTCAAGCTACATATAAACTAAGTATTTCAATTACAGTGAAGCTACTCTTTTGAAAAAGTAGTTAACTACCTGTACACTACAAACTACTTATAAAGTAACTAACTACATTGAAGCATTTACATTCTATTTATAAAATGCATAACTATCAGATTTAGGTATAAAAAGTATGCCTATAATGCTTAAATTGGTGACTTGTTTTCTGAAATAGTTCAGAAAGAATTAGACATTAGACTCAACTGTCTCAACATTACATACTGTATGAGAGAGACACCAGTTTACCAATAACTTGCCTTAACCTGCACATGTGTAATACAGTAGGTCTATAATGGAGTGTTGTAGATATATACTTTTTTCATTCTACACTGCTACTTATTGTAAAAAGTAGCTTGTTACTGGAAAGTAACACTATTTTCAAAACAGTGAGTTACTGTCATGCTGAAAAAATGGAAGTTAGTAGTGTCACTTCTTTTAATTGCCTAACATTGTGTAAGTGTCTACCTTAAGTGCCATGGTTTCATATTTTTCTATTACTCCCACACATTATCTGTAGCGTAGACAGCCTAAATGAGCTATTGCATTGCCTCTCAATGTGGGTATCTTCAGACACTCAATTGAAGCGTTATTAGCATTAGCTTTTGGAAAGGGAGCTTCAGGGTAATTAAATTGAGGCCTAATTGCAATGTCTTCGCATGTCTGAAGACAATTCGTGCCTGGTCCATGAAAATATCAATACTGTGGGAATGTAATGCATTAGTTTAGAAGAGAGAGGACGAGAAGACCTACTCTTCAAAGTTATTAACCCTAATAATCTAATTCATGGCATATCCTGCTGTAGTTCACTATTTATTAATTAGTTAATTACCTCAGCTTACCATGCTTTAAAGCACAGTCGGAAAGGCAGTTACAAACATCAATAGGTGCAGACTGCTCTGCTGTCAGGGACAAAGGGAAGGGGAATGAGGAGATGGAAGTCTGTCTATCCCTTTCTCTTTTTTTCTGGTTTAGCTGGTAACCGACTTTTAAAGGAACAATTAAACCCATTTTCTTTTTGACATTTTAATGGTCATTTTAGCTGATAACCCCATCATAGTCTACCTGCATGTTCTACCACTCCCTCTCAAATGAAGCATTGGAAAGTATTTTTTAGTTTTATTGAAACAATTTGTTCAGAGGCTTCAGTTGAACTGGTTTCACACCATTCCCTGTTCAGCGTTTAGGTGTTTAGTGACAATAGTCAAGATGGTCTATCTGCAACAATCACCAGTTTAATAAGCTTGTGCCAGTCACAGACCAGCATTGCCCATCTAAAACCAGTTAAAAAAATTCTCAGTTTTAAGATTGTCCAAACTAGTCCTTTTTCAACAGGGCTGCATCCCTCAGGTTGGTTCAGGTCTGTCACTCTCTCTCTCATAGCCATCTTTCCTCTTTTGTTCTTTTTGTCTCTTTACCTGGATTCGTAGAAGAAGTCTTCTGTTGGCCTGCTCTAGTTTCTTCTGTCGGCACTCCATATCACGGGTGTGTTGCTGCTCTTTCTGTAGCCACTTAATGTATTCCACTGAGGCCTTGAGGATCGTCCCTTTGTTCCAGCGCATATCACTGCCGGAAAAACGTAAAAGATAACCTTTCTCAACACCACTTTCGCGTCAGCAGAACTTTCATGCACAGAGAAAAGCCTCACAAGGGTCTCCTTTTTTTCAGGACTAAGAAACTGTGATTTACATGGCCAATTATTCATTCTCGGACATTACCTTGCCTTTGAATAGGAATTTTAATGGAATAGTTAAGTATGTCTGCAGAAAAGTCCATTCTTCAGGCCCTTGCATGGTAAAATTAATCCCTGAGCAAAAATAGGTGTCAGAAGAAGTAGGAAAAAATGGACTTTGGAAGCTGAGCTAAAGTGCAGCCATTCCTGACACCATTAGTTTTTAAAATGGAGTAAAGTGTCATGAAATTGTCTCTTTTTTGGAATAAGATGTTGGCCCTGATCGGAGCTAATAATCTCCTTTATCTTGTGTTACTGGCAAGGTGACAGCAGTAGCCTTCCATTTAAATTCGATAAAAAGTTCAATTAAGCTGGGGCAATGGACTCCCCCTCTTTACTGTACTTCATCTCGGGGTTCAGTTGTGCTTAAACTTTGGTTCAAATGGTCCATACATTGCCTTGAATCTCATTTACATCATTCAAATGGTGATCTGCTCTGAGGTGGTCTGTCACTTTGTAGGTGTTTCCTTGAATAATGAGCAATGTACTGTCATATTCACTCTGCTTTAATGTCATCTTGCTCTCCCTTCAGGAGTCTTTATCGATGGAATTGTTTTTTCTTTCTTTTCCAGGTGCAGTTTGACTTTTAGGGTTCAACTTTACTGTTACTGTGTGAAGTTTAACTCACGGGTCATTTGATTTGGGTATCAGCGTTCCGAGCTCTTTGATCCTGTAGTTGATGTTGTATCGCCGTCGTCTTTCAACTGGAAATTAATACAAAAAATTGAATTAGCCAAAATATGCCGGATATTAACATTTAATCTATTATATGATCTATTTTAATTATCAAATTGATATATTAAAAGTATAATATTAAATATGAATAATTCAATAACATTTTTAAATCAAATCACTTTTATTGTCACACAACCATATGCACAATTGCAACAGTGGGTGAAAGTCTTGGGATACCTTTAACCCTCATGTTCAATTTTTAACCCTCACGGTCTATGGAGATTAACTAAACTGTTTTTATGTTTGGGGTCCTAGAGTCCCCAGTGATATACATGTATAAATAATAACAGTCATTTTCAATTCAACCCTTTAAAAAAAAATTAAGATTTAGCCATGACCCATTCAACAAATATTACTGAAGGTTTAACCCATAATAATTATAAAGAAATTTGACTTTTTTATGTTTGTTATGTTTATGTTTGGGGACAATTCCATTTTTAAAAGGCCTCTTAGACCCCAAAGTGCCTGAACCCAGACAATGAATGTAAGATAAAAGAAAAAGCTTACTTAGATTGTGATTTTCTTTTTTCTGTCTTTCTTTGGCCAAGACTCTGGTATCATGTTCTGGAAGAGAAAAATCAGAAAGGATTATTATTGAAGAAACTAATCAGTGTGCTAAAGCAGATCCATAAGTAAGGAAAACACCATGCTGATTTTTGGTTTGTAATCAATGGGTCTTTAAGGAAAACTATTTATAATAATTCATAATGCCTGATTCTTTAGTTTTAACAGCTTTCTAGCCATTGCAAATCATGACCTCGGTCAAGTACCCATAAAACAAAACTAACCTCTGTTAAACCCAACACACGCAAACACACATCACTACAAGTGCTCTTTGTGTCCCTGAAAAAAGCTGTTATCATTCACCCCAGCCTCGTCATAATCAGATCTCTGTCTTATTGCAGAAAAAGCTGTGTATTTTCCTTTAATCCTTCCTGACCCTATAATTAAAGGTTTAACCAATCTGCTGACAGCCTAGAATGGGTGGAAGGGGGATGCAAAATACTTCAGCATTCATATTCGCATTCACATTCTTCCAAATTATATAACAGAGAGCAGTGATTGGATTTCTGAATTCATTTCTTCTGATTCAATAAGGTCATTTAAGCCATGCGTAACCAAACAAGAGCACTTTCCAGCACCCTTATATGAGAAAGACAGTAATGCACTTATTTTCTTGCTGGAGTGAAGAGTTCTCCAGGCATCCTTTCTATTTCCTGAATCAATTAGCTTTACTTGATGCATGACATTCATAAGAAAAAACAGCACCCACAAAGGATGCATTGTGCCATGTCTATCATGCTAAGAATACATACTACCATATTCCGCTCATTGAAGAATTTATAATGAAGAATGAGGGGAACACAATGCTGAGCTAAACACAGAGCACACTGACTCTTAAAATGAGACAGCTGGATAATAACACGAAACATACAGGGATGAGATTGTCTTTCACATCCCGGGCCATTTGGAATAACAGATGTGGAGCGGGTCTGTCTGGTTTGCTTTACTAGATCTATTTACAGTATGTCCCTGTTTTTTTTTTTTTTTTCCATATTAAAAGATTGTATTGTGTGTATATATATATATATATATATATATATATATATATATATATATATATATATTTTCACTGGGGGCTAAAGGTTTGGAATAATGTACAGATGATGCTCTTATGGAAAGAAATTGGTACTTGTATTCACCAAAGTGGCATTCAACTGATCACAATGTATAGTCAGGACATTAAAACATTAAATATTACTATTATAATTTGAAAAAACTATTTCAAAACTTAAACTACTTCAATGAGTTCTCATCAAATCAAGCCATAGATGTGTCTGTCTTGTCGGGCACTTCTCACACACCTTACAGTCTAACTGATCCCACAAAAGCTCAATGGGGTTAAGATCCATAACACTCTTTTCCAATTATCTGTAGTCAAATATCTGTGTTTCTTTGCCCAATCAAACCTTTCTTTTTGTATTTCTGTTTCAAACGTGTCTTTTTCTTTGCAATTCTTCCCATAAGGCCTGCACCCCTGAGTCTTCTCTTTACTGTTTTACATGAAACTGGTGTTGAGCGGGTAGAATTCAATGAAGCTGTCAGCTGAGGACATGTGAGGTGTCTATTTCTCAAACTAGAGACTCTGATGTACTTATCCTCTTGTTTAGTTGTACATCTGGTCTTCCACATCTCTTTCTGTCCTTTTAGAGCCAGTTGTCCTTTGTCTTTAAAGACTGTAGTGTACACCTTTGCATGAAATCTTCAGTTTTTTGTTTGTTTGTTTTTTTTTTTGGGGGGGGGGGGGGGGGGGGGGGGTGCAATTTCAAGGCTTTGGCAAGTTATTTTCTAGTACCAAATTAGCAATTTAGCATGATTACTCAAGGACAAGGTGTTGGCGTGAAGACTGCTGGAAATGGGGCCTGTCTAGTTTTTTTACATCAGTAATGTCCTGACTATACTTTGTGATCAGTTGAATAGGTGTTTCCTTAAAAAATGAGCACTGTACTGTCTGTCTGTACTGGTGAATTAAAGTACCAATTTCCTTTCTAAACTGTACATTCTGAATCTGTACATTATTCCAATCTTTTGGCCGTCAGTGTACATACAGAATATATATATATATACACCAATCAGCCACAACATTAAAACCACCTGCCTATTATTGTGAAGGTCTCCCTCGTGCCGCCAAAACAGTGCCAACCTGCATCTCAGAAAAGCATTCTGAGATGCTATTCCTCTCACCAGAATTGTACAGAGCGGTTACCGTAGACTTTGTCAGTTCGAACCAGTCTGGCCATTCCCTGACCTCTCTCATCAACAAGCCGTTTCCATCAGCAGAACTGTCCCTCGCTGGATGTTTTTTATTTTTGGCACCATTCTGCCAAGATGGCGCTGCAGATGGCTACTTCGGTGTGACGCTCTCTAGTGTTTTTGTTACTTTTGTTTGTTTGTCATGTTTTTTTGTCACTGCTGAATATTCGGCAGAGCACACCTGATAATTTTTTACCAGTGTTTGATTTTTCAGACGTTTTATTAGACAACTGGTTTGAGTATTTCTGTAACTGCTGATCTCTTGAGATTTTCACACACAACAATCTCTAGAATTTACTCCGAATGGTGCAAAAACCAAAAACATCCAATGAGTGGCAGTTCTGTGGGCGGAAACACCTTTGTGATGAGGAGGAGGGCGGGGCCAGGCCGGGCCGTGAGTCCGCACGGCCGCCCCCCCAATCGGGCTAATCAGCTGAGGAGAGGGATAAGGTTGAACCGGATACGGCAGCTCAGGATAGAGAGAGCCCTACGCAGCTGAAAAATATTGTTCCCTGGTTTGTATCTGAAATTTTGGACATTTATTTTAAATCATAAAATTTTTTACTTTTAAAATGCTAAACATTTCTGTTTATTTCCAGGTTTAAATTCAATTTTGAATCCTAGATTTTCAATGTAGACTCAGAGTTTTGACCACCACTGTATCAATTACCACTGTATCAAAAAAATCCTTTAATCAGGATTTTTATTGCCTTCCGCATACCTATAAAATACATAGTATGTAGTATACTGTATATACTACACTTATTTTCTTTGAAATTAGCTGATTTTAAAAAGCAATCCACAGATTTTGGATCTAAATACTTTTTTTATAGTTTCTAAGTACTAAACTGCTCTTAAATAAGTTTTTTTGACTTTGCTAACAGCACAGGTCCTGCTGGGACAGGCAGTTGTGCCCGCTGTGCTCCATACCTGTGACTTCCTTTTTAACTGAGAACTTTGTGGGGCATGAGGGGGGTTTCAGTCCACCATGAGAGGCAGTCATACCTTGGTCACTGCCGTACATCTCCAGCATGCTGTTGTTTAGGGACACCTTCAGAAGAAAGAGAGAGTGTGTGAGTTTGTCTTCATTTTTGGGTGGTCTATCCCTTTATGCAGGGACACTGGATGACAATCAGTTTAGTTATTGTGTGCATATGTGATTCTTTATGCAATGTGTTTTGTGTTATGTGTGATCAAATTACATTTTGCTATTATTAAGCTCCTGTAGCACTGGAATAACACATGCATTGATTGGCAGAGACGAAAGAGGGCGCTATGGAGCAAGTGAAATTTTTAGCTAAACAATGGTACTACAGTATATTGAGCCAGCTGAAGTATTTTGTCTGTGCTCGTGTAGTTTCCGACGAGCACACAATTTCTATCGCTGCCATCTTAAATTATTGTTCACTCTACAACATTGCTGAAATGCTCGATATGTAATCAAGTAATCGTAATCCAGTCTGCAGTGCTTATTTTTCCTTTTCTACCCAGTACCAACCCCACAAAAGCCCCACACATGCCAGAACTATGGCAAGCCAGTTTTTTCAGAGCATTATGGATGAAATCCTCTTTCTCAGAACTAGTGTTGCAATGGATTATAGAGGTGGTCAGAGCATTAAGCAGCAGACATTATAGTGTCTGCTGGCAGCTAGTTTTTCTTTTGCTCATACATGCTCTCCATTATCTCTGGAAAAGCACGCTTATCAAAATGAAAGATTGCCACAGCCCCTTGACTGCTCACGTCGTAATTACTTCAATCCATTCCCATCATGTTAGCGGAGATGTTGACATGGGGAAGCAACGTGATGTGTCATGCTGTATGACTAATTAGAACGAATTGATCCGTTTAAGCATGTATCATTTTTGAACATGTCCACTGGGAGAGAAGATATTATCTCAATCCAATGCCTGACTGCTTACTCAAATACAAAATTCTCTCTCGCCTTCCTCGATGCACTTTCTTATGCAATTTTTTCTTATCCCCTGTCTCATGCTTTCTCATCTTGAGCTAAACAGTAGTGTTCCTTTATTGTTTTATGATTCAAAAGCAGAGTCAGGGGCAATAATGCTACCAAAAGTGATAAAAATGCTTTTAGGGGGAAAATGCCCATGTAATGCATTCCTAAATGTGTTTTTTGTAACATCTTTATTTAGTGTTGTATTTTAGGCCTATTATACACATCATCACATGAAATTAGTTAAATTATAGGTGAACTCAAATGTATAGGTAACATCTAACTATTCAGATTGCAAATTGATAATAGTTCATCCACAAATGAAAATTCTGTCCTCATTTAAAATTCCGTATGTTGTTTCAAACCTGTATGACTTTCTTTCCTCTGAGGAACAAAAATGGGGATGTTAGGCAGAATGTTAGATTCAGTCACCATTCGCTTTCATTGTAGGGAAGAAAAAAAGATGCAGTGAAAGTAAAAGATGACTGAGGCTAACATTCTTCCTAAATGTTATGTTAATTCTTCTCCTTTGCTTATCCACAGGGGAAAGAAAGTCACAAGGGGTTTTGGAACAACATGAGAGTACATGATGAACTAACCCTTTAATTAATTGATTACATTGATTCAATTTGACATAAAAGTCAAAGTGGTTAGTCAAAAGTCAAAGTTTTTGGAAGTGGGTTGGAAAATAATTTTCCCTCATAAAGATAAAAATCCCCCTAAAACTCACTCCTGGGGCAAATATCTGCACCATAACAAAAAAGTTAATTGCTGACACTTGTTAGAGGATTGCTTCTTGACAGTCACACACACAAACACAGTTCAGGCCTTTGCTGAACTGCAATTCCTCAGCAGAAAGTGACCATATTTTAGCATTTATTACCCCAGAAGGGATTTTTTTTTTCTTTCTAAAAGTTCCAACAAAGTGTAAAGAAATGTTTATGAAGAGCTCACTAATTAACACATAAGTCGGTGTCTTCTAAGACATACCTCTCTGCATGCCAACGTCATTAACAGACTAATCTGTATTGTTCCACATTTTAAAGCCTGAGATTTAAGTCTTTTCCCCATTTTTTCCCCACAGAGACTGTGAACTCTGACTCTCAGCTGGGTTCAGTGCGACCCCACGCAAAGACAAACCCCTTTTTCCCAAGCATACTAAAGAGTGGCACGTGTTTGTGTTAGAAATGTGTTGTTATCGTCTTATAACTGTGTTATAAAGCATAAAGTGGTCCAAAAAAAGCCTCCTTTTCAACATAAACGTTAGGAACTTGCCAGTTAACCACCACTTATATACACAAGCACACCATACAGCCTTGTAACGGCAACATGCACACGTCTTAAAGGGATAGTTCTTCCAAAAATGAATCTTTCTGTTATCATATACTCAACTTCATGTTTGTTCAAAACCCATATGACTTTCTTTCCTCTGCGTAACACAAAAGGTGTCTCAGTCAACATTCACTTTCATCTTTTTTCCATGCAGTGCAAGTTAATGGGGATTATGATTACATTTTACAGGTCATTATAAATGACAGGGGAAGAAACAGTTCCACACAAAAAAAAAAAAAGTTATACACTTGGCTTATACTTACATTTTTTTGCATTATGATGCCTGGCTCCATAAAATCCAAAGTCCCATCTTTGAACCCGGATTCAAGGCTAATAAGATCATCAATTACTTCATCCATTGGAAACTAAAAGAAAACAGTGATTATAGCATACACTATGTTCTTTGTCAGCAGTAGTTGAATTCGGCAGTTTCTCTGTATTTGTGTTTCAGTTTTGTTTCATTTCCACCAGTCCTTGTCAATGCTGGGTGCAAGTGAGAGATGTGTGAATAAACTGGTTCCTTAATCCAATAACATATGATTCATCATCTCAGAAACACAACAGCTGTAGATTATCCACCTCTTATCACAGTAGTTGACCCTTTTTATTGTCAACATGATCAGATTTGAATGTTTGACGTATGCTGATGAGTACCTATAGAGCAGTGGCGATTTCTCAGGGCCAGCAAAGACTTCTCTGCTGACGTAATATGCCTAATTATTTGTCATCCTTTCATTCTCAATCACCTATTTGCCTTTGTATTTTCAATTGTTTTCCAAACTTTAAGCAAAGTGTGATGACTGTTTCACAAGTCGCATGCCCAAAGCCACACTCCTTAGCTGAAGTAGCACTTGAGTCTGAGCTCCACCCTGTCAGGCCTTCAGAACTTCCAAAGAACCCCTCAACACTGCAGTGAATAGGCATCTAAAGTCAGAGTGTCAGATTAATCAGCCAATCAGATTTATTTGTTCTTGCGGGTTTGGTCTTTAGGATATGTCGCAGTCCAGGCCTTCTAGCTGGCCTTGATTGACACGTAATTTGAAAGCAAAGACCGCAAGATCTTGCTGAAAAGTCAGCTGTCATCACTGCCTCATCACCATTGAGAAAGAGATCCTTATGGATTTAAAAACATGAGATGTTCTGCACAATCGTGCGATTAATTAAACAGGAATGGAGGACAGATATTCACTTCAGGCAAATTGTTGAGGGCTTTTTGCATTGTTATAGCAACATCAGGATATTTCTAAGTGTAAATTATTCACAAATATTATTAGAGAGCTTTTTCTTGGTATTAGACCTCCTTGGTTCTAGCTTTCTTGCGTGGACGTGGTTTTAAAATATCAATTGGTACTATTAGTTGACTGCCACGAAATGTATGATAGACATATAGTACAGTGTCTTATTCATTGTGAAACTGTGTTTTCTTATTGACTTAAAATGCATGCTATAGAGACAATGGAAAGGGGAAAGGGGTTGAGATCATTGGAAGTACTCACCTCGTTTTCGTGATTGGCCAGCGTGAGCAGGGTGAGGGGGCTTCCTGGCATGCTGCTGTCACTCACAGGTGGCATTTGGTGTCCGTTGCGCATGACGGGCACGGTACCCAGGGCTTGTCCTGGGTGAGTTTGGACAATCGGGTGGGCCTGGCTGCCAATCTTGCTGCCCAAAGATAGGTACTGTTTGACGTGCTGGGCCTGGGTCTGTTGGATATGGTACTTGGAGTTCTCCAGATGACTTTGAACCTTTGAAAAGAAAATGATTTTTTTGTCTCCTTTGTCTTGTTTAGCCTCTGCAGGCTTTCGATATTTAGATAGAAATTTTTAAACAGTGATGTACATCTTTCATATGACTTTAACTAAATGACTTTAAGTAAATAATTTGTTCCCAATATAAGCTACACAACTTTTAAGTTACTTTTAAGGCATTTAAAATATTTTTTAAAGAATCCAATTAACATGTATTGACCATTGCCCAAAGATAGTCGACTGTATGAACAAATGAAACAAATTCAACTAAAACATGCTTAAAATGTCCCTTAGAAAAACACGGCTCCTTATCCAAAAGTGTGTTATAATGCAATTATTTCTTTCAGTTTAAGCATTCATTAAGCAGACACCAACTAATCAATCTCCTTTTCAAGCTCTTTATCTCTTCTCAGTCAAACTCAATCAGTCTTAAAACATCCCCAGAAGTTTGCACTGTTAATCAATATAAGACAGCATTAGCCAAAAAATGGCTCACATCTTACGGAAAGCAAGTTATTAAGTTATACCAAGTTCTTACATTGGAAACTCGAGTTGCGTCTCTCATCTTGTAGAAACTACAGTTGGTTAAATGTGGCATACTCAAACCCTATACGTCCACTTTCTGTGCTGCTGAGGAACACTAGGTAGGTACGATCCCAGTCTGTGGAGTGGATTCAGAGTAACTGTCCTCTCCGGTCCCTGTCCAGTCTTTATAAACTAGCCAGGAGGAACTAAATGACTCAATCAGTATGAGGGCAAGGCCTTTCCTTTTATTGCAGGTCGCAGTAATCACCTCAAACAGAGTGCCATTCGAGTACCGATCTGGCAGATTTGATTACCACAGGGCCGGCGTCTTTACCCTATTTCACTAATTCAATGGTAACGCCCACTTCTGTTTGTGTGAAGTGACCAATCCCTGACTTCCCCCTTCTGTCACTTCTGCTTGAGGGGGACACAGACAAATACTGCTTGTTCTCTGTGGTTTCTAAATGACCCAGGGGCCCATTTTTGGATGAGACTCACTAGACAACATTGTCTTCTATCTGATCTTAAAAACTAACTGTTGTGAACTGTTCGCTCCCCTAATTTTAGCCTGCAACATATCGTAAAGCTAAATATAGGAAGGTTTCGTTCATTTAGGGTGACAAAGGCTACCCCTAGCAGTCATGGTTGTGTTGCCTAAGCTCATAAAAGCACAATTGTCAAGATATTTTATGGCGCTCAAAGTATTTTTGGAAAAATCTAAAATCTACGAAGTTTTATTGACAACTGGCTTAAAATAGACAACAGTATGACTTTTTTATGTTTTATTTGATTATACAGTATACAGTTTTTGTTAAAATAAATAATGTTTTACTGATATGATTAAAGAGATTTTTCACCCAAAATTAAAGTATTTTCCATTTAGTGACCCCTATGTTGTTCCAATTCCACTCTGTGGAACACTACTGTAAAATAAATGATTTTGATATGTTGGGGTGAACTATCCCTTTAAAAATGTCTTTTCTGAATCAGAAATATTTATTGGAAGACACACAAGGTTTCTGGCCTCAGATGAACTGTCACCTTTCAACCCCACTTTTAAATGAAAAATATTATCCCATGCACTCTGAAATAGTTATTTAAGCTCTTGAAGGATGAATCCAAGGAGCTGGAGACCAAATCAGATCTCCCATGCCCTTCTGGCTACATATTCAGCAGTTCAGCGGAGGCCTGTCTCAGTGTTTCAGCTATTGCAAAGCTCTTTTCATTAAACGCACTGGATTTGTCTTTAAAAAAGACCTAGAGTGTAACTTCTCTCTTATCCCAGGCAAAGGTGAAAGAAGTCATTGTATGTTGGAAAGCTCATCTCTGCAGAGGGGAAGGGAAGGGTTATCTGCTAATTGTGTTTGGGAGCCATGTCCTTGACTTACATCTCTCTTCTCTGATGCACAGGCAGGAGATATGACTATTAACTAATTAGAGGCAGTAATTTGATTGAAGTTGAAATGATTTTGATCTCAAATGCAGTTCTGACAATGGAAGGCCTTTGTGTGAAGAAATATTGAAAAGCATTTTAAAGCAACAGTTGGTCAGAGTACAGGCACTTTAATGGGTTAATTTAACATTTAGCATGCAGATTATTAGTTGGTCTTAGTTGTGTACTAATACCTCTCGGAGTTTTCAGGATATTAATTACAGCACCACCTAGTGTAAATTAGTTTGGCATGCTTCTACATGCATATAACTGACTCCTAATTCCAAAAGTAGATAACTATGAGAATGCTACTGTAAGTAAAGAACTAACAATTGAAGGCTAGCTAGCATTACGAAACATGCACTTTTTGGTCACTTTGAATGCTAAACTAAATCAAAAGCATCCAAAAATGTTATTTGTGCATTTGTTTGTTTTTTTAATTGCATAATGGCTTGGTGGCAACACAGGACATTTAATTTCTACTAGCTGGAACTGCATAATTGTTAACAGAATAAACCACTCAGACAAGGAATGCTGAAAATCTGTACAGTCAAACTACCACAGCAGAGGCCATTGAAACACACGGGCACTCTCAAGAGTAACCAAAATCCTGATGTGGCACATCCTACAACTCATCCTCGTCTTCTTTTGTTATATTTACAATTTATTTCACCAACCACAAAAGAGTGATGACATCATAAGGATTTGTATTATCTGTGCTCAATTATCTGCATTCTTTTCATTAACAAATGATTACTCAGAGTTGCAAAAGGAGGTACTGATCAGTTTAAACTAATGTGTGTGTAACATATAAACAAGAGCATTTCCTTGACCTTAATATGGATTTAAAGTTTGTGTCATGGCTGGAAAACCCGTAACTATGTCTTGAATGGTGAGGTGTAATCTATTGTGCTTGCATAAATGTTGCATAATTTTGTTTCAGGATTAGTCAAGTTCTGGTTTCACTTCAGATAAATCTGAGTTTTGAAACACTGAGTAGGTGGGTGATTTTTACCAGTTGTAGAAATTATGGACAAAACCTTTCACAGCCAAAAGGTTAGGTGTCATAACCAGCCAAGACTGGATGGAGTAGTCAAATCAGGTTATTTCTATATGGGCTTGACTTATAGATACACCTGTTCTTTTTTTTTTTTTTTGTATTTGTTTTTCCTCAAGAAAGTAGTTATATATAAGTAGAATATTCTTCCAGAGAGGTAATGCAGTTAGATCACAACACTTTCTAAAGGGAAGAAAAAGTAAAACCAGGTCTTACACACACACACACACACACGCACACACACAGAGAGAGAGAGAAAGAAAGAAATGAATCACATTCACATCAAGCATTGTTACTCTTCCAACAAGCCTGGTTATGGTTTATGATTTTTGGATATGCTGCTATTCCCTGACACATCAATTTAACCAAGTAATAAAACCAACCAAAATAGCTGTTCTAAATGAATGTATTCATTTGGCAGATGATTTTATCCACAGCTACACAAATTAATGTCTTTTAAAAACAATTGTAAAGTTTTAGGGTTACATCAATTCAGCCTAAACCACAAACACTGCTTTGTTCTGTGTTGACCACAATGACCGTTCCAATGCAAGCTTTTATAGGAAGAACCCCTTTCTCATGAACAATTACAAAACACACAAACAGCATTTGAATTGAATCTCGAATCTAATGCAATCTTTCATTTCTTTTTGCAGTTACATACCGGCAGCAGTTGGATCTCAGTGAGAGAGATGACTTTAACCACACAGCGGCGGCTCATGGTCCAATTGAAGGCCTTCACAGCAGGTATTTCAACAGGTATACATG
The DNA here is from genome assembly GCA_032164185.1 of Moxostoma hubbsi. Taxonomy (NCBI): domain Eukaryota; kingdom Metazoa; phylum Chordata; class Actinopteri; order Cypriniformes; family Catostomidae; genus Moxostoma; species Moxostoma hubbsi. The sequence goes on from JAVLUX010000043.1 coordinate 6,014,947, forward strand.
CACAAACTTTCAGAGCTCATTGCCTTTAAAACCACATCTCAACGCTGGAATCACTCAGTCAAGTGTGTATGCAAGCTGGAAAGCAGAAAGATAAATGTGTGTGTGGCTTTCCTGCACTGTGTGTGCAGAAACGCAGGCCTGGAGAGGAAGGCGTGACACATCAGCTTTCTCAGCTCTCCAGCTTCCTCTGAACGGGATCGTTCTGGCTCTAGTGGTCAGCCAAAGGCCTGACACAGGCAGATTTTCATGTGCTACAGACACTGAGCGGAACAAAGGATGATGGCTGTTATTTTGTACTTGCTTCTTTCCTGCCTTGCCATCTTTAAAGGCTTACTCGGCACATTCCACTGATAGGTTATCTCTTTAACACACACATACACACGGATGAAAAAATAAATCATACGAATCACACAAGTGCACACACCAACAGCAGACTAACCCACTCATGTGCACAACATATATATTGTGTCAAAACATATATATTGGAGCAAAAATGCCCCATATATGCTTTTATAGATAATTCATTAGTTGGTGTTGTTGTTTTTACAATTTTAGCATGTAACATTTAATATATTTGATATATTTTGAACTTGTACTTTGTTTATTGTGCGGTGATGTTTTAATTCTATATTCTTATTTGTTTTTGTTTTTTTTAATGCTCTCGTAAAGATAAACAGTTGCCCTGATAATCAATTCTAGTCAGAAATTAGTGATCAGTTCTAGTCAGAAAATATCCAGAAAAGAAAAAGAAAAAAGTTCATTTCTGACACTGGTGCACACATTAAAGGGGAACACTTTACAAAAAGGTTCTGTTTATTAACATTAATTAGCGCATAAGGTGTCTTTTTTATACTAAAAAATGAACAAAAATGTTTAAAAGCATTTATCTTGATTAATGTTGATTTATAAAAACACAATTGTTAATTCACGTTAGTTCTTAATGTATTAACCAATGTTTTTGTACACTTTTATTTTCCAAAATGTGTATATTAAAATGAACCAAGATTAATAGTGCTGTTAAAGTATTGTTCATTGTTAGTTCATCATACATTGTTGTTAATTAATATTAACAATCTTATTGTAAAGTGTCACCCATTAAACTCTAGGTTCTTTCTGAAAGTCAGTGCACACATGCGCACACTTCAGAACTAATCCTGTACACTCAAGGCCAAAAAAGTGCATGAAGAGCAAAAAAACTCTGAGCTAAGTTTCGGGGAAGTATATTGTTTTAAATGTTTTCTATTCAACTTTTGTCATCAAGCCAATTGTTATATTGCATCATGAAGATTTTTTACCACTTGCTGCAGTATGCCTTTTACTGTACACACACAAGCTCACACGTACACACACACACACACACACACAAGCACACTGAAAATCTGCTATGCTACTAATTCAAACCACTGAGTTTTATCAACACCAGATAATGGCATGATGTCAGGTTTAATGTACACTAATCATTAATCAAGAGAACTGAGTAAAACTGATAAATAAAACTGGTATTTAAATTGGAATAGATGTCTGGTATCCGAACTTTTCTAGATAGCATGAAGATGCTATAGGAAGTGTTAAAAATAATGTGCTGCTTTACCAGCAACAGCAGGATAAAGCAACGGGCAACAAGATATTTTGTTTGTAGTTTGGTTTCCATTTTGGTGGCGTTGCAGTGTGTGTGTGTGGATTTGGGTGTGTTTGTGTGCGCGTGTGAGTGTTGTTGGGTGTGGGCGTGTGTGTGTGTGTGTGTGTGGGTGTGGGTGTGTGTGGGTGGTTTACGAGGAAATTTGGTAATTTGGTAAAACTGGTAATTACAAGGGTATTATGCTATAAATGTGGTTTATGAGGACATTTTTAGTGTCTCCGTAATTAAAGTCACTTACTCGAACAATGTTTTTCGCATAAACTCATGTGACTTCATCACGTGCAAATTCCCGGATGTCTAATACGGAAGTAAGCGCAAGTTCTGCGCACGAGGCGTTAAGGACATGCTTATTAATATTATGACCTTAACCAACACCTTATCTAAATTTTACTGTTAATAGAGTGTGTAAAAATGATAGGAAGCTGTTGTGTGTGACAGAAGACAGTAATTGTCGCGTATTAGATGGAAACGATGTCCAGCGACGTCATTGGCTGTAGTGAAAGTCATAGGATTTCAAATGAGTGTAGTTGCACGATATCATACGAACTAGCCAAATATAGAAAAGTCGTACGGATCCTGATGATTTCACCATGAGAGTGTGTTGTTCAAATCGCTTAAAAAACATACTAAACAATGTTTTATTAAAAAAAAGTTATTTTTGAGGGTTAGGTTTAGGGGATAGAATCTATAGTTCCTACAATATAAAAATCATTATGTCTATGGAGAATCCTCATAAGGATAGCCGCACCAGTGTGTGTGCGTGTGTGTGTGTGTGTGTGTGTGTGTGCGTGTGCGTGTGCGTGTGCGTGTGCGTGTGTGTTTACCCCTTACTGGAAATCATTATTGGCCATTTTCCATGTTTCTCTTAGAGTCCAGTCTGAATTTTCACCTTTGTTAGTCCCACATACAGCATGTTTCAAACACGTGCTACTTCCTGTAAGAGTTGGGCCGCTTCTGAGACAAGACTTCAAAGTCCAGCTCGCACATCTGAGAGCTGTTTTATCCAAGTAGAAAAGGAATGCATAATATCCAGAAGACTTTAATGATTCATATATAAATTAAATATTACACTCATTTTAACTGTATGATAGGAGTGCCAAACTGTTCTCCCTGAGCTCAGCGTGCAATCGGGTTTATCAACAAAAAGAAATAAAGTTTTTGCAAAATCATGTAATATTTACAACGCTTCACTTAATACGTGAAACACACCTGGCCATGCTTTGTGTTTTAAGATACAGTAGCCCCAATAAGTATTTGTACATTTATGCCACACAATAACTGGAATAAATAACAAAATATCATACCAAGTGGTATCTGAAATTACTTTTAACCAAGTAATTTAATTGATGTAAGAAGTCGGTTCTGCTGAATTTAAAAAGGTGTCCAAACATAGTAACCACAGCTACAGTTGATCACATTCAGCATGGATATATTCTCTTCATTTTCCCAACCATAAAGTGTCCAGATACATACAGTATGCTATCTAATGCAATGACATTCATACATTTTTAAGTATGACATGTCCAAATACTGCTGTAAGCATCTTTACAAGACCATACACACTTGGGACACACGTTTGGGTCATAAAAAATGTAATATCCCGTAGACAAAGTTATATAAACAGCTTCATAGGTTGCTAATAGGCTTGTGCGTTTTTGAGAGGGATAAATAGAAACTCAGTCCCACCCCACCCCAGTCTTTTTCAGAAAAAGATGTGATTATGTCTAATGCGATTTTCAATCTAAATCAATTACATTACCCTCTCCCCCCCATCAGGGTTGACAAGGCAGGCCATTCAGAGTTACACCTGAGAGGAATTCCACTCCACTATTCTTTGTTCCGACCCACCAGCCCCTGTAAATGGTAAGATCTAATTGCGGATTCAGTACAGATGAAGGGGTTTACAGAGACTGAGATGTTGACAGACTACAAAACCAGAGACTATTTAGCAGAGACGGGCCACTTCTATTTAAATGAACGAGAGAAATTGGAACGCACAGCCAAAGAGCTCTAACGCCCAACAGTCAACTGATGTAGAAAGGAAGTCCCGCCTTACAGGTAAAAGAGCCAATCACCTTTTAGATACAGACATCGTCTGTCAATCATCTCTCTAACATGCATGCACATTAGCTATGCAAGATGGCAAAATTGCATGTTTTAGCGTAATATGAGGTAAAGAATCACAATTTATGATTACAGAGTTATCAAATTGTATTGCTGATTTAAAATATGTTCCTTGATCGTAATCTTGACAAACCGTTTTTGAGATTTCGGTGTTCCCCAATTCAAGTAGATAAGAGCTGCACTAGCATGACTTGAAATAGAAGTGGACTGACTTGCTAGAAAGACTTTGGTAAAACACATTCCTTATAGTCTGAACCCGGGCTAGTTTCCACTGCAAATGCTTAGCTTACATGTATCATAAACACCTTATGGGGAATATGATTGATAAACTGCTTTCGTTGTGAAAATATGCTTTTTTATGTCAGCTTTTTGAAACCATCTATCCATATAGCATGATCCTCTAAGTTAACCCCTCGCTTAGCACTGATCCCCTTAAAATCACAAAATGACCAAACCACATCATATGACTTCCCTACCCAGGCTAGACACACTAAAAAGACCCTACACTCTGAGAGCAAAGGCTCATGGGTAAGCTGTGTTTGTGAAAGGGCTACTTTATCTGGGCTTGGCTAATCACTGTTTTGAAACACCTAAATGGATTTGCCAGCACTATTACGCTTTGTTTGTTTATAATGACAGATCTTATTTTCAGGGTTTATCACAGTGAGGGAAGCTAAGACTAGGAGTGCACTTGAGGATATTTTAGATGCACACAAACTTGGCGAAAATATTGCAGATAAGAAGTTACGATATACAGCATATAATTTATACAGCATTAGAAATGTATTAATTCTCTCTTTTTGTCATACCAAAGGATTTTAAAAGAGAATGAGAGTGCTGTGTTCCCCTGCAAAACCCGCCACCACGAAGCTTGGATGTTGTCGGTGGTTCCATAAAAATCTCTGCTATGTTGGTCAAGTAAGTGGAGGCCAGAACTTTAAAGCCCCAAAAAGAACATAAAAGCAGCATAAACGTAATCTATACAACTCCAGTGGTTAAATCCATGTCTTTCAAAGCTATATTATAGGTGTGGTTGAGAAATAGATAAATATTTACATCCTGTTTTTAAAAAAAAGAGAGAATTCACCTCCCTTTTTTTTTTACCCACACTTATCATATAGCTTCTGAAGACTTTTCTGCTGCCTTTATGTGCTTTTTGGAGCTTCAAAATTCAGTCCACCATTCACTTGCATTGAATGGACCAAGAGAGCTGAGATATATATATATATATATATATATATATATATATATATATATTTTTTTTTTTTTTTAATCTTTGTTTGTGTTCAGCAGAAGAAAGAAAATCACATCTGGGATGGCATGAGGGTAAATAAATGACGAGAGAATCTTCATTTTTAGGAAACAACAGCTGTCACTGGGATGGTACCCTAAAGGGGACCTATTCCATACCTCTAGTTAAAATGTAACCCATTTTGGTTACACAACTGTATCTTAAGAACCTATTATGTAACTTTGTTCCCTCTTGTAAAAAAAAACACATTGTTGTCTCCGTAAGGGTACAAATATTTACCCAAAACAAGGGTACCACCCCAGTGATGGCCTTGTACATTTAAACGGTCCCTTTTTTCTGATAGTGTACATATTTACATTTTTAGATATTTATCTGTAGCAAAGAAAAGTAATAGCTTTTGTATTAGCTTTTTAATATAGTTATCATTTCCATAGCACAAATGGTGCAAGAAAAATAACATGCCAAAAATGTATATTTAGGGTTTGGATGTTGCTCAAATCCTTAATCTTAAATATGAGCAATAATAACAGTGGCTGTTGCCTTAACAAGCACTGCTAACTATTGATTTAAAGACATACCGATCTGGCATGTCTGAACACTATTTTACAAACTACATATAACTGGACAAGACGGTGTTGTGAGATGGGAGCATAAGATAGCTGAATACAATCAATCTATTTTGTTTCAAATGTCAGGAAAGTTTTAAATGGGAGGGGGGGGGGGTTAAATTAGACCTTTAAACACAGTCTCTCATCATATCTGATTGGAGGAATCTACAGGATGTGTCTTAACCCATGATAACCACCAAAAGCAAGATGAAAGCTATCAAAGGTTTTAAAGGTAGTCGCCAATAAAGGGACACACAATTGGTTACTAATTTGTCCTGGCATAATCATGTACAAGTGTATGGAATGTGACTATCAGCACAACTGCTCTCCTTAGAGCTGAGAGTTGAGTTGAGAATGTAAGCCATCCCTCGACCTTTGGCCTTGAGTAAAATGTATTTAACTTTGCAGGGTTTCTTTTTCTTTTTCTTCATCGTTCTGACATCAATGGGCACATAAATCTTATCGCTTATTTGCACGCGCACACGTGCTTTTTTCCACTTGAAATTGTCAACACTTTGTCATTCTAAATGCAATGTTTTCCAAATAATGAGTAAAAGTGTTTCAATATTATAATAACATAGCAGTGAGTGAGCAATAGTGAGAAAAGTATATTTTTCTAAAATCATAATCAGGCGTTGTACTCGTGATTTGTGTGAAAGTGAGTAAAACGCACCATTCTTGTAGCGCCTCTAGTGTTAATTTCAGCAGGAAACTGTGGCGATCAGTTTGCAAAAATGCACTTATAGTAGGGCTGCAACGGTACATGTATCCGCACTGAACCGAACGGATACAGGGCATTCGGTACTGCACACACAGTCACATGAATGATATTAAAACAACATATAATGAACAACACAAACCGGGTAGAACTAAAATGAAAAAAGATTGTGGAGCAACACGGGACCGCATGGAATAGAAACTGTGGATCAATTAAATGCCTGTGAAGCTATGTGGATAGTTCTTTCAGCAACATGCACGCTGACCCTTTTATTTTATTTTTTTTATTTTCTCCCCTTTTCTCCCCAATTTGGTATGCCCAATCCGGATGGTGGAGGATGAATCTCAGTTGCCTCCCCGTCTGAGACTGTCAATCTGCGCATTTTATCACATGGCTTGTTGAGCGCGTTACCGCAGAGACCTAGTGCATGTGGAGGCTTCATGCTATTCTCTGCGGTATCCATACACATCTCACCACACGCCCCACCGAGAGCGAGAACCACATTATAGCAACCACGAGGAAGTTAACCCAACGTGACTGTACCCACCCTAGCAACCAGGCCAATTGGTTGTTTAGTTAAGCACGTGGCTTTCGCTTTTTAAATTAATAAATCAATTAAAGAAAAAATTTTTGTTTTCGCTGCTGTAATGAAACCATACCGAACCGTGACCCCAAAGGGGTAGGTACCAAACTGTGAATTTTGCAGCCCTAAGTAGTAACATTCATTCTATGAGAGTAGGTTGCTTTTAGCATTTTAATTTGCTACTGCTAGCTTTCAAACAAAGGCTTGCTTACAAGACCTATAAATATCTGCTTTACTACACAGGGCTGTACGTGTTTTAGCATTCCAACAGAGTGAACCTGAAATATCCCTCTTCCTTTCATATTTTAGATCTCCTCTCCATTACATCGTAATTGAATGAGTTATAATATCCAGATATTACTTTAAAGATTAGTACAGTGATTGTATTATCCACTTTTTAAATTGTATAAATGCAATGTCCTATAACCCCCCCCCCCACCCCACCACCACCCCCCCCCAAAAGGCCAAATTGATTAATCAGCACAGCATGAGTTTAATTTGGCCATGGAGCACAACAGACACTAGTACAAAGTGTCCAGTGTGACGGGCTCTTGTGTTCAAGGCTGAATGAAAGGCCTTGTCCGTCTGGCTGGAATAGAGTCTGATCTTCTGGATGGATCCTTCTATTCCTATTCACATCAGTCAAGCAGGAAATCACCTCTGATTTGTGGTATGTTAGATAAGGTATTACATTAGGATTGTTGGGCAATTAGCCATGCACGACATGGCTGTTTGAATAAGAGAGAGGATTATTTCCGCAAGCAGGACAGATGCATAATCTACATTGGCCCCAAAACTTATTCGGTCACTAAGGCCACACTTGTATAAATGTATTGCCATTAAATAAATAATACAAAATAAAATATCAAGCCAAGTGTCATCAGCAGACAACTGATGTTACTGAATAACTTTTCACAGAGCTAAATTTGTTATGATAACTCTTAACCAACCAACCCTCAATTTTTCACAGGTGCCCTAGCAAAGTTACCACAGTTGTAGTTCATCACATTAACTATGGACTGCATTTCCCAACCAGAAAGTGTCCAAATACTTTTCATCTTTATTTTGAAAGAACATTTCAAACCATAAAACTCACTTTTGTTAAATGTTTTGCACGAAACTTGTACATGTGCTATCTTTCTTTCAAATATATGTCACTTTGATATTGTGCTATCTAAGGCAATTATATTCATAAATATTCAGTGTGGTTTAAGTATCCAAATACTTTTTGGGGGCACTGTTCATATTACATGAGTTTTGAATCCATGAGGTTTATAAACAACAGTACTGATCTGGCATGATTTATTAATGCTGAATCATTTATGCTGAGGAAACATTTGTTCTTGATTTCAACCAAGTTTTCAACCAAATGTTTCACATCCCCAAATGTCTTTTGAATTCCTTTAAATCAATGTAATGGTACTAATGCATGTCATAAGGTGAAAACAAATCTTTCTAACCACACTTTGCCAATAACGAACAATAACCCATTCGGTTGGAGGGAATCCAACATTTTTAAGAGGCCTTCACTTTTAGTTTCTCATCCGTCATTCTTCTCATTTCACTCTCAGCTGAGTACTTGGGTGACGTTAACATGAGATGATGTGTCTCATTTCATCACTGACGTGCTACTCAAACCAAAGGCCTGACTTAAGACCAACCTGGTTTATTGAGTACTGTGGCTAAATTGATTACGAATAAAGCATAGACTGAACCAGATATTTCGTTGCAGCACAATAGTAATGATTTCATGAATTTCTTTACTGATAAAATTTTAATAATCAGGAATAAAATTGGAACTATGCCATCAACTGTCACAGCACCTCAGAAAACAGTGTCTCATAATTTTCCTCACAAGCAACTTCAAAACTTCGCTGTCATATATCATTAAGAGCTAATAAAATATATCAAAAAATCAAAAGACACAGCATGCATGATAGACCCAATACCAACTAAGCTCTTAAAAGAGGTATTCCCTGTAAACTTAGAACATCTTATTAATATTATTAACTTTTCGCTATCCTTAGAACATGTACCAAGAAACTTTAAAATGGCAGTTATCAAACCACTTATTAAGAAGCCACAGCTTGATCCTGGAGAATTGGATAATTACAGACTGATTTCAAATCTAACATTTATGTTGATAGTGTCCTCCCAACTATTTACATTTATGCATTTGGCAGACGCTTTTTTCCAAAGCGACTTACAGTGCACTTATTACAGGGACAATCCCCCCAGAGCAACCTGAAGTTAATTGCCTTGTTCAAGGACATAATGGTGGTGGCTGTGGGGATTGAACCAGCGACCTTCTGATTAACAGTTTAGTGCTTTAGACCACTACACCACTACACCATTCAACTATGTTCATTTCTACTCAGAAATGGAATATATGAACAATTAGTGGAGTTGCATTAGCATGGTTTAGGTCCTATTTATTAGACCGCTACCACTTTGTCTGTGTAAACGAGGAATTGTCAAATCAAACAAAGAGTTAAGTGTGGAGTTGTGGAGTGGTGGGGGGCGGGGCCGGGCTGGAATGTCGCACGCCCGGTCCCCAATCGGCCTGATGGGGCGCGCGAGGGATAAAGGCAGCCGGCGATGACGGTTCGAGAGAGAGAGATCAATCACGGACATGTCCGTTGTGTGTGTGTTTGTGCTTTTTGTTTAAGTTCTTTATTAAAATATTATTTACTTTGGCAAGCCGGTTCTCACCTCCTCCTTGCCCATCTTAACCCCGTGTTACATTGGTGCCGAAACCTGGGAAGGAGGAGGGATGCCCATCGCAGAGTCCTCGACACTGCCGTCCACCCAGGGGAGCGCCGCTGCTATCTGCCGGGTGACGGAGTGGCCCGACCGTCCGGACGCGGGGAACGGCCGCCATCCGCGGGGTGAGTGGGGACTGGATTCCCCGACTGCCTGGAGCGAGGGAGCCGGGGGTGGAGGAGTGTCCTGCCGTCCCCAGAGATGTGGAGGGGTCGAGGGAAGACTGCCGTCTGCGAGGAGAGGAGGGAAGTAACTCCCCGACTGCCCGGAGTGATAGGGCCACTGCCAGGGGCGGAGGAATGTCCCCACTCGTCGCCAGGAAAGCGGAGGGAAATTCTGTCCGCTGGGGGTCGGAGGTTGACTCTCGTCCGCCGGAGAGTGTGGAGGAGTGTTCGAGGACCACGCGATGGTACATCAGAGAACCGGTGAGTGAGCTTTTTCTCTCTCTCCTCTCTCTCTCGCTCTTTCACACCGTGTTGGCCTTTTCCCTTGCCCATTTTGTTTTTTTTGTTGTTGTTTCCCCTCCTGTCCTCCCAGGTCGAGGAAGGCGGGGATAACGGCCGGTGATGACGGTTCGTAAAGCACACTCCTCCCCAGGGAAAGGGGGGGGGGGGGGGTGTACGTCATGCCGGTGGAACCACGGCCTGAGGTAAAGCCGGGAGGAGTGTGGAGTGGAAGGGGGCAGGGCCGGGCTGGAATGTCGCACGATCGGCGACCGGTGACGATGGTTCGAGAGAGAGAGATCAATCACGGACATGTCCATTGTGTGTGTTTTTGTGCTTTTTTGTTTAAGTTCTTTATTAAAATATTATTTACGTTGACAAGCCGGTTCTCGCCTCCTCCTTGTCCATCTTAACCCCGTGTTACAGGAGTGCCACAGGGATCAGTTTTAGGGCCTCTGCTTTTCTCCTTATACATGCTTCCCCTGGGAGATATTATCAGGAATCATGGAATAAGTTGCCACTGTTATGCAGAAGATACCCAACTTTATATTTCTTCTAAACCCAATGATAATTCACAATTCTTTAAATTAGCAGAGTGTATCAATGAAATCAAATATTGGATGGTCAGAACTTTCCTTCTACTCAATTCCAACAAAACAGAGGTACTAATTATTAGATCAAAAACCTCTAAAAATAAGCTACTAAAATATCATTTTACTCTTAATGGATATACTGTTACATAATTTTCTACAGCAAAATACATAGGTGTTATACATGATACCAATATGTCCTTGTTTGTAGAACAGCATATTTTGTAGAACAGCATATTTCCATCTCAGAAATATTGCTAAGTTATGACACATGCTCTCTGTTGCCGATGCCGAAAAATGAAGGGAAACATATTGGGAGGATGTCCAGCAAGTTCAATAAATAAACTTCAATTGGTTTAAAATAAAGCTGCCAGAGTGCTGACCACAACCAAGAAATATGATCATATTAGCCCAATTTTATCGTCATTACATTGGCTACCTGTTAAATTTCATATACATTTTTAAATTCTGTTAACTACATACAAAGCTTTGAATGGTCTAGCTCCATAGCACTTAAGTGACCTTCTGACATGCTATATTCCATCACATTCATTATGATCACAAAATTCTGGCCTGTTAATAGTTCCTAGAATATCAAAATACACAAAATGAGGTAGATCCTTTTCATATTTGGCTCCTAAACTATGGAATAGTCTCCCTAACACGGTTCAGAATGCAGACACGTGTAAAGAAGTTCATGTTCACGGGCAAGGAAGAGGCGAGAAACCGGCTTAACGTATAAATTATAGTTTTAATGGAAAACTCAAAAGACAAACACATAGGACAAAGGACATGTCCGTGAACGATCTCTCTCTCTCATCCACATCATCCGCGGTCGGCCTTTAACCTTCTTGGAGGCTTGATTATCCCAATACGGGACCGGGCGTGTTGAATCACGACCACCGTGCCACAACACGCTTACTCAGTTTAAGTCTAGACTAAAGACTCATCTATTTAGCCAGGCATATTCCTAATATATCTACCAACTCACAATTAGGCTGCTTTAGTTAGGTCTGCCGGAACCAGAAACATCTTTCATGATCTATAACTTTGCATAAAATTGAATGGCATCTATGCTAATATTATCCTATTTGTTTCCATGTCTCATGTCTCTATGACATTTGATAGTTCATATGCCAATACCTAAACCTTTGACTTAGGATGGACCCCACCGAACCTCACCGAAATGACCTGCCGGTTGAACTGCGATGCACCTCATTGCCTGCATCACCTTTGTCTATTGATGAACTACACTCTTGAAATGGAATACATAGACTATCATTTAATTGCCAACAAAAGCCTTCATCAGGCAACTAACAAAGGATAATGCATCTGTGTGAACTTCTGCAGTTAATCCAGGATGGAATTTAAAGACATTAGTCATTAATCTTTAAATTCATGAAGAAAATATATTTTTATTATTTTTATTTTTTAAACACTGGCTCTTAACACTTACTTAATTCACAAATTTTAAACCATGACCTGCACTGCACATAAATAAGTAATATTGGCATATTCATGATGTTAGTCAGAGGGGAACTGGCCCCCACAGTGAGTCTGGTCGCGTTCAGCTTGCTTACAGGGGTTCTAAATACAATTATTATTACATTTTTATACACAATTTACAATCATATGTAATCAGACTACACAATGATCACTCTTAAGACTTTATAGATATTTAAAAAAAAATTAATAATTTTAATGCATGATTTCCTGTAAAACTTATTTTAAAAGATGTGTTTTGTAAAAAGCGCTATAAAAATAAAAATGACTTGACTATCCTGATGTGGCACATCAGGATAGTCCATGGAAAAACCACTAAAGTCAATCTTAGCAAGTCAGACTCAAACTGGGTGTAAGTGGGAGGGGGGCTGATTCAGTGTCCGTCTAAGTGTGTTAGGTTTGTATTTAATGGTTATAAGGTATTTTACCCAATCACGTGCAAGCAGCTTTAACATTTATGCTCCGGCAATTGAGTTTAGCCAGAATTAGAGGTATGTGCATCAACGGGGCTATTTATGCAGGGATAGATCATCTTTGACATCCTGTTTAACAGCGAAGATGATGAATTACCAGAGTAACATACTATCATGAATGCACACTTTTGCTTACACACACAAGTTTTCATGCAAGGTACAGGCCACAGACAAGAAATCTCTTCTGGTTTCTCTTGTCTATCTCATGTGCCCAACTGTTGATGTTGACTTTGAACTCTTTATTTTGAGTCAAATTAATTTAAGTTGTCACTTAAATGTAAAACTATGTTTTTTTGTGTGTCTGTTTTGTTTCTTTTGTTTGTTGGTGTGGGGGGGGGCTCGTTTTGTTTTGTTGAAAAATTATTTTTTTACTGGAAGTTGGATTCTGGACACAAAATCTGGGAATTTTGAGAGAGGCATTTCTGAATAGGCTGCTTGTAACTATTAGACATTCATGTCATAAGAATGCTGTGTTGGGGAGTTGCCCTTTGTGCCTAATGCTAATTGATTACCATCTTATTAGAAATGTTTTCTGATTATATGCTGTTTATCTATTTTAGTTTTTATAGAATAAAATTATATAATCTGCCACCCCAACCCCCCCCCCCCCCTAATGTTATGTAAAAATTCACGTGAGCATGTCTGGACTGTAATGTAATCTTATATCTGTTTTTTTCATGCACCACATTAGTATCTTGCCTGCTTACTTTAGGACACAGTAAGTCAAAAATATGAAGCGTAAAATGGCCTGTCACTCCGACACATGCAACGCCATGCTACAATTATGTGAATTGAATTAACCAGCTTGTATTTTCCTTGTCAAATGTAGCATCACACTAAATTTGACATTATACAGATATTTTGTAATGTGATTGGTAATTACAGCTTAATTTTGATGCCATGTGATAGAATAGATGTGTAAAATTTACAATAAGGTGGTGCTCAATTAGCATTAGGCTTAAAGCCAACTTATGTCACTGAACTGCAGTTTCAGTCTTGCAGTTGTGCATTGTTGTAATTGTGTTATTACTGCAGTTGGAGTAAATCATTGACACTAGCCCCAAAAAATACATTTGAAATGGTCAAATAAACCTGTCCACGAGCAATCTATCATTCCAACTTCAGATAAACTAAAGAATGTAGTTACATAATTCTAAAATATAAAGAATCATATGTGTAATTGACTTACCTGACCATACCAGTTATATTCCAGCATTTTGATGATACAGAAAATTACTCTCAAAGCCCAAACTTTTCCTCTCTGTTCTATGGTACAACAATATCACTGTTGAGTGCAGATCCATTTACGGGTACCACAAAGCCATCAACACACACACGCACGCACACACATACACAGAGAGCCACACAGCCTTGTTGAAGTTTAGCAGTCTTAAGCTTACGACCTGTTGATAATGAACCTGAACCCATTATTTTGAGTCAATGAATTGAAAGAAATGGGGCAAGGAATGAAAGCCACAGGGCCAATTACTGACACTCTTTGATGTATTATTCTCCTTCACTCAGTCAAATGGCTGTGCACATTTTGTCTTCATCCTCTGTTTTTCATTAATTATTCTGCTTGGGTCAGAGATTGGTGGCTAATTGTGCAGACGGTCCAGCTTTGAGAAAGGCAGCGATTCTCCAAAAGCTGACACACTCTCTCGCTGTGTTCAGCCACCTTGCATTATGCCAATTAATCCAAGTCTTTGATTTTTTTTTTTGTATTTCTCTTCCTCTCTTGTTCAATTCCCTTTCTGTCTTTCCTTTTGTGATTTATAATCTCTGTAGCTCCAAGAGTTGTTGGGGGTCTTGGACTGGTTGGGAGACTGTAGGACCACAAGAGTAACTTATGGTTCAGTGTGCAGGTGGCATGTACCCATTATTTTTTTTCTTTCACCTTAATTGTGCTGGTGCTGAAACTGGCTTGTGTTTCCACTTAAAAGCCATTTGATGACATAACTGACCATATTCTATGTCCCTTCAAGAGAAGTAAGTCAGTTTGCTCATCGGCCATCTATGTAACGCCCCCAGACAAGTAGTTTCTATGTTGATAATAGACAAGTACAACTCCTATCTTGATTATTATGGAAATACAGAAATCTCCAAAACCGTTTGTCAAGATTACAATTCAATAATATGCTTAAAATCATCAATAGAATCTGGCAATGGAATCATTTTGCTGCTGAAGCGCAAATCACACTAAAAAAAATTACATTTTCAGGCTGGTCCAGTTAAAATACATACATACATACTTTAGAGTAAATTAACTCTTTCAATCATGTGATTCAATGTTTACTGACAGGCAGAACTTTCGTTCTACATCCACCATATTGAGTGCTCCAATTTCTCCTATCACTTTCATTTGAGATTTTTGTCTTCTCTGTTTTTCCTCACTGAACTAACAAATTTTTTATTTAATTTTTTTGTGGCTCACGATTTACCAGTGAGGTGCAAGTTAAGGTACTGAGAGATTTAATGAATCCGTATACATTCTAATTAGAGTACCTAACTATTAGCCTTGGTTATGCAGCTTTTAATTTTGATATGGAGTCATATTAGCAAAGGTGCTTTAGGTTGGGGTTGAGAGGTAGGAGCGGTTAGGATTGGGTAAGTTAACCTGAATTGCATTGCCATCAGTATACAGTGATTACAAACCATGGGTAAAGCATGGAAAGTGTAAAACATGAAACTAGTTATAACCTAGTGTTAAAGTGAGCCTGGGTTGACCATTTCAATCGTGAAAAGCCAACAAGAGAACAGTGGAACAGATTTGAGAGTGCATTCTCTTAATTGCTCATACTTTTTAGACCCATGTCATTGGGCTTCTATTCTACCCTGCCTCTATGTTTTCATCTGGATGTAGTTTTTCCCACAACAAAGTCCTGACCACTAAATTGCTTTTTCACAGTGTGAGCCAGTTAAGCGTACCTATAAGAATTGATTCACTCCCCCATTACAGCTGTAAAAGTGACTTCCTTCACACCAGGTTACTTCCCATTAAATGTTTTGGATTTAACCTCTATAGCATGATTATGTAGATAAGCAGAAATAGAGATCTCTGACACCACAAGGCCCATTAAAGGTAGTAGATGTAAGCAAATTGGTCTAAACAAATTGTTTTATAAATAAAATAGGGCAGAGAAGAAACCCCACTCATTGACACTCCAGAGGATTCCACAATCCCCAAGGATTTAGAAAACAAAAGAAATGTTATTCTAGAGATTATATAACTTCAATGGGAGGAAAAGAGTAATCTGAATGAGATTAGGGAATGCTACGCAACTAATGAAGTTTTCTTCTGATCTTGATTGACATTTATCTGACTTCCTATAGGAAGAATTGGTTGTCCTTAATGGCTTATTCTATCCCCTGCCCTGCTTTTGATGTAAATGGTATCAGAATCTATCGGGGAACTGGTATGTGTAGAGGTTAAAACCTTACAGTTAGGGTTAGTTTCAAAAACCTATTTAGAAATTGCCCAGGTTGTATTTCACCACAAAATCAAAAGATAAAACATCTGCAATTACAGTATATTTTGCTCAACGATAATGAAAGATTTTTTGCGTTGTAACATTAATTTCATGGCAGTATTTGTTGCATTTTTTATTTATTTTTCTCCCCAATTTGGAATACCCAATTCCCAGTGCTCTCTAAGTCCTCGTGGTGGTGTAGTGACTCGCCTCAATCCAGGTGGCGGAGGACGAAACTCAGTTGTCCGTGTATGTTATCACGTGACTTGTTGAGTGTGTTACCGTGGAGACATAGCGCATGCGAAGGCTTTGTGCTATTCTCCGCGGCATCCACGCACAACTCATCACGCGCCCCACCGAGAACAAACCACATTATAGCGACCACGGGGAGGTTACCCCATGTGGCTCTACTCTTCCAAGCAACCAGGCCAATTTGGTTGCTTAGGAGACCTAGCTGGAGTCACTCAGCAAGCCCTGGATTCAAACTTGCAACTCCAGGTGTGGTAATCAGCCTCTTTACTCGCTGAGCTACCCAGGCTGAGCTACCCAGGCTCAATCACCATTAAGATAAATGAGAATTACAAAATGTTTTTATGTAGCCATTGTTTTCATGATATTCACCCTTGAATGCCTTTTCCATGTGAAGCTTTTAAACAACAATTGTGAAACCCTTGTAGATCCCACAGACTTAATAGAGTAAAATATGCATTATGATCTTAAATTGCTGAATAAGTATTTACCTTTAGCCGCCCCACTGAAGCAAAGTTCTATCAACAGCGATTTGTCTTGTATTGCCCTACGTAATACAAGCAGTCCATGTCAATCTCAGAATACATCCACAGTGCCCTCAGTGGAATGTATGTGGCATGATAAAGATATATCAAAGTTGATCTTAGTGGTGGATTATCTTTACAAGAGAGTCGCATACCCTGACTGGAGAGGATCTCCTGGGTAAAGAACATCTCTTTCAGGCACTCTAAGCAAAATAAATCCAGCTCTTAATCAGTGTAGCTAAGCCATGATGCTGAGATGTCGGCCTGGGGGGTTTGTGAGGGCCCCTGGTGATACACCACATTAAGGGCCACAGTGGCCTTGTTTGACACAAGTCTCATCAAACGCAGAAATGGGCTCACTCTGATCAGAAGCCAAAGGTCAATCAGGACAGCCAGATAGAGTTTTAAAGACGGGAAGAGTCTAGTCGGCCTGGTTCTGTGAAGTCGCTTCTTCAAGCATTTAATCAATACAATCAGAGGCTTTATGTTTTGGAAAAGCATGTGTAAGGTCTCTCTCATTACAACATATGACTATGTTTTCATAGTTATCTTCCACAAATGAATGTATGTTCATCAGACTTAAAATATTTGTATTGTCAAAAAATTATAGAAGTTATAAAAAATGTATAAATGTCCAGTTTTGCTTTAATTGGCTTATTAATAATCATTAATAATGGTCAGAATAATTTGTATTTAGCACCATTCATGCAAAAAGTAAATAATTAAAAGATGTTATCCTTTTTCCAATAAATGTATAGATGGAATTCAAAGCTGGAATTAAGAACATGTCTGGGTCATCCCATCTCAAAATCAGGAGAAAGACATTAGAAAAGTTTTTATTGTTGTTGAAAGTTTAGAACATTTTAAAGATTTACTCATTTATTTATACAGCCAAATCTATTTATTTTTTTGCATTGTGATATTAATTTCAAAGCTTTCCCCCCCCCCCCATTATAATTTAAATGCAAAAAAAATATATATATATTATTAAATGGTAAAATATTTATACATCATAGTAGTGTTTGTTTGTACTGCCTTTAATAGATGCGGATTAAATAAAAAAATGTATTAAAATGTTTAGCTTTATTACGATTATTATTATTAATACAGTAATGAGAATTTTGAGTGGAGAAATTTGCTTTGTTGTCATTAAATTAAAGTCTTGTTAAAAAAAAGAAAATCGTAAGATTTCTTCATTTTCTTCATGCAATATATTTATTTATTTGTATATGTTTTAACTTGGCATGAAATGTGGCCTGAACATGATAAAGAAATAAACTTCCACTCACATTCATAACTAAGCAAAAACGACAAGGGAGATTTTAATAGAAGTACAAATTGTGAAGTTTAGTGAGATTGTCTTATTAAAATATTAAAAGTTAAACCTTTACTGCTTGTAATAATCCCTGCATACCCAAACAGACCCTTTCCATCTTCCTCAGGTCCCCTGTCTGGCCCTCTGGCCAGATCAGGCCCCACAGGTGCCCTCGGGGCACAGCGATATGCTCTGCTCAAGGCTACAAGCCCACACAAGCATATATTCCATGCATTGAACCTTTCTACAGTACTTTGAATCCTATTAGTGGCTGAACTTGGTTTAACTGAAAAAGACTGTCGACTTCACTCAATTAGACCTAATAGGATTAAAGAGCTGGTATGGGCTGGGCGGTTTAAATAAGACAGGAATTTTGGCAGACACCTGCTGCATGTACTGCATTAATCTTATAAAGGAGACTATGTGGGCTTGTTAGGGGGCTGCACATGCCAGGACTTCATTTGCCATCTTTGTTGGGGCAAGAATGATTCTTGTGGTAAAATTACTTATTGCTTATGTCCGGCCTTATTTGTTACCATACTGTTTGTCCCCTGCTATTTGGCAATATATTAGTCGTTATATCAGTGTGTACAGTGCCTTTTTGTGTTTGGACACGTAAGCCATACTTAATAATTTAGGCATGACATTGTTCTAAATATTAAAATTAGGGCTGTCAATCGATTAAAATTTTTAAGCAAATTAATTACATGGTGTCCCAATCAATCGCATTTAATAGCATCTACAAATATTTGCTGAGAAAGCCCCTTATATAACAATAATTCAATATATAATGATGAAATAATTATACTGTCTTTAGAATGATAATTAATATATATATATATATATTCAGATAATTAAAATGCATTACATTCTTGTAGCAGAAGAGTTCATCATTGATAAGACAATACAAACAACAGCTTTAGAATAAAATGTATTGTTTACCTAACATATTATTGATCATAAGTCAATTATTGGCATACAGTTCACAGCAATCCATTTCACAAGTGAATTTGTCAATCAGTTCAAGGTTTATTATGAGGGCTTGTTTAAGGACACCTGCGTCAGACATGCTTGTGTAGGGTCTCAGGTGCGTTGCATCATAAACACAACATGTTTAGGTCACTGTCTCAAGTTAAATATAGTTTAATAGAACACATCTTGAGATCTCTTAGTTCAAATTTGCTCTCCATCAAGTGTTTTGAACACAAGAATGTTACACATGTTTGTGTTGCGTGTCTGTTGAATGGTTGTTTTCTTCACTGTATCAACTGCACATTGCCACACAGCTGAAATTTCACTTACTGCCCTCTGGAGTAAACAGGTGGTACTACAATCTTGCATTTCTCAGGAATCTTACTTATTGAGGTCCAGGGGCATTACGATTAATTGCGTACATTTTTTTAACGCGTTATTTTTAAAAAAAAAATGTATCGCACTGAATTAACATGTTAAATCGACAGCCCTAATTAAAATATAAAACTGAGTAACATTTATCCTTAAAGGAATATGAAAATGAAAATTCTCTCACAATTTACTCAACCTCATGCCATCTCAGATGTGTATGGCTTTCTTTCTTCAGCAGAACACAAACAAAGATTTTTAGAAGAATATCTCACCTCTGTAGGTACACTACCATTCAAAAGTTTAGGGTCACTTACTCATTCTTTTTTGTTTTCACATTTTAGAATAGTAAAGTCATCACAATTATGGAATAATAGAAAATGAAAAATAAATAAAAACTGGGTTATATTTTAGCATCTTCAAAGTAGTCACACTTTGCCTAGAATTTGCAGACATGAACTCTTGACATTTTCTCAACCAACTTCTTGAGGAATCACCCCGGGATGCTTTTTAAACAGTATTGAAGGAGTTCCCATCTATATGCTGGACACTAATTGGCTGCTTTTCTTAATTATTTGGTCTAAGTCATCCATTTCAAAACCTTTTTTCCAATAGAATACTCAAGGTCAGTAACATATTATAAATACTTTGGATTACTTCTACAGCACTGCTAATAGCTCTGTATTAGTACTGGAGATACAGTAAATGAGACCGCAAATTAGTCCACATGGCGTGTCCTGACTCAAACGGTACTGTCAAATTTATAGTCTGAACCTGACCCGAATGCGAAATCACTTTCACATTTATTCAGTATGCTTCATATAGTCATAGGGTGGCTGTGGCTCAGGTGGTAGAGCAGGTCGGCCACTAATCGCAGGGTTGGTGGTATGATACCTGGCCCACACGACTCCACATGTCGAAGTGTCCTTGGGCAAGACACTGAGCCCCAAGTTGCTCCCAATGGCATGGCAGCTCTTCATATTAAGCAGTCTTTGTAGGGTACCAACTCCCTAACATCTTACCATAAGGGACAAGAAAAAGTCCATATGCTGCCATTCCTCACACGTCATATGTATTTTAGGACCTGATAGCAGTCGATAGAACACAGACGATCGCCTCACACCTCACATCAGCTAGAACTGCCTTTTCTTTAGTCGAAACAAATGGAATGGTGCCAGATTGGTGACTGGCTCCATGTTGGACAAAAAGGGTTATGTGTTTGCCTGGTTGTTTCACTCACGTCCTTTGAAAAAGCTTTAACATAATCTTCAAATGGGACATTATTCTTTTGACCTTTTCTTGGAATCATTTGTAATCTTGCCCCTGAATTCCTTCCTTTTGTTTAGCTGGAAAAAGAGGAAGGAATGTCTGGAGTATCTGGACAGAGGGTAATCAAGAGAGGTCAGACAGATAAACAGGTTTCCAACCCACAATGAGTTTTTACTCACAATATAGAATTAAAAAGACTACTGGTTTAATCCTATTAACAGGGAATGACCCTCACGGATCAAAGAGACGAGATAGAAAGAGTGAGCAATATAACACAAGCCACCAAACAGCAGGATTGTAAAACAACAGGAACAGCTTTTTAGGTCCAAATCAGTCCTTGTGGTACATCCTGTAATGTTCTGCTTGATGCCTAATCAAGTGTTCTGATGATTGGATCAGGGTTTGTTTCGTCTGCCCGAAAAGGAGGACATCACAAGCACTGGGTCACTCTGCCGTCCTGAAAAAACACCACTCATGCTGGAATTGATGGCGGGCAGTTTGTCATTATCAATGCTGCTAATCAAGTTTCCTTTCACTGCTGGTTTACATTATTTGCATATACCACACATCCATTTCTTTCTTTCATTCCTTCCTTACTTCCATCAGTCCTTTCATTCCTTCCTTTTCTTGCTTTTTCTTTCTTTTCGTTTTGTTTAATTGTTCATTTCTTCCTTTATTTTCCTTTCCTCATTCCCTCTCTTTCCTTTATTCCTTTTCTTTTTCCTTCCTTCCTTTCCCTTCTTTCCTTCCTTCCTTACTTCCTTTCTTTTCGTCTCATCCATTTCTTGTTTTTTTTATTCCTTAATTACATTCCTTTTGTTTCCTTCCTACATTTATCTTTCTTTCCTTCAGTCCTTTCATTCTTTTATTGCCCTTTGTTCCTTCCTTTCTTATTTTCATTCCTTTCCTTTTCTTACCTACCTGTTTTTTATTTCTTCATTTCTTCCTTTCTTTTATTTTCCTTTCCTCATTCCCTCTCTTTCCTTTATTCATTTTCTTTTTCCATCCCTCCTTCCTTTTGATTATATTCCTCTTCTCATTCTCTCTCTTTCCTTACCACTTTTCTTTTTCCTTCTTTCCTTCCTTTCCTATCATATCATCCGTCTCTTGTTTATCTTTATTCCTTCATTTCTTTTTTCTTTCCTTTTGTTTCTTTACTACCTTTCTCTTTCTTGCTTGCTTTCCTCCTTCCTTCAGTCCTTGCATTCTTTCCTTTCCTTGCCCATTGTTCCTTCCTTTCTTCTTTTCATTCCTTTGGTTACCTTATTTTTTATTTCCTTTAGCTGTTGTGTGTGACAGAAGCAAGTATTTGTCACATATTAGATGGAAATGATGTCCAGCAATGTCATTGGCTGTAGTGAAAGTCGGACGAATTCATATGAGTGCAGTCATACGATATCATACGAATTAGCAAAATTTAGAAAATTCGTACCCATCCTTACGATTTTGCTAAATCACCTGATTTTCGTCTTCCCAATTTAATTGAGGATCCCAATTTAAATCAGACTGAGGTTGGTCGCAATGCCACTAATAACAGATAGAACTGTTTAACCTTTAATAACAGCACTGTGTCTTCACACATTTACTTTATAATTTGTGATTTGCATGCAGCAAAACGCCAAAGGTGGTAAATAAATCATAAATACTAATGATTCCTCACAGGATCAGTTTTGGAGCTATTACTAGACAACTTTCTTATTTTTAAATGTATCTCTGCTGTGTGTGATTCCCTCTGGTTGCCAGCATGTCACAATGACCTTTTAATATTGACAACAGAACTATTCATAACTGTTTTCAATACAAATAAATGTTAGCGATTCACAATAAATGTAATTTTACTGTGTGGGGCATAAACATAACTGCAGAATATATATTGCAAGAGTGTGGCTAAGAGCACTGTGGTGATGTGGGCGTGGCCGAGCTACCTCTGTGGAGAGCAAGGCCAAGAGAAGGAGAATGGTAAGGATTGACACCTGTGGGAAATTTCCTTTAACAGCTGTTCTGTGTTTCAGTGAGAGCTGGAGGGGGACGAGTTTGTGTTGTGGGTGCATGTTGTGCTGAAAAGCCAATACTTTGTTTTATACTGAAAAGTGCTGTCATTGAAAACTGTGTGGATTGTTTTTAACTCAGCTCCTGCTTCCTCTTTAAAAAAAGAGAGCAAGATACCTGTCACAGGCACTTTATCGGGTGGACTTAGTCTCAAAAAAAATCGGTGATCGTTACCGGCCTTCTTCCGTCCTTCCTTTCTTTTTACTTTTTTCTTTCTTTCACAGAAGACCTAATAATTGGTTTCATAGCTAGTGGAAGATTTTCTGCTATTTTCTTGGGTTATTTCTGCTCCATTATTTGCATTCGTCTTTTGCATTCATTTAAATGTAATATAAAAGCAAACAAACTGTAATTGGTCACTATACATTCAATTGTCAGGCAGACTTTTCCTGTATAAGCAGGCAGTTTTTTTTTTTAGAATAAGCTGAAATGTGGATCAGTCATTTTGCTGTTAGACTATATTGAGCATAGAGCACTATGTTCCCTTTTACCCATGCATATTTCAGAGACACACTGACCCACACTCTCACATGCTCAGCTCTGTCCAGAGAATTTTAATTGTGCCTTTCCCAGGTATGCACAACTAAGGACACCCATGCCAGTGTAGGCTACAACTGTCTGTCCCCATTACACATCTATTGACCTGCCCACCCTCCCTTCAGCCCAGTGGGCCACAGGTTGTCAGACTGAGTTTGGCTCTGAGCCAAACAGAGTGGGTGGTCTCCCCCGCAGTCTGCTTTGGTCTCGTAAGCCAGTCGAGATCCAAACAGCACCCTTCCACCCAATACCTCTTCCTATAACAACTTCCTTCCCCAACTCTATCCTACAGACACACACAACAAATCAGCTTGAAAGGTAGGGGGTGTGTAGATACACAGTTATAGATCTATTTCTTCTGGAGTGAAAGTGTGTTTGTGAGTATGTGTGTGTTTGTATGTCGGCTCTAGCCTCAGGGGATAGCACGCTTCTCAGAGGCAAGCCTCTCTTCCAAACATCGGTAGCGCAGCATTCTCATTCAGTTGTTTGAAATACACAGACTGACTCCAAAACACAGACGTGCACACACTTTATCACATGATATGCCTCTTGTGGACCAGAGCAAACACAAGGCAGCTTTTATGTCTTCTAGCCTTTAGTTCTTGCCAAAGCACCCCCAAATGTTATTCCCCCACCCCTTCTCAGTCTGGTTTCTTTCTTTCTTTTTTGAAAGTTGTCTTTAAGGGATGCTGCAGTATCTATTTTTCTTTCACCTCTTTTTCCCCCCAAAAAAGCAATAAGATTTAATAGAGATTTAGAAACCACAGACAGCAATTCATAGTTTTAATATGAACTCAAGCGTGTGCGTTACATTCTTCCAAGACCAAATTTTCTGAGCTATGCTATGCATATTTGATATGCCAGTTATTTATATATATATTATTGTATTTCAACATTGAATTGTTTTTTCCCTCAAGGAAATTTAGGAGAAACATCTGAGACAAAGTTGATAATGTAATGAAACATAAATGGGCACTCCATTATGTTTCTTGAGCTATGAAAAAGATACATCTGAGCAATGTTAGCTACATCTGGGCTAAAATCTCTTCTTTGCCCAAAACAAAAAAGAATATAAACAAGACTGTGTGGGTCAAATATAGAAGTAGACTCTCAGCCTATCAGGACCTTGTGCTTTTCACAACCAAAACAAACACTTGTTGAATGTGTCTAGTATTACAGTAGCATAGGGTCTTGTGTTCTGTCAGCACATAATATGGAATTACTCTCCGAAACAATGCCTCCACCAAATCCACAGCGTTGGAATTCCAGACAAATTAGTTCTGGGACACAGAGTGCTGTTTGGGTGGTTTCTGGCTCAAATGTGCGGACATCTGCATGCATCTATAATCACATTATGGGGTTTAGTCGATGTGGCGGAAAGGAGAATAAAATGATTATGATTATGCTAAAAATTATTAGAATAAATGATTTCATGAATATTCAAATAATTTTTTTGCATTTATGTATTTCTTACAGTTATTTAAGATTTGAACATTTATTTTAAATGTATTTATTGTATTTGGTGGAATTGTTTTATTTTATGTAGTATAAAGTATATATAGTATATGCATGTAATTGGTGCTTGGTGTGACTCATGTCCATAAATATGCATTTTCAAATATTTTAATATGTACATGAACCTGAAATGAATCAAAGCCTTATTTAATTAATTAATAAGTGTAATTAATTCAATTACTGTATGTATACGTTTCTTTTTCTCTCTCTATCTCTCTCTGTCTCTCTCTCTCTCTCTCTCTCTCTCTCTCTCTCTCTCTCTCTCTCTCTCAGATCAGGTGCTAGTGCCCCCCTCCCCACTAAGAGGTCCATTTAATTTGTGTTATGGTGCATGTAACTAAATTAAGACCAGCGCTAATGATACTGCCAACACTCTTGTAAGTACCCTAACGACTCTCGACTCGACTTGCTCTGCTAAACACTGTGAATGAAGATTATCTACAAATCAACTTTACAGTCTGAATTAACCCTATTTACTTTCTTAATATCTAATACTCATTCATAGTGCTATAATGCATAATTTGTCGGTGCAAGCTTTACCAATGAAATAAACATTTGTTTTCATAAACTTTTGCGAAAATGTAATAACTTCCTTTGCCTCTCAAACAACTTTATTTTTCAGCTGATGTCACCAAGCCCCTCTTATTTTTCAACCCCTCCCTTCCAATCACCTAGCTCATGAGACCCAATTCTCATGATCAGATTGAAATCCATAAACGTCTCACCCAATTTATTTAAAAAAAATTATAATAATTTCTTGTTGAATATCCTGTTTAACGCTTTTAAAAAGTCATGTTACAGAAGTACAATGGGAATTCACAGTGGGCTGTGAATGCCATTTCACATTCACAATTGTCAAATCAGAATTTTATTGATACCTTAGTAGTCACCCGATTATTTCTGCCATCAGGCAAAAAGGATGTGCAAATGTGTTCCTGGCTGCTTTTTCATATGTTATTTATTGAAATAATACTGATATGGCAGAAATTGACCCTACCTTCCATCGGTTACATGGCCACATGGAGGGCTGATTGCTGTGGTAGGTGCCTGGGTTTGGGTTGGTGTGGTAAGAGTATGGGCAGGAAGAGAACGAGGACCCCGGGGCCCACTGATTCTGCTGGTTTGCTCCATTAATCATGGAGGCCACTTGAACCCCAGAGAATGGCTGGAACATTGCTGGATTCTTAATGCTTCACACTGAAAACACAACATCAGAGACAGGAGAACTGTGAAATGTGATATGTCACTGTATCCACACTCATTCATTCAGTTGTTATTTAGTAAAACATTTTAGAACTACACGCTTAATTATAATTTAGCCATCATCATGACTTGTCGCTTAGATTTGCATCTTGAATAAACCAATGTGACACTGGAATGTGTAGAGTCAGAATAATTTATTATTTTCAAGCCAATTTATAATAAATTAACAGCATTGCAAGTTAATGGTTGAGTGTACTGTCCATAAGGGTAATTTCATATCACATTTATGTGGTTTTCTTTTAGCCTGTGATCAGATTTTGTAATGTGTCTTTGTTTAGACTAATAGTAATGCTGCATGAAATGATTAAAACAGAGCTGAAGTAACAAGGGGCAGCGTGCCTCTGATAAAGTGTCTCAGTTCAGCTGTCACACACTATTAGTTGGCATGCAACCCAATCAATGATTTTTGTGTACAAACTCTTGAGTTAATCGCCCTTTGCAATGTTATCTTCTCTTAATAGCATCAGTTCCCCAGCTGAAAGTGACAGATGGTATGAAAATGTTTTTATCACGCTTTTAGTGTTGCAGCGTGACTGAATTTTCATACATTTCTGTGGCTTTCCTTTGTGTAACATTTTTCCAGCCTAACTGATTAACTGAAAGTTGTCCATTTCAACTTTGTACAGAATGATGAATAATTAAAGGAATTTTGGCTTTATTATTCCATGGAACATGAAAGAAGAAATTTTTCAGAATTGCAAAGTTTTTTCAGAGAAAGTCTAAAATTCTGCATCATACAAAAATAGTCGAGGAGACAATTATCCTTGCATCAACGGACCGTCACGTGACATCTTCTTGCAGATACCGCTGTCAAAACGAAAGTAGTCAGCTGTAGCGGAGTGTTTCCTAAACGAATTAAAGAACGCAACGCAGTGTGTCGCACTTCTCACACACTGCATTGCGCTATCCCAAAAGAGTCCTGCAAAGGTGGGATGCTTCTGGCCACAGAAGAATAGTTACTTGTTTTGAGAAAAGGTGAGACTGAATTACTGAAAGCTAAAGGTATTCTTTATTATTTTATGTATTGTATGTATGCATTGCGGTACAGGTGTTGTATCAACTAACAGCTGAGTCAACTGAGCTGATAATGGAAATATTTTTCTATCAATTACAGTTAGTGGTGAGAACCCAAGTCCATTTCAGAAGATGCATACACTACAAATGGATTTCCACCATTTCAAAGGTTGTACAAGAAGCCACAATTACCTATAGGTTATAGTTCAACAGTTCACACCTAGAAACAAGAAAACACACACACACACACACACACACAGTGCACAGTATGCACATGTTGTTATTGAAAATAAATATGTTGTCAGCCAAACTTATTTCTCAAGTGTTTTTTTTTTGGGGGGGGGGGGGGGGGGGGGTATTTTTGACATCTGTATTTGAAAAATCCTGGTTACGGCCTTGGTTGCTGGTGGATGTCTCTCGGTTCTCTGGGATCTCAGGCATAATGAGCTTTTGAGAGCATGTATTTTCTGCAAGACAAGAAAGTGATTTGGACCGTTTCTCCTGAATAACGTTGGGCTACTGAGCCTGACAGACACAATGACAGTGCAAAGAGGACCAGAGGAAGAATCAGGGAGATTAGGCCATGTGCCAGAGCTCTGGGAGAACTAAAGGGCTAAACGGGGGTCCTCTCAACTGACTGGACAAGAACATCACACCAAGAGACAATAAAGACCCAGACAGAGGAAAATTGTTAGGTATTACTCTATTGAGGTCAATAACGTTAATCTACCTATCTATTTGTCTGTCTGTCTGTCGGTCGGTCGGTCAATTCTTCCTTCCTTCCTTCCTTCCTTTCTTTTGTGCCTACCTTCTTAACCTATCTACCAGATCTCTAACTTAGCTACACCTTATAAAACTAGATTTCAATGAAAACCACGTTACATGTGATGCAAAAAATAATTTTCTTAGTATGTACTGTATGAACCTATTATATACATTTATTTCAGATACCTATACAATACAGCATGTCGGTAAAGTGTAGAGTTATGCAGAATTGTTTTTTTGGGGTGGGTTTATTTTTAATCAGACAGATCTGTGGTTCCCAACCCTGTTCCTGGAAGCCCACAACACTACACATTTTGGATATCTCCCTAATCAAACACCTGATTCAACTCATCAGCTCTTTAGTAGAGACTCCAAGACCTGAAGTGGATGTGTCAGAAAAGGGAGATATACAAAAAGTGCAGTGTTGGGGGGCCTCCAGGGACAGGGTTGGGAACCACTGAGACAGATCATTGAGACAGTGACAGTCACTCACAATCAGAGGGCCAGACCACACTGTGAAAGGGAAGAGCTTCATTATAGAGGAGCAGGAGGTTGAGAATAGCATAATTGGCAAGTCTTCCGCCTCTTCCCCACACCTCTCTACTTCCATGCATGGTGCAAGTGATGTTAAATTGCCTCTAACTTTCTCTCTCTCTCTCATTATGTCTTGTTTCCTGTCAGCAGCATTGCAGAACAGTGCTACTGTAGAATGTCCTATCCTAGACACCAGTCAGTTTGAGATGGAGCGAAATGCTGCTAAAGCAATGTTCCTGTCCGTCAGTCAGCATTCCAAGGACAGAGCTGGTTTTAGCTTCCTTTATTCAAGACAATTGTCTCTGTCTATGCTTCACTTGGGTCTCTGTCCACACTGAGCCACTATTTGTGTGTAAGCCTTTCCATTATGAGGCCAGTAAGTATTCCTCACAAACAACAGGGGCATTTTATAGCACTGATACCATAATGAGGCATCTTTCTGGAAGGTAATAACACTAAACCAGGGCTTTTGTCACAGACGGTACCAATGGCACTGTTTGACACATTCAGAGGTAAAAAAAAATCCCAAGCCATTTTCCATTTACTGCAATTTACCAAACAGTAAGAGCCTATATTTGGAGTTCATCGGGATGCAAGGGGAATGCATGCTGAACGGGTATGTTTTATGCTGCAACCTGCAGCATTTGGCATTCTTGTAATATCTTTAGCGTGTTGAATTTTTTAAAATGTGCTTGCGTTTACTTTTTTATATTTCTCATTTGGCTCACACTGATTTGCACATTATTGCTATGATTGCTTATTTTGCTTGTAGAAATTGTGCAGCTTTGTTGAGGGGAGGTGCGCTGGACTGGGAAGAGAAATCGGCCTGGGATTTTACCCAACTGTTTTTGGCCCAACTGTTGAGCGGGGGGTTTCATGGGGGGAGGGGGAGGTGGGGGGGTTTTCGCTGTCCTTTTCTGCATATCGCGGCGCCATTTTGTATTCCGTTCTGCATAACGCAGTGGCTAATTTTTGCTTATTCGGCACATTTCGCGGCTGACATACCAGCCCGCTCGGTTCTCCTGATGGCCATTCCGCCCCTGATCGGCCCCATTGTGCGTCGGCCCACCGGGAAAATGCCCGGTATGCCAGATTACTAGTCCAGTCCTGGGTCTCATAGAAACTAGCTACTATACCTACAGTATTACATGGCTTGTTGTATTGCAGTTTCTAGGTGCAATGATTAGAGGCACTAAAACAACCACTTTGTTTGAGTGAAACGGCAGATTATCAGTTAATAAACACTTACTTTTCAACGTGTTCCTCACACAGTGCTATCATATCACATCAAAACACTTTTACATTGATGACTCTTAAGGCGATACAGTTTAACTAGGGATGTCGATTTAACACGTTAATAACGTGTGATTTTACAAAAAATAACACGTTAAAAAAATTACGCATTTAATCGCAATGCTTTTCTGAGAAATTCCTGAGAAATGCAAGCTTGTAGTACCACCTGTTTACTCCAGAGGGCAGTAAGTGATATTTCAGATGTGTGAGCAACACACAGTTTATTACGGTGAACAAAACATTAACAACCCTTAAGTGGACACACTTGAAGGAGCGCAAATGTGAACTAAGGGATCTCAAGATGTGTTTAAAGATTTAGTATTAAACTATATTTATAGATCCACTTTGCTGCTCCTGTAATGCTGTAGATGAATCTGCCCCTCACCTTTTTTGGGAATGTGTCCACGCTGTAGTATTTTGGAGGAAATTTTGTTTGTATGTACCTCTATTTTAACTATATTTCTTTGCTTTATAAAGACGTTTTATTTGGTTTTCACAGTTTTGATAACTTAAGTTAATATTTTTTGATTAATCAGTTTATTTTTCTTTATTTTTTTTGTCTATAAAGCCCCTAATTGCACTTTTTTGTAAAGACTTGAAATATTATTTAAATACTCTTTGTACCTCCAACAACTCCAAAGCACTGAAAACCATTGCACTATGTAATGAATATAATGACTTGGCATTATTGTAAAATATATCTGTAGTATTGTGTACTATGTATACCCCTGGCTTGTTTCTAAAAATAAAAACCATGTCTAATGCAGGTGTACATTGACGGGTCCTTAAACAAGCCCTCATAATAAATCTCCAACTGATTGATAAATTCACTTGGATTGCTGTGAACTGTATGCCAATGGCTGGATTATGTTCAATAATATGGTAGTAAACAATACATTGTATTCTAAAGCCGCTTCTTGTATTGTCTTATCAATGAACTTCTGCTACAAGAAAGTAATGCATTTTAATTATCTGAATATCTTTTATTTTATATATATATATATATATATATATATATATATATATATATATATATATATATATATATAATTTTTTATATTTAAAGGTATATGAGGGGCTTTCTCAGCAAATATTTGTATATGTGATTAATCGCAATTAATTAATCGGGACACCATGTAATTAATTCGCTAAAAAAATGTAATCGATTGACAGCCCTAATTTTAACATTTGCATTACAGAACCAACTATATTTACAAGCTTGTTCGAGTGCGATCAAATTTCGCAGCAGCTCACCTGACCGAGGTACGAACGTTTCAAGAGCACGCCAGTCAACATGTGAGCCAAATGTGTCATAAAAGCACTGCAAAAGGACGTGTTTTCTTCAACAATTGGGTTTTTCATGTCACATTTGCTTTATATGACACTATCGGTTAAGTTAAGGTTTATGGTTTTTGGGTAGGGATGTCTGTTTTGATTATTATTATTAGAACTTGATAGAGCATTAATCTTAAAAAACCTCATCGGACTTGCATTAAATGAGGGACCAGAGCCAAATCTAGGGACCACAATATCATAGAAACTTGAGAAGGGACTTTTGGCTTTGATTTTTGACTTAATATAACTAAGACACTGTCAAGCTTTAATTTGTGATTTACAGTGTATTAAAGCCTTCAGGCTTATGAGTCTTTGCAGGGATGGTTTGCTGGTTGTGTGGAGACAAGGATGTATAGGAAATACTTCAGAATCATAGCCTCAGGTAGACTGGAGGAGTAGTAGTGTAAATCCAGCTCTACTGTTGAGGTCTACTTTGTAAGACTTGAGGAAGAACAGTTTGACTGTATATATGTGTATCTAAGCCATGTGAATCTTGTGTGTGTGTGAGAGAGATATCAGAGGATGTGTTTCAGTCTGATGAGCTCTCCTTTCCCTCGGGCCTCATTAAAAGCTTTCCTTCAGAAGCAGCCCTGTGTGGCGCTTTGCCCCTCCACCAGCAGCCTTTCAGCTCGGGGCCGCAAGACAAAACACTTGTTTCCTCTCTTTCTCTCCCCCTTTCTTTCTCATGTTGTTTCTCAAGTCCTCAAAAGGCTTTGTTGCAGATCTTTCAAGTAGGAGCACATATTTATTTGCTCTTTTCAAGGCTAATTCTTAGCTTTGTGCTCTCACTGGCTCCCTTCAGATGCCGAGCAGGGCTGAGGTGGTCGTCTGCCTGTGCTCAAGTCTAACAGACAGACCTAGAATGGTGTTTAGTGTATGTGCTCCAGTGGTGGAGAGTAACTAAGTTTGACAACTCCAAAGTGTCCACATACCTTCTGTCTTAATTATCTTGGCTTGAAAAAGCCAACATGCGGGGTTTTCCAAAATCCATAAACAAAGACCAAAATAATCAAATGTATTTCATAGAGCTTTCAAGTTACATCCACTAAACTTGGTACAGATCTTCAGACTTCTGAAGTGTTATGATAGGTGTGGGTGAGAAACAAATCCATATTGAAGTCCTTTTTTACTGTCAATCTCCATCTTTGACCAGCCCCAAACAGTAGGTGGCCGACTGTGAAAGTGAAAGTTATTTCCACACCAGAATGTGGAAGTGAAAGTGACAGTGTAGATTTTTATGAAAAGGGATTTAAGTATTGATCTGTTTCTGAGCCACACTTCTCATATAGCTTCAGAAGTCTTGGATTTAAGCACTGGAGTCTTATGATTACTTTTATGCTGCCTTTATGTCCTTTTTGGACCTTCAAGGTTCCTGTTACCACTCACTTGCATTAGATTGAACTACAGAGCTGAAATATTCTTCTAAATATACTTTTCTTTCTATCTGACAGGTATTACTGTAAGGTCTGTTAAACCTTCAAACCTCAAGTTGCTTTTGTACTTTTAAATATACATGAATGTGCTTTTGCTTTTATGAATTTATTTTCTTTTCTTTTTTCTTTGACATCAAAGAAACAAGAGTATCCAAAAGTAATCCAAAAACAATCAGATTGGATTACCTTAAAACTGTAATCTAAGAGAAAACGTTACTGGCTACAATTTTAGTCATGTGATTTTTCATCAGTACCAGATTACAATTTGCTCAGCACTGATGACATCATGCACAGTTAAGTGTGACTTGAGTGTCTAAATAATTATTTGGGCTACCGTAGGTTCCTAGATGGTCTAACAGAGACAGACAGAGTTGTGTTTGTGTCTGTCTAGCCAGTGCTCCTCTTGAGCCAATCTCCTCACTTAAAAACAGCAGACATGGGGCCTCAGTCACCCCCAAGAGCCAGGGGCAGGGGGGAGAACAGCCATTCAATGTCATCTCTGATTGGCCAAGGTTGAGCAGCGCCTCACCTTCGGCTGAACCCCTCCGCAGTAACTGATTGGACGAGGTGAGCCAAGCCTCACTTGTAGCTGAACCCTGCTTTGTGTGAGACGCTGGTAGCATGATACAAGAGTCACTCTGTGGACCACGCAGATGTGGGACATGCAGAAAGTGATTGTCTCAGGGAGGGTGAGCTTGGTTTCAAGGGCCCTCAAACCATCACTTGGCTTTAGAGAGCTTGGAGTGCTCCTTTATCACTAAACTGGCAAGGTAGCACTACTCACGAAAGCGCCAAAATCCGCCTCTCCTCGACGAGGCAATTCAGACTCTCTCCCTGTCATTAAGCAATATGAAATCTGGAATGCGAATGCTGAGATCTTCAACTACTACCCTTATGAACCTATCTGGACTGGGTGAATTTATTAGACTTGACTGTTGGTGAGGAACCAAAGGTATTGCAGCTTCAAGTGTAGTTCATCTTACACCCACAAGAGGTCACTGTTCAGACTGTTGTAAAGTTTTTCTCAGTTGCTTGTACATAGACTCCCTAAACCACCATATCATTTTCTAAAAAAAATAATAATACAAAAAAAAAAATACAAACTTCTCAACTATAGACTGAAAATATATAAAACATATTGTCAATAGACAAACAGATTCATTGCAGTGCACACTACTCATGCAAGGCAGATCATCTTTGCAAATCTTAAGTAGTGTTAAAGTAATTTATTGCATACTGTGTAGTATTATATTAGTTTCTCTCACTAAGTTTTTGTATTGTATTGCATTGTTTTAATTTTTATTTCCTATTTGTTCTTCAAAATAATCTTTCCACACCTCTCTGTCTCATTGCTCCAACAAGGCTGCTTCTGTGATCATGTGACTGACCTTTCAGAGAAGGGTGGTGATTGTCAGATATTGAGAAACTGCTGTCTTGTGAATCAGGGCTGAATCAGAGGTGAGCACGGCCCACAGGCCGTCCTTGGCACACTGCCCTTCTTCCTCTGAACGCAAAACACACGGCACTCACTCTCTCTCTCTCACAATCTTGCACACATCCCTCCATGAATTGCACACATCCCTCATTAGTTCTGTGACATTTCAAGTTGTTTTGATGGGGGTCATGTTATGTATGGTTTTTTTTTTTATCATTTTCTTCACAATGTCCAATTATGATGCCAGTCAAGTTTTTTGCACTACAAATAGTGAAATTTTAGTTTTTCGTGACCATTTCTAACACTTTAAAGGAATAGTTTCCCCCAAAATTAACAATTCTTTCATCATTTACTCAGGTTGTTCTAAATGTGTAAGGCTTTGTTTCTTTGCAGGACACAAACAAAGATTTTTAGAAGAATATCCCAGCTGTTGGTCCATTCAATGCTAGTGAATGGTGGCAAATAAAGACAGCATAAAAGTAATCCATAAGACTCATAAAGGTATTCTGAAGTGATATGATAGATGTGGTTGAGATAGATGTGGAACAGATAATTATTTAAATCCTTTTTACTATAAATCTCCACTCTCAGTTCCACATTCTTCTTTTGTTTTTTGGCGATTCACATTCTTCATGCATATCGCCACATGTTGTCGGGCTGGTCAAAGGTGTAGATTTATATATATTGTTCTGTTTCTCACCCACACCAGACCTATCACTTCTAAAGTCATGGATTTAACCATTGGAGTCATATGGATTACTTTTATGAGGCCTTTATGTGCTTTTTGGAGCTTCAAAGTTCTGCCTACCATTCACTTGCAATGTATTGACCTTAAAAGCTGAAATATTCTTTTAAAAATCTTCATTTGTGTTCTGCAGATGAAAGAAAGTCATACACATCTGGGATGACATGAGGATGAGTAAATGATGAGAGAATTTTCCTTTTGGGTTGAACTATTCCTTTAATTAAACAAGCTTTACAAAGCCCGCATCACATTATGACAAAACATTCTGTACTGAAATGGACCACACAAACCTTCATCCTAACACTGGGATCATTGGAAGGATATTCAGCAGTAAAGGGAGCTTCAGTAGATGAATCTGAATGTTACAGAATGCTTTCATGCTGCATTTATATGTAACTGGTTTGTACTGTCATTTAAAACTCTTTCAATTTTAAAAGGAAAATTCTATTTCTAATGATATGTGCTTCTCCTACATAAGTTCTTCTCCTACATCTATTGTCTCTGCTGATTTTTCACATCTGTCAATCCGTTATCTCGTTGTCATTCAAATGTTGGATATCTTTCCCTCTCAATTTGCATTTAGTCTATCTCCAGATCACCTGTCCTCTCCTCTGGGTACCACCACACAAATGACCCTCACACCACCTGACATTGATCAACACCTGTGAAGTTCTCTAATTTTCTCACTCATTCTCTCTCTCCATATAAATTACATGAATCTTTTGATTGTCTCCCTACTCTGAGGCACTCTTCTCTTTCTCTATTTCCTTGTGTGTTCTGTTCTTTTCCACCATTTCCTTTAAGAGTATTTCCTGTCTGCGTTTCTCAAGCCACATCATGTTTGTGGTCTAATGAGAGATTCCTATATGCAGCTGTTTCAAATACTCAGCACTAATGCCAGTCAACTGTTCTTCACTTCTCCTTTATGTTATATCACTCTTGTAATTGTAATGCAACGACGTGTAATATTTGGTGTAGCTATGAGTATGTGGGCAACCCCTTCTAATTAATGGATGTGGCCTTTCTAATAATTACTTTGTTATAATTCCGATAATAATTCCATATGGGCATGGTGTTTAGATGCCCACATACTTTTGGACATGTAGTGTATTATTTACTGTAAGTAGGCACATGCTAATCCATCACTTTTTGCAGAGAGATTGTCATTTTGAATGACCATTTTGACAAATAAATACAAAATGAATGTGCTGTTTTTGCAAAGTCATACCTCGTGTTGTGATTGTGACAATCGCTCATGTGCTCTATTGAAAATGCCCCCGCCCCCATAACTGGCACCCTTTAAAATTAGTGCGAAATAAACCACATCCTCAACAAATGGGTGCAAAAATCCCATGATAGATGGAGTTTCCTGAATACATAAAACAAAATATGTGTTGGGACCCAAATAGAGGAAGTTTTTGTTGAAGAATGTGGTGGATTCTGCTACTTCATTTTTTCTTTCTATTGTTTCTATTTTCCTTTTTTGCTATGTCACTTTGTCGCTGTAGACAACTAAGTTGTGTTAACAGAGTGAAACACATGAAATGCATTACTTAAGAGCAGATAAGCCATTTTTAAAGTGCCTTTCACAATACACATTGTTTCAAAGCAGCTTTACAGAAAATCATACTTTAGTGTTCTAAGTTTAACAACATAATCACCAGATATGAACAAACACCACCAAAGAGATCTGAATTTAGATGTATGTATTTGACAGACACTTATCCAAAGTCAGTCACTGCGCTTTCAAGTTATACATGTATGTGCGTTCATATAAGTGGGAATCAAACCCATGACATTGGCATTGCTTGCACCATTATCTAATACAGTAGTTTAGATACTGGAACAAAAACATATATCTAATGCATAACTGTAAATATCTTCTATGAAGACATCATATCAACAAACATTTTTAGTTAACTATTTTAAGTGCTTTGCCTTCCAACAACTTCATTATTTAATAATGGGACATTTTGCTCTCATGAATTAACATTAAAATCCTTTAGAAAGAAATTAAGGATAAAAGACGGTAGTAATCATTATAATGGAAATGTCATACTTTTTAAATTCCTCAGTGCACCAGATAGGATGTACATTTCTTTTATTTCTTTTCTTTTATGGAAAGTCTACAGTGGCCCTTAAAAAATTGTGAATCTATTACATTTCAAAATATCAAACCAAGTGACATTTATTTTAAAGAACGATAACACTAGCACACATTATTATTATTACTATTATTATTTTATTTCTATTTTTTTCTCCCATCTTTCTCCCCAATCTATTTCATCGTGGTGGCGTAGTGACTCGCCTCAATCCAGTTGGACGAATCTCAGTTGCCTCCGTGTCTGAGACCGTCAATCTGTGCATTTTATCACCTGGCTTGTTGAGCGTGTTACCGTGGAGACGTAGCGCATGTGGAGGCTTCACGCTATTCTCTGCGGCATCCACGCATAACTCACCTCGGAGATCGAACCACATTATAGCGACCATGTGAAACTACCCTCCTAGCAACTGGGACAAGTTGTTTGCTTAGGAGACCTGGCTGGAGTCACTCGGCACGCCCTGGATTCCAGGGGTGGTAGTCAGCGTCTTTACTTTGTGAGCTACACATGCCCCCATACTAGCACACTTTTTTAAGCAACACATTTCACAAAAAGGTTTAAAATGAGTAAACAACAGCTTTACAATATTAACCTTTCACCTATCTATATACTGCAGGTGTCAAATTATGTTTAAAAAGTATTTGGACTAGTACTTTCTGTTCAAACTTACTGAAACATGTCCATAGTTAATGTGATGAAAATGCCCCGAAAAACTGACTTCGGTACATCCACTAAAAATGACCAGTTGGTTTAAAGTAAT
Organism: Moxostoma hubbsi; assembly: GCA_032164185.1. Lineage (NCBI taxonomy): Eukaryota > Metazoa > Chordata > Actinopteri > Cypriniformes > Catostomidae > Moxostoma > Moxostoma hubbsi. Next base: position 6,052,591 of record JAVLUX010000043.1, read on the forward strand.
TGCAAAAATGGTTCATTCTGAGTAAAAGTCTAGCATAACTTGTATGCAGATGCCACTTCATTTATGTTGTTTCTAATGCAATTATATTTAAGTGCGGCTTATGTGTCCAATTCATTTTTGTGGCCAACTCACTGTTTATCTGTGTTACAATTGTTCATCATTCAGCACTGATTATTGTTCCTGCTGGTTTGGATCTGTATGATATCAATTAAATCACAGATCTTGATATTGAATACATTTGATTTATTTTTTAAACGTTAGACTAGAGGCTGAATCTCATAATGTAAAAGAGGCCATAAGAGCATAAAAGAGTGCTGTTTGGGTCTCGCTGAACATCACCTAACTAAAATATGCACAAGCAATCTAAAATTACATTTGCCAACAGGACAGAAACATCATTTCATGCCATATTTTCTAATGATAAGCTATATTAATAGTCCGTGACACTTTACAAGAAGGTTCCATTCATTAACATTAGTTAATGCATTAGGTATCACAAACAAACTATTAGCTATACATTTCATTTCATTATACAGTTCATAGTGTATTAACTAACATTAACAAATACAACTTTTGATTTTAAAAATGAATATGTTGAAATTAAGATTAATAAATTCTGTTAAAGTATTGTTCATTGTTAGTTCATGTTAATTAATGTTGTCAACTACTGTTAACAAATGGAGCGTTATTGTAAAGTGTTTCATTATTAGTCATTGTGTCTAGATAGAGCTGAATGAAAGACATCATTTACCTGTGATTGGTGGCTGCAGGCCTGGAGGTCAGATTCTTTTCTGTGAAGTCAGCGATTGCCTTCTTGCTTTTAGACTTTGCCAGCAAGACGCTGTCCAATATAAATCTGTATTCATTTCCTCTTTTCTTCGTTAATGGAACCGGGTGCAAATGGGAAGTCTATATGCTACGACCTTCTACATCTCCTCACAGAAATATTAAACAGAAAGCAAGATGTTTTTATGCAATATAACCTGATGAAATGAAATATTGCATGATTATGTGGTTCTCATGACATTCGTTTTAATGACTAGAGTTTGTCCTTTGTCCTCTGAAATACACTGTGGCATTATGGTGTATTTTTCTTGTTTCAATTTATATTATTATTGTGAAGAAACACCTGTTCAGTAGGTTGCTGTTATATACAGTAGTTGATCTTTTTTTTGCTTATTTCCAAGCAGTCCATCTACAGCATGTGAGTTTGTTATATCAACTTGAAGTCCATGATAGAGATGCTCTTTTAACTGTAAGTGTTTTCTTATTAGATGCATCCAAACAATTTTTTTATTTGCTCATTTTTCTCTGGTGATTATCTGGAGGTACTCTATCCTCTTTATCTCTGTCCCGCCCTCAAAAACATCCTCTGTAACACCTTTAAAAAAAAACATTTACCCAAAAAACTTTCTACTTGGACATATGGTAAGCAAGGGCCAAGAATGGTTGATCAGATCAACAATAGAAGAAAAGATGATTCAAGGACAAGAGAACTCTTTAAAACTTCAGAGAGACCTCACAGTGTCCAGCACAGAAATGAGACATATATGCCAATATTTACATCTGTATGAACCTATCAGGTTCATTCTATTGGTTCCTATCATTAGCTCAGCAGCTCAGTGAGTACTGATGCTGACTACCATCCCTGGAGTTGTACGTTCGAATCCAGGGTGTGCTGAGTGACTCCAGCCAGGTCTCCTATGCAACCAAATTGGCCTAGTTCCTAGGGAGGGTAGAGTCACATGGGGTAAACTTCTCGTGGTCGCTATAAAGTATGGTTCTCACTCTCGGTGGGGCGCATGGTGAGTTGTGTGTGGATGCCGTGGAGAATAGTGTGGGCCTCGACACACGCTACATCTCCGCAGTAACACGCTCAACAAGCCACGTGATAAGATGCGCAGATTGACGGACTCAGATGCAGAGGCAACTGAGATTCGTCCTCCACCACAAGGATTGAGGCGAGTCACTACGCCACCACGAGGACGTAGAGCACATTGGGAATTGGGCATTCCAAACTGAGGAGAAAAAGGGAAGAAAAAACCTATCTGTGCTGTCAGAGGAAGAGCATCTTCATGGCTTTCTCATGATGATAGAGGAGGCTGAATATCCACTTAGTGCTTAAAGATAATGAGATGGAAACAAACAGACGCCCTAAAAATCTTCAAACCCGCCATCATCAATATCATGAACATGCCATCATCACCACAGCACTCAGAGACGAGAATTCAAAAGCACTTCATTATTCTCGTTTCCAGCTATCTGAGAGACTGAGATGAGATAAATCAACAGAAGAGACGTGACAAGAAGAGAAGAGGGTAGGGTAGGGTAGGGGAGGAGAGGAGAGGAGAGGAGAGGAGAGGAGAGGAGAGGAGAAGTCACGTCAAGTCAAGTCAAGTGGTTTTTATTGTCGTTTCAACCATTTACAGTTAGTACAGTACACAGCGAAACAAGACAATGTTCCTCCAGGACCATGGTGCTACATAAAACAACATAGGACAAACACAGAACCACATGAGACTATACAGACTACATAAAATACCTATATAAAGTGCACATGCAAACGTGTGCAAAAAGTACGAGACAGTACAATAAATTACTAACAATGAACAGGACAATAGGCACAGTGAGAGACAGTGCAGTGCCGACCAGTACAGAGTAGTGCAAAAAGATGACAGTTTCTTCTCAGCTGTCCTCACTGTCCTCTGCAGGGCTCTGCGATCCGAAACGGTGCAAGTCCCAAACCAGGTAGTGATGCAGCTGCCCAGGATGCTCTCAATAGTCCCTCTGTAGAATGTAGTGAGGATGGGGGGTAGGAGATGTGCTTTCCTCAGCCTTCGAAGAAAGTAGAGACGCTGCTTTCTTGGTAATAGAGCTGGTGTTGAGGGACCAGGTGAGGTTCTCCGCCAGGTGAACACCAAGTTATTTTGTGCTCTTGACGATCTCCACAGAGGAGCCGTCAATGTTCAGCGGAGAGCGTTCACCTTGTGCTCTCCTAAAGTAAACAACCATCTCTTTTGTTTTGTCCACATTCAGGGACAGGTTGTTGGCTCTACACCACTCCATTAGCTGCTGCACCTCCTCTCTGTACGCTGACTCGTCGTTCTTGCTGATGAGACCCACCACGGTTGTGTCATCGGCGAACTTGATGATGTGATTCGAGCTGTGCATTGCTGCACAGTCATGAGTCAGCAGAGTGAACAGCAGTGGACTGAGCACACTGCCCTGGGGGGCCCCAGTGCTCAGTGTGGTGGTGGTGGAGATGCTGTTCCCAATCTGGACTGACTGAGGTCTCTCTGTCAGGAAGTCCAGGATCTAGTTGCAGAGGGAGGTGTCCAGGCCCAGCAGGTTCAGCTTTCTAATCAGGTGCTGGGGAATGATTGTGTTGAATGCTGAGCTTAAGTCTATGAACAGCATTTGAATGTATGAGTCCTTTTTATCTAGGTGGGTGAGGGCCAGATGGAGGGTGGTGGCGATGGCATCGTCTGTTGAACGGTTTGGACGATATGCGAACTGCAGTGGGTCTAGTGAGGGGGGCAGCTGGGTCTTAATGTGCCTCATGATGAGCCTCTCGAAGCACTTCGTGATGATTGGTGTGAGTGCGACGGGATGGTAGTCGTTGAGGCAGGACACTGAAGACTTCTTTGGCATGGGGACGATGGTGGTGGCCTTGAAGCACGTTGGAACGACGGCGCTGCTCAGAGAGATGCTGAAGATGTCAGTAAGAACATCTGCCAGCTGGTCTGCACATCCTCTGAGCACTCTGCAAGGAATGTTGTCTGATCCAGCAGCCTTTCGTGGGTTGACTCAAAGTAGAGTTTTCCTCACATCCGCCGTGGTAAGACAGAGCACCTGGTTGTTGGGAGGAGGGGTGGTCTTCCTCGCCACCACATCGTTCTGCACTTCAAACCAAGCGTAGAAGTCGTTCAGCGCATCTGGATATGAGGCATCTTTGTCACAGGCAACTGATGTTGTCCTGTAGTTGGTGATGGCCTGGATGCCCTGCCACATGCGTCGCGTATCACCGCTATCCTGGAAGTGACTGTGGATTCTCTGGGCATGTGCGTGCTTTGCCTCTCTGATGGTCCAGGACAGTTTGGCCCTCGCTGTTCCTAGGGCTGCCTTGTTGCCTGCTCTGAAGGCGGAGTCTCGGGTCCTCCTACACTGATGCTGTGTATTCCTCCAAGTTGGTAGAATTGCCATATGTTGCAGCCTCCCTGAACATGTGCCAGTCAGTACACTCAAAACAGTCCTGAAGAGCAGAGATGGATCCTGCTGGCCAGGTTTTCACCTGCTCCGCCTGGTACGCGCCTGGGATGATTGTGTAAACTAGATCAAGTGCGTTCGCCCCTCTTGTTGCAAAGTCCACATACTGATGGAATTTAGGGAGCACTGTCTTGAGATACGCATGGTTGAAATCTCCGGCGACAATAAACAGTCCGTCGGGGTGAGCGTTCTGCAGTTCGCTCATAGCCCCATACAGTTCACAGAGCGCTTCCTTAGCGTTAGCGCTAGGAGGAATGTAAACTCCAGTTATGATAACAGTGGTGAATTCCCGTGGTAAATAAAAAGGTCTGCATCTAACAGTCACAAGCTCCACCAGTGATGAGCAGTAGCTAGAGACTAGCATAGAGTTCTTGCACCATTCCGTGTTGATGTAAACACACAAGCCACCACCGCAAGTCTTACCGCAGAGAGCTGCATTTCTGTCGGCACAAAATGAGGCGAGCCCGTTTAGCTGAATGGCGACGTCCGTAACTTTGTCGCTGAGCCACGTCTCCGTGAAAACAAAGACGCAGCAGTCTCTAAAATGAGAAGGGGTGAGGAGAGGAGAGGAGAGGAGAAGACTATGTTTGAGGGGGAGGGGGGTTGCTGTAGTTAAAAGACCTCTTAAATCTCTTTCATCTTAAAGGCACCTCCGTTTAAAAGGGCACCTTTACATTTGTTAATTGTAACAGCTGGGTCCTCAATATATGTATTGAAGAATAACATTCAAGAGTCAGGTTTTGCAATAATGAAATGAGAGATATTTTACTGATTGTTCTCCGCAGGTTCAATAGGCAACACGAGTCGATATCAGAGGTTAGCTATCAGTTATGGCTACTCCTTTTTCTTTACGTTAAAGCAATTAAAATCCTTTCAAGTTGTTTTCAACTATGGCAAAGTCACGTTTGTGAGGGCACAATGACTGTAATTAATTTGTAGACATAAGTTATCTTGACATTCAATGTACCGGTGCTATCTTCTCCTCCAGAATAGAGGCTTCCTCCTAAGACTTGCTGGAATGTCAGGCCTCATCATTTGTGGAACATTAAGACAGAGCACAGAGAAAACACAGAAAACATACACAAGGCCAAACGTAGTATAATATCATATTAAAGAAACTAAAACCTCTCTCTCTCTCTCATACAATTAATAATGGTTGAATAAAATAGAATCAAATGGTTATAGAATAGATGATTGATTCTATAATAATTATAACAGATACATATGTTCGTGAATACATACAAGATACAGTAAATACATTTTCTCCAGAAGCCAGGCTAAATGCGTAATAACTGTTACTGAACTCCTGGCATCGGCCAGACCCTCTCAAATCAAATACATATTACTTGTACTTTCTTTTAGGAAAAGAAAACAGAACATAGATTAATATAAAAAGAATAAGTGAGGATGATAAAAGATAAGGTATAAAAAGTTGCCATGCCCCTTCATAGTGAATGGGGCAGGGGCTTGTAGACCCTGTTCTGTGCACGTCAGTGCATCTGGGATGCCATGAGGATGAGTAAATGATGAGAGAATTTTCCTTTTTTTTTGGTGAATATCCCTTTAAGTATGGTAAATATCTCTAATGTTATGTTGTTGTGGTTTTTTTGAGTAAAAAAAAAAACCTCTTGTCTCTGTGTGATTGTCCTACATTATACTATATTTGTCATTCAGTAATACGTCATATTGTCGGTCAGGGTGTATTTTATCACTTATTAACTGTTCACTGTGCCATGTGTATTTCCTGCTAGTCTTTCTCTTGTACACTAAACCACTTACTGTTCATATTAGTTTATGTTCTGCCCATTGGCTGTGGATAATTGAAATGTCAAATGAGTCGTCATTACTAATACTAAATGTCCTTAAATGCCAGATTAGACATTTCATTTGGCCTTCTATTTAACCTTTTGTGTTCTTATGATGCACTGCCACACAGACCAAGTGGATTAATGAACACTTGACCACTACTTTATTCTCCAATTCAAATACATACAAATATTTGTGTTAATGTATATTTATGTTAAAAACTCAAGTAAATTACATCAAGTAACATCATGTTGTATTATATTAATACTAGATTTATAAGTCTCAAGTGTTTAAATAGGCTATTGATTTACAGATGGATTTCATGGATACTAACAGCTCCAATAAAACCACAAAGCACCATGATTTTTATAACTGAGTTGAAAATATAGTAATGGACAGCAACACATCAAGTACCACCATGGTTTGTTTAAGCTGCACTTAAAATGTAAAAATGACAATGCATTAGTTTTGCCTAACCAAATATTAAACCAAGTGACATTTATTTTAAAGAAAGATAACACAAACACACTTTCGCAAAAGATGCACAATACTCTGTTCAAAATGAAGATAATCAAGAATTTGCACACTTCTGGTTATCAAAGTTAATGAATCATGTCCATAATTAATGTCATTCATTATAAAGTCTTTTTGTGACCTGTATATTGTGTGTGTGGTTATTTCACCAAGAAAAACTGATGTGTTTGACACTAGAAAGGCACCTTGCTGTTTTGAAGATTGGTTAAAAAAAGTTCAAAGTTTGCTGTGAAATCTCTAAATATCCCTTTACACACCAACCTCACCTCTATCCCAACATTCCCTTTAACCAAAAGTTTTGGCGAGAACAAACTTCCCCCACCTCTTTAAAACCTTAACGCTTTGCTTTATTCTGATCAGTGTGCTCCATGCTTCTACTCGGTGTCTGAGTAGTCAAGAGATAAAAAAGGAAAAGGGAAGGAGGGGTGAGTGGGGGGGGGCAGCTAACTTTTTTAGATGGCAATTGTATGTGTCTCTGTGGCTGCCTTACCTGTGTTTCTTTGATCATAGCTGAGCATGGAGTGGCGTTTGATTCCAGCGCTACTTTGACAGCTCGCAGGCTGGCAGAAGCCTTTCGGATGACTAGAGATCAGAGGAGACGGGCTGGAAAGCAGAAGTCCAGCTGAGAGAAGATCAGAAGAGGCACAACTTTAACTCGAGCTATTGTGAAGGAACGTAATGGCTTAGATAACTTTTTTCCTCCCGTTTTTTTCTTCTGAAACTTCCCCTTTAGAATTTTGAATTGCCCACTTAAAGGTCTGTGGGGATTTGTCTGGCTATGACAAAATCCTGGAGAGCCAGATCTAGTTAAACACTGTCACTCCATTTGGACTAAAACCAGCAGTTTAGCACTGCTGGTTTAGTCTGGTGGACTTGCTTTAGACATACACACTAGACAAGAATAATATCATTTAAATATAAAAAAAATAGCCCTGGTCATAGTGTTTGCTTATTACTGTTTTTACATCTCTGACTAATTAATATACTCAAATGCATTAATAGGCCTTTATTAAATCTGGCTTCATGGCTTTATTCATTTGTTTATTTTTGGTTTATATTGTTCATTTGTATGTGTTGTGTTTTCTAATACTGTCTTGAAATATTGCATTTCATTTATTACATTCACAATTATATCCTTGAAACTCCCAGCTGAACCAGTGATATCTGTAACTGCAAAAACAATACAGGGTTCCTGTGGTGTAATGTCTCCCTCTAGTGGTTGACACAAAAGCTCTACAGTGCTGTGCAAAATGCTCATTCTTCTAAACTTTAATTATAAGTAGTCAGCAAGTGGAACATCTCACCATAAAAATATCGTGGTATAGAATATGTTTCACACTGGAGAGTAAAATGTGGAGCTTACAATTTTATAAATGCAATAAAGTGAATGATTCTGTAAACACTGGTGTATTATTTGAGCTGTTATATTGTTTAAATTGTCATCGTCATGACAACAAAGTATACAACTTTACAAAGAAAGCGGTTTTATCACACTAAAATCACGTTAACATGCTTATGTCTTGTGCTGAGTCATACAGCACAGGCAAACCAGGCAATTGCCTGGGGCCCAAACCTGGGGGCCCCCCATGGGCAGCAACAGTAGTAGTTTACTACAACGACACTTATAGCCAATGGGTGAATCTCAATTCAAAGAATGCTGTGAATGGACTTGTGTTCTTATGAAGACTGGTCTTGCCAAGCATCCTTGGAAGAATGACCTCAGAAGGACAGGAGGGCGTAGAACGCATCTATTGTGAGGTTTGAGATGTGCTGCCATCTTCCTGTTGTGCAATTAACCGTCACATCACTTCTGAATCCAGTGAGAGATCTAGCATTATCACACCAGTGACAGCATTAATATCATCACACCAGTGAGGTTTTGCAGGACTAGTGACACGTTAAAAGAATAAATTCTGTAAACACTCATTTTATCCATGTTTATAACTGTATTAAAATGATGCCCTAAAAAATGAAAGCAAAATTTCCATGTCCAGACTGGAATTCAATCAATTCACTTAAACCAATATGCCACTGGCACTTTCAGATGTTAAGTGTAGTTATGGGGAGGAATTTGTCTTGTTCTTTTAAAAGGCAAAGAATTTAAAGCTAATTTCTCCTAATAAGACTGGGATTTAAACCCATGTATTCTGCACAAAATACCCACTCTTACACCTCTGAGCCACTGGCAACTTCACCTTCTCAAGGTGTTTTTGGGAGGTTTATTTTAATCATTTTCAAACCAAACAAATAAAGCAAATTTATGCTGGTTAGACTTGGAATTGATCTGAGGTTTTCTATGCAGGAGGACCACACTGATACGCTGGCCCTTTACCTTGTTTGTTCTCATTTTCATGGGTTTTCTGAAGTATCTTTTGTACTTTTGGCCTCAATTTTCAACCAAAAACAGTTATGAAATGAATAAATGATCACCTCAGAGAAGAACTACATCTCACAAGTTTGTAATTCTTTTTAATTCAAAATTCAAGTTAAGTGCAAAGTGATTCACATGCATAAAATTGTTGGTTCAAATCTCAATTTAAATTTAACACATTTACTCATTTTGATTTGCAGCCACTTGAGACAAACTCGTCAAATCACCCACTTTTGTGTGAATGGAAGTGACTTAGTGGTATAAGTGTGGTCCTCTTCTGAGCGAAACCTTGGTTTGACTCCCAGACAAAACATGGTGAATTTGCATATTTTTTTCTGTTGGTAAATGAGAAAAAACTTCCAAAAACATGTTCAGTACATGTGTGATAGTCTCAGTGGTATATGCATGGTCAGCTTCCATGGGAAACCATAGTTCAAATAGCAGCCAAGTCATTGAAAATTATTGAGGCAAACCTCAATAAAAAATGAGTAAATCACAGTGTCTAAGTGGTATACATTTTGTTGTCTTGTGTGTAATGCCACATGGTAAATGTGTGGTTGCCTGGTTAGCTCAAATTGGCAAGGTTGCTAGGGAGGGTAGAGTCACATGGGATAACCTCCTCATGGTTGCTGTAATGTGTGGTTCTCGTTTTCAGTGGGGCACGTGGTGAGTTGTGAGTGGATGCAGCAGAGATAGCGTGGGCCTCCACACACACTACATCTCCATGGTAACACACTCAACCAGCCACATGGTAAAATGTGTGAATTGATGGTCTCAGACATGGAGGCAACTGAGATTTGTACTTTGCCACTTGGATTGAGGTGAGTCACTATGCCACCATGAGGATTTAGAGCACATTGGGAATTTGGCATTCCAAATTAGGGGAGAAAATTAAAAAAAAATAAAAACATGGGAAACTTAATTTCTTTGAATTGTACATGATTGAGACAAACAATTATAAAATAAACCTCTAAACTGTGAAAGTGACAGTGGCTCGGTGATAAAAGTCTCTTGTGCAGAAAACCTTAGTTTGACACAAACTCCAACAACCACACATGCTTGTGAATGGCTCAGTGGTATAAGTACAGCCCTGTTGTACTGAAAACCTTGGTTTGGTTCCTAGTGTAAACATGAAATGGTCAATGACAACTAGCTATTTATTTATTTATTTATTTATTTGTTCTTTGGTTTGTTAATTACTAATTGAGACAAACCACCTACAAAGTGCCAGTAGCTCAGTAACAGTGGATGGTATGCTGGTGGGTGCCAAACCTGTTCTTCTTTCTAATGGCCACCATTTAGCACTGTTAAGACACTTCAATCGCTTTGGCAGAATCATTGAATGACAATTAAACTTCGACAGATAGGGCCAAGAGCCTGCTCGTTCAAAATGAAGGGGCATTAGAGTGCAGGGTGGTATGGTGAGAGGAAGAGGGAGAGGGGGGGCACAGAGGATGCGGAAGGGCCAGTGAAATGCAAAGGCACAGAGAAATCTCAAACGAGATACGGGCACCAATTATAGTCCATGTCATCAACCATGGCCTAAAAATGACAGAGACTGGTCGGGGAGTGCAGCCTAATCTGGGTCAGTCCATGGTGTCGTCAATAGTCTAGACATTCAGGAGAGAAAATGGGTGTGTAATCAAATATTGTAATGCAATATTCCTTCACACTGGTAATACTGTTACTTTACTGTGCTGTATTATCTGTCTACGACTGAGTGTCCGCCCTATGGTAGTGGCAGAAGATCAGTTTTTACTGGTGAACAAGAACTTTTGTAATATGTTCATAGCAAACAATGCTATTAGACTAAACAATATTCAAAGTACAGTCATACAAGCTTCTCCACAATTGATGGAGTGCTGAAGAGAAATCAGATTGCAATGAAGAAACTCTACAAGGTAACTTTTGAGAGGAATGGTGAGAGTGGAGCTGTGGTTTCCAGTATGTACAGGTATGAATTCATCATTGTACACTACACAGTGTTGTATTCACCTTGTCTTTCAGAATTGACATGTACAACCTGTATATGCAGAATGTTACACTATGTGGGATATGTGTAACCATATGATTTACAATATCTCCCCTTATCTACTGTAAATTATTTCCTAAATTGCTTTACTATCTTTTATAGAGAGTGATTGAGCTGGAGGTTGATGAAACCCCACACATTTTTGTGTATGTTGATGAGACAGGATTCAACTTGACCAAATTCAGGAGACGTGGCCATAATATTTTTGGTCAACGAGCCACTGTTGATGTGCCAGGCCAGTGTGGAGGGAACATTACAATGTGTTCTGCCATGTGTGGGAATGGTGTTGTCATATGCCACATTCCCATAATTGGCCCTATAACACACAATGTCTCAATTTCCTGAAACGCTTTACAGGGATCTCATTCCTGAGAATGAGAGGGGGTTGGTAAGAAATGACTTGCCAACGTACGTGTATGTTATAGTTTGGGACAATGTAAGATTCCATCATAAGGTTGATTAACTTGCAGCATATTTTCTTTTTTTCTTGCACATATTGTAGTTCCTGAATTGTGCTTTTTTTTCGATTTTGTACCTTCGGTACAAGCTTTCTTTTCGTATTTTCGGTTGGCTGTAAAGTGTGTATATAGAATGAGGAGAAATGTTTGAATAAATGTTTTGTTGAAAGTATAGGGTGTACCATGAATTCTTGACATCAATACTATTCAGCTGCCTACATATACAATGTTAGTAATTGGGCAACATTACAAAGTGGGTAACTATCACACTTTCAGAGTACACTGTCAATTGACAAGATGTTTTTATCGTTGCTTATACCAAGCCAGTCAAAATGCGAAGGAACCTTTTGTTTCGATGACAATGATTTATTCATTGATGGATTTATTTACATTTGAAACGAGAGTTAATTATTTGTGTAATCCCCTTTTGCAGGTCACATAGAGTGGTGTGCTGAATGTACCATGTGATATGAGGATTGTACCAAGCATTTGACAATTGTACTTTTGTTTCAGTAAATGTGCCAAATCAATTGAGGAAAAACTGTAAGACTCCTTGGATATGTATTTGTCTGGAAACAGAGAAGATAATAGGATGTTGGGCCCACTCCTGACTTGCATACCAAAGGTCTGTTTCAGGCAACAAAAAGATGGGAGGTGTGTGACGAGTCACATGATGTTCTGGAGCACATGGCTTAAGAGTTTGAAGATGGCAGGTTCAGGGCAATGCCTTGTGCCGTGGATAAATGTGGGAAGTTAAACCCTGCATATCTCCAAAAAAAGAAAACTGTGAGGTAGAATGTAAAGTTCATTGATTGCCTTGGGATTTATGGACCTTTTTGGAAGATTGCTGGATGTTCACAGAGAAAGCTACTGATGGTCCAAACAACAATGGAGAGCAGATCATTTGTCTGACTGACTGAACATGACCAAACAGGTATTGCTTTTTCTTTTATTCTTATGTTGAGTTTGCCAGTTGAGTGTCCATGACTGTGTAAATATTGTTTGAAGTGCTGAAATAACTCTTTCTGAACTGCAGAGTAAACTGGTTTGCATAATGCTGGTTTGAATGGGCTTAAGGATTCTTAAAGGCCTATGTGCATATGGACTCTATGCTGAATTGTGAACTCAGTCAAGAAATGTAAATGTGAACTGCAAATGAGTTGAAAAGAATAGAACTGAATTTGATTGAACTGAATCCAAATTTTGAAATAAGTGACTTATTTTTGTTGAAGGGTTTTGTCATGCTAAAGGAGCCCCTGAAATGAGAATTGAGTATTTGAATTCCAGGTATATTTTTTTGTTTGTGTGTTGAGCTGTGCATATGTGAATCATTAACGCTTTGCCCTTACTGTATGAGATTTTGTTCAAAAATGAATAACTTGTGAATTGAGCCTTGCTGTTTGTGTGTTAATACTAAATCCACATATTAAGGGTTCCGTCTTTAAATGTGTGAATCATTTTGTATGTTGGACTGACTGAAAGATTGAAGAAATTCTGTAGGTTTTATCACCTGCTTGGCACCCCAATTAATTAGGTCAATCTGTTACAGGTGGACATTCATCCAGACTTGCAATCTAAAGTTTCCAAGTACAAATCACTGAGAGTATGAGCACCTTTCAGAGTATATGTCTTTTAAGATGCTTTGACTAAGCAAGTGTCTGTACAATACCAACTTTAGATGGTAGTGATGAGGTGGGTGGTGAACGTGGATGTTCAGTCAGACATAAGCAAAGTTGTTCAGGTTTGTGTTGGACAAAAAGTACACAAACATGTTTTGTAAAGGTGTTTATTTCAGAGTATTACATGGATCATTCATACTAAGGTATGCTCTTTATTTTTTACACTTTCAAAAACCCTGAGACTGAAACATCAAGATATATATATATATATATATATATATATATATATATATATATATATATATAAAAATGTGCAAGATTTGAATAATCAGGAGAAAACGGTTATGCACATTTACCTAGTTATAATATTTGAAAGCCAATTTTGCACATTTAATACTGCTGGTATTTGAGATGGTCAGAATCCAATGTTTTAACTATCGATTTTCAGATCCTTGGCAACCAGCATTGCTGTGACTGGGTGCAATGCTCCACGGTGCTCCTTAAAAGTCTTCAGTGCCACATCACTGTACTTTGGGAAGTTGTAAACTTCCCTAAAAGAGAGAATAGGGTAGAGACAAAGTTAGGGAGTACTTTGAAATAGCTGAGCACCTACTGTATATGCGACAAACTGGACTCTTGAACAAAGTGTGTATCCAAGACTGCAAACAAACAAATGCTATGCTGATTACTGCAATAAGGAAATTACAAGACTATGTTCTGTTCTGTAATATCCTGTTCCTCATATTCTTTAGTGAATTTTCTGCCTACATTTTTATATGTACATACACACACACACACACACACACACACACACACACACACGTGATCAATGTCAAACTGTTCATTTACTTATAGAGGAGACGGGTGAATTTCATCCTGCCCTGTTCAGTAGCCATCTTCAGTGCAAGGGAAACAGCTTCCTCCCAATGTGCCCTGACACACAAGCGCAACCACCTGTATAAATGCATACAGAAACACAATTTGAGGTCACAGATGCATGTAAATGATCATTCACTTATTTTAATAGCATGACACTTCAAAGACAAATAATCAAAGCAAGTGGTCCTGCTTACCTGAAGCGGACCTCTGCATTTTTAACACTGTTTAGCTGGTATACCTCTTGCATCCTTTTCACGTGAGACAGAGAAAGAGGTTCCTGATGCAAAACCACACATGTAGAGTGAACACACATTTCAAGAATACTTCTGCTTTCGTTATCTTTTATAGTATACATTTGCAGTTCTAAAAGCTTGCTTAAACTTAGCCACTTCATGCGCCATGATCCGTTGAATTACAGATTGGGTATGCATTTACATTTGGCATAGACAAAAATGTCTCTGTCCAAGTCAAAAGAGCCAGTTGCAACAAACGCCTTAAGAAACGCCTTAATTATAATATCCTTAAAGTTATACCTAGATAAGAAAAATTTGTCAAGACAAACCCTTTAATGCTGACATGAAAGCCTTGAATGCTGATGTTTAAAATAGTTTTAAAAATGGATGGCTGGATGGATGGATGGTCAATTTACATTTGAATGGTTTGACAACTGGAGTTTGAAATCACAAACATTCTTTGGTCTGTTTGAACATTCAAGTCTATGGGATTTTGGATTATTCATTACAGTGACATTTTTTTTTAAATTGGACCAGTTAGAAAAGTCATAGCAACCAATTCAGAACAGACTGTAGGTCTGTACCAAATTTGATGGATTTAGCTTGAAAGCTTGTGAAAGGTTACAATTGGAAATTTTGGTTTGAGAATTTTTAGAACCCTGAACAGCCTAAAGTGTAGAACAATATGTTGGCTTTTTCAAGCTAACATAACTAATGATGTTCTTAACATAAGAGTTGTTGCAACTAGGCTTTGATAGTCCATTATTGTCTGTTCATCAGGTTCTCTTCAAATGTCTTATTTATTGGAGTTTTAGTAATACCACACCTCTCCTTAACAAGCTGTATGATATTTTATTAGCACAAAGGTGCAGGACAAGGTATGTGCCAAAGCTTAAAGTCCAAAGTAATCTTCGGGTGTGCATGTTGCGGAATGATCTGTGCACAGTATGTGTGACGCAAACGCATCAGCACAGCCACGTGGCTTGACCTCGGCTGTGTGCGTCGTCTGACCATTGACTGTACTGAAAGTGTCACAAAACAGTTGTAGTGTGCATGCCTTGAACACATTCATATTCTTTCCTGATCAGAAAAGTATACTTGCAAAGGCAACACGATCGACAGGTGCAAGGCGATCTGGAACACGCAAAAACTAAATATACCTGGGCCTTAATACTTAAGGTTAGGGATTAACCTTAAGTTTGAGCAATAATAATATTGATGCTTCCCTTAGCAACTAATTAAGTACCTCTTGCAGTAGTAAAGCCATGAACTCGATAAGCTGAGGAGAGTTTAATGTCTTCAAATCTGCCTCACTGAAACTTGCAAGATCTCCTTCTTTTGCCTGAAGACACAAATACAGAGAGAAAAGGTAAGAGAGAGCTTTGTCTGAACGTAACTTATCTGAAAAGAAGCTCTTATGTTGAAACATTGGTATTGTTTAAAGGGTTTTAAACAAGTATAAAAAAAAAAAACATTTATTTTTTTTGAGAGCCTCACCTTTACCCATCTCTGACACAGAGAAGTGCAAGCTTCAGCCATAGTGGTGTCATACCTGTGCATAAAGGCAGAGTTCAAGTCAGTTACTTTGGACATACAGCCATGGCCAATAGTATTGGCAGTGACACACATTGAGTTTTGCAAAGTTTGTTGCTTCAATTGTTCTAGATTATTTTTTTAACCTGTTTCTATGGTATACTGGAAAACAATGATAAGCATTTCATACGTTTTAAAGGCTTTTATTGGCAAAAACATTAAATATATGCAAAGAGTCAATATTTACAGTGTTGACCCTTGTTCTTTATAACCTCTACAATTCGCTCTGGCATGCTGGATATCAGCTTCTGGGCCAAATCCTGACTGATGGCAATCCAATCTTGGCTTTATTAGTGCTCGGAGTTGATCACAATTTGGGGGCTTCTATGGAATTAAGATCCGGGGAGTTGCCTGGCCATGGATCCAAAATTTCAATGTAATGGATCTCCAAGCCACTTCATTATCACTCTTGCCTTGTGAGATGGTGCTCCATCATGCTGGAAAATGTACGGATCATCACCAAATTGCTCCTGGATCGTTGGGAGAAGAAGCTCTGGTATCAAAACTTCCTACAATTCTTTATTCATGGCAGAGATTTGGGCAGAATTGTGTGAGAGCCCAGTCCCTTGGATGAAAAGCAACCCCACACATGGATGGTCTCAGGATGCTTCACTGTTGGCATGACACAGGACTCATGGTTGCGTTCACCTTTTCTTCTCCGGACTATCGATTTTTCCAGATGTCCCAAACAGTCGGAAGAGGGATTCATCAGTAAAAATATCTTTGCACCAGTCTTCTGCTGTCCAATCCTTGTACTTCCTGCAGAATTTCCATCTGTCCTTGCTGTTTTTCTTGGAGAGAAGTGGCTTCTTTGCTGCCGTTGTCCAAAAGTCTTGGCCTCACTGTGTGTGCAGATGCACTCACACCCAACCTACTGCCAATATTGAGCAAGCTCTGCACTGGTGGTGACAATTCCGTAGCTGACTCCTCCGTAGGAGATGGTCCTGGCACTTGCTGGACACTCTGGGACGTCCTGAAGCCTTCTTCACTGCAGTTGAACCTCTCTCCTTGAAGTTCTTGATGATCCAGTAAATGGTTCTTTCAGGTGCAATATTCTTTGCAGCAATCTCCTTGCATGTGAGGCCATTTTGATGCAAAGCGTCAATGGCTGCACGTCTTTTTTTTTAGAGGTAACCATTGCTAACAAGAACACAATGATTGGAAGCAATTCTTCCCTAACTTTATAGAAATCAGTCTGCTCTTATATTCCAATCAGAATGATAGTTATTTCACCTGACTAGTACTCGTTCACACTTTCCCAGATGCTGCTGATATGATTAGTGAAATTATGTTAGCTGGTCATTTTGTGCCAGGGCCAAAAACAGTGAAATTTGTGTTTGCTATCAAGTTCATTTGTTTGTTTTTTTTGGCCAATGAAGCTTTTTGCAATTAAATGCATCTGATCACTCTGCACAATAATCTAGAAACAATGTGAATCAACACCACAACAACTGAAGCAGAAAACTTAGCGAAACAACATTTGTCACTGCCAATTCTTTTGGCCACGGCTGTATGTTGTTTCATTGTTTTTTATATAAAGCTAATTAAATCCCTACCCATAAAATAACTTTTAAATAAAACATTTATAAAAACGAATGAATGAACAGTTTTCCCAAATGAGGACATCCTTAAAATCTCCTCAATGGCAGTTTTTGTCAAACTGAGCTGGACAAATTTGTTCCCAAAGTATAGCTAAGTAAACCAAACAAGTGCTCACTGTGGCTTGACGGGAGGCATTCCTGGAGTGTGCATCCATGCATTCCAGTCCACTTTATTCAAGATGTCCACCTGATGCAGAGAATCAAAGAAAGATCAGTTACGCAGTAAACCGAGCATAAAGAAATCCTGAAACTTGCTGAATTGCACTAGTTGCAACAACTTCTTCATAAACCGTTTCCAAATAACCGATTCACAACAAGAAAAACAATCCTTCTGAATACTGAAATTCCCATTTTCAGTTTATTTGAAACTAAACTTCAGAATTTCAGTTTTCCTTGTAGAATCAAATTTAATCTTTACAAGAGGATTAGGTTAATCATGTTTGAACCCATTGGTAACGCATCATGATTATATAATTATGAAATTCCATCAGAAATGCTTTACGATTATTGACAAGTGTCTGTAATCCATAAAGTCCTTGCAGACAATTATTAAATTACCAAATCTTGAGCATATTGCATACAGAATGATACATGCATGTGTATATTTTTTCATACATTAACACATTGTAGTGGTCCTCACCTTATCTTTAAAGTAAGTGAACAGATAGTTCTTCCATTCTTCTGTGGTTACGCTGCCATGGGCAAACAGCTGAATGTAGGACTTTACGAATCCCATGAAGACCTCTAATACATACAAGAAAATCGAAAGACATATTTATTTTTTCCTGCATGGGCAGGATATACACAAAAACAAAATGGTGTTGCACATGTGATTTAACCTAGTTGTACAAGATCCGGGCTGGTAACGAAAAGGTTGTATATTCAAACTCCATAAGAGATGATCCATGAAGCATCACTATTACATACCTGGACCTCCCATAAGTTCCTCAAGATGATACAGCAGAGCGAAACCCTTCTCGTAGGGCACAGATGAGAAGGCCTCATCCGTGTCCACCTCATGCAGGTTTGGGACGAGGTTTGTGAGGACATTATTTGCTCCAAACTGTTTCACCTACAGTAACAACAACAATAAAACAGTATCTTATTTTTACAATGCAACTGCATCAGAAAATGTGTAGATACAGCAGTTTAGTGCATAATTGCAAAAGATGAATATTTCTTTTTTTTTTGTGCGTGATGATCTTACAGATTCCTGAAGCTCTTTCCATCCTCCTATGCCTTTAAACTGCCGGAGTTGTTCACTCTCCATGCACCTGGCAATCATTCTCTCAATATACACCGTATGACCCTCATTCAACCTGGAGACACAGAAAAAGTTGTAACACCTTAAAGGGGTCATATAATGGAAAACAACATTTGTTTCTTTTCTGAAATAAAAAGGTTAAATGTATTTTGTAGACATTTAAGCTCTTGCATTCATTCACAATGCAAAGCTCCCTCCCCAGTCCATCCACATTACATTTCAAAGTATATACGGTTTTCTGCTATTGGCCGCCAAGAATAACAACAGTGTGTACTATGCTAATGTAGCATGTTGCGGTTAGTCATTTGACAGTGGTCATTTAGATATAGAGGTCTTAAAGTAGGTACAGTAGCAAATTTAATTTTAAGAGACAGAGAAGATGTGGTAATTGTCATGAAAAACTAAGTTAAGACAAGGTGCAAGAAAATGGACTGTGGTGATGGGGGTGTGGCCGAATGCTGCTTTGTGAACAGAGAGCGAGGCTAGGAAGAATTAATGGGAAGGACTCTATGTATAATTTCTCTAACAGCTGTTCTGTGTTTTAGTGAGCGTCATTTGGGAGATAAAGGGGAGACGAGAATCCCAGAGGGGGATGAGAACTGAGCCTGTGTGTGTGCTATGGCTGAAAAGACCAAACGGAGTTTAATTGTTCAGAGTGAAAGTTTTCGTTAAGAGTGTTTAAGCCGGGTCCTGCTTTCTACACCTACGAAGGGCTGTGTTGCATGAACTTCATGGGAAAAAAAGTGGAGAACATTCCCCTTTAAGTTCCAACCCAGCATGCAACTTATATTTCAGGCATAATGACCATTGTAACCAATAGAACTGCAAAAGAGGTGGAGTCTGGGTTGATTTGCATATTGGTTGAAAGCTCAATATATGCAAACTGACCAGAAATGCTCCCAGGTCCTATTGGTCACCAGGTTCCCCGTCCAGCTGTGAGAAATCTCATGAGCAATTACCTGCAGTGGGAGAGATGCATGGAACAATTTTACATCAGCAAAATATACAGAATCTGGTTTAGAGCAAATAAAATACTCTTCATGCACATAAACGAAACGATTGTTTTTATCCCTCCTTGTAAATGCACACAGATAACTTACACCAGCGAGTGACCGGTCTCCAGCCTAAAAGACAGAAATAAACAGTTTATTTCACAGCATTACTGACATTTTTATTCAGATTTTTTTTTATTGCAACCATAAACGTAAACAATACACTAATGTCTATTTGTTGCTTTGTTGTTTTTAAGCAAGACACAGATAAGAAAATGCGTGTGAGTGTTGGATTATACTACTGACCAGGAGGGTTGGGGTGACAAATGTGAGGCAGGGGTTCTCCATGCCTCCGTATGGAAAAGATGGAGGCAGCAACAGTAAATCATACTGGCCCCACACGTAAGGCCCGGCCAGACTCTCAGCCGTCTTCAACATGGTTTCAGTCTGAGAAAGGGCAAAAGGAAAAGAGAAAAGTGAGATCTTTATCTGCCATTCATATCAGTTAGCAACAGGAAGGCAGTCAGTGGTTATGGTTGAGAGTCTGTGGATAACCAGTTTAATCACACCTATCAGAAATGTCTACATTCTGATCATTGAGATATGAGTCTAGAGCATCAAAGTACCATCTCACCTCTGAGAACTCAAAGGCTGCATCATCCACATACTCCTTCTCAGACCAAACTCTTGACCGCGGGCCAATTTCCCTGAAAGCATAACACGCCCATCACATATAGACTAAAATGTAAATGTGGTGCGGTTATTAGAGGAAGAATGAGTAGAGTGAGACAATGCGTTTTTGAGAATTTACGAGTTTAGAATTTAAGGTGTGACGGTCTTTCTAACTAATGTAAACTTGTTTTGCACACTGAACCCATGGCATTCAAAGGGTCCTATTATGCACTTTTCGTAGCACTTTATTTAAAAAATACAAGTAATTGTTAACATAAAGCCCAAAGCATTCGGTCATATGCAAATTTGGTCATCAACAGTGTGCTCTAGCACTGAACGTGTGCTGTTCTATTTCTCTAAGTGTATCTGTCTGCGTCCTACTAGACTACATGGAACCCCTACTTCACGACACGCCCACAATGTGTAACGCACCCCTTTGATCATAAAACGATTCTATTGGCTACAAGAACGTTTAAAATCCTATACAATCGCTGTATGATTCATATTTGCTCAACTCTTTAAATATGACAAGGAATACATTTTTAATTGTCACGTATATTATTAAACCAAAGAAGTAAAGGAGTAATTTTGTGGAAGTGCTCTTTATTGTATTCCTGAAGGTATTTGTACAATTTCTGCTTTTTCAATAATGTAAAAAATATATAAATGGTAAAATAAATGCTAGCTTCTCTTCATTGATATGGCAGTATTATTTTGAATACAATCACTTTTAATGTGCGGTATATTTAATGATTTTACAAACTTTTTTTTTTTTTTTTTTTTTTTGAATCTTCATGTTAATGGTAGGTGTAGGGTTGCTGCAGGAAATAAACACAACAATCACAGTATAAGAATGTGGAATCCAACGGTTCCAATCCTTCACATATTGCTGGTTATTTGGAGGGGGTGCAACTTGTGGTGGGCGTGCCTTGTCTTGGAACTTGTAGTAGTCTTGCAGGACACAGACAGACCCTTCTCTCTTTTTTTTTTCTTTTTTTTTTAAGCAAGCATTCTCTGTATGCGCATGTGCCTGTAATTATATGCACTAACTAATGGGTCCACAAGGTGGCAACGCTCATAGTTTAGCCATTGCAGTCACTTAGAAGCACTAGAAGATGTAATAGCTGCTAAACAACAAGTGATGAAGGTGTAAACAACAACAGTGGATGTGCACGTTAAGAGCGCATGTGTAAAGAGGTCAGGAGACACCATTTGTATAACTCAAGTCTGAAGGACATCTTTATATTTCTAAACTCCTGAACAGAAGTCGTCCGGTGTTCCATTGAGCCCGTAGCGTGCATGTGCCATCTGTCTGTTTAGGTGCGCACAGTCAAACTATAATTTGAAAGGCTACCGTTCAACTGTACGTAGACGCTAACTGTTCACATCAAAACTAAAGTATGCTTTAGGTTCAGAATTTTATTTGTAATGACCTGTTATGATTGACTTTGCATGTAAAATGAACGTGACATGTCTCTGACGATTTTCGGATCTCTGCATTGTGAACTTTAAAACATGTAAGTAGCAAATGAAACTTTTTTTTTTTTTTTTTTCCCAAAATTACAAGAAACATTTTTTTTCTGTTTATGACACCAGGATAAACTATAAGTGAAATAAACTGAGGCAGAGAAAAAGAGGGAAATGTTAAGCGAGTTTTAAAGCAAAGAAAAATCACCTGCTCTCCAAAGCACCAACTACTATGGCGATCAAGTAAGAGGGCATGGGAACCTGAAAGACAGAAAAGATAGAGCAATCTGTGCTGTTTAAAGACGGAATGCTTCTGTCTTGAAACTTTTCATTGTGGAAGAGGAAGAGAAACTAACCGGCTGCCTGAAACGATATATAACTCTGCTGCTGTCATCTGGATCTGGTTCCTGACCATCACGCAATGCACTCATTAACGCCACCAGCTCTCTGGGGACAGACACCTGAAACAAACACACAAACAGTGCTCATGCAGAACAACTGTCAATTTTAATTAGTGTGTTATCTTGGGGTTCACTTCAATGAATGTTCAATTAGTAATTTGTTCTGTTCATGCATGTTACCTGCGCATAGTAAGTGTGCTTCACTGATGGAGTGTCCTGGCAGGGCACCATGGTCCTACAGTGAGTGGCCTGTTTTAACAAAACATATAACATGATCTTATCAGAGAGAGAGAGAGAGAGAGAGAGACTTACACAAATTATATAAATGAGGACAAAGACTTCTATTGCTTTTATATAAAGCTAATTATAATGACTACAAATTAACACAAACCTAAACATGCATTTTTATAATTTGCAAATAAAAATATAAATTATCTATTTTATTTCTGAAGTGTTTATTCCAATTGAGGACATCAATACTGTTAGAATGTCCCTAACGTCAGACACAGGCAGAAAATGCAGACAGTCTGGATGAAATGAGCAACAAAGGAGACTAGCACAGAACAAATACACTCTACTGCAAGGGAACACAAATTATAATATTGCAATATTGAAAGGAAATTGCCCTGTAACCACACTCTCTGCACATGTGAACACACGCATACACGGACTGTGTGACTGTGCAATGATCTGTGAGATGGTAAGAAGATACCTGACACTGGCTGAAAAGGTAGGGATGTTTCTTTCCAGCAGTCTGCTTGGGAGTCAGCCACTGCAGTGCTGTGGCACCAGGCGAGGTTTCGAGTTCAATCTCCACAATCACATGCTGCCCACTAAAAGCACACAAAGCCAACTTAAACACGGTCTTAAACTAAATGAAAAATATAACATTTCAATTTGGAGGCCGAAGTTGGCAAAAATCTTCGATCTGGTTTGATAGAATCACATTACTACACCTACATTTTTGTAAAGTGATTTATATGGATTTTTGTACATATCGCAGCATTTTTCTGGTATATTGAAAAATAACAATGACTTTTCTTCACTTTTACACAAATCACGAGAAACTATTTGATAGGTGTGTGTGAGAAACGGATGAATATTTAAGTCTTTTTACTATTAAACTCCACCTTAGAACAGCCCCGACCAGCAGGTGGCAATATGTACGAAGAATGCAAATTGGAAAGGGAAAGTGGAGATTTACAGTAAAAAAGGATTTAAATATTGATCTGTTTCTCACCCACACCTATCAAGTTGTTTCGGAAAATATGGACTTAAACGCTGGAGTTGTATGGATTACTTTTATGCTGCCTTTATGTGATTTATTGGAGCTAAAAAGATCTGATCATCATTCACTTGCATTGTATGGACCTACAGAGCTGAAATATTCTTCATTTGTGCTCTGCAGAAAAATTTTCCATCTGGGGTGGTATGAGGGTGAGTAAATGATGAGAGAATTTTCATTTTGGGGTGAAATATCCCTTTAAGAAACATTGTAATATAATTTTGCAAAACTTTTGCCACAGTCTGAAAATCTTTGTTACTTATATTGTTTTCTTTTTCTGAATGCCTAAAACTGAAATGAATGCATCAAAATTTATATTTAAACAGGATGCACTACATTTTTCAAGAAAAGGGCAAAATCAAAATCGGAGATTAATAACCTTTAATGCCACAAAAAAAAATACAATATAATGCACTTAAGTGCTTTAACAAAAATATCTGCAAAAATATTTCTGATTTTAAACCCTCCAAATGCTCTTGCTTCCATTTGTAAGTCCCTGATTATTGCCTCTTTCAAGAAACAAAGGTCGAGTTAAAATAATTTTTTGTGGTAATCAATATTATGCAAGCAATGCCGTCAATAGAGCATCACCTGTATTGAACCTGGAACATTCCTTTAAAAGTTAGTATGCAACACTAACACCATGAAGTTTGCGGCAGTACCGTGAGAGCTGAAAAGGCAGAGTGATCTCCAGAGGGGTTCCCTTAAATTTGTGCTGAGCCCCCAAAGCAAACTGAGCCGCCTGGCCATTTGCAAAAACCTTGAAGATCTTTAGGTCTTTGGAGTCCAGAGTCTAGAAAGAAAAGAATATGCAATAAAAAGTTAAGTCTCAAGCATTAAGTTTGTCTGTTAAGGATCAGTTTCATGCACTACTAAGGGTACTTATTGCTTATGTTGTGGCATTCCTCATTTTTAAAGTCACTGTGGATGAATTAATTAATTCAAATTAAAATGCAACAGAGCTGCCCACATCAAAAGTTATTATTAGTTTTTATTTGATGTGAATACTTGGAATAATTACACACAATAATTATTCTTAAGATAAAGATGCTGTCTAATTAAAAAAAAATATATATATATATAATAAAAAAAAAACATTTTTAAAATAAATAAAAAAACAAGGAAATATTAATTTATTGTGTCTTATTTATTGACATCATACAAGTGGTTAAACCCTAAACGGTAATCAAATTCTCACATATTTAATTGCACTGTGCACCACCTGATATGCAAACGCTATAAATGGAAATGCAACATTTTGGCATACTGCAATTTCAGCTATATTTCTCTGAAATATTCCTGCCTTTGAGCGCCTGTCTGTCAAGCTCAGGTAAAAAGTTCATTTAATGTGATTTGTCAGCTCCTGAAATCAAAGCTCAGGTCTGGTGCATTAAACTGGTCATTAATGTGACAATCAATGCAAATTGCATATGCAAATACATTTGCAAAAGATTACATATTGTAACAGTAAATGAACAATAGGCTTCAAATATATTCATTAATATGCTGGATATAATAACTGTATCAAGTTCAGGTGAATATGTAACCCAGTCCTGATCTACTGTTGAAAATACTCTTACTGTTTTTCTGTGTCAGTTTCACTTCAGTCAAAATCAAAGCAATAAAACGCACGGCACATTGTATCTTAATCATGAACACTTATGTATATGCACTACAAGACATTTGAAAGTTTTGATGAACCAAATGAAAACTATACCAGAGAAGAGAATTTATCTTCCAGAACTTCCACAGTCAGGGTGACCTTCCCTTTGAGCACATGCCTGTCAAAATCGACATGGTAAATGAGATTTAAATGCTTGGTAGAGCACTTGGAAGGAGACGAGAATGAGCTCGGGTCTGAAAAGGGAACCATAGTTGCAAGAGATAACGAACAGTCGGCTCGCGCTGCGCTTGGATTTTAACCTAGACACGTGAGTCACGTGATAACGGCAGATACATTGCAATGTGGGAATTGTAGTTTTTCATTTTGTTCCCGAAAACGACGCCCTTTTGCGGCTGTTATTGTGTTTCTTTATGTACTGTATACAGTTCTTACTGACTGTTTGTATTAAAAACATGGATGCAACTTTTCTGAAACAAATGTTTTTAAGACCGAGGTTCTAACCATTGGTACACCAGCAGCTACACAGAGTAATCATTTTAAATTCACAGTTGATAATAGCCTAATTGTAATATTGTGCTTTTGATGCTTTCTCTGTTGCTATATAGTTGAATAATACATGTATTTATTTAAGGGTTTGCAAACCTTAATCAAGACAAAATCAGGTAAAATATTATTAGTTCAGTCGCGAGTATTTCATTTATAAATCTTTTTGTTTAGAAATTAGATTACTAACACCAGTATTAACATTACCAGATGTACCTTAACACTACTAAAGGACAGACGGACAATAATAATTTCCCCATGTGTCCCGTTTTCCTCAATACATTCCTTCGCTTCCAAAAGGTAACACTGAACAAACGGCATACGAGAGTTTAGAAAGACCAACAATTTCAAACAAAAAATAACTCCAGTTGTTACACGACAGCGAATACAATATCAAACATATGTAATCTAATTTTCTCTTGATTAAGGTTTACAAACCCTTAAATGTATTATTCAACTATATAGCAACAAAGCATTAAAAGCATAAGATTACATGTTTACTGATAGTGGCACCTGGTGGTCAAGTTTGGTACCGCATCCTTTTTTTTTTTTTTTTTTTTTTTTTTTTGTTGTTGTTGTTGATGAGAGAAGGAGGGCTTAGGAAGGAACTGAGAAACACATTTTTTTCCACTGTTATTTGTTTATTTATTCCATCTTGCGGTTCAGAGCTTCCGTACATTTTGCTATTAAACTTAAAATACTGAGTGTCACTGCACCCATGCTTGTTTTTATTGATGCTCATCGCAGATGACTGGTTGTCCCATAATTGTATCAAAACTTTTTTTTTTTCTTTTACTGCTGTCAGGGGTATCTTTCCCACCCTCGTGATGTCAAATCATCTTAATTTATATTTCTGAATAGCAAAGCTATTTCACTATACACATGAAATAACATTTTTGTACACACAAACCAAATAGCCTAATAATTAATGCTTAGTTAGGCCTACTATTGTAATATAAGCAGGGTTGGATTGCTGACCAGGCCAGTGCCCAGGAGCCCTAGACTAGCAGGGGCCATTGACTGCCCAGGGGGGCCCTGGGCTTTAAGGTTGTGTGATCCAGTTTGACTATCGCCACACTTAAATCCATCAACAATGAAAACAACTGGTTCCAGAATAGATTATTTCAACACAATTGTTTCCGGTTTACCTGAAAAACCCATTACAAATTACAATGTGCAGTTCCACAATTGGTTACCGTTTGATAACTTTTTTGCAGAAACGCACACAAACAAAATATGTGTGTGGAAGAAGGAACCAGGACTGCTTTCTCCCTCTAGAGAGCGTTTCATTGGCGCCTGTGGTAATACCCTCTATAACCACAAGAGGGCGATTCGTTGGCGCTTGTTATACCCACTGATCTATATAGATATATATAGATCTATATAGATCAGTGGTTATACCCTCTCTTGCCACAAGAAGGCGCTTCATTGGCGCTTGTTGTAATTCCGTCTCTCGCCACAAGAGGACAGAGAACGAAAAGAAATGCTGGGAATGCTGAGATTTTAATTGATTTAATATGTTCCATCAGATACTGTTGCAAGTGGACACATCTAAACATATTCGTTAATATCAGCACTAATTTAGAACGTAAACACCATATTAAGCATATTTGTGCAGATGAGATATTAGATTATATGTGTGTGTGTGTGTGTGTGTGTGTGTGTGTGTGTGTGTGTGTGTGTGTGTGTGTGTGTGTGTGTGTTGGATACAGCTTCCTGTCAGTGGATATCCCTCCAGGAAATCGCAAGATGGTTCCACCCAACTGTGGAAGCCCATTTCAATCATAAACTAAAACTACCTTAAATAAAGTTTAAGTTGCTGCCCATTCATTGTTTTTTTTGGAGTGAAACATGTTAAAAGCCCTAAAACGGCTCATAAATGTATTAACATCCCTCAATTGAATTTAAGCAATTTCACTAATTATGATTTTCTGCATCCTGCCAATAAGTTGTTTAAGCAGTTATCACATAAAAATCTATATTTATATACTATAAATCACGTTAAAAGTAACAGGCATTACCTAACATTTGCTGTTATTAAATTAAGGTAATTGTCATTAGAATAGGCACAACCACCTGCCATATCCATAAACTTTTTTTTTTTTTTTTTTTTTTGTAGTAAACAAAAACATGTATTCTCTTTATTCAACATTTTTTTCACAAATACATTGTTTTTCCAAATTTAGTACATTTTAGCAATTTGGTCCAAAAGTGGATAGAAACGCACACCCACACAAACAAAATGTTTGTGGGGGAAGGAACCCGGGCTCCTCCCGACGGTTCCCGGGCAGGAAGATGGTGACGTCAGTGTACTCCCTAGTAGGAGATTCAGGTTTCAGTATATTACCGAGTACGCGCGCCCGTATTCGCGTGCGTGCGCGTGTTCTTGAATGTCGCGTATCCGCGGATGGTGGCTGGAGGAGGAAAAGAGTGTTTACACTGACGGGCCGAGCGCCTGGGGAATAACGCGCGGTGAGAGGAAGTGAGCCGGCTCGCTGTCTGCCTGCACCAACTTCCTGCTCAGAGAGAGAGAGAGAAAGAGAGAGAGAGAGAGAGAGAGAGAGAGAGAGAGAGAGAGAGAAAAAACAGTCGGGATCCCATTACAGTCCGACTGAAAGCTGCCGAGACGGCCGACAGCATGGAAAAACAGCACATTGTACGGAATTCTTTTTAGAAAAGTGAAAAAGGAGCCAAAAAAACATTACGCACAGGTATGTGACTAACCTATCGATTCAATCTAAAATTTTTATACGAGTTTATAAATACAGATGTAGTCGTTAATGACCTTAAAGAAAAACGCTTCCAAAGTACAGGAGTGAAACTTGATATCCCAAAAAGTCGGTCATCACAATGGACCTATCCAAAGGAACGAGCTGTCTGAAATTTTCAGCAATGATTTTTAAGTCTTAAAATGATAAAATTCTACAGTTAACATCAATAACTTAATGTACAGAAATGAAAGAGTCTCTTCTATCAACAATTAAGACACAAGACACACTAAAGTTCCAGTTATTTTTGCGCAATTTACGCACGCACGGCAGATGAACGCTTGGATACCTGTTGAGCTCCTGACAAATTATATATAATGATTATTATTTTGGCGCATATATTCATAAACATTTGGTGATTTTACATTTGAAAGCAAGGCTGCTTGACAAGCAAGGCTGAAATTTGGCTCCTGGCTCTTTAAACGCACTAGTAGAGTTTCTGGTTTGTCTGGAAACAGCAGCAGACTAATTGACATGCTCTTCCGGATTGAATCTGGCAGCAGACAGCATCTTGAAAATGAGTCATTGGGCAAACAAAGAAACTTCAGTTCAGTCTTGGAGCTGATGTTACCCGTGTATCTGTATTTTTCTTTTGATTGGAGGAGATCGGGATTTTGGGTGATATAGAGTGGCCACAAAATATATATCAGACTCAGAAAGGGGGTGCTGTACTTTTTTGCATATCGCCGATATTTGTGGCTCGTTCTGCATAACGCGGCGGCCCATTTGAGCTTATCGCGGCCCATTCGGCCCCGTTTAGCGGCCGGCTCTTCGGGAAAAGTTCTACAGGGGCGGACTGGCCCAAGTCGTAAAAGTATGTGCAAAGTATGGGTATGTACAGTTTACATATGTGCATGAGAGTGTATTAACATTATTGCATTATGGGTGGTAAATGGCCTGAGGGTTAAAACTGTACTTGTGCCTGGATGTCCTGGTGCTCAGTGCTCTGTAGTGCCGGCCAGAGGGCAAAAGTTCAAAGAGGGAGTGGGCAGGGTGTGTGGGGTTCAGATCCTTCTGTCTGATTTGGTGGCTGAACCAAACCAGATCATTATAGATGTACACACAAGTCAAGACAGACTCAATGATGGCTTAGTAGAACTGAGATAGCAGCTCCTGTGGCAGGTTGAACTTCCTCAGTTGACAAAGGAAGTACAACCTCTGTTCAAATAGCAATGTACGAATGTCACTGTATTAGAGAACAAAATGTCAAACCAAGTGACATTTGCAAACAAATGATGCTAGCCTCTTTCTCAGAACTAACTTTAATCTTTTAACGTTTAACGAAGTGGTCTAATTTTTTTTATTGAAGTCATTTTTCCTCAAGTGCACACAGGTGTCCCAGCAGAGTAACCAGAGGTGTGGTTCATTTAATTAACTATGGACATGTTCCATTAACATTTGACAACCAGAAAGTGTCCAAATCCTAATTTGTCCTCATTTTTAACAGTATGCTATTTTTTTATTTATCTAAACGTTTTGCTTTAAGTGTACTCGTCTGACTGAAATAATATTATTTTGCAATAATAAAATCGTTTTAAGCATGGCTAAATTGTCCAAATACTTTTTGGAGCCAATCTGCAGGTCAGAACGTCCACAGACATTCCCAGATCCGTCTGTGCAATTTCAAGCACTGTTGCTCTCTCAGGAGAGATGTGGTTGTGGAAGGAGTCTCCTTCGCTGGAGCTCCCTGAATTTTCCACTGCTGCAGTCTAAGCACAGGAAGAGTGCACATTTAGTCATGGCGAAGTAATGTCTGTGCACACCAACTAATCTTATTACGAGTTTCTGCTGGCACTACAGTGGAGAGGTTTCTGCACACAATGGCAAGTTTGGCATTTAAAAGGTGCCCGGGGGACATTCAAAATACTGTGCTGCAGGTTTTGCTTTCCAAACTGTCCTTGCATGACAGTTGCATGAGTCTAGAAGGGTGGGAGCCTTCACTTTGCGCCTGGAGCACACCGTATGCATACCTTACTACTCACCTTAGAGATCCTCATCTTTCTCCACCCATATGCATGCGCGCACACACACACACACACACACACATACACACACTCTGGTTGTGTCTGAAACCTTCAATATGCAGCCTCAACAGACAGTACCTGGAGGTAGGAAGGCATCAAGTCACCTTGGAAGCTGGCCTGAAGCCAGTTTCCTCAAGAGATGCCTTCACACAAACACTGCTGTCTGTCAAGCCCTTCACCACCATGGTCACAGGCACTTTCATAGAAGTTCATGTTCCTCTTATCTACTTCCTGTATGGGTAGATTTGTAGGTATGCATGTTTCTTGGAGTTTAGCAGTGACATTGTTTGGAGATAAGTTCCAATCTAGTTGAGTCATTTTTATTTGTATAGCGCTTTTCAAAACACACATAATTTCAAAGCAGCTTTACAGAAAATCATGCATTAACAGAAAATTTAACTGTATTGTCTATAAAGTCTTGCAGTGTAATGTGTAAATATTATTGTAAAATGTGTATAGAAATTAAATTATTTAGAACCCCAGTAAGCAAGCTGAAGGCGACTGTGGCAAGGAACACAAAACTCCATCATAAGACGTTGATTAATGGAGAAAAATAACCTTGGGAGAAACCAGACTCGCTGTGGGTGCCAGTTCCCCTCTGACTAACAACATGAACATAATGCCAATATTACTTATTTATGTGCAGTGCAAGTCATGGTTTAAAATTAGTAAATGAAGTAAGCATTAAGGGCCAGTGTTTGAACACATTTTTGATGTGAACTAAGATTAATGACTCCATCCTGGATTAACTGCAGAAGTTCACATAGATGCATTATCCTTTATTAGTTTCCCGATGAAGGCTTTTGTTGGCAATTAAATGATAGTCTGTGTATTCCATTTTAAGAGTGTAGTCCATCATTAGACCAAGGTGATGCAGGCAGAGATCAATGAGGTGCATCGCAGTTCAACCTGCAGGTCATTTCGGTGAGGTTCGGTGGGGTCCATCCTAAATGCAAGGTTCAGTCAGTGGCATTTGAAGTATCTGATGTCTTAAAGTTGGAGTTTGCATCTGTTCATCCTCCTGAAGTCATAACTATCTACCTCGATTCATTCCAAGTATGTGGTGGTGAGACTGCGTCCTTGTGTAAGAGGCTGATAGCTTAATGCAGCTCTCTGCTAAAGAGGATCTGAATATATATATATATATATATATATATATATATATATATATATATTTCCTGATACCCTGTGGCTGTACAGAGAAACCGAGAGCTTCTTCCTGGTACTCTCATTTACAGTGGAATTTTTGGATAGTCATCTACATTATGCTGCATTATTATTAGGGATGCACAATATATGAGACTATATCAGTTTCGTCCATCCGTAGCATTTTTTTTATTATTATTATCACGGCTGGTGATTTGGGCTATATTTTTGATACAATATGCTTGTTTCTAAAAATGTACTAAACAGTTATCCATTATTTTTGCTGTATATTAAAATGCTTTGAACTATATTTAAGCTCAATTTGCATTTCACAAACTCCGTGATCATAAAGGTGATCCATGCCAGACATCACTGTAAGAACAGAGCCAAGGCTTTGCTATGTTTGAGATGACTCTATAGTGTGTCTTTTTAGTGCACACTGTGTATTATTCATTTGTATGTCATGAGACGGAGGTCATTCTGCTGGTGAAAGATTCAGTGTTGTTCCGTTCTCTTAAGTGCCTAAATTGAGTTTTTAGTCCAGCTGTCTTAGAATGGGGGCTGAGGGGGAGTGTTAGTACCAGAATAGGAAACCTCCCATTTGTGTCATGTGGTCCCCACATTCCTATATTGCTCCCCACAGCAGGAATTCCTACCTTTCAGTTCAGGATCGGCATTCCCAGGAAGAACGCCCTTCAAAGGAGAATTGGAGGAAGTCCTGATATAGACAGTTTTACAGTCATTTAATGCAGATGCTCTGCTCAGAGGATGCTGTTGCAGGAAATGGTTTTATTTCACTTCTTTCAATTGTTATGTTTTTTTGGTATTTAATCTGTTCTTGCCATGTGGATAGCCTTGTTGCTGACATGATGCTAAAAATGAATAAATAAATGTATCATCTTTCAGGGTTTAAAAAAAATAATTATTACAATAGGGACCGTGTTCTACCAGTACTGTAGACTAGAGCTGAGGTGCGATATTCTATAGAGGTAAAAATGTGCATATATTTTGAAATATATATATATATATATATATATATATATATATATATATATTAATTATTATTATGTCTCTACATATGTGGAACAGTAAGCAACATAAATGAGTGTGTGTATTCTTGTATTTGCACAGTACTTCCTGATAAATATCTGCAGTCTGTATTGGCAGTGTTATCGGAGCACATCCTCCTTTGTCACCACAGGTCTGGCCTGAGTGTATCTGCTGTTTGTGTCACTTGCACTCAGTTTCCACAGACACACAAATACATAAAAAAAAAAAATAATAATAATATATATATATATATATATATATATATATATATATATATATATATATATATATATATATATATATATATATATATATATATATAAAATACTTATAAAAGGATGAGTCTCAGAACAAAAATTGTCAAGAAAATGTCAGGGTCATTTTTTCACTCTTAAAAAAAAAATATGATATTTAGGAGATTAGGGTTCTAAGTGCTGACTTAAATTCATGTTGATTTCAATAAAAGATTTTTTTGTCAGGATAGGATTTTTATTATTGTATATTATTAAGAATTATTTATGAGTGAATTTGAGGCTAAATATGCTTAATTTTCATGAAAAATCTGTAAAAATGCAAAAGTCATCTTAATAGTAATGTCCTGCAATCGATCCAATGATCCAAGAGCGATCATAAAAAATCTTACATAATTAATGAGTTGGCTTTTTCGTATGGTCTTGCGCGATGTTGTTTGCATAAACTTGTTCGACTTCACATGAAAACTCCTGGACAAGGCATTAAGGACATATTTATTAATATTTGAGCTTACCCAAACCCCTTATCTGAACTTAAACAATCAGTAGAGTGTGTAAACATGATAGGAAGCTGTTGTGTGTGACAGAGGCAAGTAATTGTCACGTATTAGATGCAAACGATGTCCAGCGACATCATTGGCTGTAGTGAAATTCGTATGATTTCAAATGAGTGCATTCACGCGATATCATACAAATAAGCCAAATTTAGAAAAGTCGAACGAATCCTGACAATTTTGTCACGAGTGTGTTGAATGGTCCTGAAAATATATGACCCAAACTTTTTATTCATGAGATTCACCCAAAAAGAAACCACAACTAAAAAACCTTAAATTATTATGGGGCCTTTAAAAGCAGATATGGTGATAAGTGTTGATCATCAACTCTCCTAATGGACTTTGGCATCAGAAATCATATCTCATCTGCTCTTTTAGTTGAAAGTCCTGGGCAGTCAGTCTTTCAGTCACCCAGAGCTGTCAGTTTGAAGAGCGAAATAGTGGTGAAGACATTCACTGGTGAAAGTGTGAGCTTGTGCTTCATTGTCAGAATTATGACAAGACTTATGGCCCGTCTGCAATCAGGGAGTTCCTCTTGGCCAATAAAACATTTTAACTGTCAGAACTATCCACACTAGTGAGTTAGCCTGCGTCTTTTCCCATCTTCAACAGTTGCCTCGTTCTTTCCCTCCATCCAGCGCTCCTTCTCAGGGGAGTTGTGTCTCAGACATCAGGAAAGCTGCAGTAAAAGCCAACCCGACCTGTTTGACTAACTTACATTTACCAAAGGGCATGATGTAACGCTAGTTACAACCAAGGAGTGTGCCCAAATATTTGACGGCTTTGAATTTTGTTTTCCTCATGTCTATTAAAAAGCTGTCTGACCTTAACCTGCGGTCCTTTCTGTCTTCCAAGGTCTTCCTGCTCTCTCTATCTCTTCAAAAACTCACATTCCATGTCTCTGCAACATTTTGAATTTTAACCAGGGATGGAAAGAAAAGGTCATAAGAGTAAAGGAAGGTTAAGTGTTTGGCTCAAGGGCATGACGACAGTAGACAAAGGTAGATATAAACTGGGGTCTTCCTGTACTGCAGGGCTTTAAACATTGAACCACTGCTCCTTCCTGTTGGAGTCAATCCCAGATCACATGCATGAAGGAACTTTTCTTATTCGGTGGACAATCCTTATCTTGCACTCAATGGATCCACTTCCATATTGACTGCTATGGCAGACAATGAAAACACTGGTTGATTGGAGTGGCGACTCTGTTGTCTACATCTGTGTGACGCTGTGGGCTGGAGGAAAAAATGGAAATGTTTTATTTGGGGGGGGGGTCACAGATTCATAAGTTATGTTTAAGGTTTCTTAGCTGTACAATGGAATGTGAGTAGATACCTTTGTGGAAATCCTGTTTTGTGAGATTGTGGGTTCCTGCCTGTGTCTGATCTCAGTGATGTCTCCAAGTCTCTATGATAACCTGGTCCCAAGATATTGCTTCGGTCTCTTTCAGTGTAAGTCTATGGGTTTCTTTTTGCTA